>OX637866.1:16498364-17083364 GCA_951802705.1 Netelia virgata
GTCTCTCTGTCTCTCTCTGTCTCTCTGGGTTCTCTCTGCCTCTGGGTTTGGTTTGGGTCTCTGTCTCTCTCTCTATCTCTCTCTCTGTCTCTCTGTCTCTCTCTGTCCCTCTCGGTTCTCTCTGCTTCTGGGTTTGGTTTGGGTTTGGTTTGGTTTGGTTTGAGTTTGGGTTTGGTTTGGGTTTGGTTTGGGTTTAGTTTGGGTCTCTCTCTGGCCGTTTGTCTCTCTGTCTCTCTCTGTCTCTCTGGGTTCTCTCTGCCTCAGGGTTTGGTTTGGGTCTCTGTCTCTCTCTATCTCTCTCTCTGTCTCTTTGTCTCTCTCTGTCCCTCTGTGTTTGGTTTGGGTTTGGCTTGGTTTGGGTTTGGGTTTGGTTTGGTTTGGTTTGGGTTTGGTTTGGGTTTGGTTTGGTTTGGGTTTGGTTTGGTTTGGGTTTGGTTTGGGTTTGGTTTGGGTTTAGTTTGGGTCTCTCTCTGGCCGTTTGTCTCTCTGTCTCTCTCTGTCTCTCTGGGTTCTCTCTGCCTCTGGGTTTGGTTTGGGTCTCTATCTCTCTCTCTATCTCTCTCTCTGTCTCTCTGTCTCTCTCTGTCCCTCTCGTTTCTCTCTGCTTCTGGGTTTGGTTTGGGTTTGGTTTGGTTTGAGTTTGGGTTTGGTTTGGGTTTGATTTGGTTTGGGTTTGGTTTGGTTTGGTTCTCTGTCTCTCTCGCTATCTCTCTCTCTGGCTGTTTGTCTCTCTGTCTCTCTCTGTCTCTCTGGGTTCTCTCTGCCTCTGGGTTTGGTTTGGGTTTGGTCTAGTTTGGTTTGGTTTGGTTTGGGTTTGGTTTGGGTTTGGTCTGGTTTGGTTTGGTTTGGGTTTGGTTTGGGTTTGGTTTGGGTTTAGTTTGGGTCTCTTTCTGTCTCTTTGTCTCTCTCTCTATTTCTCCGTCTCTCTGGGTTCTCTCTCCCTCTGGGCTTGGTTTGGGTTTGGTTTGGGTTTGGTTTGGGTTGGGTTTGGTTTGGGTTTGGTTTGGGTTTGGTTTGGTTTGGGTTTGGTTTGGTTTGGGTCTCTGTCTCTCTCTCTATCTCTCTCTCTGTCTCTCTGTCTCTCTCTCTGTCTCTCTGGGTTCTCCCTGCCTCTGGGTTTAGTTTGGGTTTGGTTTGGTTTGGGTTTGATTTGGTTTGGTTTGGGTTTAGTTTGGGTCTCTTTCTGTCTCTTTGTTTCTCTCTCTATCTCTCCGTCTCTCTGAGTTCTCTCTGCCTCTGGGTTTGGTTTGGGTTTGGTTTGGTTTGGTTTGGTTTGGTTTGGGTTTGATTTGGTTTTGTGTGGGTCTCTGTCGGTCTCTCTGTCTCTCTGGGTTCTCTCTGCCTCAGGGTTTGGTTTGGGTCTCTGTCTCTCTCTCTATCTCTCTCTCTGTCTCTTTGTCTCTCTCTGTCCCTCTGGGTTTGGTTTGGGTTTGGCTTGGTTTGGGTTTGGGTTTGGTTTGGGTTTGGTTTGGTTTGGGTTTGGTTTGGTTTGGGTTTGGTTTGGGTTTAGTTTGGGTCTCTCTCTGGCCGTTTGTCTCTCTGTCTCTCTCTGTCTCTCTGGGTTCTCTCTGCCTCTGGGTTTGGTTTGGGTCTCTGTCTCTCTCTCTATCTCTCTCTCTGTCTCTCTGTCTCTCTCTGTCCCTCTCGGTTCTCTCTGCTTCTGGGTTTGGTTTGGGTTTGGTTTGGTTTGAGTTTGGGTTTGGTTTGGGTTTGATTTGGTTTTGGTTTGGTTTGGTATGGTTCTCTTTCTCTCTCGCTATCTCTCTCTCTGGCTGTTTGGCTCTCTCTCTCTCTCTGTCTCTCTGGGTTCTCTCTGCCTCTGGGTTTGGTTTGGGTTTGGTCTGGTTTGGTTTGGTTTGGTTTCGGTTTGGTTTGGGTTTGGTCTGGTTTGGTTTGGTTTGGGTTTGATTTGGTTTGGTTTGGGTTTAGTTTGGGTCTCTTTCTGTCTCTTTGTCTCTCTCTCTATCTCTCCGTCTCTCTGAGTTCTCTCTGCCTCTGGGTTTGGTTTGGTTTGGTTTGGTTTGGTTTGGGTTTCATTTGGTTTGGTGTGGGTCTCTGTCGGTCTCTCTGTCTCTCTGGGTTCTCTCTGCCTCAGGGTTTGGTTTGGGTCTCTGTCTCTCTCTCTATCTCTCTCTCTGTCTCTTTGTCTCTCTCTGTCCCTCTGGGTTTGGTTTGGGTTTGGCTTGGTTTGGGTTTGGGTTTGGTTTGGGTTTGGTTTGGTTTGGTTTGGGTTTGGTTTGGGTTTGGTTTGTTTTGGGTTTGGTTTGGTTTGGGTTTGGTTTGGTTTGGGTTTGGTTTGGGTTTAGTTTGGGTCTCTCACTGGCCGTTTGTCTCTCTGTCTCTCTCTGTCTCTCTGGGTTCTCTCTGCCTCTGGGTTTGGTTTGGGTCTCTGTCTCTCTCTCTATCTCTCTCTCTGTCTCTCTGTCTCTCTCTGTCCCTCTCGGTTCTCTCTGCTTCTGGGTTTGGTTTGGGTTTGGTTTGGTTTGGTTTGAGTTTGGGTTTGGTTTGGGTTTGGTTTGGTTTGGTTCTCTGTCTCTCTCGCTATCTCTCTCTCTGGCTGTTTGTCTCTCTCTCTCTCTCTGTCTCTCTGGGTTCTCTCTGCCTCTGGGTTTGGTTTGGGTTTGGTCTGGTTTGGTTTGGTTTGGTTTGGGTTTGGTTTGGGTTTGGTCTGGTTTGGTTTGGTTTGGGTTTGGTTTGGGTTTGGGTCTCTGTCTCTCTCTCTATCTCTCTCTCTGTCTCTCTGTCTCTCTCTCTGTCTCTCTGGGTTCTCTCTGCCTCTGGGTTTGGTTTGGGTTTGGTCTAGTTTGGTTTGGTTTGGTTTGGGTTTGGTTTGGGTTTGGTCTGGTTTGGTTTGGTTTGGGTTTGGTTTGGGTTTGGTTTGGGTTTAGTTTGGGTCTCTTTCTGTCTCTTTGTCTCTCTCTCTATTTCTCCGTCTCTCTGGGTTCTCTCTCCCTCTGGGCTTGGTTTGGGTTTGGTTTGGGTTTGGTTTGGGTTGGGTTTGGTTTGGGTTTGGTTTGGGTTTGGTTTGGTTTGGGTTTGGTTTGGTTTGGGTCTCTGTCTCTCTCTCTATCTCTCTCTCTGTCTCTCTGTCTCTCTCTCTGTCTCTCTGGGTTCTCACTGCCTCTGGGTTTAGTTTGGGTTTGGTTTGGTTTGGGTTTGATTTGGTTTGGTTTGGGTTTAGTTTGGGTCTCTTTCTGTCTGTTTGTCTCTCTCTCTATCTCTCCGTCTCTCTGAGTTCTCTCTGCCTCTGGGTTTGGTTTGGGTTTGGTTTGGTTTGGTTTGGTTTGGTTTGGGTTTGATTTGGTTTGGTGTGGGTCTCTGTCGGTCTCTCTGTCTCTCTGGGTTCTCTCTGCCTCAGGGTTTGGTTTGGGTCTCTGTCTCTCTCTCTATCTCTCTCTCTGTCTCTTTGTCTCTCTCTGTCCCTCTGGGTTTGGTTTGGGTTTGGCTTGGTTTGGGTTTGGGTTTGGTTTGGGTTTGGTTTGGTTTGGTTTGGGTTTGGTTTGGGTTTGGTTTGGTTTGGGTTTGGTTTGGTTTGGGTTTGGTTTGGTTTGGATTTGGTTTGGGTTTAGTTTGGGTCTCTCTCTGGCCGTTAGTCTCTCTGTCTCTCTCTGTCTCTCTGGGTTCTCTCTGCCTCTGGGTTTGGTTTGGGTCTCTGTCTCTCTCTCTATCTCTCTCTCTGTCTCTCTGTCTCTCTCTGTCCCTCTCGGTTCTCTCTGCTTCTGGGTTTGGTTTGGGTTTGGTTTGGTTTGAGTTTGGGTTTGGTTTGGGTTTGATTTGGTTTTGGTTTGGTTTGGTATGGTTCTCTGTCTCTCTCGCTATCTCTCTCTCTGGCTGTTTGTCTCTCTCTCTCTCTCTGTCTCTCTGGGTTCTCTCTGCCTCTGGGTTTGGTTTGGGTTTGGTCTGGTTTGGTTTGGTTTGGTTTGGGTTTGGTTTGGGTTTGGTCTGGTTTGGTTTGGTTTGGGTTTGGTTTGGTTTGGTTTGGGTTTGGTTTGGGTTTGGTTTGGTTTGGGTTTGGTTTGGTTTGGGTTTGGTTTGGGTTTAGTTTGGGTCTCTCTCTGGCCGTTTGTCTCTCTGTCTCTCTCTGTCTCTCTGGGTTCTCTCTGCCTCTGGGTTTGGTTTGGGTCTCTGTCTCTCTCTCTATCTCTCTCTCTGTCTCTCTGTCTCTCTCTGTCCCTCTCTGCTTCTGGGTTTGGTTTGGGTTTGGTTTGGTTTGAGTTTGGGTTTGGTTTGGGTTTGATTTGGTTTTGGTTTGGTTTGGTATGGTTCTCTGTCTCTCTCGCTATCTCTCTCTCTGGCTGTTTGTCTCTCTCTCTCTCTCTGTCTCTCTGGGTTCTCTCTGCCTCTGGGTTTGGTTTGGGTTTGGTCTGGTTTGGTTTGGTTTGGTTTGGGTTTGGTTTGGGTTTGGTCTGGTTTGGTTTGGTTTGGGTTTGATTTGGTTTGGTTTGGGTTTAGTTTGGGTCTCTTTCTGTCTCTTTGTCTCTCTCTCTATCTCTCCGTCTCTCTGAGTTCTCTCTGCCTCTGGGTTTGGTTTGCGTTTGGTTTGGTTTGGTTTGGTTTGGTTTGGGTTTCATTTGGATTGGTGTGGGTCTCTGTCGGTCTCTCTGTCTCTCTGGGTTCTCTCTGCCTCAGGGTTTGGTTTGGGTCTCTGTCTCTCTCTCTATCTCTCTCTCTGTCTCTTTGTCTCTCTCTGTCCCTCTGGGTTTGGTTTGGGTTTGGCTTGGTTTGGGTTTGGGTTTGGTTTGGTTTTGGTTTGGTTTGGTTTGGGTTTGGTTTGGGTTTTGTTTGGTTTGGGTTTGGTTTGGTTTGGGTTTGGTTTGGTTTGGGTTTGGTTTGGTTTGGGTTTGGTTTGGTTTGGGTTTGGTTTGGGTTTAGTTTGGGTCTCTCTCTGGCCGTTTGTCTCTCTGTCTCTCTCTGTCTCTCTGGGTTCTCTCTGCCTCTGGGTTTGGTTTGGGTCTCTGTCTCTCTCTCTATCTCTCTCTCTGTCTCTCTGTCTCTCTCTGTCCCTCTCGGTTCTCTCTGCTTCTGGGTTTGGTTTGGGTTTGGTTTGGTTTGAGTTTGGGTTTGGTTTGGGTTTGATTTGGTTTGGGTTTGGTTTGGTATGGTTCTCTGTCTCTCTCGCTATCTCTCTCTCTGGCTGTTTGTCTCTCTCTCTCTCTCTGTCTCTCTGGGTTCTCTCTGCCTCTGGGTTTGGTTTGGGTTTGGTCTGGTTTGGTTTGGTTTGGTTTGGGTTTGGTTTGGGTTTGGTCTGGTTTGGTTTGGTTTGGGTTTGATTTGGTTTGGTTTGGGTTTAGTTTGGGTCTCTTTCTGTCTCTTTGTCTCTCTCTCTATCTCTCCGTCTCTCTGAGTTCTCTCTGCCTCTGGGTTTGGTTTGGGTTTGGTTTGGTTTGGTTTGGTTTGGTTTGGGTTTGATTTGGTTTGGTGTGGGTCTCTGTCGGTCTCTCTGTCTCTCTGGGTTCTCTCTGCCTCAGGGTTTGGTTTGGGTCTCTGTCTCTCTCTCTATCTCTCTCTCTGTCTCTCTGTCTCTCTCTGTCCCTCTGGGTTTGGTTTGGGTTTGGCTTGGTTTGGGTTTGGGTTTGGTTTGGGTTTGGTTTGGTTTGGTTTGGGTTTGGTTTGGGTTTGGTTTGTTTTGGGTTTGGTTTGGTTTGGGTTTGGTTTGGTTTGGGTTTGGTTTGGGTTTAGTTTGGGTCTCTCACTGGCCGTTTGTCTCTCTGTCTCTCTCTGTCTCTCTGGGTTCTCTCTGCCTCTGGGTTTGGTTTGGGTCTCTGTCTCTCTCTCTATCTCTCTCTCTGTCTCTCTGTCTCTCTCTGTCCCTCTCGGTTCTCTCTGCTTCTGGGTTTGGTTTGGGTTTGGTTTGGTTTGGTTTGAGTTTGGGTTTGGTTTGGGTTTGGTTTGGTTTGGTTCTCTGTCTCTCTCTCTATCTCTCTCTCTGTCTCTTTGTCTCTCTCTGTCCCTCTGGGTTTGGTTTGGGTTTGGCTTGGTTTGGGTTTGGGTTTGGTTTGGGTTTGGTTTGGTTTGGTTTGGGTTTGGTTTGGGTTTGGTTTGTTTTGGGTTTGGTTTGGTTTGGGTTTGGTTTGGTTTGGGTTTGGTTTGGGTTTAGTTTGGGTCTCTCACTGGCCGTTTGTCTCTCTGTCTCTCTCTGTCTCTCTGGGTTCTCTCTGCCTCTGGGTTTGGTTTGGGTCTCTGTCTCTCTCTCTATCTCTCTCTCTGTCTCTCTGTCTCTCTCTGTCCCTCTCGGTTCTCTCTGCTTCTGGGTTTGGTTTGGGTTTGGTTTGGTTTGGTTTGAGTTTGGGTTTGGTTTGGGTTTGGTTTGGTTTGGTTCTCTGTCTCTCTCGCTATCTCTCTCTCTGGCTGTTTGTCTCTCTCTCTCTCTCTGTCTCTCTGGGTTCTCTCTGCCTCTGGGTTTGGTTTGGGTTTGGTCTGGTTTGGTTTGGTTTGGTTTGGGTTTGGTTTGGGTTTGGTCTGGTTTGGTTTGGTTTGGGTTTGGTTTGGGTTTGGGTCTCTGTCTCTCTCTCTATCTCTCTCTCTGTCTCTCTGTCTCTCTCTCTGTCTCTCTGGGTTCTCTCTGCCTCTGGGTTTGGTTTGGGTTTGGTCTAGTTTGGTTTGGTTTGGTTTGGGTTTGGTTTGGGTTTGGTCTGGTTTGGTTTGGTTTGGGTTTGGTTTGGGTTTGGTTTGGGTTTAGTTTGGGTCTCTTTCTGTCTCTTTGTCTCTCTCTCTATTTCTCCGTCTCTCTGGGTTCTCTCTCCCTCTGGGCTTGGTTTGGGTTTGGTTTGGGTTTGGTTTGGGTTGGGTTTGGTTTGGGTTTGGTTTGGGTTTGGTTTGGTTTGGGTTTGGTTTGGTTTGGGTCTCTGTCTCTCTCTCTATCTCTCTCTCTGTCTCTCTGTCTCTCTCTCTGTCTCTCTGGGTTCTCACTGCCTCTGGGTTTAGTTTGGGTTTGGTTTGGTTTGGGTTTGATTTGGTTTGGTTTGGGTTTAGTTTGGGTCTCTTTCTGTCTGTTTGTCTCTCTCTCTATCTCTCCGTCTCTCTGAGTTCTCTCTGCCTCTGGGTTTGGTTTGGGTTTGGTTTGGTTTGGTTTGGTTTGGTTTGGGTTTGATTTGGTTTGGTGTGGGTCTCTGTCGGTCTCTCTGTCTCTCTGGGTTCTCTCTGCCTCAGGGTTTGGTTTGGGTCTCTGTCTCTCTCTCTATCTCTCTCTCTGTCTCTTTGTCTCTCTCTGTCCCTCTGGGTTTGGTTTGGGTTTGGCTTGGTTTGGGTTTGGGTTTGGTTTGGGTTTGGTTTGGTTTGGTTTGGGTTTGGTTTGGGTTTGGTTTGGTTTGGGTTTGGTTTGGTTTGGGTTTGGTTTGGTTTGGATTTGGTTTGGGTTTAGTTTGGGTCTCTCTCTGGCCGTTAGTCTCTCTGTCTCTCTCTGTCTCTCTGGGTTCTCTCTGCCTCTGGGTTTGGTTTGGGTCTCTGTCTCTCTCTCTATCTCTCTCTCTGTCTCTCTGTCTCTCTCTGTCCCTCTCGGTTCTCTCTGCTTCTGGGTTTGGTTTGGGTTTGGTTTGGTTTGAGTTTGGGTTTGGTTTGGGTTTGATTTGGTTTTGGTTTGGTTTGGTATGGTTCTCTGTCTCTCTCGCTATCTCTCTCTCTGGCTGTTTGTCTCTCTCTCTCTCTCTGTCTCTCTGGGTTCTCTCTGCCTCTGGGTTTGGTTTGGGTTTGGTCTGGTTTGGTTTGGTTTGGTTTGGGTTTGGTTTGGGTTTGGTCTGGTTTGGTTTGGTTTGGGTTTGGTTTGGTTTGGTTTGGGTTTGGTTTGGGTTTGGTTTGGTTTGGGTTTGGTTTGGTTTGGGTTTGGTTTGGGTTTAGTTTGGGTCTCTCTCTGGCCGTTTGTCTCTCTGTCTCTCTCTGTCTCTCTGGGTTCTCTCTGCCTCTGGGTTTGGTTTGGGTCTCTGTCTCTCTCTCTATCTCTCTCTCTGTCTCTCTGTCTCTCTCTGTCCCTCTCTGCTTCTGGGTTTGGTTTGGGTTTGGTTTGGTTTGAGTTTGGGTTTGGTTTGGGTTTGATTTGGTTTTGGTTTGGTTTGGTATGGTTCTCTGTCTCTCTCGCTATCTCTCTCTCTGGCTGTTTGTCTCTCTCTCTCTCTCTGTCTCTCTGGGTTCTCTCTGCCTCTGGGTTTGGTTTGGGTTTGGTCTGGTTTGGTTTGGTTTGGTTTGGGTTTGGTTTGGGTTTGGTCTGGTTTGGTTTGGTTTGGGTTTGATTTGGTTTGGTTTGGGTTTAGTTTGGGTCTCTTTCTGTCTCTTTGTCTCTCTCTCTATCTCTCCGTCTCTCTGAGTTCTCTCTGCCTCTGGGTTTGGTTTGCGTTTGGTTTGGTTTGGTTTGGTTTGGTTTGGGTTTCATTTGGATTGGTGTGGGTCTCTGTCGGTCTCTCTGTCTCTCTGGGTTCTCTCTGCCTCAGGGTTTGGTTTGGGTCTCTGTCTCTCTCTCTATCTCTCTCTCTGTCTCTTTGTCTCTCTCTGTCCCTCTGGGTTTGGTTTGGGTTTGGCTTGGTTTGGGTTTGGGTTTGGTTTGGTTTTGGTTTGGTTTGGTTTGGGTTTGGTTTGGGTTTTGTTTGGTTTGGGTTTGGTTTGGTTTGGGTTTGGTTTGGTTTGGGTTTGGTTTGGTTTGGGTTTGGTTTGGTTTGGGTTTGGTTTGGGTTTAGTTTGGGTCTCTCTCTGGCCGTTTGTCTCTCTGTCTCTCTCTGTCTCTCTGGGTTCTCTCTGCCTCTGGGTTTGGTTTGGGTCTCTGTCTCTCTCTCTATCTCTCTCTCTGTCTCTCTGTCTCTCTCTGTCCCTCTCGGTTCTCTCTGCTTCTGGGTTTGGTTTGGGTTTGGTTTGGTTTGAGTTTGGGTTTGGTTTGGGTTTGATTTGGTTTGGGTTTGGTTTGGTATGGTTCTCTGTCTCTCTCGCTATCTCTCTCTCTGGCTGTTTGTCTCTCTCTCTCTCTCTGTCTCTCTGGGTTCTCTCTGCCTCTGGGTTTGGTTTGGGTTTGGTCTGGTTTGGTTTGGTTTGGTTTGGGTTTGGTTTGGGTTTGGTCTGGTTTGGTTTGGTTTGGGTTTGATTTGGTTTGGTTTGGGTTTAGTTTGGGTCTCTTTCTGTCTCTTTGTCTCTCTCTCTATCTCTCCGTCTCTCTGAGTTCTCTCTGCCTCTGGGTTTGGTTTGGGTTTGGTTTGGTTTGGTTTGGTTTGGTTTGGGTTTGATTTGGTTTGGTGTGGGTCTCTGTCGGTCTCTCTGTCTCTCTGGGTTCTCTCTGCCTCAGGGTTTGGTTTGGGTCTCTGTCTCTCTCTCTATCTCTCTCTCTGTCTCTCTGTCTCTCTCTGTCCCTCTGGGTTTGGTTTGGGTTTGGCTTGGTTTGGGTTTGGGTTTGGTTTGGGTTTGGTTTGGTTTGGTTTGGGTTTGGTTTGGGTTTGGTTTGGTTTGGGTTTGGTTTGGTTTGGGTTTGGTTTGGGTTTGGTTTGGGTTTAGTTTGGGTCTCTCTCTGGCCGTTTGTCTCTCTGTCTCTCTCTGTCTCTCTGGGTTCTCTCTGCCTCTGGGTTTGGTTTGGGTCTCTATCTCTCTCTCTATCTCTCTCTCTGTCTCTCTGTCTCTCTCTGTCCCTCTCGGTTCTCTCTGCTTCTGGGTTTGGTTTGGGTTTGGTTTGGTTTGAGTTTGGGTTTGGTTTGGGTTTGATTTGGTTTGGGTTTGGTTTGGTTTGGTTCTCTGTCTCTCTCGCTATCTCTCTCTCTGGCTGTTTGTCTCTCTGTCTCTCTCTGTCTCTCTGGGTTCTCTCTGCCTCTGGGTTTGGTTTGGGTTTGGTCTAGTTTGGTTTGGTTTGGTTTGGGTTTGGTTTGGGTTTGGTCTGGTTTGGTTTGGTTTGGGTTTGGTTTGGGTTTGGTTTGGGTTTAGTTTGGGTCTCTTTCTGTCTCTTTGTCTCTCTCTCTATTTCTCCGTCTCTCTGGGTTCTCTCTCCCTCTGGGCTTGGTTTGGGTTTGGTTTGGGTTTGGTTTGGGTTGGGTTTGGTTTGGGTTTGGTTTGGGTTTGGTTTGGTTTGGGTTTGGTTTGGTTTGGGTCTCTGTCTCTCTCTCTATCTCTCTCTCTGTCTCTCTGTCTCTCTCTCTGTCTCTCTGGGTTCTCCCTGCCTCTGGGTTTAGTTTGGGTTTGGTTTGGTTTGGGTTTGATTTGGTTTGGTTTGGGTTTAGTTTGGGTCTCTTTCTGTCTCTTTGTCTCTCTCTCTATCTCTCCGTCTCTCTGAGTTCTCTCTGCCTCTGGGTTTGGTTTGGGTTTGGTTTGGTTTGGTTTGGTTTGGTTTGGGTTTGATTTGGTTTGGTGTGGGTCTCTGTCGGTCTCCCTGTCTCTCTGGGTTCTCTCTGCCTCAGGGTTTGGTTTGGGTCTCTGTCTCTCTCTCTATCTCTCTCTCTGTCTCTTTGTCTCTCTCTGTCCCTCTGGGTTTGGTTTGGGTTTGGCTTGGTTTGGGTTTGGGTTTGGTTTGGGTTTGGTTTGGTTTGGTTTGGGTTTGGTTTGGGTTTGGTTTGGTTTGGGTTTGGTTTGGTTTGGGTTTGGTTTGGTTTGGGTTTGGTTTGGGTTTAGTTTGGGTCGCTCTCTGGCCGTTTGTCTCTCTGTCTCTCTCTGTCTCTCTGGGTTCTCTCTGCCTCTGGGTTTGGTTTGGGTCTCTGTCTCTCTCTCTATCTCTCTCTCTGTCTCTCTGTCTCTCTCTGTCCCTCTCGGTTCTCTCTGCTTCTGGGTTTGGTTTGGGTTTGGTTTGGTTTGAGTTTGGGTTTGGTTTGGGTTTGATTTGGTTTTGGTTTGGTTTGGTATGGTTCTCTGTCTCTCTCGCTATCTCTCTCTCTGGCTGTTTGTCTCTCTCTCTCTCTCTGTCTCTCTGGGTTCTCTCTGCCTCTGGGTTTGGTTTGGTTTGGTTTCGGTTTGGTTTGGGTTTGGTCTGGTTTGGTTTGGTTTGGGTTTGATTTGGTTTGGTTTGGGTTTAGTTTGGGTCTCTTTCTGTCTCTTTGTCTCTCTCTCTATCTCTCCGTCTCTCTGAGTTCTCTCTGCCTCTGGGTTTGGTTTGGTTTGGTTTGGTTTGGTTTGGGTTTCATTTGGTTTGGTGTGGGTCTCTGTCGGTCTCTCTGTCTCTCTGGGTTCTCTCTGCCTCAGGGTTTGGTTTGGGTCTCTGTCTCTCTCTCTATCTCTCTCTCTGTCTCTTTGTCTCTCTCTGTCCCTCTGGGTTTGGTTTGGGTTTGGCTTGGTTTGGGTTTGGGTTTGGTTTGGGTTTGGTTTGGTTTGGTTTGGGTTTGGTTTGGGTTTGGTTTGTTTTGGGTTTGGTTTGGTTTGGGTTTGGTTTGGGTTTAGTTTGGGTCTCTCTCTGGCCGTTTGTCTCTCTGTCTCTCTGGGTTCTCTCTGCCTCTGGGTTTGGTTTGGGTCTCTGTCTCTCTCTCTATCTCTCTCTCTGTCTCTCTGTCTCTCTCTGTCCCTCTCGGTTCTCTCTGCTTCTGGGTTTGGTTTGGGTTTGGTTTGGTTTGGTTTGAGTTTGGGTTTGGTTTGGGTTTGGTTTGGTTTGGTTCTCTGTCTCTCTCGCTATCTCTCTCTCTGGCTGTTTGTCTCTCTCTCTCTCTCTGTCTCTCTGGGTTCTCTCTGCCTCTGGGTTTGGTTTGGGTTTGGTCTGGTTTGGTTTGGTTTGGTTTGGTTTGGTTTGGGTTTGGTTTGGGTTTGGTCTGGTTTGGTTTGGTTTGGGTTTGGTTTGGGTTTGGGTCTCTGTCTCTCTCTCTATCTCTCTCTCTGTCTCTCTGTCTCTCTCTCTGTCTCTCTGGGTTCTCACTGCCTCTGGGTTTAGTTTGGGTTTGGTTTGGTTTGGGTTTGATTTGGTTTGGTTTGGGTTTAGTTTGGGTCTCTTTCTGTCTCTTTGTCTCTCTCTCTATCTCTCCGTCTCTCTGAGTTCTCGCTGCCTCTGGGTTTGGTTTGGGTTTGGTTTGGTTTGGTTTGGTTTGGTTTGGGTTTGATTTGGTTTGGTGTGGGTCTCTGTCGGTCTCTCTGTCTCTCTGGGTTCTTTCTGCCTCAGGGTTTGGTTTGGGTCTCTGTCTCTCTCTCTATCTCTCTCTCTGTCTCTTTGTCTCTCTCTGTCCCTCTGGGTTTGGTTTGGGTTTGGCTTGGTTTGGGTTTGGTTTGGTTTGGTT
This sequence comes from Netelia virgata, assembly GCA_951802705.1. Classification (NCBI taxonomy): domain Eukaryota; kingdom Metazoa; phylum Arthropoda; class Insecta; order Hymenoptera; family Ichneumonidae; genus Netelia; species Netelia virgata. The sequence goes on from OX637866.1 coordinate 16,510,511, forward strand.
TGGGTTTGGTTTGAGTTTGGTTTGGTTTGGGTTTGGTTTGGTTTGGGTTTGGTTTGGGTTTGGTTTGGGTTTAGTTTGAGTCTCTCTCTGGCGGTTTGTCTCTCTGTCTCTCTCTGTCTCTCTGGGTTCTCTCTGCCTCTGGGTTTGGTTTGGGTCTCTATCTCTCTCTCTATCTCTCTCTCTGTCTCTCTGTCTCTCTCTGTCCCTCTCGGTTCTCTCTGCTTCTGGGTTTGAGTTTGGGTTTGGTTTGGGTTTGATTTGGTATGGGTTTGGTTTGGTTTGGTTCTCTGTCTCTCTCGCTATCTCTCTCTCTGGCTGTTTGTCTCTCTGTCTCTCTCTGTCTCTCTGGGTTCTCTCTGCCTCTGGGTTTGGTTTGGGTTTGGTCTAGTTTGGTTTGGTTTGGTTTGGGTTTGGTTTGGGTTTGGTCTGGTTTGGTTTGGTTTGGGTTTGGTTTGGGTTTGGTTTGGGTTTAGTTTGGGTCTCTTTCTGCCTCTTTGTCTCTCTCTCTATTTCTCCGTCTCTCTGGGTTCTCTCTCCCTCTGGGCTTGGTTTGGGTTTGGTTTGGGTTTGGTTTGGTTTGGTTTGGGTTTAGTTTGGGTCTCTTTCTGTCTCTTTGTCTCTCTCTCTATCTCTCCGTCTCTCTGAGTTCTCGCTGCCTCTGGGTTTGGTTTGGGTTTGGTTTGGTTTGGTTTGGTTTGGGTTTGATTTGGTTTGGTGTGGGTCTCTGTCGGTCTCTCTGTCTCTCTGGGTTCTCTCTGCCTCAGGGTTTGGTTTGGGTCTCTGTCTCTCTCTCTATCTCTCTCTCTGCCTCTTTGTCTCTCTCTGTCCCTCTGGGTTTGGTTTGGGTTTGGTTTGGGTTTGGTTTGGTTTGGGTTTGGTTTGGTTTGGGTTTGGTTTGGGTTTGGTTTGGGTTTAGTTTGGGTCTCTCTCTGGCCGTTTGTCTCTCTGTCTCTCTCTGTCTCTCTGGGTTCTCTCTGCCTCTGGGTTTGGTTTGGGTCTCTATCTCTCTCTCTATCTCTCTCTCTGTCTCTCTGTCTCTCTCTGTCCCTCTCGGTTCTCTCTGCTTCTGGGTTTGGTTTGGGTTTGGTTTGGTTTGAGTTTGGGTTTGGTTTGGGTTTGATTTGGTTTGGGTTTGGTTTGGTTTGGTTCTCTGTCTCTCTCGCTATCTCTCTCTCTGGCTGTTTGTCTCTCTGTCTCTCTCTGTCTCTCTGGGTTCTCTCTGCCTCTGGGTTTGGTTTGGGTTTGGTCTAGTTTGGTTTGGTTTGGTTTGGGTTTGGTTTGGGTTTGGTCTGGTTTGGTTTGGTTTGGGTTTGGTTTGGGTTTGGTTTGGGTTTAGTTTGGGTCTCTTTCTGTCTCTTTGTCTCTCTCTCTATTTCTCCGTCTCTCTGGGTTCTCTCTCCCTCTGGGCTTGGTTTGGGTTTGGTTTGGGTTTGGTTTGGGTTGGGTTTGGTTTGGGTTTGGTTTGGGTTTGGTTTGCTTTGGGTTTGGTTTGGTTTGGGTCTCTGTCTCTCTCTCTATCTCTCTCTCTGTCTCTCTGTCTCTCTCTCTGTCTCTCTGGGTTCTCCCTGCCTCTGGGTTTAGTTTGGGTTTGGTTTGGTTTGGGTTTGATTTGGTTTGGTTTGGGTTTAGTTTGGGTCTCTTTCTGTCTCTTTGTCTCTCTCTCTATCTCTCCGTCTCTCTGAGTTCTCTCTGCCTCTGGGTTTGGTTTGGGTTTGGTTTGGTTTGGTTTGGTTTGGTTTGGGTTTGATTTGGTTTGGTGTGGGTCTCTGTCGGTCTCTCTGTCTCTCTGGGTTCTCTCTGCCTCAGGGTTTGGTTTGGGTCTCTGTCTCTCTCTCTATCTCTCTCTCTGTCTCTTTGTCTCTCTCTGTCCCTCTGGGTTTGGTTTGGGTTTGGCTTGGTTTGGGTTTGGGTTTGGTTTGGGTTTGGTTTGGTTTGGTTTGGGTTTGGTTTGGGTTTGGTTTGGTTTGGGTTTGGTTTGGTTTGGGTTTGGTTTGGTTTGGGTTTGGTTTGGGTTTAGTTTGGGTCTCTCTCTGGCCGTTTGTCTCTCTGTCTCTCTCTGTCTCTCTGGGTTCTCTCTGCCTCTGGGTTTGGTTTGGGTCTCTGTCTCTCTCTCTATCTCTCTCTCTGTCTCTCTGTCTCTCTCTGTCCCTCTCGGTTCTCTCTGCTTCTGGGTTTGGTTTGGGTTTGGTTTGGTTTGAGTTTGGGTTTGGTTTGGGTTTGATTTGGTTTTGGTTTGGTTTGGTATGGTTCTCTGTCTCTCTCGCTATCTCTCTCTCTGGCTGTTTGTCTCTCTGTCTCTCTCTGTCTCTCTGGGTTCTCTCTGCCTCTGGGTTTGGTTTGGGTTTGGTCTAGTTTGGTTTGGTTTGGTTTGGGTTTGGTTTGGGTTTGGTCTGGTTTGGTTTGGTTTGGGTTTGGTTTGGGTTTGGTTTGGGTTTAGTTTGGGTCTCTTTCTGCCTCTTTGTCTCTCTCTCTATTTCTCCGTCTCTCTGGGTTCTCTCTCCCTCTGGGCTTGGTTTGGGTTTGGTTTGGGTTTGGTTTGGTTTGGTTTGGGTTTAGTTTGGGTCTCTTTCTGTCTCTTTGTCTCTCTCTCTATCTCTCCGTCTCTCTGAGTTCTCGCTGCCTCTGGGTTTGGTTTGGGTTTGGTTTGGTTTGGTTTGGTTTGGGTTTGATTTGGTTTGGTGTGGGTCTTTGTCGGTCTCTCTGTCTCTCTGGGTTCTCTCTGCCTCAGGGTTTGGTTTGGGTCTCTGTCTCTCTCTCTATCTCTCTCTCTGCCTCTTTGTCTCTCTCTGTCCCTCTGGGTTTGGTTTGGGTTTGGCTTGGGTTTGGTTTGGTTTGGGTTTGGTTTGGTTTGGGTTTGGTTTGGGTTTGGTTTGGGTTTAGTTTGGGTCTCTCTCTGGCCGTTTGTCTCTCTGTCTCTCTCTGTCTCTCTGGGTTCTCTCTGCCTCTGGGTTTGGTTTGGGTCTCTATCTCTCTCTCTATCTCTCTCTCTGTCTCTCTGTCTCTCTCTGTCCCTCTCGGTTCTCTCTGCTTCTGGGTTTGGTTTGGGTTTGGTTTGGTTTGAGTTTGGGTTTGGTTTGGGTTTGATTTGGTTTGGGTTTGGTTTGGTTTGGTTCTCTGTCTCTCTCGCTATCTCTCTCTCTGGCTGTTTGTCTCTCTGTCTCTCTCTGTCTCTCTGGGTTCTCTCTGCCTCTGGGTTTGGTTTGGGTTTGGTCTAGTTTGGTTTGGTTTGGTTTGGGTTTGGTTTGGGTTTGGTCTGGTTTGGTTTGGTTTGGGTTTGGTTTGGGTTTGGTTTGGGTTTAGTTTGGGTCTCTTTCTGTCTCTTTGTCTCTCTCTCTATTTCTCCGTCTCTCTGGGTTCTCTCTCCCTCTGGGCTTGGTTTGGGTTTGGTTTGGGTTTGGTTTGGGTTGGGTTTGGTTTGGGTTTGGTTTGGGTTTGGTTTGCTTTGGGTTTGGTTTGGTTTGGGTCTCTGTCTCTCTCTCTATCTCTCTCTCTGTCTCTCTGTCTCTCTCTCTGTCTCTCTGGGTTCTCCCTGCCTCTGGGTTTAGTTTGGGTTTGGTTTGGTTTGGGTTTGATTTGGTTTGGTTTGGGTTTAGTTTGGGTCTCTTTCTGTCTCTTTGTCTCTCTCTCTATCTCTCCGTCTCTCTGAGTTCTCTCTGCCTCTGGGTTTGGTTTGGGTTTGGTTTGGTTTGGTTTGGTTTGGTTTGGGTTTGATTTGGTTTGGTGTGGGTCTCTGTCGGTCTCTCTGTCTCTCTGGGTTCTCTCTGCCTCAGGGTTTGGTTTGGGTCTCTGTCTCTCTCTCTATCTCTCTCTCTGTCTCTTTGTCTCTCTCTGTCCCTCTGGGTTTGGTTTGGGTTTGGCTTGGTTTGGGTTTGGGTTTGGTTTGGGTTTGGTTTGGTTTGGTTTGGGTTTGGTTTGGGTTTGGTTTGGTTTGGGTTTGGTTTGGTTTGGGTTTGGTTTGGTTTGGGTTTGGTTTGGGTTTAGTTTGGGTCTCTCTCTGGCCGTTTGTCTCTCTGTCTCTCTCTGTCTCTCTGGGTTCTCTCTGCCTCTGGGTTTGGTTTGGGTCTCTGTCTCTCTCTCTATCTCTCTCTCTGTCTCTCTGTCTCTCTCTGTCCCTCTCGGTTCTCTCTGCTTCTGGGTTTGGTTTGGGTTTGGTTTCGTTTGAGTTTGGGTTTGGTTTGGGTTTGATTTGGTTTTGGTTTGGTTTGGTATGGTTCTCTGTCTCTCTCGCTATCTCTCTCTCTGGCTGTTTGTCTCTCTCTCTCTCTCTGTCTCTCTGGGTTCTCTCTGCCTCTGGGTTTGGTTTGGGTTTGGTCTGGTTTGGTTTGGTTTGGTTTCGGTTTGGTTTGGGTTTGGTCTGGTTTGGTTTGGTTTGGGTTTGATTTGGTTTGGTTTGGGTTTAGTTTGGGTCTCTTTCTGTCTCTTTGTCTCTCTCTCTATCTCTCCGTCTCTCTGAGTTCTCTCTGCCTCTGGGTTTGGTTTGGTTTGGTTTGGTTTGGTTTGGGTTTCATTTGGTTTGGTGTGGGTCTCTGTCGGTCTCTCTGTCTCTCTGGGTTCTCTCTGCCTCAGGGTTTGGTTTGGGTCTCTGTCTCTCTCTCTATCTCTCTCTCTGTCTCTTTGTCTCTCTCTGTCCCTCTGGGTTTGGTTTGGGTTTGGCTTGGTTTGGGTTTGGGTTTGGTTTGGGTTTGGTTTGGTTTGGGTTTAGTTTGGGTCTCTCTCTGGCCGTTTGTCTCTCTGTCTCTCTCTGTCTCTCTGGGTTCTCTCTGCCTCTGGGTTTGGTTTGGGTCTCTGTCTCTCTCTCTATCTCTCTCTCTGTCTCTCTGTCTCTCTCTGTCCCTCTCGGTTCTCTCTGCTTCTGGGTTTGGTTTGGGTTTGGTTTGGTTTGGTTTGAGTTTGGGTTTGGTTTGGGTTTGGTTTGGTTTGGTTCTCTGTCTCTCTCGCTATCTCTCTCTCTGGCTGTTTGTCTCTCTCTCTCTCTCTGTCTCTCTGGGTTCTCTCTGCCTCTGGGTTTGGTTTGGGTTTGGTCTGGTTTGGTTTGGTTTGGTTTGGTTTGGTTTGGGTTTGGTTTGGGTTTGGTCTGGTTTGGTTTGGTTTGGGTTTGGTTTGGGTTTGGGTCTCTGTCTCTCTCTCTATCTCTCTCTCTGTCTCTCTGTCTCTCTCTCTGTCTCTCTGGGTTCTCACTGCCTCTGGGTTTAGTTTGGGTTTGGTTTGGTTTGGGTTTGATTTGGTTTGGTTTGGGTTTAGTTTGGGTCTCTTTCTGTCTCTTTGTCTCTCTCTCTATCTCTCCGTCTCTCTGAGTTCTCGCTGCCTCTGGGTTTGGTTTGGGTTTGGTTTGGTTTGGTTTGGTTTGGTTTGGGTTTGATTTGGTTTGGTGTGGGTCTCTGTCGGTCTCTCTGTCTCTCTGGGTTCTTTCTGCCTCAGGGTTTGGTTTGGGTCTCTGTCTCTCTCTCTATCTCTCTCTCTGTCTCTTTGTCTCTCTCTGTCCCTCTGGGTTTGGTTTGGGTTTGGCTTGGTTTGGGTTTGGTTTGGTTTGGTTTGGGTTTGGTTTGGGTTTGGTTTGGGTTTAGTTTGGGTCTCTCTCTGGCCGTTTGTCTCTCTGTCTCTCTCTGTCTCTCTGGGTTCTCTCTGCCTCTGGGTTTGGTTTGGGTCTCTATCTCTCTCTCTATCTCTCTCTCTGTCTCTCTGTCTCTCTCTGTCCCTCTCGGTTCTCTCTGCTTCTGGGTTTGGTTTGGGTTTGGTTTGGTTTGAGTTTGGGTTTGGTTTGGGTTTGATTTGGTATGGGTTTGGTTTGGTTTGGTTCTCTGTCTCTCTCGCTATCTCTCTCTCTGGCTGTTTGTCTCTCTGTCTCTCTCTGTCTCTCTGGGTTCTCTCTGCCTCTGGGTTTGGTTTGGGTTTGGTCTAGTTTGGTTTGGTTTGGTTTGGGTTTGGTTTGGGTTTGGTCTGGTTTGGTTTGGTTTGGGTTTGGTTTGGGTTTGGTTTGGGTTTAGTTTGGGTCTCTTTCTGCCTCTTTGTCTCTCTCTCTATTTCTCCGTCTCTCTGGGTTCTCTCTCCCTCTGGGCTTGGTTTGGGTTTGGTTTGGGTTTGGTTTGGGTTTGGTTTGGTTTGGTTTGGGTTTAGTTTGGGTCTCTTTCTGTCTCTTTGTCTCTCTCTCTATCTCTCCGTCTCTCTGAGTTCTCGCTGCCTCTGGGTTTGGTTTGGGTTTGGTTTGGTTTCGTTTGGTTTGGTTTGGGTTTGATTTGGTTTGGTGTGGGTCTCTGTCGGTCTCTCTGTCTCTCTGGGTTCTCTCTGCCTCAGGGTTTGGTTTGGGTCTCTGTCTCTCTCTCTATCTCTCTCTCTGTCTCTTTGTCTCTCTCTGTCCCTCTGGGTTTGGTTTGGGTTTGGCTTGGTTTGGGTTTGGTTTGGTTTGGTTTGGGTTTGGTTTGGGTTTGGTTTGGTTTGGGTTTGGTTTGGGTTTGGTTTGGTTTGGGTTTGGTTTGGGTTTAGTTTGGGTCTCTCTCTGGCCGTTTGTCTCTCTGTCTCTCTCTGTCTCTCTGGGTTCTCTCTGCCTCTGGGTTTGGTTTGGGTCTCTATCTCTCTCTCTATCTCTCTCTCTGTCTCTCTGTCTCTCTCTGTCCCTCTCGGTTCTCTCTGCTTCTGGGTTTGGTTTGGGTTTGGTTTGGTTTGAGTTTGGGTTTGGTTTGGGTTTGATTTGGTATGGGTTTGGTTTGGTTTGGTTCTCTGTCTCTCTCGCTATCTCTCTCTCTGGCTGTTTGTCTCTCTGTCTCTCTCTGTCTCTCTGGGTTCTCTCTGCCTCTGGGTTTGGTTTGGGTTTGGTCTAGTTTGGTTTGGTTTGGTTTGGGTTTGGTTTGGGTTTGGTCTGGTTTGGTTTGGTTTGGGTTTGGTTTGGGTTTGGTTTGGGTTTAGTTTGGGTCTCTTTCTGCCTCTTTGTCTCTCTCTCTATTTCTCCGTCTCTCTGGGTTCTCTCTCCCTCTGGGCTTGGTTTGGGTTTGGTTTGGGTTTGGTTTGGGTTTGGTTTGGTTTGGTTTGGGTTTGGTTTGGGTTTGGTTTGGTTTGGGTTTGGTTTGGTTTGGGTTTGGTTTGGGTTTAGTTTGGGTCTCTCTCTGGCCGTTTGTCTCTCTGTCTCTCTCTGTCTCTCTGGGTTCTCTCTGCCTCTGGGTTTGGTTTGGGTCTCTGTCTCTCTCTCTATCTCTCTCTCTGTCTCTCTGTCTCTCTCTGTCCCTCTCGGTTCTCTCTGCTTCTGGGTTTGGTTTGGGTTTGGTTTGGTTTGAGTTTGGGTTTGGTTTGGGTTTGATTTGGTTTTGGTTTGGTTTGGTATGGTTCTCTGTCTCTCTCGCTATCTCTCTCTCTGGCTGTTTGTCTCTCTCTCTCTCTCTGTCTCTCTGGGTTCTCTCTGCCTCTGGGTTTGGTTTGGGTTTGGTCTGGTTTGGTTTGGTTTGGTTTCGGTTTGGTTTGGGTTTGGTCTGGTTTGGTTTGGTTTGGGTTTGATTTGGTTTGGTTTGGGTTTAGTTTGGGTCTCTTTCTGTCTCTTTGTCTCTCTCTCTATCTCTCCGTCTCTCTGAGTTCTCTCTGCCTCTGGGTTTGGTTTGGTTTGGTTTGGTTTGGTTTGGGTTTCATTTGGTTTGGTTTGGTTTGGGTTTGGTTTGGGTTTGGTCTGGTTTGGTTTGGTTTGGGTTTGGTTTGGGTTTGGGTCTCTGTCTCTCTCTCTATCTCTCTCTCTGTCTCTCTGTCTCTCTCTCTGTCTCTCTCGGTTCTCACTGCCTCTGGGTTTAGTTTGGGTTTGGTTTGGTTTGGGTTTGATTTGGTTTGGTTTGGGTTTAGTTTGGGTCTCTTTCTGTCTCTTTGTCTCTCTCTCTATCTCTCCGTCTCTCTGAGTTCTCGCTGCCTCTGGGTTTGGTTTGGGTTTGGTTTGGTTTGGTTTGGTTTGGTTTGGGTTTCATTTGGTTTGGTGTGGGTCTCTGTCGGTCTCTCTGTCTCTCTGGGTTCTCTCTGCCTCAGGGTTTGGTTTGGGTCTCTGTCTCTCTCTCTATCTCTCTCTCTGTCTCTTTGTCTCTCTCTGTCCCTCTGGGTTTGGTTTGGGTTTGGCTTGGTTTGGGTTTGGGTTTGGTTTGGTTTGGGTTTGGTTTGGTTTGGGTTTGGTTTGGGTTTAGTTTGGGTCTCTCTCTGGCCGTTTGTCTCTCTGTCTCTCTCTGTCTCTCTGGGTTCTCTCTGCCTCTGGGTTTGGTTTGGGTCTCTGTCTCTCTCTCTATCTCTCTCTCTGTCTCTCTGTCTCTCTCTGTCCCTCTCGGTTCTCTCTGCTTCTGGGTTTGGTTTGGGTTTGGTTTGGTTTGGTTTGAGTTTGGGTTTGGTTTGGGTTTGGTTTGGTTTGGTTCTCTGTCTCTCTCGCTATCTCTCTCTCTGGCTGTTTGTCTCTCTCTCCCTCTCTGTCTCTCTGGGTTCTCTCTGCCTCTGGGTTTGGTTTGGGTTTGGTCTGGTTTGGTTTGGTTTGGGTTTGGTTTGGGTTTGGTCTGGTTTGGTTTGGTTTGGGTTTGGTTTGGGTTTGGGTCTCTGTCTCTCTCTCTATCTCTCTCTCTGTCTCTCTGTCTCTCTCTCTGTCTCTCTCGGTTCTCACTGCCTCTGGGTTTAGTTTGGGTTTGGTTTGGTTTGGGTTTGATTTGGTTTGGTTTGGGTTTAGTTTGGGTCTCTTTCTGTCTCTTTGTCTCTCTCTCTATCTCTCCGTCTCTCTGAGTTCTCGCTGCCTCTGGGTTTGGTTTGGGTTTGGTTTGGTTTGGTTTGGTTTGGTTTGGGTTTGATTTGGTTTGGTGTGGGTCTCTGTCGGTCTCTCTGTCTCTCTGGGTTCTCTCTGCCTCAGGGTTTGGTTTGGGTCTCTGTCTCTCTCTCTATCTCTCTCTCTGCCTCTTTGTCTCTCTCTGTCCCTCTGGGTTTGGTTTGGGTTTGGCTTGGTTTGGGTTTGGTTTGGTTTGGTTTGGGTTTGGTTTGGGTTTGGTTTGGTTTGGGTTTGGTTTGGTTTGGGTTTGGTTTGGGTTTGGTTTGGGTTTAGTTTGGGTCTCTCTCTGGCCGTTTGTCTCTCTGTCTCTCTCTGTCTCTCTGCCTCTGGGTTTGGTTTGGGTCTCTATCTCTCTCTCTATCTCTCTCTCTGTCTCTCTGTCTCTCTCTGTCCCTCTCGGTTCTCTCTGCTTCTGGGTTTGGTTTGGGTTTGGTTTGGTTTGAGTTTGGGTTTGGTTTGGGTTTGATTTGGTATGGGTTTGGTTTGGTTTGGTTCTCTGTCTCTCTCGCTATCTCTCTCTCTGGCTGTTTGTCTCTCTGTCTCTCTCTGTCTCTCTGGGTTCTCTCTGCCTCTGGGTTTGGTTTGGGTTTGGTCTAGTTTGGTTTGGTTTGGTTTGGGTTTGGTTTGGGTTTGGTCTGGTTTGGTTTGGTTTGGGTTTGGTTTGGGTTTGGTTTGGGTTTAGTTTGGGTCTCTTTCTGCCTCTTTGTCTCTCTCTCTATTTCTCCGTCTCTCTGGGTTCTCTCTCCCTCTGGGCTTGGTTTGGGTTTGGTTTGGGTTTGGTTTGGGTTTGGTTTGGTTTGGTTTGGGTTTGGTTTGGGTTTGGTTTGGTTTGGGTTTGGTTTGGTTTGGGTTTGGTTTGGGTTTAGTTTGGGTCTCTCTCTGGCCGTTTGTCTCTCTGTCTCTCTCTGTCTCTCTGGGTTCTCTCTGCCTCAGGGTTTCGTTTGGGTCTCGGTCTCTCTCTCTATCTCTCTCTCTGTCTCTTTGTCTCTCTCTGTCCCTCTGGGTTTGGTTTGGGTTTGGCTTGGTTTGGGTTTGGGTTTGGTTTGGGTTTGGTTTGGTTTGGGTTTGGTTTGGGTTTAGTTTGGGTCTCTCTCTGGCCGTTTGTCTCTCTGTCTCTCTCTGTCTCTCTGGGTTCTCTCTGCCTCTGGGTTTGGTTTGGGTCTCTGTCTCTCTCTCTATCTCTCTCTCTGTCTCTCTGTCTCTCTCTGTCCCTCTCGGTTCTCTCTGCTTCTGGGTTTGGTTTGGGTTTGGTTTGGTTTGAGTTTGGGTTTGGTTTGGGTTTGATTTGGTTTGGGTTTGGTTTGGTATGGTTCTCTGTCTCTCTCGCTATCTCTCTCTCTGGCTGTTTGTCTCTCTCTCTCTCTCTGTCTCTCTGGGTTCTCTCTGCCTCTGGGTTTGGTTTGGGTTTGGTCTGGTTTGGTTTGGTTTGGTTTGGGTTTGGTTTGGGTTTGGTCTGGTTTGGTTTGGTTTGGGTTTGATTTGGTTTGGTTTGGGTTTAGTTTGGGTCTCTTTCTGTCTCTTTGTCTCTCTCTCTATCTCTCCGTCTCTCTGAGTTCTCGCTGCCTCTGGGTTTGGTTTGGGTTTGGTTTGGTTTGGTTTGGTTTGGTTTGGGTTTGATTTGGTTTGGTGTGGGTCTCTGTCGGTCTCTCTGTCTCTCTGGGTTCTCTCTGCCTCAGGGTTTGGTTTGGGTCTCTGTCTCTCTCTCTATCTCTCTCTCTGCCGCTTTGTCTCTCTCTGTCCCTCTGGGTTTGGTTTGGGTTTGGCTTGGTTTGGGTTTGGTTTGGTTTGGTTTGGGTTTGGTTTGGGTTTGGTTTGGTTTGGGTTTGGTTTGGTTTGGGTTTGGTTTGGGTTTGGTTTGGGTTTAGTTTGGGTCTCTTTCTGCCTCTTTGTCTCTCTCTCTATTTCTCCGTCTCTCTGGGTTCTCTCTCCCTCTGGGCTTGGTTTGGGTTTGGTTTGGGTTTGGTTTGGGTTTGGTTTGGTTTGGTTTGGGTTTAGTTTGGGTCTCTTTCTGTCTCTTTGTCTCTCTCTCTATCTCTCCGTCTCTCTGAGTTCTCGCTGCCTCTGGGTTTGGTTTGGGTTTGGTTTGGTTTCGTTTGGTTTGGTTTGGGTTTGATTTGGTTTGGTGTGGGTCTCTGTCGGTCTCTCTGTCTCTCTGGGTTCTCTCTGCCTCAGGGTTTGGTTTGGGTCTCTGTCTCTCTCTCTATCTCTCTCTCTGTCTCTTTGTCTCTCTCTGTCCCTCTGGGTTTGGTTTGGGTTTGGCTTGGTTTGGGTTTGGTTTGGTTTGGTTTGGGTTTGGTTTGGGTTTGGTTTGGTTTGGGTTTGGTTTGGGTTTGGTTTGGTTTGGGTTTGGTTTGGGTTTAGTTTGGGTCTCTCTCTGGCCGTTTGTCTCTCTGTCTCTCTCTGTCTCTCTGGGTTCTCTCTGCCTCTGGGTTTGGTTTGGGTCTCTATCTCTCTCTCTATCTCTCTCTCTGTCTCTCTGTCTCTCTCTGTCCCTCTCGGTTCTCTCTGCTTCTGGGTTTGGTTTGGGTTTGGTTTGGTTTGAGTTTGGGTTTGGTTTGGGTTTGATTTGGTATGGGTTTGGTTTGGTTTGGTTCTCTGTCTCTCTCGCTATCTCTCTCTCTGGCTGTTTGTCTCTCTGTCTCTCTCTGTCTCTCTGGGTTCTCTCTGCCTCTGGGTTTGGTTTGGGTTTGGTCTAGTTTGGTTTGGTTTGGTTTGGGTTTGGTTTGGGTTTGGTCTGGTTTGGTTTGGTTTGGGTTTGGTTTGGGTTTGGTTTGGGTTTAGTTTGGGTCTCTTTCTGCCTCTTTGTCTCTCTCTCTATTTCTCCGTCTCTCTGGGTTCTCTCTCCCTCTGGGCTTGGTTTGGGTTTGGTTTGGGTTTGGTTTGGGTTTGGTTTGGTTTGGTTTGGGTTTGGTTTGGGTTTGGTTTGGTTTGGGTTTGGTTTGGTTTGGGTTTGGTTTGGGTTTAGTTTGGGTCTCTCTCTGGCCGTTTGTCTCTCTGTCTCTCTCTGTCTCTCTGGGTTCTCTCTGCCTCTGGGTTTGGTTTGGGTCTCTGTCTCTCTCTCTATCTCTCTCTCTGTCTCTCTGTCTCTCTCTGTCCCTCTCGGTTCTCTCTGCTTCTGGGTTTGGTTTGGGTTTGGTTTGGTTTGAGTTTGGGTTTGGTTTGGGTTTGATTTGGTTTTGGTTTGGTTTGGTATGGTTCTCTGTCTCTCTCGCTATCTCTCTCTCTGGCTGTTTGTCTCTCTCTCTCTCTCTGTCTCTCTGGGTTCTCTCTGCCTCTGGGTTTGGTTTGGGTTTGGTCTGGTTTGGTTTGGTTTGGTTTCGGTTTGGTTTGGGTTTGGTCTGGTTTGGTTTGGTTTGGGTTTGATTTGGTTTGGTTTGGGTTTAGTTTGGGTCTCTTTCTGTCTCTTTGTCTCTCTCTCTATCTCTCCGTCTCTCTGAGTTCTCTCTGCCTCTGGGTTTGGTTTGGTTTGGTTTGGTTTGGTTTGGGTTTCATTTGGTTTGGTTTGGTTTGGGTTTGGTTTGGGTTTGGTCTGGTTTGGTTTGGTTTGGGTTTGGTTTGGGTTTGGGTCTCTGTCTCTCTCTCTATCTCTCTCTCTGTCTCTCTGTCTCTCTCTCTGTCTCTCTCGGTTCTCACTGCCTCTGGGTTTAGTTTGGGTTTGGTTTGGTTTGGGTTTGATTTGGTTTGGTTTGGGTTTAGTTTGGGTCTCTTTCTGTCTCTTTGTCTCTCTCTCTATCTCTCCGTCTCTCTGAGTTCTCGCTGCCTCTGGGTTTGGTTTGGGTTTGGTTTGGTTTGGTTTGGTTTGGTTTGGGTTTCATTTGGTTTGGTGTGGGTCTCTGTCGGTCTCTCTGTCTCTCTGGGTTCTCTCTGCCTCAGGGTTTGGTTTGGGTCTCTGTCTCTCTCTCTATCTCTCTCTCTGTCTCTTTGTCTCTCTCTGTCCCTCTGGGTTTGGTTTGGGTTTGGCTTGGTTTGGGTTTGGGTTTGGTTTGGTTTGGGTTTGGTTTGGTTTGGGTTTGGTTTGGGTTTAGTTTGGGTCTCTCTCTGGCCGTTTGTCTCTCTGTCTCTCTCTGTCTCTCTGGGTTCTCTCTGCCTCTGGGTTTGGTTTGGGTCTCTGTCTCTCTCTCTATCTCTCTCTCTGTCTCTCTGTCTCTCTCTGTCCCTCTCGGTTCTCTCTGCTTCTGGGTTTGGTTTGGGTTTGGTTTGGTTTGGTTTGAGTTTGGGTTTGGTTTGGGTTTGGTTTGGTTTGGTTCTCTGTCTCTCTCGCTATCTCTCTCTCTGGCTGTTTGTCTCTCTCTCCCTCTCTGTCTCTCTGGGTTCTCTCTGCCTCTGGGTTTGGTTTGGGTTTGGTCTGGTTTGGTTTGGTTTGGGTTTGGTTTGGGTTTGGTCTGGTTTGGTTTGGTTTGGGTTTGGTTTGGGTTTGGGTCTCTGTCTCTCTCTCTATCTCTCTCTCTGTCTCTCTGTCTCTCTCTCTGTCTCTCTCGGTTCTCACTGCCTCTGGGTTTAGTTTGGGTTTGGTTTGGTTTGGGTTTGATTTGGTTTGGTTTGGGTTTAGTTTGGGTCTCTTTCTGTCTCTTTGTCTCTCTCTCTATCTCTCCGTCTCTCTGAGTTCTCGCTGCCTCTGGGTTTGGTTTGGGTTTGGTTTGGTTTGGTTTGGTTTGGTTTGGGTTTGATTTGGTTTGGTGTGGGTCTCTGTCGGTCTCTCTGTCTCTCTGGGTTCTCTCTGCCTCAGGGTTTGGTTTGGGTCTCTGTCTCTCTCTCTATCTCTCTCTCTGCCTCTTTGTCTCTCTCTGTCCCTCTGGGTTTGGTTTGGGTTTGGCTTGGTTTGGGTTTGGTTTGGTTTGGTTTGGGTTTGGTTTGGGTTTGGTTTGGTTTGGGTTTGGTTTGGTTTGGGTTTGGTTTGGGTTTGGTTTGGGTTTAGTTTGGGTCTCTCTCTGGCCGTTTGTCTCTCTGTCTCTCTCTGTCTCTCTGCCTCTGGGTTTGGTTTGGGTCTCTATCTCTCTCTCTATCTCTCTCTCTGTCTCTCTGTCTCTCTCTGTCCCTCTCGGTTCTCTCTGCTTCTGGGTTTGGTTTGGGTTTGGTTTGGTTTGAGTTTGGGTTTGGTTTGGGTTTGATTTGGTATGGGTTTGGTTTGGTTTGGTTCTCTGTCTCTCTCGCTATCTCTCTCTCTGGCTGTTTGTCTCTCTGTCTCTCTCTGTCTCTCTGGGTTCTCTCTGCCTCTGGGTTTGGTTTGGGTTTGGTCTAGTTTGGTTTGGTTTGGTTTGGGTTTGGTTTGGGTTTGGTCTGGTTTGGTTTGGTTTGGGTTTGGTTTGGGTTTGGTTTGGGTTTAGTTTGGGTCTCTTTCTGCCTCTTTGTCTCTCTCTCTATTTCTCCGTCTCTCTGGGTTCTCTCTCCCTCTGGGCTTGGTTTGGGTTTGGTTTGGGTTTGGTTTGGGTTTGGTTTGGTTTGGTTTGGGTTTGGTTTGGGTTTGGTTTGGTTTGGGTTTGGTTTGGTTTGGGTTTGGTTTGGGTTTAGTTTGGGTCTCTCTCTGGCCGTTTGTCTCTCTGTCTCTCTCTGTCTCTCTGGGTTCTCTCTGCCTCAGGGTTTCGTTTGGGTCTCGGTCTCTCTCTCTATCTCTCTCTCTGTCTCTTTGTCTCTCTCTGTCCCTCTGGGTTTGGTTTGGGTTTGGCTTGGTTTGGGTTTGGGTTTGGTTTGGGTTTGGTTTGGTTTGGGTTTGGTTTGGGTTTAGTTTGGGTCTCTCTCTGGCCGTTTGTCTCTCTGTCTCTCTCTGTCTCTCTGGGTTCTCTCTGCCTCTGGGTTTGGTTTGGGTCTCTGTCTCTCTCTCTATCTCTCTCTCTGTCTCTCTGTCTCTCTCTGTCCCTCTCGGTTCTCTCTGCTTCTGGGTTTGGTTTGGGTTTGGTTTGGTTTGAGTTTGGGTTTGGTTTGGGTTTGATTTGGTTTGGGTTTGGTTTGGTATGGTTCTCTGTCTCTCTCGCTATCTCTCTCTCTGGCTGTTTGTCTCTCTCTCTCTCTCTGTCTCTCTGGGTTCTCTCTGCCTCTGGGTTTGGTTTGGGTTTGGTCTGGTTTGGTTTGGTTTGGTTTGGGTTTGGTTTGGGTTTGGTCTGGTTTGGTTTGGTTTGGGTTTGATTTGGTTTGGTTTGGGTTTAGTTTGGGTCTCTTCCTGTCTCTTTGTCTCTCTCTCTATCTCTCCGTCTCTCTGAGTTCTCGCTGCCTCTGGGTTTGGTTTGGGTTTGGTTTGGTTTGGTTTGGTTTGGTTTGGGTTTGATTTGGTTTGGTGTGGGTCTCTGTCGGTCTCTCTGTCTCTCTGGGTTCTCTCTGCCTCAGGGTTTGGTTTGGGTCTCTGTCTCTCTCTCTATCTCTCTCTCTGCCGCTTTGTCTCTCTCTGTCCCTCTGGGTTTGGTTTGGGTTTGGCTTGGTTTGGGTTTGGTTTGGTTTGGTTTGGGTTTGGTTTGGGTTTGGTTTGGTTTGGGTTTGGTTTGGTTTGGGTTTGGTTTGGGTTTGGTTTGGGTTTAGTTTGGGTCTCTCTCTGGCCGTTTGTCTCTCTGTCTCTCTCTGTCTCTCTGGGTTCTCTCTGCCTCTGGGTTTGGTTTGGGTCTCTGTCTCTCTCTCTATCTCTCTCTCTGTCTCTCTGTCTCTCTCTGTCCCTCTCGGTTCTCTCTGCTTCTGGGTTTGGTTTGGGTTTGGTTTGGTTTGAGTTTGGGTTTGGTTTGGGTTTGATTTGGTTTGGGTTTGGTTTGGTATGGTTCTCTGTCTCTCTCGCTATCTCTCTCTCTGGCTGTTTGTCTCTCTCTCTCTCTCTGTCTCTCTGGGTTCTCTCTGCCTCTGGGTTTGGTTTGGGTTTGGTCTGGTTTGGTTTGGTTTGGTTTGGGTTTGGTTTGGGTTTGGTCTGGTTTGGTTTGGTTTGGGTTTGATTTGGTTTGGTTTGGGTTTAGTTTGGGTCTCTTTCTGTCTCTTTGTCTCTCTCTCTATCTCTCCGTCTCTCTGAGTTCTCGCTGCCTCTGGGTTTGGTTTGGGTTTGGTTTGGTTTGGTTTGGTTTGGTTTGGGTTTGATTTGGTTTGGTGTGGGTCTCTGTCGGTCTCTCTGTCTCTCTGGGTTCTCTCTGCCTCAGGGTTTGGTTTGGGTCTCTGTCTCTCTCTCTATCTCTCTCTCTGCCGCTTTGTCTCTCTCTGTCCCTCTGGGTTTGGTTTGGGTTTGGCTTGGTTTGGGTTTGGTTTGGTTTGGTTTGGGTTTGGTTTGGGTTTGGTTTGGTTTGGGTTTGGTTTGGTTTGGGTTTGGTTTGGGTTTGGTTTGGGTTTAGTTTGGGTCTCTCTCTGGCCGTTTGTCTCTCTGTCTCTCTCTGTCTCTCTGGGTTCTCTCTGCCTCTGGGTTTGGTTTGGGTCTCTATCTCTCTCTCTATCTCTCTCTCTGTCTCTCTGTCTCTCTCTGTCCCTCTCGGTTCTCTCTGCTTCTGGGTTTGGTTTGGGTTTGGTTTGGTTTGAGTTTGGGTTTGGTTTGGGTTTGATTTGGTATGGGTTTGGTTTGGTTTGGTTCTCTGTCTCTCTCGCTATCTCTCTCTCTGGCTGTTTGTCTCTCTGTCTCTCTCTGTCTCTCTGGGTTCTCTCTGCCTCTGGGTTTGGTTTGGGTTTGGTCTAGTTTGGTTTGGTTTGGTTTGGGTTTGGTTTGGGTTTGGTCTGGTTTGGTTTGGTTTGGGTTTGGTTTGGGTTTGGTTTGGGTTTAGTTTGGGTCTCTTTCTGCCTCTTTGTCTCTCTCTCTATTTCTCCGTCTCTCTGGGTTCTCTCTCCCTCTGGGCTTGGTTTGGGTTTGGTTTGGGTTTGGTTTGGGTTTGGTTTGGTTTGGTTTGGGTTTGGTTTGGGTTTGGTTTGGGTTTGGTCTGGTTTGGTTTGGTTTGGTTTCGGTTTGGTTTGGGTTTGGTCTGGTTTGGTTTGGTTTGGGTTTGATTTGGTTTGGTTTGGGTTTAGTTTGGGTCTCTTTCTGTCTCTTTGTCTCTCTCTCTATCTCTCCGTCTCTCTGAGTTCTCTCTGCCTCTGGGTTTGGTTTGGTTTGGTTTGGTTTGGTTTGGGTTTCATTTGGTTTGGTGTGGGTCTCTGTCGGTCTCTCTGTCTCTCTGGGTTCTCTCTGCCTCAGGGTTTGGTTTGGGTCTCTGTCTCTCTCTCTATCTCTCTCTCTGTCTCTTTGTCTCTCTCTGTCCCTCTGGGTTTGGTTTGGGTTTGGCTTGGTTTGGGTTTGGGTTTGGTTTGGGTTTGGTTTGGTTTGGTTTGGGTTTGGTTTGGGTTTGGTTTGTTTTGGGTTTGGTTTGGTTTGGGTTTGGTTTGGTTTGGGTTTGGTTTGGGTTTAGTTTGGGTCTCTCTCTGGCCGTTTGTCTCTCTGTCTCTCTCTGTCTCTCTGGGTTCTCTCTGCCTCTGGGTTTGGTTTGGGTCTCTGTCTCTCTCTCTATCTCTCTCTCTGTCTCTCTGTCTCTCTCTGTCCCTCTCGGTTCTCTCTGCTTCTGGGTTTGGTTTGGGTTTGGTTTGGTTTGGTTTGAGTTTGGGTTTGGTTTGGGTTTGGTTTGGTTTGGTTCTCTGTCTCTCTCGCTATCTCTCTCTCTGGCTGTTTGTCTCTCTCTCCCTCTCTGTCCCTCTGGGTTCTCTCTGCCTCTGGGTTTGGTTTGGGTTTGGTCTGGTTTGGTTTGGTTTGGGTTTGGTTTGGGTTTGGTCTGGTTTGGTTTGGTTTGGGTTTGGTTTGGGTTTGGGTCTCTGTCTCTCTCTCTATCTCTCTCTCTGTCTCTCTGTCTCTCTCTCTGTCTCTCTCGGTTCTCACTGCCTCTGGGTTTAGTTTGGGTTTGGTTTGGTTTGGGTTTGATTTGGTTTGGTTTGGGTTTAGTTTGGGTCTCTTTCTGTCTCTTTGTCTCTCTCTCTATCTCTCCGTCTCTCTGAGTTCTCGCTGCCTCTGGGTTTGGTTTGGGTTTGGTTTGGTTTGGTTTGGTTTGGTTTGGGTTTGATTTGGTTTGGTGTGGGTCTCTGTCGGTCTCTCTGTCTCTCTGGGTTCTCTCTGCCTCAGGGTTTGGTTTGGGTCTCTGTCTCTCTCTCTATCTCTCTCTCTGCCTCTTTGTCTCTCTCTGTCCCTCTGGGTTTGGTTTGGGTTTGGCTTGGTTTGGGTTTGGTTTGGTTTGGTTTGGGTTTGGTTTGGGTTTGGTTTGGTTTGGGTTTGGTTTGGTTTGGGTTTGGTTTGGGTTTGGTTTGGGTTTAGTTTGGGTCTCTCTCTGGCCGTTTGTCTCTCTGTCTCTCTCTGTCTCTCTGCCTCTGGGTTTGGTTTGGGTCTCTATCTCTCTCTCTATCTCTCTCTCTGTCTCTCTGTCTCTCTCTGTCCCTCTCGGTTCTCTCTGCTTCTGGGTTTGGTTTGGGTTTGGTTTGGTTTGAGTTTGGGTTTGGTTTGGGTTTGATTTGGTATGGGTTTGGTTTGGTTTGGTTCTCTGTCTCTCTCGCTATCTCTCTCTCTGGCTGTTTGTCTCTCTGTCTCTCTCTGTCTCTCTGGGTTCTCTCTGCCTCTGGGTTTGGTTTGGGTTTGGTCTAGTTTGGTTTGGTTTGGTTTGGGTTTGGTTTGGGTTTGGTCTGGTTTGGTTTGGTTTGGGTTTGGTTTGGGTTTGGTTTGGGTTTAGTTTGGGTCTCTTTCTGCCTCTTTGTCTCTCTCTCTATTTCTCCGTCTCTCTGGGTTCTCTCTCCCTCTGGGCTTGGTTTGGGTTTGGTTTGGGTTTGGTTTGGGTTTGGTTTGGTTTGGTTTGGGTTTGGTTTGGGTTTGGTTTGGTTTGGGTTTGGTTTGGTTTGGGTTTGGTTTGGGTTTAGTTTGGGTCTCTCTCTGGCCGTTTGTCTCTCTGTCTCTCTCTGTCTCTCTGGGTTCTCTCTGCCTCAGGGTTTGGTTTGGGTCTCGGTCTCTCTCTCTATCTCTCTCTCTGTCTCTTTGTCTCTCTCTGTCCCTCTGGGTTTGGTTTGGGTTTGGCTTGGTTTGGGTTTGGGTTTGGTTTGGGTTTGGTTTGGTTTGGGTTTGGTTTGGGTTTAGTTTGGGTCTCTCTCTGGCCGTTTGTCTCTCTGTCTCTCTCTGTCTCTCTGGGTTCTCTCTGCCTCTGGGTTTGGTTTGGGTCTCTGTCTCTCTCTCTATCTCTCTCTCTGTCTCTCTGTCTCTCTCTGTCCCTCTCGGTTCTCTCTGCTTCTGGGTTTGGTTTGGGTTTGGTTTGGTTTGAGTTTGGGTTTGGTTTGGGTTTGATTTGGTTTGGGTTTGGTTTGGTATGGTTCTCTGTCTCTCTCGCTATCTCTCTCTCTGGCTGTTTGTCTCTCTCTCTCTCTCTGTCTCTCTGGGTTCTCTCTGCCTCTGGGTTTGGTTTGGGTTTGGTCTGGTTTGGTTTGGTTTGGTTTGGGTTTGGTTTGGGTTTGGTCTGGTTTGGTTTGGTTTGGGTTTGATTTGGTTTGGTTTGGGTTTAGTTTGGGTCTCTTTCTGTCTCTTTGTCTCTCTCTCTATCTCTCCGTCGCTCTGAGTTCTCGCTGCCTCTGGGTTTGGTTTGGGTTTGGTTTGGTTTGGTTTGGTTTGGTTTGGGTTTGATTTGGTTTGGTGTGGGTCTCTGTCGGTCTCTCTGTCTCTCTGGGTTCTCTCTGCCTCAGGGTTTGGTTTGGGTCTCTGTCTCTCTCTCTATCTCTCTCTCTGCCGCTTTGTCTCTCTCTGTCCCTCTGGGTTTGGTTTGGGTTTGGCTTGGTTTGGGTTTGGTTTGGTTTGGTTTGGGTTTGGTTTGGGTTTGGTTTGGTTTGGGTTTGGTTTGGTTTGGGTTTGGTTTGGGTTTGGTTTGGGTTTAGTTTGGGTCTCTCTCTGGCCGTTTGTCTCTCTGTCTCTCTCTGTCTCTCTGGGTTCTCTCTGCCTCTGGGTTTGGTTTGGGTCTCTATCTCTCTCTCTATCTCTCTCTCTGTCTCTCTGTCTCTCTCTGTCCCTCTCGGTTCTCTCTGCTTCTGGGTTTGGTTTGGGTTTGGTTTGGTTTGAGTTTGGGTTTGGTTTGGGTTTGATTTGGTATGGGTTTGGTTTGGTTTGGTTCTCTGTCTCTCTCGCTATCTCTCTCTCTGGCTGTTTGTCTCTCTGTCTCTCTCTGTCTCTCTGGGTTCTCTCTGCCTCTGGGTTTGGTTTGGGTTTGGTCTAGTTTGGTTTGGTTTGGTTTGGGTTTGGTTTGGGTTTGGTCTGGTTTGGTTTGGTTTGGGTTTGGTTTGGGTTTGGTTTGGGTTTAGTTTGGGTCTCTTTCTGCCTCTTTGTCTCTCTCTCTATTTCTCCGTCTCTCTGGGTTCTCTCTCCCTCTGGGCTTGGTTTGGGTTTGGTTTGGGTTTGGTTTGGGTTTGGTTTGGTTTGGTTTGGGTTTGGTTTGGGTTTGGTTTGGTTTGGGTTTGGTTTGGTTTGGGTTTGGTTTGGGTTTAGTTTGGGTCTCTCTCTGGCCGTTTGTCTCTCTGTCTCTCTCTGTCTCTCTGGGTTCTCTCTGCCTCAGGGTTTGGTTTGGGTCTCTGTCTCTCTCTCTATCTCTCTCTCTGTCTCTTTGTCTCTCTCTGTCCCTCTGGGTTTGGTTTGGGTTTGGCTTGGTTTGGGTTTGGGTTTGGTTTGGGTTTGGTTTGGTTTGGGTTTGGTTTGGGTTTAGTTTGGGTCTCTCTCTGGCCGTTTGTCTCTCTGTCTCTCTCTGTCTCTCTGGGTTCTCTCTGCCTCTGGGTTTGGTTTGGGTCTCTGTCTCTCTCTCTATCTCTCTCTCTGTCTCTCTGTCTCTCTCTGTCCCTCTCGGTTCTCTCTGCTTCTGGGTTTGGTTTGGGTTTGGTTTGGTTTGAGTTTGGGTTTGGTTTGGGTTTGATTTGGTTTGGGTTTGGTTTGGTATGGTTCTCTGTCTCTCTCGCTATCTCTCTCTCTGGCTGTTTGTCTCTCTCTCTCTCTCTGTCTCTCTGGGTTCTCTCTGCCTCTGGGTTTGGTTTGGGTTTGGTCTGGTTTGGTTTGGTTTGGTTTGGGTTTGGTTTGGGTTTGGTCTGGTTTGGTTTGGTTTGGGTTTGATTTGGTTTGGTTTGGGTTTAGTTTGGGTCTCTTTCTGTCTCTTTGTCTCTCTCTCTATCTCTCCGTCTCTCTGAGTTCTCTCTGCCTCTGGGTTTGGTTTGGGTTTGGTTTGGTTTGGTTTGGTTTGGTTTGGGTTTGATTTGGTTTGGTGTGGGTCTCTGTCGGTCTCTCTGTCTCTCTGGGTTCTCTCTGCCTCAGGGTTTGGTTTGGGTCTCTGTCTCTCTCTCTATCTCTCTCTCTGTCTCTCTGTCTCTCTCTGTCCCTCTGGGTTTGGTTTGGGTTTGGCTTGGTTTGGGTTTGGGTTTGGTTTGGGTTTGGTTTGGTTTGGTTTGGGTTTGGTTTGGGTTTGGTTTGGTTTGGGTTTGGTTTGGTTTGGGTTTGGTTTGGGTTTGGTTTGGGTTTAGTTTGGGTCTCTCTCTGGCCGTTTGTCTCTCTGTCTCTCTCTGTCTCTCTGGGTTCTCTCTGCCTCTGGGTTTGGTTTGGGTCTCTATCTCTCTCTCTATCTCTCTCTCTGTCTCTCTGTCTCTCTCTGTCCCTCTCGGTTCTCTCTGCTTCTGGGTTTGGTTTGGGTTTGGTTTGGTTTGAGTTTGGGTTTGGTTTGGGTTTGATTTGGTTTGGGTTTGGTTTGGTTTGGTTCTCTGTCTCTCTCGCTATCTCTCTCTCTGGCTGTTTGTCTCTCTGTCTCTCTCTGTCTCTCTGGGTTCTCTCTGCCTCTGGGTTTGGTTTGGGTTTGATCTAGTTTGGTTTGGTTTGGTTTGGGTTTGGTTTGGGTTTGGTCTGGTTTGGTTTGGTTTGGGTTTGGTTTGGGTTTGGTTGGGGTTTAGTTTGGGTCTCTTTCTGTCTCTTTGTCTCTCTCTCTATTTCTCCGTCTCTCTGGGTTCTCTCTCCCTCTGGGCTTGGTTTGGGTTTGGTTTGGGTTTGGTTTGGGTTGGGTTTGGTTTGGGTTTGGTTTGGGTTTGGTTTGGTTTGGGTTTGGTTTGGTTTGGGTCTCTGTCTCTCTCTCTATCTCTCTCTCTGTCTCTCTGTCTCTCTCTCTGTCTCTCTGGGTTCTCCCTGCCTCTGGGTTTAGTTTGGGTTTGGTTTGGTTTGGGTTTAGTTTGGGTCTCTTTCTGTCTCTTTGTCTCTCTCTCTATCTCTCCGTCTCTCTGAGTTCTCTCTGCCTCTGGGTTTGGTTTGGGTTTGGTTTGGTTTGGTTTGGTTTGGTTTGGGTTTGATTTGGTTTGGTGTGGGTCTCTGTCGGTCTCTCTGTCTCTCTGGGTTCTCTCTGCCTCAGGGTTTGGTTTGGGTCTCTGTCTCTCTCTCTATCTCTCTCTCTGTCTCTTTGTCTCTCTCTGTCCCTCTGGGTTTGGTTTGGGTTTGGCTTGGTTTTTGGGTTTGGGTTTGGTTTGGGTTTGGTTTGGTTTGGTTTGGGTTTGGTTTGGGTTTGGTTTGGTTTGGGTTTGGTTTGGTTTGGGTTTGGTTTGGTTTGGGTTTGGTTTGGGTTTAGTTTGGGTCTCTCTCTGGCCGTTTGTCTCTCTGTCTCTCTCTGTCTCTCTGGGTTCTCTCTGCCTCTGGGTTTGGTTTGGGTCTCTGTCTCTCTCTCTATCTCTCTCTCTGTCTCTCTGTCTCTCTCTGTCCCTCTCGGTTCTCTCTGCTTCTGGGTTTGGTTTGGGTTTGGTTTGGTTTGAGTTTGGGTTTGGTTTGGGTTTGATTTGGTTTTGGTTTGGTTTGGTATGGTTCTCTGTCTCTCTCGCTATCTCTCTCTCTGGCTGTTTGTCTCTCTCTCTCTCTCTGTCTCTCTGGGTTCTCTCTGCCTCTGGGTTTGGTTTGGGTTTGGTCTGGTTTGGTTTGGTTTGGTTTCGGTTTGGTTTGGGTTTGGTCTGGTTTGGTTTGGTTTGGGTTTGATTTGGTTTGGTTTGGGTTTAGTTTGGGTCTCTTTCTGTCTCTTTGTCTCTCTCTCTATCTCTCCGTCTCTCTGACTTCTCTCTGCCTCTGGGTTTGGTTTGGTTTGGTTTGGTTTGGTTTGGGTTTCATTTGGTTTGGTGTGGGTCTCTGTCGGTCTCTCTGTCTCTCTGGGTTCTCTCTGCCTCAGGGTTTGGTTTGGGTCTCTGTCTCTCTCTCTATCTCTCTCTCTGTCTCTTTGTCTCTCTCTGTCCCTCTGGGTTTGGTTTGGGTTTGGCTTGGTTTGGGTTTGGGTTTGGTTTGGGTTTGGTTTGGTTTGGTTTGGGTTTGGTTTGGGTTTGGTTTGTTTTGGGTTTGGTTTGGTTTGGGTTTGGTTTGGTTTGGGTTTGGTTTGGGTTTAGTTTGGGTCTCTCTCTGGCCGTTTGTCTCTCTGTCTCTCTCTGTCTCTCTGGGTTCTCTCTGCCTCTGGGTTTGGTTTGGGTCTCTGTCTCTCTCTCTATCTCTCTCTCTGTCTCTCTGTCTCTCTCTGTCCCTCTCGGTTCTCTCTGCTTCTGGGTTTGGTTTGGGTTTGGTTTGGTTTGGTTTGAGTTTGGGTTTGGTTTGGGTTTGGTTTGGTTTGGTTCTCTGTCTCTCTCGCTATCTCTCTCTCTGGCTGTTTGTCTCTCTCTCTCTCTCTGTCTCTCTGAGTTCTCGCTGTCTCTGGGTTTGGTTTGGGTTTGGTTTGGTTTGGTTTGGTTTGGTTTGGGTTTGATTTGGTTTGGTGTGGGTCTCTGTCGGTCTCTCTGTCTCTCTGGGTTCTCTCTGCCTCAGGGTTTGGTTTGGGTCTCTGTCTCTCTCTCTATCTCTCTCTCTGTCTTTTTGTCTCTCTCTGTCCCTCTGGGTTTGGTTTGGGTTTGGCTTGGTTTGGGTTTGGTTTGGTTTGGTTTGGGTTTGGTTTGGGTTTGGTTTGGTTTGGGTTTGGTTCGGTTTGGGTTTGGTTTGGGTTTGGTTTGGGTTTAGTTTGGGTCTCTCTCTGGCCGTTTGTCTCTCTGTCTCTCTCTGTCTCTCTGGGTTCTCTCTGCCTCTGGGTTTGGTTTGGGTCTCTATCTCTCTCTCTATCTCTCTCTCCGTCTCTCTGTCTCTCTCTGTCCCTCTCGGTTCTCTCTGCTTCTGGGTTTGGTTTGGGTTTGGTTTGGTTTGAGTTTGGGTTTGGTTTGGGTTTGATTTGGTATGGGTTTGGTTTGGTTTGGTTCTCTGTCTCTCTCGCTATCTCTCTCTCTGGCTGTTTGTCTCTCTGTCTCTCTCTGTCTCTCTGGGTTCTCTCTGCCTCTGGGTTTGGTTTGGGTTTGGTCTAGTTTGGTTTGGTTTGGTTTGGGTTTGGTTTGGGTTTGGTCTGGTTTGGTTTGGTTTGGGTTTGGTTTGGGTTTGGTTTGGGTTTAGTTTGGGTCTCTTTCTGCCTCTTTGTCTCTCTCTCTATTTCTCCGTCTCTCTGGGTTCTCTCTCCCTCTGGGCTTGGTTTGGGTTTGGTTTGGGTTTGGTTTGGGTTTGGTTTGGTTTGGTTTGGGTTTAGTTTGGGTCTCTTTCTGTCTCTTTGTCTCTCTCTCTATCTCTCCGTCTCTCTGAGTTCTCGCTGCCTCTGGGTTTGGTTTGGGTTTGGTTTGGTTTGGTTTGGTTTGGTTTGGGTTTGATTTGGTTTGGTGTGGGTCTCTGTCGGTCTCTCTGTCTCTCTGGGTTCTCTCTGCCTCAGGGTTTGGTTTGGGTCTCTGTCTCTCTCTCTATCTCTCTCTCTGTCTCTTTGTCTCTCTCTGTCCCTCTGGGTTTGGTTTGGGTTTGGCTTGGTTTGGGTTTGGTTTGGTTTGGTTTGGGTTTGGTTTGGGTTTGGTTTGGTTTGGGTTTGGTTTGGTTTGGGTTTGGTTTGGTTTGGGTTTGGTTTGGGTTTAGTTTGGGTCTCTCTCTGGCCGTTTGTCTCTCTGTCTCTCTCTGTCTCTCTGGGTTCTCTCTGCCTCAGGGTTTGGTTTGGGTCTCTGTCTCTCTCTCTATCTCTCTCTCTGTCTCTTTGTCTCTCTCTGTCCCTCTGGGTTTGGTTTGGGTTTGGCTTGGTTTGGGTTTGGGTTTGGTTTGGGTTTGGTTTGGTTTGGGTTTGGTTTGGGTTTAGTTTGGGTCTCTCTCTGGCCGTTTGTCTCTCTGTCTCTCTCTGTCTCTCTGGGTTCTCTCTGCCTCTGGGTTTGGTTTGGGTCTCTGTCTCTCTCTCTATCTCTCTCTCTGTCTCTCTGTCTCTCTCTGTCCCTCTCGGTTCTCTCTGCTTCTGGGTTTGGTTTGGGTTTGGTTTGGTTTGAGTTTGGGTTTGGTTTGGGTTTGATTTGGTTTGGGTTTGGTTTGGTATGGTTCTCTGTCTCTCTCGCTATCTCTCTCTCTGGCTGTTTGTCTCTCTCTCTCTCTCTGTCTCTCTGGGTTCTCTCTGCCTCTGGGTTTGGTTTGGGTTTGGTCTGGTTTGGTTTGGTTTGGTTTGGGTTTGGTTTGGGTTTGGTCTGGTTTGGTTTGGTTTGGGTTTGATTTGGTTTGGTTTGGGTTTAGTTTGGGTCTCTTTCTGTCTCTTTGTCTCTCTCTCTATCTCTCCGTCTCTCTGAGTTCTCTCTGCCTCTGGGTTTGGTTTGGGTTTGGTTTGGTTTGGTTTGGTTTGGTTTGGGTTTGATTTGGTTTGGTGTGGGTCTCTGTCGGTCTCTCTGTCTCTCTGGGTTCTCTCTGCCTCAGGGTTTGGTTTGGGTCTCTGTCTCTCTCTCTATCTCTCTCTCTGTCTCTCTGTCTCTCTCTGTCCCTCTGGGTTTGGTTTGGGTTTGGCTTGGTTTGGGTTTGGGTTTGGTTTGGGTTTGGTTTGGTTTGGTTTGGGTTTGGTTTGGGTTTGGTTTGGTTTGGGTTTGGTTTGGGTTTGGTTTGGGTTTAGTTTGGGTCTCTCTCTGGCCGTTTGTCTCTCTGTCTCTCTCTGTCTCTCTGGGTTCTCTCTGCCTCTGGGTTTGGTTTGGGTCTCTATCTCTCTCTCTATCTCTCTCTCTGTCTCTCTGTCTCTCTCTGTCCCTCTCGGTTCTCTCTGCTTCTGGGTTTGGTTTGGGTTTGGTTTGGTTTGAGTTTGGGTTTGGTTTGGGTTTGATTTGGTTTGGGTTTGGTTTGGTTTGGTTCTCTGTCTCTCTCGCTATCTCTCTCTCTGGCTGTTTGTCTCTCTGTCTCTCTCTGTCTCTCTGGGTTCTCTCTGCCTCTGGGTTTGGTTTGGGTTTGGTTTGGTTTGGGTTTGGTTTGGGTTTGGTCTGGTTTGGTTTGGTTTGGGTTTGGTTTGGGTTTGGTTGGGGTTTAGTTTGGGTCTCTTTCTGTCTCTTTGTCTCTCTCTCTATTTCTCCGTCTCTCTGGGTTCTCTCTCCCTCTGGGCTTGGTTTGGGTTTGGTTTGGGTTTGGTTTGGGTTGGGTTTGGTTTGGGTTTGGTTTGGGTTTGGTTTGGTTTGGGTTTGGTTTGGTTTGGGTCTCTGTCTCTCTCTCTATCTCTCTCTCTGTCTCTCTGTCTCTCTCTCTGTCTCTCTGGGTTCTCCCTGCCTCTGGGTTTAGTTTGGGTTTGGTTTGGTTTGGGTTTAGTTTGGGTCTCTTTCTGTCTCTTTGTCTCTCTCTCTATCTCTCCGTCTCTCTGAGTTCTCTCTGCCTCTGGGTTTGGTTTGGGTTTGGTTTGGTTTGGTTTGGTTTGGTTTGGGTTTGATTTGGTTTGGTGTGGGTCTCTGTCGGTCTCTCTGTCTCTCTGGGTTCTCTCTGCCTCAGGGTTTGGTTTGGGTCTCTGTCTCTCTCTCTATCTCTCTCTCTGTCTCTTTGTCTCTCTCTGTCCCTCTGGGTTTGGTTTGGGTTTGGCTTGGTTTTTGGGTTTGGGTTTGGTTTGGGTTTGGTTTGGTTTGGTTTGGGTTTGGTTTGGGTTTGGTTTGGTTTGGGTTTGGTTTGGTTTGGGTTTGGTTTGGTTTGGGTTTGGTTTGGGTTTAGTTTGGGTCTCTCTCTGGCCGTTTGTCTCTCTGTCTCTCTCTGTCTCTCTGGGTTCTCTCTGCCTCTGGGTTTGGTTTGGGTCTCTGTCTCTCTCTCTATCTCTCTCTCTGTCTCTCTGTCTCTCTCTGTCCCTCTCGGTTCTCTCTGCTTCTGGGTTTGGTTTGGGTTTGGTTTGGTTTGAGTTTGGGTTTGGTTTGGGTTTGATTTGGTTTTGGTTTGGTTTGGTATGGTTCTCTGTCTCTCTCGCTATCTCTCTCTCTGGCTGTTTGTCTCTCTCTCTCTCTCTGTCTCTCTGGGTTCTCTCTGCCTCTGGGTTTGGTTTGGGTTTGGTCTGGTTTGGTTTGGTTTGGTTTCGGTTTGGTTTGGGTTTGGTCTGGTTTGGTTTGGTTTGGGTTTGATTTGGTTTGGTTTGGGTTTAGTTTGGGTCTCTTTCTGTCTCTTTGTCTCTCTCTCTATCTCTCCGTCTCTCTGACTTCTCTCTGCCTCTGGGTTTGGTTTGGTTTGGTTTGGTTTGGTTTGGGTTTCATTTGGTTTGGTGTGGGTCTCTGTCGGTCTCTCTGTCTCTCTGGGTTCTCTCTGCCTCAGGGTTTGGTTTGGGTCTCTGTCTCTCTCTCTATCTCTCTCTCTGTCTCTTTGTCTCTCTCTGTCCCTCTGGGTTTGGTTTGGGTTTGGCTTGGTTTGGGTTTGGGTTTGGTTTGGGTTTGGTTTGGTTTGGTTTGGGTTTGGTTTGGGTTTGGTTTGTTTTGGGTTTGGTTTGGTTTGGGTTTGGTTTGGTTTGGGTTTGGTTTGGGTTTAGTTTGGGTCTCTCTCTGGCCGTTTGTCTCTCTGTCTCTCTCTGTCTCTCTGGGTTCTCTCTGCCTCTGGGTTTGGTTTGGGTCTCTGTCTCTCTCTCTATCTCTCTCTCTGTCTCTCTGTCTCTCTCTGTCCCTCTCGGTTCTCTCTGCTTCTGGGTTTGGTTTGGGTTTGGTTTGGTTTGGTTTGAGTTTGGGTTTGGTTTGGGTTTGGTTTGGTTTGGTTCTCTGTCTCTCTCGCTATCTCTCTCTCTGGCTGTTTGTCTCTCTCTCTCTCTCTGTCTCTCTGAGTTCTCGCTGCCTCTGGGTTTGGTTTGGGTTTGGTTTGGTTTGGTTTGGTTTGGTTTGGGTTTGATTTGGTTTGGTGTGGGTCTCTGTCGGTCTCTCTGTCTCTCTGGGTTCTCTCTGCCTCAGGGTTTGGTTTGGGTCTCTGTCTCTCTCTCTATCTCTCTCTCTGTCTTTTTGTCTCTCTCTGTCCCTCTGGGTTTGGTTTGGGTTTGGCTTGGTTTGGGTTTGGTTTGGTTTGGTTTGGGTTTGGTTTGGGTTTGGTTTGGTTTGGGTTTGGTTCGGTTTGGGTTTGGTTTGGGTTTGGTTTGGGTTTAGTTTGGGTCTCTCTCTGGCCGTTTGTCTCTCTGTCTCTCTCTGTCTCTCTGGGTTCTCTCTGCCTCTGGGTTTGGTTTGGGTCTCTATCTCTCTCTCTATCTCTCTCTCTGTCTCTCTGTCTCTCTCTGTCCCTCTCGGTTCTCTCTGCTTCTGGGTTTGGTTTGGGTTTGGTTTGGTTTGAGTTTGGGTTTGGTTTGGGTTTGATTTGGTATGGGTTTGGTTTGGTTTGGTTCTCTGTCTCTCTCGCTATCTCTCTCTCTGGCTGTTTGTCTCTCTGTCTCTCTCTGTCTCTCTGGGTTCTCTCTGCCTCTGGGTTTGGTTTGGGTTTGGTCTAGTTTGGTTTGGTTTGGTTTGGGTTTGGTTTGGGTTTGGTCTGGTTTGGTTTGGTTTGGGTTTGGTTTGGGTTTGGTTTGGGTTTAGTTTGGGTCTCTTTCTGCCTCTTTGTCTCTCTCTCTATTTCTCCGTCTCTCTGGGTTCTCTCTCCCTCTGGGCTTGGTTTGGGTTTGGTTTGGGTTTGGTTTGGGTTTGGTTTGGTTTGGTTTGGGTTTAGTTTGGGTCTCTTTCTGTCTCTTTGTCTCTCTCTCTATCTCTCCGTCTCTCTGAGTTCTCGCTGCCTCTGGGTTTGGTTTGGGTTTGGTTTGGTTTGGTTTGGTTTGGGTTTGATTTGGTTTGGTGTGGGTCTCTGTCGGTCTCTCTGTCTCTCTGGGTTCTCTCTGCCTCAGGGTTTGGTTTGGGTCTCTGTCTCTCTCTCTATCTCTCTCTCTGTCTCTTTGTCTCTCTCTGTCCCTCTGGGTTTGGTTTGGGTTTGGCTTGGTTTGGGTTTGGTTTGGTTTGGTTTGGGTTTGGTTTGGGTTTGGTTTGGTTTGGGTTTGGTTTGGTTTGGGTTTGGTTTGGGTTTGGTTTGGGTTTAGTTTGGGTCTCTCTCTGGCCGTTTGTCTCTCTGTCTCTCTCTGTCTCTCTGGGTTCTCTCTGCCTCTGGGTTTGGTTTGGGTCTCTATCTCTCTCTCTATCTCTCTCTCTGTCTCTCTGTCTCTCTCTGTCCCTCTCGGTTCTCTCTGCTTCTGGGTTTGGTTTGGGTTTGGTTTGGTTTGAGTTTGGGTTTGGTTTGGGTTTGATTTGGTATGGGTTTGGTTTGGTTTGGTTCTCTGTCTCTC
This sequence comes from Netelia virgata, assembly GCA_951802705.1. Classification (NCBI taxonomy): domain Eukaryota; kingdom Metazoa; phylum Arthropoda; class Insecta; order Hymenoptera; family Ichneumonidae; genus Netelia; species Netelia virgata. The sequence continues at coordinate 16,539,716 of OX637866.1, forward strand.
TCGCTATCTCTCTCTCTGGCTGTTTGTCTCTCTGTCTCTCTCTGTCTCTCTGGGTTCTCTCTGCCTCTGGGTTTGGTTTGGGTTTGGTCTAGTTTGGTTTGGTTTGGTTTGGGTTTGGTTTGGGTTTGGTCTGGTTTGGTTTGGTTTGGGTTTGGTTTGGGTTTGGTTTGGGTTTAGTTTGGGTCTCTTTCTGCCTCTTTGTCTCTCTCTCTATTTCTCCGTCTCTCTGGGTTCTCTCTCCCTCTGGGCTTGGTTTGGGTTTGGTTTGGGTTTGGTTTGGGTTTGGTTTGGTTTGGTTTGGGTTTGGTTTGGGTTTGGTTTGGTTTGGGTTTGGTTTGGTTTGGGTTTGGTTTGGGTTTAGTTTGGGTCTCTCTCTGGCCGTTTGTCTCTCTGTCTCTCTCTGTCTCTCTGGGTTCTCTCTGCCTCTGGGTTTGGTTTGGGTCTCTGTCTCTCTCTCTATCTCTCTCTCTGTCTCTCTGTCTCTCTCTGTCCCTCTCGGTTCTCTCTGCTTCTGGGTTTGGTTTGGGTTTGGTTTGGTTTGAGTTTGGGTTTGGTTTGGGTTTGATTTGGTTTTGGTTTGGTTTGGTATGGTTCTCTGTCTCTCTCGCTATCTCTCTCTCTGGCTGTTTGTCTCTCTCTCTCTCTCTGTCTCTCTGGGTTGTCTCTGCCTCTGGGTTTGGTTTGGGTTTGGTCTGGTTTGGTTTGGTTTGGTTTCGGTTTGGTTTGGGTTTGGTCTGGTTTGGTTTGGTTTGGGTTTGATCTGGTTTGTTTTGGGTTTAGTTTGGTTTGGTTTGGGTTTGGTTTGGTTTGGGTTTGATTTGGTTTGGTTTGGGTTTAGTTTGGGTCTCTTTCTGTCTCTTTGTCTCTCTCTCTATCTCTCCGTCTCTCTGAGTTCTCTCTGCCTCTGGGTTTGGTTTGGGTTTGGTTTGGTTTGGTTTGGTTTGGTTTGGGTTTGATTTGGTTTGGTGTGGGTCTCTGTCGGTCTCTCTGTCTCTCTGGGTTCTCTCTGCCTCAGGGTTTGGTTTGGGTCTCTGTCTCTCTCTCTATCTCTCTCTCTGTCTCTTTGTCTCTCTCTGTCCCTCTGGGTTTGGTTTGGGTTTGGCTTGGTTTGGGTTTGGGTTTGGTTTGGGTTTGGTTTGGTTTGGTTTGGGTTTGGTTTGGGTTTGGTTTGGTTTGGGTTTGGTTTCGTTTGGGTTTGGTTTGGGTTTAGTTTGGGTCTCTCTCTGGCCGTTTGTCTCTCTGTCTCTCTCTGTCTCTCTGGGTTCTCTCTGCCTCTGGGTTTGGTTTGGGTCTCTGTCTCTCTCTCTATCTCTCTCTCTGTCTCTCTGTCTCTCTCTGTCCCTCTCGGTTCTCTCTGCTTCTGGGTTTGGTTTGGGTTTGGTTTGGTTTGAGTTTGGGTTTGGTTTGGGTTTGATTTGGTTTTGGTTTGGTTTGGTATGGTTCTCTGTCTCTCTCGCTATCTCTCTCTCTGGCTGTTTGTCTCTCTCTCTCTCTCTGTCTCTCTGGGTTCTCTCTGCCTCTGGGTTTGGTTTGGGTTTGGTTTGGGTTTGGTTTGGTTTGGTTTCGGTTTGGTTTGGGTTTGGTCTGGTTTGGTTTGGTTTGGGTTTGATTTGGTTTGGTTTGGGTTTAGTTTGGGTCTCTTTCTGTCTCTTTGTCTCTCTCTCTATCTCTCCGTCTCTCTGAGTTCTCTCTGCCTCTGGGTTTGGTTTGGTTTGGTTTGGTTTGGTTTGGGTTTCATTTGGTTTGGTGTGGGTCTCTGTCGGTCTCTCTGTCTCTCTGGGTTCTCTCTGCCTCAGGGTTTGGTTTGGGTCTCTGTCTCTCTCTCTATCTCTCTCTCTGTCTCTTTGTCTCTCTCTGTCCCTCTGGGTTTGGTTTGGGTTTGGCTTGGTTTGGGTTTGGGTTTGGTTTGGGTTTGGTTTGGTTTGGTTTGGGTTTGGTTTGGGTTTGGTTTGTTTTGGGTTTGGTTTGGTTTGGGTTTGGTTTGGTTTGGGTTTGGTTTGGGTTTAGTTTGGGTCTCTCTCTGGCCGTTTGTCTCTCTGTCTCTCTCTGTCTCTCTGGGTTCTCTCTGCCTCTGGGTTTGGTTTGGGTCTCTGTCTCTCTCTCTATCTCTCTCTCTGTCTCTCTGTCTCTCTCTGTCCCTCTCGGTTCTCTCTGCTTCTGGGTTTGGTTTGGGTTTGGTTTGGTTTGGTTTGAGTTTGGGTTTGGTTTGGGTTTGGTTTGGTTTGGTTCTCTGTCTCTCTCGCTATCTCTCTCTCTGGCTGTTTGTCTCTCTCTCTCTCTCTGTCTCTCTGAGTTCTCGCTGCCTCTGGGTTTGGTTTGGGTTTGGTTTGGTTTGGTTTGGTTTGGTTTGGGTTTGGTTTGGGTTTGGTTTGGGTTTGGTTTGGTTTGGGTTTGGTTTGGTTTGGTTTGGGTTTGGTTTGGGTTTGGTTTGGTTTGGGTTTGGTTTGGTTTGGGTTTGGTTTGGGTTTGGTTTGGGTTTAGTTTGGGTCTCTCTCTGGCCGTTTGTCTCTCTGTCTCTCTCTGTCTCTCTGGGTTCTCTCTGCCTCTGGGTTTGGTTTGGGTCTCTATCTCTCTCTCTATCTCTCTCTCTGTCTCTCTGTCTCTCTCTGTCCCTCTCGGTTCTCTCTGCTTCTGGGTTTGGTTTGGGTTTGGTTTGGTTTGAGTTTGGGTTTGGTTTGGGTTTGATTTGGTATGGGTTTGGTTTGGTTTGGTTCTCTGTCTCTCTCGCTATCTCTCTCTCTGGCTGTTTGTCTCTCTCTCTCTCTCTCTGTCTCTCTGGGTTCTCTCTGCCTCTGGGTTTGGTTTGGTTTGGTTTCGGTTTGGTTTGGGTTTGGTCTGGTTTGGTTTGGTTTGGGTTTGATTTGGTTTGGTTTGGGTTTAGTTTGGGTCTCTTTCTGTCTCTTTGTCTCTCTCTCTATCTCTCCGTCTCTCTGAGTTCTCGCTGCCTCTGGGTTTGGTTTGGGTTTGGTTTGGTTTGGTTTGGTTTGGTTTGGGTTTGATTTGGTTTGGTGTGGGTCTCTGTCGGTCTCTCTGTCTCTCTGGGTTCTCTCTGCCTCAGGGTTTGGTTTGGGTCTCTGTCTCTCTCTCTATCTCTCTCTCTGTCTCTTTGTCTCTCTCTGTCCCTCTGGGTTTGGTTTGGGTTTGGCTTGGTTTGGGTTTGGTTTGGTTTGGTTTGGGTTTGGTTTGGGTTTGGTTTGGTTTGGGTTTGGTTTGGTTTGGGTTTGGTTTGGGTTTGGTTTGGGTTTAGTTTGGGTCTCTCTCTGGCCGTTTGTCTCTCTGTCTCTCTCTGTCTCTCTGGGTTCTCTCTGCCTCTGGGTTTGGTTTGGGTCTCTATCTCTCTCTCTATCTCTCTCTCTGTCTCTCTGTCTCTCTCTGTCCCTCTCGGTTCTCTCTGCTTCTGGGTTTGGTTTGGGTTTGGTTTGGTTTGAGTTTGGGTTTGGTTTGGGTTTGATTTGGTATGGGTTTGGTTTGGTTTGGTTCTCTGTCTCTCTCGCTATCTCTCGCTCTGGCTGTTTGTCTCTCTGTCTCTCTCTGTCTCTCTGGGTTCTCTCTGCCTCTGGGTTTGGTTTGGGTTTGGTCTAGTTTGGTTTGGTTTGGTTTGGGTTTGGTTTGGGTTTGGTCTGGGTTTAGTTTGGGTCTCTTTCTGCCTCTTTGTCTCTCTCTCCATTTCTCCGTCTCTCTGGGTTCTCTCTCCCTCTGGGCTTGGTTTGGGTTTGGTTTGGGTTTGGTTTGGGTTTGGTTTGGTTTGGTTTGGGTTTGGTTTGGGTTTGGTTTGGTTTGGGTTTGGTTTGGTTTGGGTTTGGTTTGGGTTTAGTTTGGGTCTCTCTCTGGCCGTTTGTCTCTCTGTCTCTCTCTGTCTCTCTGGGTTCTCTCTGCCTCAGGGTTTGGTTTGGGTCTCTGTCTCTCTCTCTATCTCTCTCTCTGTCTCTTTGTCTCTCTCTGTCCCTCTGGGTTTGGTTTGGGTTTGGCTTGGTTTGGGTTTGGGTTTGGTTTGGGTTTGGTTTGGTTTGGTTTGGGTTTGGTTTGGGTTTGGTTTGGTTTGGGTTTGGTGTGGTTTGGGTTTGGTTTGGGTTTGGTTTGGGTTTAGTTTGGGTCTCTCTCTGGCCGTTTGTCTCTCTGTCTCTCTCTGTCTCTCTGGGATCTCTCTGCCTCTGGGTTTGGTTTGGGTCTCTATCTCTCTCTCTATCTCTCTCTCTGTCTCTCTGTCTCTCTCTGTCCCTCTCGGTTCTCTCTGCTTCTGGGTTTGGTTTGGGTTTGGTTTGGTTTGAGTTTGGGTTTGGTTTGGGTTTGATTTGGTTTGGGTTTGGTTTGGTTTGGTTCTCTGTCTCTCTCGCTATCTCTCTCTCTGGCTGTTTGTCTCTCTGTCTCTCTCTGTCTCTCTGGGTTCTCTCTGCCTCTGGGTTTGGTTTGGGTTTGGTCTAGTTTGGTTTGGTTTGGTTTGGGTTTGGTTTGGGTTTGGTCTGGTTTGGTTTGGTTTGGGTTTGGTTTGGGTTTGGTTTGGGTTTAGTTTGGGTCTCTTTCTGTCTCTTTGTCTCTCTCTCTATTTCTCCGTCTCTCTGGGTTCTCTCTCCCTCTGGGCTTGGTTTGGGTTTGGTTTGGGTTTGGTTTGGGTTGGGTTTGGTTTGGGTTTGGTTTGGGTTTGGTTTGGTTTGGGTTTGGTTTGGTTTGGGTCTCTGTCTCTCTCTCTATCTCTCTCTCTGTCTCTCTGTCTCTCTCTCTGTCTCTCTGGGTTCTCCCTGCCTCTGGGTTTAGTTTGGGTTTGGTTTGGTTTGGGTTTGATTTGGTTTGGTTTGGGTTTAGTTTGGGTCTCTTTCTGTCTCTTTGTCTCTCTCTCTATCTCTCCGTCTCTCTGAGTTCTCTCTGCCTCTGGGTTTGGTTTGGGTTTGGTTTGGTTTGGTTTGGTTTGGTTTGGGTTTGATTTGGTTTTGTGTGGGTCTCTGTCGGTCTCTCTGTCTCTCTGGGTTCTCTCTGCCTCAGGGTTTGGTTTGGGTCTCTGTCTCTCTCTCTATCTCTCTCTCTGTCTCTTTGTCTCTCTCTGTCCCTCTGGGTTTGGTTTGGGTTTGGCTTGGTTTGGGTTTGGGTTTGGTTTGGGTTTGGTTTGGTTTGGTTTGGGTTTGGTTTGGGTTTGGTTTGGTTTGGGTTTGGTTTGGTTTGGGTTTGGTTTGGTTTGGGTTTGGTTTGGGTTTAGTTTGGGTCTCTCTCTCGCCGTTTGTCTCTCTGTCTCTCTCTGTCTCTCTGGGTTCTCTCTGCCTCTGGGTTTGGTTTGGGTCTCTGTCTCTCTCTCTATCTCTCTCTCTGTCTCTCTGTCTCTCTCTGTCCCTCTCGGTTCTCTCTGCTTCTGGGTTTGGTTTGGGTTTGGTTTGGTTTGAGTTTGGGTTTGGTTTGGGTTTGATTAGGTTTTGGTTTGGTTTGGTATGGTTCTCTTTCTCTCTCGCTATCTCTCTCTCTGGCTGTTTGTCTCTCTCTCTCTCTCTGTCTCTCTGGGTTCTCTCTGCCTCTGGGTTTGGTTTGGGTTTGGTCTGGTTTGGTTTGGTTTGGTTTCGGTTTGGTTTGGGTTTGGTCTGGTTTGGTTTGGTTTGGGTTTGATTTGGTTTGGTTTGGGTTTAGTTTGGGTCTCTTTCTGTCTCTTTGTCTCTCTCTCTATCTCTCCGTCTCTCTGAGTTCTCTCTGCCTCTGGGTTTGGTTTGGTTTGGTTTGGTTTGGGTTTGGTTTGGGTTTAGTTTGGGTCTCTTTCTGTCTCTTTGTCTCTCTCTCTATTTCTCCGTCTCTCTGGGTTCTCTCTCCCTCTGGGCTTGGTTTGGGTTTGGTTTGGGTTTGGTTTGGGTTGGGTTTGGTTTGGGTTTGGTTTGGGTTTGGTTTGGTTTGGGTTTGGTTTGGTTTGGGTCTCTGTCTCTCTCTCTATCTCTCTCTCTGTCTCTCTGTCTCTCTCTCTGTCTCTCTGGGTTCTCCCTGCCTCTGGGTTTAGTTTGGGTTTGGTTTGGTTTGGGTTTGATTTGGTTTGGTTTGGGTTTAGTTTGGGTCTCTTTCTGTCTCTTTGTCTCTCTCTCTATCTCTCCGTCTCTCTGAGTTCTCTCTGCCTCTGGGTTTGGTTTGGGTTTGGTTTGGTTTGGTTTGGTTTGGTTTGGGTTTGATTTGGTTTTGTGTGGGTCTCTGTCGGTCTCTCTGTCTCTCTGGGTTCTCTCTGCCTCAGGGTTTGGTTTGGGTCTCTGTCTCTCTCTCTATCTCTCTCTCTGTCTCTTTGTCTCTCTCTGTCCCTCTGGGTTTGGTTTGGGTTTGGCTTGGTTTGGGTTTGGGTTTGGTTTGGGTTTGGTTTGGTTTGGTTTGGGTTTGGTTTGGGTTTGGTTTGGTTTGGGTTTGGTTTGGTTTGGGTTTGGTTTGGTTTGGGTTTGGTTTGGGTTTAGTTTGGGTCTCTCTCTCGCCGTTTGTCTCTCTGTCTCTCTCTGTCTCTCTGGGTTCTCTCTGCCTCTGGGTTTGGTTTGGGTCTCTGTCTCTCTCTCTATCTCTCTCTCTGTCTCTCTGTCTCTCTCTGTCCCTCTCGGTTCTCTCTGCTTCTGGGTTTGGTTTGGGTTTGGTTTGGTTTGAGTTTGGGTTTGGTTTGGGTTTGATTTGGTTTTGGTTTGGTTTGGTATGGTTCTCTTTCTCTCTCGCTATCTCTCTCTCTGGCTGTTTGTCTCTCTCTCTCTCTCTGTCTCTCTGGGTTCTCTCTGCCTCTGGGTTTGGTTTGGGTTTAGTCTGGTTTGGTTTGGTTTGGTTTCGGTTTGGTTTGGGTTTGGTCTGGTTTGGTTTGGTTTGGGTTTGATTTGGTTTGGTTTGGGTTTAGTTTGGGTCTCTTTCTGTCTCTTTGTCTCTCTCTCTATCTCTCCGTCTCTCTGAGTTCTCTCTGCCTCTGGGTTTGGTTTGGTTTGGTTTGGTTTGGGTTTGGTTTGGGTTTAGTTTGGGTCTCTTTCTGTCTCTTTGTCTCTCTCTCTATTTCTCCGTCTCTCTGGGTTCTCTCTCCCTCTGGGCTTGGTTTGGGTTTGGTTTGGGTTTGGTTTGGGTTGGGTTTGGTTTGGGTTTGGTTTGGGTTTGGTTTGGTTTGGGTTTGGTTTGGTTTGGGTCTCTGTCTCTCTCTCTATCTCTCTCTCTGTCTCTCTGTCTCTCTCTCTGTCTCTCTGGGTTCTCCCTGCCTCTGGGTTTAGTTTGGGTTTGGTTTGGTTTGGGTTTGATTTGGTTTGGTTTGGGTTTAGTTTGGGTCTCTTTCTGTCTCTTTGTCTCTCTCTCTATCTCTCCGTCTCTCTGAGTTCTCTCTGCCTCTGGGTTTGGTTTGGGTTTGGTTTGGTTTGGTATGGTTTGGTTTGGGTTTGATTTGGTTTTGTGTGGGTCTCTGTCGGTCTCTCTGTCTCTCTGGGTTCTCTCTGCCTCAGGGTTTGGTTTGGGTCTCTGTCTCTCTCTCTATCTCTCTCTCTGTCTCTTTGTCTCTCTCTGTCCCTCTGGGTTTGGTTTGGGTTTGGCTTGGTTTGGGTTTGGGTTTGGTTTGGGTTTGGTTTGGTTTGGTTTGGGTTTGGTTTGGGTTTGGTTTGGTTTGGGTTTGGTTTGGTTTGGGTTTGGTTTGGTTTGGGTTTGGTTTGGGTTTAGTTTGGGTCTCTCTCTCGCCGTTTGTCTCTCTGTCTCTCTCTGTCTCTCTGGGTTCTCTCTGCCTCTGGGTTTGGTTTGGGTCTCTGTCTCTCTCTCTATCTCTCTCTCTGTCTCTCTGTCTCTCTCTGTCCCTCTCGGTTCTCTCTGCTTCTGGGTTTGGTTTGGGTTTGGTTTGGTTTGAGTTTGGGTTTGGTTTGGGTTTGATTTGGTTTTGGTTTGGTTTGGTATGGTTCTCTTTCTCTCTCGCTATCTCTCTCTCTGGCTGTTAGTCTCTCTCTCTCTCTCTGTCTCTCTGGGTTCTCTCTGCCTCTGGGTTTGGTTTGGGTTTGGTCTGGTTTGGTTTGGTTTGGTTTCGGTTTGGTTTGGGTTTGGTCTGGTTTGGTTTGGTTTGGGTTTGATTTGGTTTGGTTTGGGTTTAGTTTGGGTCTCTTTCTGTCTCTTTGTCTCTCTCTCTATCTCTCCGTCTCTCTGAGTTCTCTCTGCCTCTGGGTTTGGTTTGGTTTGGTTTGGTTTGGTTTGGGTTTCATTTGGTTTGGTGTGGGTCTCTGTCGGTCTCTCTGTCTCTCTGGGTTCTCTCTGCCTCAGGGTTTGGTTTGGGTCTCTGTCTCTCTCTCTATCTCTCTCTCTGTCTCTTTGTCTCTCTCTGTCCCTCTGGGTTTGGTTTGGGTTTGGCTTGGTTTGGGTTTGGGTTTGGTTTGGGTTTGGTTTGGTTTGGTTTGGGTTTGGTTTGGGTTTGGTTTGTTTTGGGTTTGGTTTGGTTTGGGTTTGGTTTGATTTGGGTTTGGTTTGGGTTTAGTTTGGGTCTCTCTCTGGCCGTTTGTCTCTCTGTCTCTCTCTGTCTCTCTGGGTTCTCTCTGCCTCTGGGTTTGGTTTGGGTCTCTGTCTCTCTCTCTATCTCTCTCTCTGTCTCTCTGTCTCTCTCTGTCCCTCTCGGTTCTCTCTGCTTCTGGGTTTGGTTTGGGTTTGGTTTGGTTTGGTTTGAGTTTGGGTTTGGTTTGGGTTTGGTTTGGTTTGGTTCTCTGTCTCTCTCGCTATCTCTCTCTCTGGCTGTTTGTCTCTCTCTCTCTCTCTGTCTCTCTGAGTTCTCGCTGCCTCTGGGTTTGGTTTGGGTTTGGTTTGGTTTGGTTTGGTTTGGTTTGGGTTTGATTTGGTTTGGTGTGGGTCTCTGTCGGTCTCTCTGTCTCTCTGGGTTCTCTCTGCCTCAGGGTTTGGTTTGGGTCTCTGTCTCTCTCTCTATCTCTCTCTCTGTCTCTTTGTCTCTCTCTGTCCCTCTGGGTTTGGTTTGGGTTTGGCTTGGTTTGGGTTTGGTTTGGTTTGGTTTGGGTTTGGTTTGGGTTTGGTTTGGTTTGGGTTTGGTTTGGTTTGGGTTTGGTTTGGGTTTGGTTTGGGTTTAGTTTGGGTCTCTCTCTGGCCGTTTGTCTCTCTGTCTCTCTCTGTCTCTCTGGGTTCTCTCTGCCTCTGGGTTTGGTTTGGGTCTCTATCTCTCTCTCTATCTCTCTCTCTGTCTCTCTGTCTCTCTCTGTCCCTCTCGGTTCTCTCTGCTTCTGGGTTTGGTTTGGGTTTGGTTTGGTTTGAGTTTGGGTTTGGTTTGGGTTTGATTTGGTATGGGTTTGGTTTGGTTTGGTTCTCTGTCTCTCTCGCTATCTCTCTCTCTCTGGCTGTTTGTCTCTCTGTCTCTCTCCGTCTCTCTGGGTTCTCTCTGCCTCTGGGTTTGGTTTGGGTTTGGTCTAGTTTGGTTTGGTTTGGTTTGGGTTTGGTTTGGGTTTGGTCTGATTTGGTTTGGTTTGGGTTTGGTTTGGGTTTGGTTTGGGTTTAGTTTGGGTCTCTTTCTGCCTCTTTGTCTCTCTCTCTATTTCTCCGTCTCTCTGGGTTCTCTCTCCCTCTGGGCTTGGTTTGGGTTTGGTTTGGGTTTGGTTTGGGTTTGGTTTGGTTTGGTTTGGGTTTGGTTTGGGTTTGGTTTGGTTTGGGTTTGGTTTGGTTTGGGTTTGGTTTGGGTTTAGTTTGGGTCTCTCTCTGGCCGTTTGTCTCTCTGTCTCTCTCTGTCTCTCTGGGTTCTCTCTGCCTCTGGGTTTGGTTTGGGTCTCTGTCTCTCTCTCTATCTCTCTCTCTGTCTCTCTGTCTCTCTCTGTCCCTCTCGGTTCTCTCTGCTTCTGGGTTTGGTTTGGGTTTGGTTTGCTTTGAGTTTGGGTTTGGTTTGGGTTTGATTTGGTTTTGGTTTGGTTTGGTATGGTTCTCTGTCTCTCTCGCTATCTCTCTCTCTGGCTGTTTGTCTCTCTCTCTCTCTGTCTCTCTGGGTTCTCTCTGCCTCTGGGTTTGGTTTGGGTTTGGTCTGGTTTGGTTTGGTTTGGTTTCGGTTTGGTTTGGGTTTGGTCTGGTTTGGTTTGGTTTGGGTTTGATTTGGTTTGGTTTGGGTTTAGTTTGGTTTGGTTTGGGTTTGGTTTGGTTTGGGTTTGATTTGGTTTGGTTTGGGTTTAGTTTGGGTCTCTTTCTGTCTCTTTGTCTCTCTCTCTATCTCTCCGTCTCTCTGAGCTCTCTCTGCCTCTGGGTTTGGTTTGGGTTTGGTTTGGTTTGGTTTGGTTTGGTTTGGGTTTGATTTGGTTTGGTGTGGGTCTCTGTCGGTCTCTCTGTCTCTCTGGGTTCTCTCTGCCTCAGGGTTTGGTTTGGGTCTCTGTCTCTCTCTCTATCTCTCTCTCTGTCTCTTTGTCTCTCTCTGTCCCTCTGGGTTTGGTTTGGGTTTGGCTTGGTTTGGGTTTGGGTTTGGTTTGGGTTTGGTTTGGTTTGGTTTGGGTTTGGTTTGGGTTTGGTTTGGTTTGGGTTTGGTTTGGTTTGGGTTTGGTTTGGTTTGGGTTTGGTTTGGGTTTAGTTTGGGTCTCTCTCTGGCCGTTTGTCTCTCTGTCTCTCTCTGTCTCTCTGCGTTCTCTCTGCCTCTGGGTTTGGTTTGGGTCTCTGTCTCTCTCTCTATCTCTCTCTCTGTCTCTCTGTCTCTCTCTGTCCCTCTCGGTTCTCTCTGCTTCTGGGTTTGGTTTGGGTTTGGTTTGGTTTGAGTTTGGGTTTGGTTTGGGTTTGATTTGGTTTTGGTTTGGTTTGGTATGGTTCTCTGTCTCTCTCGCTATCTCTCTCTCTGGCTGTTTGTCTCTCTCTCTCTCTCTCTGTCTCTCTGGGTTCTCTCTGCCTCTGGGTTTGGTTTGGGTTTGGTCTGGTTTGGTTTGGTTTAGTTTCGGTTTGGTTTGGGTTTGGTCTGGTTTGGTTTGGTTTGGGTTTGATTTGGTTTGGTTTGGGTTTAGTTTGGGTCTCTTTCTGTCTCTTTGTCTCTCTCTCTATCTCTCCGTCTCTCTGAGTTCTCTCTGCCTCTGGGTTTGGTTTGGTTTGGTTTGGTTTGGTTTGGGTTTCATTTGGTTTGGTGTGGGTCTCTGTCGGTCTCTCTGTCTCTCTGGGTTCTCTCTGCCTCAGGGTTTGGTTTGGGTCTCTGTCTCTCTCTCTATCTCTCTCTCTGTCTCTTTGTCTCTCTCTGTCCCTCTCGGTTCTCTCTGCTTCTGGGTTTGGTTTGGGTTTGGTTTGGTTTGAGTTTGGGTTTGGTTTGGGTTTGATTTGGTATGGGTTTGGTTTGGTTTGGTTCTCTGTCTCTCTCGCTATCTCTCTCTCTGGCTGTTTGTCTCTCTGTCTCTCTCTGTCTCTCTGGGTTCTCTCTGCCTCTGGGTTTGGTTTGGGTTTGGTCTAGTTTGGTTTGGTTTGGTTTGGGTTTGGTTTGGGTTTGGTCTGGTTTGGTTTGGTTTGGGTTTGGTTTGGGTTTGGTTTGGGTTTAGTTTGGGTCTCTTTCTGCCTCTTTGTCTCTCTCTCTATTTCTCCGTCTCTCTGGGTTCTCTCTCCCTCTGGGCTTGGTTTGGGTTTGGTTTGGGTTTGGTTTGGGTTTGGTTTGGTTTGGTTTGGGTTTAGTTTGGGTCTCTTTCTGTCTCTTTGTCTCTCTCTCTATCTCTCCGTCTCTCTGAGTTCTCGCTGCCTCTGGGTTTGGTTTGGGTTTGGTTTGGTTTGGTTTGGTTTGGTTTGGGTTTGATTTGGTTTGGTGTGGGTCTCTGTCGGTCTCTCTGTCTCTCTGGGTTCTCTCTGCCTCAGGGTTTGGTTTGGGTCTCTGTCTCTCTCTCTATCTCTCTCTCTGTCTCTTTGTCTCTCTCTGTCCCTCTGGGTTTGGTTTGGGTTTGGCTTGGTTTGGGTTTGGTTTGGTTTGGGTTTGGTTTGGGTTTGGTTTGGTTTGGGTTTGGTTTGGTTTGGGTTTGGTTTGGGTTTGGTTTGGGTTTAGTTTGGGTCTCTCTCTGGCCGTTTGTCTCTCTGTCTCTCTCTGTCTCTCTGGGTTCTCTCTGCCTCTGGGTTTGGTTTGGGTCTCTATCTCTCTCTCTATCTCTCTCTCTGTCTCTCTGTCTCTCTCTGTCCCTCTCGGTTCTCTCTGCTTCTGGGTTTGGTTTGGGTTTGGTTTGGTTTGAGTTTGGGTTTGGTTTGGGTTTGATTTGGTATGGGTTTGGTTTGGTTTGGTTCTCTGTCTCTCTCGCTATCTCTCTCTCTGGCTGTTTGTCTCTCTGTCTCTCTCTGTCTCTCTGGGTTCTCTCTGCCTCTGGGTTTGGTTTGGGTTTGGTCTAGTTTGGTTTGGTTTGGTTTGGGTTTGGTTTGGGTTTGGTCTGGTTTGGTTTGGTTTGGGTTTGGTTTGGGTTTGGTTTGGGTTTAGTTTGGGTCTCTTTCTGCCTCTTTGTCTCTCTCTCTATTTCTCCGTCTCTCTGGGTTCTCTCTCCCTCTGGGCTTGGTTTGGGTTTGGTTTGGGTTTGGTTTGGGTTTGGTTTGGGTTTGGTTTGGTTTGGTTTGGGTTTGGTTTGGGTTTGGTTTGGTTTGGGTTTGGTTTGGTTTGGGTTTGGTTTGGGTTTAGTTTGGGTCTCTCTCTGGCCGTTTGTCTCTCTGTCTCTCTCTGTCTCTCTGGGTTCTCTCTGCCTCTGGGTTTGGTTTGGGTCTCTGTCTCTCTCTCTATCTCTCTCTCTGTCTCTCTGTCTCTCTCTGTCCCTCTCGGTTCTCTCTGCTTCTGGGTTTGGTTTGGGTTTGGTTTGGTTTGAGTTTGGGTTTGGTTTGGGTTTGATTTGGTTTTGGTTTGGTTTGGTATGGTTCTCTGTCTCTCTCGCTATCTCTCTCTCTGGCTGTTTGTCTCTCTCTCTCTCTCTGTCTCTCTGGGTTCTCTCTGCCTCTGGGTTTGGTTTGGGTTTGGTCTGGTTTGGTTTGGTTTGGTTTCGGTTTGGTTTGGGTTTGGTCTGGTTTGGTTTGGTTTGGGTTTGATTTGGTTTGTTTTGGGTTTAGTTTGGTTTGGTTTGGGTTTGGTTTGGTTTGGGTTTGATTTGGTTTGGTTTGGGTTTAGTTTGGGTCTCTTTCTGTCTCTTTGTCTCTCTCTCTATCTCTCCGTCTCTCTGAGTTCTCTCTGCCTCTGGGTTTGGTTTGGGTTTGGTTTGGTTTGGTTTGGTTTGGTTTGGGTTTGATTTGGTTTGGTGTGGGTCTCTGTCGGTCTCTCTGTCTCTCTGGGTTCTCTCTGCCTCAGGGTTTGGTTTGGGTCTCTGTCTCTCTCTCTATCTCTCTCTCTGTCTCTTTGTCTCTCTCTGTCCCTCTGGGTTTGGTTTGGGTTTGGCTTGGTTTGGGTTTGGGTTTGGTTTGGGTTTGGTTTGGTTTGGTTTGGGTTTGGTTTGGGTTTGGTTTGGTTTGGGTTTGGTTTGGTTTGGGTTTGGTTTGGTTTGGGTTTGGTTTGGGTTTAGTTTGGGTCTCTCTCTGGCCGTTTGTCTCTCTGTCTCTCTCTGTCTCTCTGCGTTCTCTCTGCCTCTGGGTTTGGTTTGGGTCTCTGTCTCTCTCTCTATCTCTCTCTCTGTCTCTCTGTCTCTCTCTGTCCCTCTCGGTTCTCTCTGCTTCTGGGTTTGGTTTGGGTTTGGTTTGGTTTGAGTTTGGGTTTGGTTTGGGTTTGATTTGGTTTTGGTTTGGTTTGGTATGGTTCTCTGTCTCTCTCGCTATCTCTCTCTCTGGCTGTTTGTCTCTCTCTCTCTCTCTCTGTCTCTCTGGGTTCTCTCTGCCTCTGGGTTTGGTTTGGGTTTGGTCTGGTTTGGTTTGGTTTAGTTTCGGTTTGGTTTGGGTTTGGTCTGGTTTGGTTTGGTTTGGGTTTGATTTGGTTTGGTTTGGGTTTAGTTTGGGTCTCTTTCTGTCTCTTTGTCTCTCTCTCTATCTCTCCGTCTCTCTGAGTTCTCTCTGCCTCTGGGTTTGGTTTGGTTTGGTTTGGTTTGGTTTGGGTTTCATTTGGTTTGGTGTGGGTCTCTGTCGGTCTCTCTGTCTCTCTGGGTTCTCTCTGCCTCAGGGTTTGGTTTGGGTCTCTGTCTCTCTCTCTATCTCTCTCTCTGTCTCTTTGTCTCTCTCTGTCCCTCTCGGTTCTCTCTGCTTCTGGGTTTGGTTTGGGTTTGGTTTGGTTTGAGTTTGGGTTTGGTTTGGGTTTGATTTGGTATGGGTTTGGTTTGGTTTGGTTCTCTGTCTCTCTCGCTATCTCTCTCTCTGGCTGTTTGTCTCTCTGTCTCTCTCTGTCTCTCTGGGTTCTCTCTGCCTCTGGGTTTGGTTTGGGTTTGGTCTAGTTTGGTTTGGTTTGGTTTGGGTTTGGTTTGGGTTTGGTCTGGTTTGGTTTGGTTTGGGTTTGGTTTGGGTTTGGTTTGGGTTTAGTTTGGGTCTCTTTCTGCCTCTTTGTCTCTCTCTCTATTTCTCCGTCTCTCTGGGTTCTCTCTCCCTCTGGGCTTGGTTTGGGTTTGGTTTGGGTTTGGTTTGGGTTTGGTTTGGTTTGGTTTGGGTTTAGTTTGGGTCTCTTTCTGTCTCTTTGTCTCTCTCTCTATCTCTCCGTCTCTCTGAGTTCTCGCTGCCTCTGGGTTTGGTTTGGGTTTGGTTTGGTTTGGTTTGGTTTGGTTTGGGTTTGATTTGGTTTGGTGTGGGTCTCTGTCGGTCTCTCTGTCTCTCTGGGTTCTCTCTGCCTCAGGGTTTGGTTTGGGTCTCTGTCTCTCTCTCTATCTCTCTCTCTGTCTCTTTGTCTCTCTCTGTCCCTCTGGGTTTGGTTTGGGTTTGGCTTGGTTTGGGTTTGGTTTGGTTTGGGTTTGGTTTGGGTTTGGTTTGGTTTGGGTTTGGTTTGGTTTGGGTTTGGTTTGGGTTTGGTTTGGGTTTAGTTTGGGTCTCTCTCTGGCCGTTTGTCTCTCTGTCTCTCTCTGTCTCTCTGGGTTCTCTCTGCCTCTGGGTTTGGTTTGGGTCTCTATCTCTCTCTCTATCTCTCTCTCTGTCTCTCTGTCTCTCTCTGTCCCTCTCGGTTCTCTCTGCTTCTGGGTTTGGTTTGGGTTTGGTTTGGTTTGAGTTTGGGTTTGGTTTGGGTTTGATTTGGTATGGGTTTGGTTTGGTTTGGTTCTCTGTCTCTCTCGCTATCTCTCTCTCTGGCTGTTTGTCTCTCTGTCTCTCTCTGTCTCTCTGGGTTCTCTCTGCCTCTGGGTTTGGTTTGGGTTTGGTCTAGTTTGGTTTGGTTTGGTTTGGGTTTGGTTTGGGTTTGGTCTGGTTTGGTTTGGTTTGGGTTTGGTTTGGGTTTGGTTTGGGTTTAGTTTGGGTCTCTTTCTGCCTCTTTGTCTCTCTCTCTATTTCTCCGTCTCTCTGGGTTCTCTCTCCCTCTGGGCTTGGTTTGGGTTTGGTTTGGGTTTGGTTTGGGTTTGGTTTGGGTTTGGTTTGGTTTGGTTTGGGTTTGGTTTGGGTTTGGTTTGGTTTGGGTTTGGTTTGGTTTGGGTTTGGTTTGGGTTTAGTTTGGGTCTCTCTCTGGCCGTTTGTCTCTCTGTCTCTCTCTGTCTCTCTGGGTTCTCTCTGCCTCTGGGTTTGGTTTGGGTCTCTGTCTCTCTCTCTATCTCTCTCTCTGTCTCTCTGTCTCTCTCTGTCCCTCTCGGTTCTCTCTGCTTCTGGGTTTGGTTTGGGTTTGGTTTGGTTTGAGTTTGGGTTTGGTTTGGGTTTGATTTGGTTTTGGTTTGGTTTGGTATGGTTCTCTGTCTCTCTCGCTATCTCTCTCTCTGGCTGTTTGTCTCTCTCTCTCTCTCTGTCTCTCTGGGTTCTCTCTGCCTCTGGGTTTGGTTTGGGTTTGGTCTGGTTTGGTTTGGTTTGGTTTCGGTTTGGTTTGGGTTTGGTCTGGTTTGGTTTGGTTTGGGTTTGATTTGGTTTGTTTTGGGTTTAGTTTGGTTTGGTTTGGGTTTGGTTTGGTTTGGGTTTGATTTGGTTTGGTTTGGGTTTAGTTTGGGTCTCTTTCTGTCTCTTTGTCTCTCTCTCTATCTCTCCGTCTCTCTGAGTTCTCTCTGCCTCTGGGTTTGGTTTGGGTTTGGTTTGGTTTGGTTTGGTTTGGTTTGGGTTTGATTTGGTTTGGTGTGGGTCTCTGTCGGTCTCTCTGTCTCTCTGGGTTCTCTCTGCCTCAGGGTTTGGTTTGGGTCTCTGTCTCTCTCTCTATCTCTCTCTCTGTCTCTTTGTCTCTCTCTGTCCCTCTGGGTTTGGTTTGGGTTTGGCTTGGTTTGGGTTTGGGTTTGGTTTGGGTTTGGTTTGGTTTGGTTTGGGTTTGGTTTGGGTTTGGTTTGGTTTGTGACAAACGGCCTCTCTCTGGCCGTTTGTCTCTCTGTCTCTCTCTGTCTCTCTGGGTTCTCTCTGCCTCTGGGTTTGGTTTGGGTCTCTGTCTCTCTCTCTATCTCTCTCTCTGTCTCTCTGTCTCTCTCTGTCCCTCTCGGTTCTCTCTGCTTCTGGGTTTGGTTTGGGTTTGGTTTGGTTTGAGTTTGGGTTTGGTTTGGGTTTGATTTGGTTTTGGTTTGGTTTGGTATGGTTCTCTGTCTCTCTCGCTATCTCTCTCTCTGGCTGTTTGTCTCTCTCTCTCTCTCTGTCTCTCTGGGTTCTCTCTGCCTCTGGGTTTGGTTTGGGTTTGGTCTGGTTTGGTTTGGTTTGGTTTCGGTTTGGTTTGGGTTTGGTCTGGTTTGGTTTGGTTTGGGTTTGATTTGGTTTGGTTTGGGTTTAGTTTGGGTCTCTTTCTGTCTCTTTGTCTCTCTCTCTATCTCTCCGTCTCTCTGAGTTCTCTCTGCCTCTGGGTTTGGTTTGGTTTGGTTTGGTTTGGTTTGGGTTTCATTTGGTTTGGTGTGGGTCTCTGTCGGTCTCTCTGTCTCTCTGGGTTCTCTCTGCCTCAGGGTTTGGTTTGGGTCTCTGTCTCTCTCTCTATCTCTCTCTCTGTCTCTTTGTCTCTCTCTGTCCCTCTGGGTTTGGTTTGGGTTTGGCTTGGTTTGGGTTTGGGTTTGGTTTGGGTTTGGTTTGGTTTGGTTTGGGTTTGGTTTGGGTTTGGTTTGTTTTGGGTTTGGTTTGGTTTGGGTTTGGTTTGGTTTGGGTTTGGTTTGGGTTTAGTTTGGGTCTCTCTCTGGCCGTTTGTCTCTCTGTCTCTCTCTGTCTCTCTGGGTTCTCTCTGCCTCTGGGTTTGGTTTGGGTCTCTGTCTCTCTCTCTATCTCTCTCTCTGTCTCTCTGTCTCTCTCTGTCCCTCTCGGTTCTCTCTGCTTCTGGGTTTGGTTTGGGTTTGGTTTGGTTTGGTTTGAGTTTGGGTTTGGTTTGGGTTTGGTTTGGTTTGGTTCTCTGTCTCTCTCGCTATCTCTCTCTCTGGCTGTTTGTCTCTCTCTCTCTCTCTGTCTCTCTGAGTTCTCGCTGCCTCTGGGTTTGGTTTGGGTTTGGTTTGGTTTGGTTTGGTTTGGTTTGGGTTTGGTTTGGGTTTGGTTTGGGTTTGGTTTGGTTTGGGTTTGGTTTGGTTTGGTTTGGGTTTGGTTTGGGTTTGGTTTGGTTTGGGTTTGGTTTGGTTTGGGTTTGGTTTGGGTTTGGTTTGGGTTTAGTTTGGGTCTCTCTCTGGCCGTTTGTCTCTCTGTCTCTCTCTGTCTCTCTGGGTTCTCTCTGCCTCTGGGTTTGGTTTGGGTCTCTATCTCTCTCTCTATCTCTCTCTCTGTCTCTCTGTCTCTCTCTGTCCCTCTCGGTTCTCTCTGCTTCTGGGTTTGGTTTGGGTTTGAGTTTGGGTTTGGTTTGGGTTTGATTTGGTATGGGTTTGGTTTGGTTTGGTTCTCTGTCTCTCTCGCTATCTCTCTCTCTCTGGCTGTTTGTCTCTCTGTCTCTCTCCGTCTCTCTGGGTTCTCTCTGCCTCTGGGTTTGGTTTGGGTTTGGTCTAGTTTGGTTTGGTTTGGTTTGGGTTTGGTTTGGGTTTGGTCTGATTTGGTTTGGTTTGGGTTTGGTTTGGGTTTGGTTTGGGTTTAGTTTGGGTCTCTTTCTGCCTCTTTGTCTCTCTCTCTATTTCTCCGTCTCTCTGGGTTCTCTCTCCCTCTGGGCTTGGTTTGGGTTTGGTTTGGGTTTGGTTTGGGTTTGGTTTGGTTTGGTTTGGGTTTGGTTTGGGTTTGGTTTGGTTTGGGTTTGGTTTGGTTTGGGTTTGGTTTGGGTTTAGTTTGGGTCTCTCTCTGGCCGTTTGTCTCTCTGTCTCTCTCTGTCTCTCTGGGTTCTCTCTGCCTCTGGGTTTGGTTTGGGTCTCTGTCTCTCTCTCTATCTCTCTCTCTGTCTCTCTGTCTCTCTCTGTCCCTCTCGGTTCTCTCTGCTTCTGGGTTTGGTTTGGGTTTGGTTTGCTTTGAGTTTGGGTTTGGTTTGGGTTTGATTTGGTTTTGGTTTGGTTTGGTATGGTTCTCTGTCTCTCTCGCTATCTCTCTCTCTGGCTGTTTGTCTCTCTCTCTCTCTGTCTCTCTGGGTTCTCTCTGCCTCTGGGTTTGGTTTGGGTTTGGTCTGGTTTGGTTTGGTTTGGTTTCGGTTTGGTTTGGGTTTGGTCTGGTTTGGTTTGGTTTGGGTTTGATTTGGTTTGGTTTGGGTTTAGTTTGGTTTGGTTTGGGTTTGGTTTGGTTTGGGTTTGATTTGGTTTGGTTTGGGTTTAGTTTGGGTCTCTTTCTGTCACTTTGTCTCTCTCTCTATCTCTCCGTCTCTCTGAGCTCTCTCTGCCTCTGGGTTTGGTTTGGGTTTGGTTTGGTTTGGTTTGGTTTGGTTTGGGTTTGATTTGGTTTGGTGTGGGTCTCTGTCGGTCTCTCTGTCTCTCTGGGTTCTCTCTGCCTCAGGGTTTGGTTTGGGTCTCTGTCTCTCTCTCTATCTCTCTCTCTGTCTCTTTGTCTCTCTCTGTCCCTCTGGGTTTGGTTTGGGTTTGGCTTGGTTTGGGTTTGGGTTTGGTTTGGGTTTGGTTTGGTTTGGTTTGGGTTTGGTTTGGGTTTGGTTTGGTTTGGGTTTGGTTTGGTTTGGGTTTGGTTTGGTTTGGGTTTGGTTTGGGTTTAGTTTGGGTCTCTCTCTGGCCGTTTGTCTCTCTGTCTCTCTCTGTCTCTCTGCGTTCTCTCTGCCTCTGGGTTTGGTTTGGGTCTCTGTCTCTCTCTCTATCTCTCTCTCTGTCTCTCTGTCTCTCTCTGTCCCTCTCGGTTCTCTCTGCTTCTGGGTTTGGTTTGGGTTTGGTTTGGTTTGAGTTTGGGTTTGGTTTGGGTTTGATTTGGTTTTGGTTTGGTTTGGTATGGTTCTCTGTCTCTCTCGCTATCTCTCTCTCTGGCTGTTTGTCTCTCTCTCTCTCTCTGTCTCTCTGGGTTCTCTCTGCCTCTGGGTTTGGTTTGGGTTTGGTCTGGTTTGGTTTGGTTTAGTTTCGGTTTGGTTTGGGTTTGGTCTGGTTTGGTTTGGTTTGGGTTTGATTTGGTTTGGTTTGGGTTTAGTTTGGGTCTCTTTCTGTCTCTTTGTCTCTCTCTCTATCTCTCCGTCTCTCTGAGTTCTCTCTGCCTCTGGGTTTGGTTTGGT
Organism: Netelia virgata; assembly: GCA_951802705.1. Lineage (NCBI taxonomy): Eukaryota > Metazoa > Arthropoda > Insecta > Hymenoptera > Ichneumonidae > Netelia > Netelia virgata. The sequence continues at coordinate 16,559,199 of OX637866.1, forward strand.
TTGGTTTGGTTTGGTTTGGGTTTCATTTGGTTTGGTGTGGGTCTCTGTCGGTCTCTCTGTCTCTCTGGGTTCTCTCTGCCTCAGGGTTTGGTTTGGGTCTCTGTCTCTCTCTCTATCTCTCTCTCTGTCTCTTTGTCTCTCTCTGTCCCTCTCGGTTCTCTCTGCTTCTGGGTTTGGTTTGGGTTTGGTTTGGTTTGAGTTTGGGTTTGGTTTGGGTTTGATTTGGTATGGGTTTGGTTTGGTTTGGTTCTCTGTCTCTCTCGCTATCTCTCTCTCTGGCTGTTTGTCTCTCTGTCTCTCTCTGTCTCTCTGGGTTCTCTCTGCCTCTGGGTTTGGTTTGGGTTTGGTCTAGTTTGGTTTGGTTTGGTTTGGGTTTGGTTTGGGTTTGGTCTGGTTTGGTTTGGTTTGGGTTTGGTTTGGGTTTGGTTTGGGTTTAGTTTGGGTCTCTTTCTGCCTCTTTGTCTCTCTCTCTATTTCTCCGTCTCTCTGGGTTCTCTCTCCCTCTGGGCTTGGTTTGGGTTTGGTTTGGGTTTGGTTTGGGTTTGGTTTGGTTTGGTTTGGGTTTAGTTTGGGTCTCTTTCTGTCTCTTTGTCTCTCTCTCTATCTCTCCGTCTCTCTGAGTTCTCGCTGCCTCTGGGTTTGGTTTGGGTTTGGTTTGGTTTGGTTTGGTTTGGTTTGGGTTTGATTTGGTTTGGTGTGGGTCTCTGTCGGTCTCTCTGTCTCTCTGGGTTCTCTCTGCCTCAGGGTTTGGTTTGGGTCTCTGTCTCTCTCTCTATCTCTCTCTCTGTCTCTTTGTCTCTCTCTGTCCCTCTGGGTTTGGTTTGGGTTTGGCTTGGTTTGGGTTTGGTTTGGTTTGGTTTGGGTTTGGTTTGGGTTTGGTTTGGTTTGGGTTTGGTTTGGTTTGGGTTTGGTTTGGGTTTGGTTTGGGTTTAGTTTGGGTCTCTCTCTGGCCGTTTGTCTCTCTGTCTCTCTCTGTCTCTCTGGGTTCTCTCTGCCTCTGGGTTTGGTTTGGGTCTCTATCTCTCTCTCTATCTCTCTCTCTGTCTCTCTGTCTCTCTCTGTCCCTCTCGGTTCTCTCTGCTTCTGGGTTTGGTTTGGGTTTGGTTTGGTTTGAGTTTGGGTTTGGTTTGGGTTTGATTTGGTATGGGTTTGGTTTGGTTTGGTTCTCTGTCTCTCTCGCTATCTCTCTCTCTGGCTGTTTGTCTCTCTGTCTCTCTCTGTCTCTCTGGGTTCTCTCTGCCTCTGGGTTTGGTTTGGGTTTGGTCTAGTTTGGTTTGGTTTGGTTTGGGTTTGGTTTGGGTTTGGTCTGGTTTGGTTTGGTTTGGGTTTGGTTTGGGTTTGGTTTGGGTTTAGTTTGGGTCTCTTTCTGCCTCTTTGTCTCTCTCTCTATTTCTCCGTCTCTCTGGGTTCTCTCTCCCTCTGGGCTTGGTTTGGGTTTGGTTTGGGTTTGGTTTGGGTTTGGTTTGGTTTGGTTTGGGTTTGGTTTGGGTTTGGTTTGGTTTGGGTTTGGTTTGGTTTGGGTTTGGTTTGGGTTTAGTTTGGGTCTCTCTCTGGCCGTTTGTCTCTCTGTCTCTCTCTGTCTCTCTGGGTTCTCTCTGCCTCTGGGTTTGGTTTGGGTCTCTGTCTCTCTCTCTATCTCTCTCTCTGTCTCTCTGTCTCTCTCTGTCCCTCTCGGTTCTCTCTGCTTCTGGGTTTGGTTTGGGTTTGGTTTGGTTTGAGTTTGGGTTTGGTTTGGGTTTGATTTGGTTTTGGTTTGGTTTGGTATGGTTCTCTGTCTCTCTCGCTATCTCTCTCTCTGGCTGTTTGTCTCTCTCTCTCTCTCTGTCTCTCTGGGTTCTCTCTGCCTCTGGGTTTGGTTTGGGTTTGGTCTGGTTTGGTTTGGTTTGGTTTCGGTTTGGTTTGGGTTTGGTCTGGTTTGGTTTGGTTTGGGTTTGATTTGGTTTGTTTTGGGTTTAGTTTGGTTTGGTTTGGGTTTGGTTTGGTTTGGGTTTGATTTGGTTTGGTTTGGGTTTAGTTTGGGTCTCTTTCTGTCTCTTTGTCTCTCTCTCTATCTCTCCGTCTCTCTGAGTTCTCTCTGCCTCTGGGTTTGGTTTGGGTTTGGTTTGGTTTGGTTTGGTTTGGTTTGGGTTTGATTTGGTTTGGTGTGGGTCTCTGTCGGTCTCTCTGTCTCTCTGGGTTCTCTCTGCCTCAGGGTTTGGTTTGGGTCTCTGTCTCTCTCTCTATCTCTCTCTCTGTCTCTTTGTCTCTCTCTGTCCCTCTGGGTTTGGTTTGGGTTTGGCTTGGTTTGGGTTTGGGTTTGGTTTGGGTTTGGTTTGGTTTGGTTTGGGTTTGGTTTGGGTTTGGTTTGGTTTGGGTTTGGTTTGGTTTGGGTTTGGTTTGGGTTTAGTTTGGGTCTCTCTCTGGCCGTTTGTCTCTCTGTCTCTCTCTGTCTCTCTGGGTTCTCTCTGCCTCTGGGTTTGGTTTGGGTCTCTGTCTCTCTCTCTATCTCTCTCTCTGTCTCTCTGTCTCTCTCTGTCCCTCTCGGTTCTCTCTGCTTCTGGGTTTGGTTTGGGTTTGGTTTGGTTTGAGTTTGGGTTTGGTTTGGGTTTGATTTGGTTTTGGTTTGGTTTGGTATGGTTCTCTGTCTCTCTCGCTATCTCTCTCTCTGGCTGTTTGTCTCTCTCTCTCTCTCTGTCTCTCTGGGTTCTCTCTGCCTCTGGGTTTGGTTTGGGTTTGGTCTGGTTTGGTTTGGTTTGGTTTCGGTTTGGTTTGGGTTTGGTCTGGTTTGGTTTGGTTTGGGTTTGATTTGGTTTGGTTTGGGTTTAGTTTGGGTCTCTTTCTGTCTCTTTGTCTCTCTCTCTATCTCTCCGTCTCTCTGAGTTCTCTCTGCCTCTGGGTTTGGTTTGGTTTGGTTTGGTTTGGTTTGGGTTTCATTTGGTTTGGTGTGGGTCTCTGTCGGTCTCTCTGTCTCTCTGGGTTCTCTCTGCCTCAGGGTTTGGTTTGGGTCTCTGTCTCTCTCTCTATCTCTCTCTCTGTCTCTTTGTCTCTCTCTGTCCCTCTGGGTTTGGTTTGGGTTTGGCTTGGTTTGGGTTTGGGTTTGGTTTGGGTTTGGTTTGGTTTGGTTTGGGTTTGGTTTGGGTTTGGTTTGTTTTGGGTTTGGTTTGGTTTGGGTTTGGTTTGGTTTGGGTTTGGTTTGGGTTTAGTTTGGGTCTCTCTCTGGCCGTTTGTCTCTCTGTCTCTCTCTGTCTCTCTGGGTTCTCTCTGCCTCTGGGTTTGGTTTGGGTCTCTGTCTCTCTCTCTATCTCTCTCTCTGTCTCTCTGTCTCTCTCTGTCCCTCTCGGTTCTCTCTGCTTCTGGGTTTGGTTTGGGTTTGGTTTGGTTTGGTTTGAGTTTGGGTTTGGTTTGGGTTTGGTTTGGTTTGGTTCTCTGTCTCTCTCGCTATCTCTCTCTCTGGCTGTTTGTCTCTCTCTCTCTCTCTGTCTCTCTGAGTTCTCGCTGCCTCTGGGTTTGGTTTGGGTTTGGTTTGGTTTGGTTTGGTTTGGTTTGGGTTTGGTTTGGGTTTGGTTTGGGTTTGGTTTGGTTTGGGTTTGGTTTGGTTTGGTTTGGGTTTGGTTTGGGTTTGGTTTGGTTTGGGTTTGGTTTGGTTTGGGTTTGGTTTGGGTTTGGTTTGGGTTTAGTTTGGGTCTCTCTCTGGCCGTTTGTCTCTCTGTCTCTCTCTGTCTCTCTGGGTTCTCTCTGCCTCTGGGTTTGGTTTGGGTCTCTATCTCTCTCTCTATCTCTCTCTCTGTCTCTCTGTCTCTCTCTGTCCCTCTCGGTTCTCTCTGCTTCTGGGTTTGGTTTGGGTTTGGTTTGGTTTGAGTTTGGGTTTGGTTTGGGTTTGATTTGGTATGGGTTTGGTTTGGTTTGGTTCTCTGTCTCTCTCGCTATCTCTCTCTCTGGCTGTTTGTCTCTCTGTCTCTCTCTGTCTCTCTGGGTTCTCTCTGCCTCTGGGTTTGGTTTGGGTTTGGTCTAGTTTGGTTTGGTTTGGTTTGGGTTTGGTTTGGGTTTGGTCTGGTTTGGTTTGGTTTGGGTTTGGTTTGGGTTTGGTTTGGGTTTAGTTTGGGTCTCTTTCTGCCTCTTTGTCTCTCTCTCTATTTCTCCGTCTCTCTGGGTTCTCTCTCCCTCTGGGCTTGGTTTGGGTTTGGTTTGGGTTTGGTTTGGGTTTGGTTTGGTTTGGTTTGGGTTTAGTTTGGGTCTCTTTCTGTCTCTTTGTCTCTCTCTCTATCTCTCCGTCTCTCTGAGTTCTCGCTGCCTCTGGGTTTGGTTTGGGTTTGGTTTGGTTTGGTTTGGTTTGGTTTGGGTTTGATTTGGTTTGGTGTGGGTCTCTGTCGGTCTCTCTGTCTCTCTGGGTTCTCTCTGCCTCAGGGTTTGGTTTGGGTCTCTGTCTCTCTCTCTATCTCTCTCTCTGTCTCTTTGTCTCTCTCTGTCCCTCTGGGTTTGGTTTGGGTTTGGCTTGGTTTGGGTTTGGTTTGGTTTGGTTTGGGTTTGGTTTGGGTTTGGTTTGGTTTGGGTTTGGTTTGGTTTGGGTTTGGTTTGGGTTTGGTTTGGGTTTAGTTTGGGTCTCTCTCTGGCCGTTTGTCTCTCTGTCTCTCTCTGTCTCTCTGGGTTCTCTCTGCCTCTGGGTTTGGTTTGGGTCTCTATCTCTCTCTCTATCTCTCTCTCTGTCTCTCTGTCTCTCTCTGTCCCTCTCGGTTCTCTCTGCTTCTGGGTTTGGTTTGGGTTTGGTTTGGTTTGAGTTTGGGTTTGGTTTGGGTTTGATTTGGTATGGGTTTGGTTTGGTTTGGTTCTCTGTCTCTCTCGCTATCTCTCTCTCTGGCTGTTTGTCTCTCTGTCTCTCTCTGTCTCTCTGGGTTCTCTCTGCCTCTGGGTTTGGTTTGGGTTTGGTCTAGTTTGGTTTGGTTTGGTTTGGGTTTGGTTTGGGTTTGGTCTGGTTTGGTTTGGTTTGGGTTTGGTTTGGGTTTGGTTTGGGTTTAGTTTGGGTCTCTTTCTGCCTCTTTGTCTCTCTCTCTATTTCTCCGTCTCTCTGGGTTCTCTCTCCCTCTGGGCTTGGTTTGGGTTTGGTTTGGGTTTGGTTTGGGTTTGGTTTGGTTTGGTTTGGGTTTGGTTTGGGTTTGGTTTGGTTTGGGTTTGGTTTGGTTTGGGTTTGGTTTGGGTTTAGTTTGGGTCTCTCTCTGGCCGTTTGTCTCTCTGTCTCTCTCTGTCTCTCTGGGTTCTCTCTGCCTCTGGGTTTGGTTTGGGTCTCTGTCTCTCTCTCTATCTCTCTCTCTGTCTCTCTGTCTCTCTCTGTCCCTCTCGGTTCTCTCTGCTTCTGGGTTTGGTTTGGGTTTGGTTTGGTTTGAGTTTGGGTTTGGTTTGGGTTTGATTTGGTTTTGGTTTGGTTTGGTATGGTTCTCTGTCTCTCTCGCTATCTCTCTCTCTGGCTGTTTGTCTCTCTCTCTCTCTCTGTCTCTCTGGGTTCTCTCTGCCTCTGGGTTTGGTTTGGGTTTGGTCTGGTTTGGTTTGGTTTGGTTTCGGTTTGGTTTGGGTTTGGTCTGGTTTGGTTTGGTTTGGGTTTGATTTCGTTTGGTTTGGGTTTAGTTTGGGTCTCTTTCTGTCTCTTTGTCTCTCTCTCTATCTCTCCGTCTCTCTGAGTTCTCTCTGCCTCTGGGTTTGGTTTGGTTTGGTTTGGTTTGGTTTGGGTTTCATTTGGTTTGGTGTGGGTCTCTGTCGGTCTCTCTGTCTCTCTGGGTTCTCTCTGCCTCAGGGTTTGGTTTGGGTCTCTGTCTCTCTCTCTATCTCTCTCTCTGTCTCTTTGTCTCTCTCTGTCCCTCTGGGTTTGGTTTGGGTTTGGCTTGGTTTGGGTTTGGTTTGGTTTGGTTTGGGTTTGGTTTGGGTTTGGTTTGGTTTGGGTTTGGTTTGGTTTGGGTTTGGTTTGGGTTTGGTTTGGGTTTAGTTTGGGTCTCTCTCTGGCCGTTTGTCTCTCTGTCTCTCTCTGTCTCTCTGGGTTCTCTCTGCCTCTGGGTTTGGTTTGGGTCTCTATCTCTCTCTCTATCTCTCTCTCTGTCTCTCTGTCTCTCTCTGTCCCTCTCGGTTCTCTCTGCTTCTGGGTTTGGTTTGGGTTTGGTTTGGTTTGAGTTTGGGTTTGGTTTGGGTTTGATTTGGTATGGGTTTGGTTTGGTTTGGTTCTCTGTCTCTCTCGCTATCTCTCTCTCTGGCTGTTTGTCTCTCTGTCTCTCTCTGTCTCTCTGGGTTCTCTCTGCCTCTGGGTTTGGTTTGGGTTTGGTCTAGTTTGGTTTGGTTTGGTTTGGGTTTGGTTTGGGTTTGGTCTGGTTTGGTTTGGTTTGGGTTTGGTTTGGGTTTGGTTTGGGTTTAGTTTGGGTCTCTTTCTGCCTCTTTGTCTCTCTCTCTATTTCTCCGTCTCTCTGGGTTCTCTCTCCCTCTGGGCTTGGTTTGGGTTTGGTTTGGGTTTGGTTTGGGTTTGGTTTGGTTTGGTTTGGGTTTGGTTTGGGTTTGGTTTGGTTTGGGTTTGGTTTGGTTTGGGTTTGGTTTGGGTTTAGTTTGGGTCTCTCTCTGGCCGTTTGTCTCTCTGTCTCTCTCTGTCTCTCTGGGTTCTCTCTGCCTCTGGGTTTGGTTTGGGTCTCTGTCTCTCTCTCTATCTCTCTCTCTGTCTCTCTGTCTCTCTCTGTCCCTCTCGGTTCTCTCTGCTTCTGGGTTTGGTTTGGGTTTGGTTTGGTTTGAGTTTGGGTTTGGTTTGGGTTTGATTTGGTTTTGGTTTGGTTTGGTATGGTTCTCTGTCTCTCTCGCTATCTCTCTCTCTGGCTGTTTGTCTCTCTCTCTCTCTCTGTCTCTCTGGGTTCTCTCTGCCTCTGGGTTTGGTTTGGGTTTGGTCTGGTTTGGTTTGGTTTGGTTTCGGTTTGGTTTGGGTTTGGTCTGGTTTGGTTTGGTTTGGGTTTGATTTGGTTTGTTTTGGGTTTAGTTTGGTTTGGTTTGGGTTTGGTTTGGTTTGGGTTTGATTTGGTTTGGTTTGGGTTTAGTTTGGGTCTCTTTCTGTCTCTTTGTCTCTCTCTCTATCTCTCCGTCTCTCTGAGTTCTCTCTGCCTCTGGGTTTGGTTTGGGTTTGGTTTGGTTTGGTTTGGTTTGGTTTGGGTTTGATTTGGTTTGGTGTGGGTCTCTGTCGGTCTCTCTGTCTCTCTGGGTTCTCTCTGCCTCAGGGTTTGGTTTGGGTCTCTGTCTCTCTCTCTATCTCTCTCTCTGTCTCTTTGTCTCTCTCTGTCCCTCTGGGTTTGGTTTGGGTTTGGCTTGGTTTGGGTTTGGGTTTGGTTTGGGTTTGGTTTGGTTTGGTTTGGGTTTGGTTTGGGTTTGGTTTGGTTTGGGTTTGGTTTGGTTTGGGTTTGGTTTGGGTTTAGTTTGGGTCTCTCTCTGGCCGTTTGTCTCTCTGTCTCTCTCTGTCTCTCTGGGTTCTCTCTGCCTCTGGGTTTGGTTTGGGTCTCTGTCTCTCTCTCTATCTCTCTCTCTGTCTCTCTGTCTCTCTCTGTCCCTCTCGGTTCTCTCTGCTTCTGGGTTTGGTTTGGGTTTGGTTTGGTTTGAGTTTGGGTTTGGTTTGGGTTTGATTTGGTTTTGGTTTGGTTTGGTATGGTTCTCTGTCTCTCTCGCTATCTCTCTCTCTGGCTGTTTGTCTCTCTCTCTCTCTCTGTCTCTCTGGGTTCTCTCTGCCTCTGGGTTTGGTTTGGGTTTGGTCTGGTTTGGTTTGGTTTGGTTTCGGTTTGGTTTGGGTTTGGTCTGGTTTGGTTTGGTTTGGGTTTGATTTGGTTTGGTTTGGGTTTAGTTTGGGTCTCTTTCTGTCTCTTTGTCTCTCTCTCTATCTCTCCGTCTCTCTGAGTTCTCTCTGCCTCTGGGTTTGGTTTGGTTTGGTTTGGTTTGGTTTGGGTTTCATTTGGTTTGGTGTGGGTCTCTGTCGGTCTCTCTGTCTCTCTGGGTTCTCTCTGCCTCAGGGTTTGGTTTGGGTCTCTGTCTCTCTCTCTATCTCTCTCTCTGTCTCTTTGTCTCTCTCTGTCCCTCTGGGTTTGGTTTGGGTTTGGCTTGGTTTGGGTTTGGGTTTGGTTTGGGTTTGGTTTGGTTTGGTTTGGGTTTGGTTTGGGTTTGGTTTGTTTTGGGTTTGGTTTGGTTTGGGTTTGGTTTGGTTTGGGTTTGGTTTGGGTTTAGTTTGGGTCTCTCTCTGGCCGTTTGTCTCTCTGTCTCTCTCTGTCTCTCTGGGTTCTCTCTGCCTCTGGGTTTGGTTTGGGTCTCTGTCTCTCTCTCTATCTCTCTCTCTGTCTCTCTGTCTCTCTCTGTCCCTCTCGGTTCTCTCTGCTTCTGGGTTTGGTTTGGGTTTGGTTTGGTTTGGTTTGAGTTTGGGTTTGGTTTGGGTTTGGTTTGGTTTGGTTCTCTGTCTCTCTCGCTATCTCTCTCTCTGGCTGTTTGTCTCTCTCTCTCTCTCTGTCTCTCTGAGTTCTCGCTGCCTCTGGGTTTGGTTTGGGTTTGGTTTGGTTTGGTTTGGTTTGGTTTGGGTTTGGTTTGGGTTTGGTTTGGGTTTGGTTTGGTTTGGGTTTGGTTTGGTTTGGTTTGGGTTTGGTTTGGGTTTGGTTTGGTTTGGGTTTGGTTTGGTTTGGGTTTGGTTTGGGTTTGGTTTGGGTTTAGTTTGGGTCTCTCTCTGGCCGTTTGTCTCTCTGTCTCTCTCTGTCTCTCTGGGTTCTCTCTGCCTCTGGGTTTGGTTTGGGTCTCTATCTCTCTCTCTATCTCTCTCTCTGTCTCTCTGTCTCTCTCTGTCCCTCTCGGTTCTCTCTGCTTCTGGGTTTGGTTTGGGTTTGGTTTGGTTTGAGTTTGGGTTTGGTTTGGGTTTGATTTGGTATGGGTTTGGTTTGGTTTGGTTCTCTGTCTCTCTCGCTATCTCTCTCTCTGGCTGTTTGTCTCTCTGTCTCTCTCTGTCTCTCTGGGTTCTCTCTGCCTCTGGGTTTGGTTTGGGTTTGGTCTAGTTTGGTTTGGTTTGGTTTGGGTTTGGTTTGGGTTTGGTCTGGTTTGGTTTGGTTTGGGTTTGGTTTGGGTTTGGTTTGGGTTTAGTTTGGGTCTCTTTCTGCCTCTTTGTCTCTCTCTCTATTTCTCCGTCTCTCTGGGTTCTCTCTCCCTCTGGGCTTGGTTTGGGTTTGGTTTGGGTTTGGTTTGGGTTTGGTTTGGTTTGGTTTGGGTTTAGTTTGGGTCTCTTTCTGTCTCTTTGTCTCTCTCTCTATCTCTCCGTCTCTCTGAGTTCTCGCTGCCTCTGGGTTTGGTTTGGGTTTGGTTTGGTTTGGTTTGGTTTGGTTTGGGTTTGATTTGGTTTGGTGTGGGTCTCTGTCGGTCTCTCTGTCTCTCTGGGTTCTCTCTGCCTCAGGGTTTGGTTTGGGTCTCTGTCTCTCTCTCTATCTCTCTCTCTGTCTCTTTGTCTCTCTCTGTCCCTCTGGGTTTGGTTTGGGTTTGGCTTGGTTTGGGTTTGGTTTGGTTTGGTTTGGGTTTGGTTTGGGTTTGGTTTGGTTTGGGTTTGGTTTGGTTTGGGTTTGGTTTGGGTTTGGTTTGGGTTTAGTTTGGGTCTCTCTCTGGCCGTTTGTCTCTCTGTCTCTCTCTGTCTCTCTGGGTTCTCTCTGCCTCTGGGTTTGGTTTGGGTCTCTATCTCTCTCTCTATCTCTCTCTCTGTCTCTCTGTCTCTCTCTGTCCCTCTCGGTTCTCTCTGCTTCTGGGTTTGGTTTGGGTTTGGTTTGGTTTGAGTTTGGGTTTGGTTTGGGTTTGATTTGGTATGGGTTTGGTTTGGTTTGGTTCTCTGTCTCTCTCGCTATCTCTCTCTCTGGCTGTTTGTCTCTCTGTCTCTCTCTGTCTCTCTGGGTTCTCTCTGCCTCTGGGTTTGGTTTGGGTTTGGTCTAGTTTGGTTTGGTTTGGTTTGGGTTTGGTTTGGGTTTGGTCTGGTTTGGTTTGGTTTGGGTTTGGTTTGGGTTTGGTTTGGGTTTAGTTTGGGTCTCTTTCTGCCTCTTTGTCTCTCTCTCTATTTCTCCGTCTCTCTGGGTTCTCTCTCCCTCTGGGCTTGGTTTGGGTTTGGTTTGGGTTTGGTTTGGGTTTGGTTTGGTTTGGTTTGGGTTTGGTTTGGGTTTGGTTTGGTTTGGGTTTGGTTTGGTTTGGGTTTGGTTTGGGTTTAGTTTGGGTCTCTCTCTGGCCGTTTGTCTCTCTGTCTCTCTCTGTCTCTCTGGGTTCTCTCTGCCTCTGGGTTTGGTTTGGGTCTCTGTCTCTCTCTCTATCTCTCTCTCTGTCTCTCTGTCTCTCTCTGTCCCTCTCGGTTCTCTCTGCTTCTGGGTTTGGTTTGGGTTTGGTTTGGTTTGAGTTTGGGTTTGGTTTGGGTTTGATTTGGTTTTGGTTTGGTTTGGTATGGTTCTCTGTCTCTCTCGCTATCTCTCTCTCTGGCTGTTTGTCTCTCTCTCTCTCTCTGTCTCTCTGGGTTCTCTCTGCCTCTGGGTTTGGTTTGGGTTTGGTCTGGTTTGGTTTGGTTTGGTTTCGGTTTGGTTTGGGTTTGGTCTGGTTTGGTTTGGTTTGGGTTTGATTTGGTTTGGTTTGGGTTTAGTTTGGGTCTCTTTCTGTCTCTTTGTCTCTCTCTCTATCTCTCCGTCTCTCTGAGTTCTCTCTGCCTCTGGGTTTGGTTTGGTTTGGTTTGGTTTGGTTTGGGTTTCATTTGGTTTGGTGTGGGTCTCTGTCGGTCTCTCTGTCTCTCTGGGTTCTCTCTGCCTCAGGGTTTGGTTTGGGTCTCTGTCTCTCTCTCTATCTCTCTCTCTGTCTCTTTGTCTCTCTCTGTCTCTTTGTCTCTCTCTGTCCCTCTGGGTTTGGTTTGGGTTTGGCTTGGTTTGGGTTTGGGTTCGGTTTGGGTTTGGTTTGGTTTGGTTTGGGTTTGGTTTGGGTTTGGTTTGTTTTGGGTTTGGTTTGGTTTGGGTTTGGTTTGGTTTGGGTTTGGTTTGGGTTTAGTTTGGGTCTCTCTCTGGCCGTTTGTCTCTCTGTCTCTCTCTGTCTCTCTGGGTTCTCTCTGCCTCTGGGTTTGGTTTGGGTCTCTGTCTCTCTCTCTATCTCTCTCTCTGTCTCTTTGTCTCTCTCTGTCCCTCTGGGTTTGGTTTGGGTTTGGCTTGGTTTGGGTTTGGGTTCGGTTTGGGTTTGGTTTGGTTTGGTTTGGGTTTGGTTTGGGTTTGGTTTGTTTTGGGTTTGGTTTGGTTTGGGTTTGGTTTGGTTTGGGTTTGGTTTGGGTTTAGTTTGGGTCTCTCTCTGGCCGTTTGTCTCTCTGTCTCTCTCTGTCTCTCTGGGTTCTCTCTGCCTCTGGGTTTGGTTTGGGTCTCTGTCTCTCTCTCTATCTCTCTCTCTGTCTCTCTGTCTCTCTCTGTCCCTCTCGGTTCTCTCTGCTTCTGGGTTTGGTTTGGGTTTGGTTTGGTTTGGTTTGAGTTTGGGTTTGGTTTGGGTTTGGTTTGGTTTGGTTCTCTGTCTCTCTCGCTATCTCTCTCTCTGGCTGTTTGTCTCTCTCTCTCTCTCTGTCTCTCTGGGTTCTCTCTGCCTCTGGGTTTGGTTTGGGTTTGGTCTGGTTTGGTTTGGTTTGGTTTGGGTTTGGTTTGGGTTTGGTCTGGTTTGGTTTGGTTTGGGTTTGGTTTGGGTTTGGGTCTCTGTCTCTCTCTCTATCTCTCTCTCTGTCTCTCTGTCTCTCTCTCTGTCTCTCTGGGTTCTCACTGCCTCAGGGTTTGGTTTGGGTCTCTGTCTCTCTCTCTATCTCTCTCTCTGTCTCTTTGTCTCTCTCTGTCTCTTTGTCTCTCTCTGTCCCTCTGGGTTTGGTTTGGGTTTGGCTTGGTTTGGGTTTGGGTTCGGTTTGGGTTTGGTTTGGTTTGGTTTGGGTTTGGTTTGGGTTTGGTTTGTTTTGGGTTTGGTTTGGTTTGGGTTTGGTTTGGTTTGGGTTTGGTTTGGGTTTAGTTTGGGTCTCTCTCTGGCCGTTTGTCTCTCTGTCTCTCTCTGTCTCTCTGGGTTCTCTCTGCCTCTGGGTTTGGTTTGGGTCTCTGTCTCTCTCTCTATCTCTCTCTCTGTCTCTTTGTCTCTCTCTGTCCCTCTGGGTTTGGTTTGGGTTTGGCTTGGTTTGGGTTTGGGTTCGGTTTGGGTTTGGTTTGGTTTGGTTTGGGTTTGGTTTGGGTTTGGTTTGTTTTGGGTTTGGTTTGGTTTGGGTTTGGTTTGGTTTGGGTTTGGTTTGGGTTTAGTTTGGGTCTCTCTCTGGCCGTTTGTCTCTCTGTCTCTCTCTGTCTCTCTGGGTTCTCTCTGCCTCTGGGTTTGGTTTGGGTCTCTGTCTCTCTCTCTATCTCTCTCTCTGTCTCTCTGTCTCTCTCTGTCCCTCTCGGTTCTCTCTGCTTCTGGGTTTGGTTTGGGTTTGGTTTGGTTTGGTTTGAGTTTGGGTTTGGTTTGGGTTTGGTTTGGTTTGGTTCTCTGTCTCTCTCGCTATCTCTCTCTCTGGCTGTTTGTCTCTCTCTCTCTCTCTGTCTCTCTGGGTTCTCTCTGCCTCTGGGTTTGGTTTGGGTTTGGTCTGGTTTGGTTTGGTTTGGTTTGGGTTTGGTTTGGGTTTGGTCTGGTTTGGTTTGGTTTGGGTTTGGTTTGGGTTTGGGTCTCTGTCTCTCTCTCTATCTCTCTCTCTGTCTCTCTGTCTCTCTCTCTGTCTCTCTGGGTTCTCACTGCCTCTGGGTTTAGTTTGGGTTTGGTTTGGTTTGGGTTTGATTTGGTTTGGTTTGGGTTTAGTTTGGGTCTCTTTCTGTCTCTTTGTCTCTCTCTCTATCTCTCCGTCTCTCTGAGTTCTCTCTGCCTCTGGGTTTGGTTTGGTTTGGTTTGGTTTGGTTTGGGTTTCATTTGGTTTGGTGTGGGTCTCTGTCGGTCTCTCTGTCTCTCTGGGTTCTCTCTGCCTCAGGGTTTGGTTTGGGTCTCTGTCTCTCTCTCTATCTCTCTCTCTGTCTCTTTGTCTCTCTCTGTCCCTCTGGGTTTGGTTTGGGTTTGGCTTGGTTTGGGTTTGGGTTTGGTTTGGGTTTGGTTTGGTTTGGTTTGGGTTTGGTTTGGGTTTGGTTTGTTTTGGGTTTGGTTTGGTTTGGGTTTGGTTTGGTTTGGGTTTGGTTTGGGTTTAGTTTGGGTCTCTCTCTGGCCGTTTGTCTCTCTGTCTCTCTCTGTCTCTCTGGGTTCTCTCTGCCTCTGGGTTTGGTTTGGGTCTCTGTCTCTCTCTCTATCTCTCTCTCTGTCTCTCTGTCTCTCTCTGTCCCTCTCGGTTCTCTCTGCTTCTGGGTTTGGTTTGGGTTTGGTTTGGTTTGGTTTGAGTTTGGGTTTGGTTTGGGTTTGGTTTGGTTTGGTTCTCTGTCTCTCTCGCTATCTCTCTCTCTGGCTGTTTGTCTCTCTCTCTCTCTCTGTCTCTCTGAGTTCTCGCTGCCTCTGGGTTTGGTTTGGGTTTGGTTTGGTTTGGTTTGGTTTGGTTTGGGTTTGGTTTGGGTTTGGTTTGGGTTTGGTTTGGTTTGGGTTTGGTTTGGTTTGGTTTGGGTTTGGTTTGGGTTTGGTTTGGTTTGGGTTTGGTTTGGTTTGGGTTTGGTTTGGGTTTGGTTTGGGTTTAGTTTGGGTCTCTCTCTGGCCGTTTGTCTCTCTGTCTCTCTCTGTCTCTCTGGGTTCTCTCTGCCTCTGGGTTTGGTTTGGGTCTCTATCTCTCTCTCTATCTCTCTCTCTGTCTCTCTGTCTCTCTCTGTCCCTCTCGGTTCTCTCTGCTTCTGGGTTTGGTTTGGGTTTGGTTTGGTTTGAGTTTGGGTTTGGTTTGGGTTTGATTTGGTATGGGTTTGGTTTGGTTTGGTTCTCTGTCTCTCTCGCTATCTCTCTCTCTCTGGCTGTTTGTCTCTCTGTCTCTCTCCGTCTCTCTGGGTTCTCTCTGCCTCTGGGTTTGGTTTGGGTTTGGTCTAGTTTGGTTTGGTTTGGTTTGGGTTTGGTTTGGGTTTGGTCTGATTTGGTTTGGTTTGGGTTTGGTTTGGGTTTGGTTTGGGTTTAGTTTGGGTCTCTTTCTGCCTCTTTGTCTCTCTCTCTATTTCTCCGTCTCTCTGAGTTCTCTCTGCCTCTGGGTTTGGTTTGGTTTGGTTTGGTTTGGTTTGGGTTTCATTTGGTTTGGTGTGGGTCTCTGTCGGTCTCTCTGTCTCTCTGGGTTCTCTCTGCCTCAGGGTTTGGTTTGGGTCTCTGTCTCTCTCTCTATCTCTCTCTCTGTCTCTTTGTCTCTCTCTGTCTCTTTGTCTCTCTCTGTCCCTCTGGGTTTGGTTTGGGTTTGGCTTGGTTTGGGTTTGGGTTCGGTTTGGGTTTGGTTTGGTTTGGTTTGGGTTTGGTTTGGGTTTGGTTTGTTTTGGGTTTGGTTTGGTTTGGGTTTGGTTTGGTTTGGGTTTGGTTTGGGTTTAGTTTGGGTCTCTCTCTGGCCGTTTGTCTCTCTGTCTCTCTCTGTCTCTCTGGGTTCTCTCTGCCTCTGGGTTTGGTTTGGGTCTCTGTCTCTCTCTCTATCTCTCTCTCTGTCTCTTTGTCTCTCTCTGTCCCTCTGGGTTTGGTTTGGGTTTGGCTTGGTTTGGGTTTGGGTTCGGTTTGGGTTTGGTTTGGTTTGGTTTGGGTTTGGTTTGGGTTTGGTTTGTTTTGGGTTTGGTTTGGTTTGGGTTTGGTTTGGTTTGGGTTTGGTTTGGGTTTAGTTTGGGTCTCTCTCTGGCCGTTTGTCTCTCTGTCTCTCTCTGTCTCTCTGGGTTCTCTCTGCCTCTGGGTTTGGTTTGGGTCTCTGTCTCTCTCTCTATCTCTCTCTCTGTCTCTCTGTCTCTCTCTGTCCCTCTCGGTTCTCTCTGCTTCTGGGTTTGGTTTGGGTTTGGTTTGGTTTGGTTTGAGTTTGGGTTTGGTTTGGGTTTGGTTTGGTTTGGTTCTCTGTCTCTCTCGCTATCTCTCTCTCTGGCTGTTTGTCTCTCTCTCTCTCTCTGTCTCTCTGGGTTCTCTCTGCCTCTGGGTTTGGTTTGGGTTTGGTCTGGTTTGGTTTGGTTTGGTTTGGGTTTGGTTTGGGTTTGGTCTGGTTTGGTTTGGTTTGGGTTTGGTTTGGGTTTGGGTCTCTGTCTCTCTCTCTATCTCTCTCTCTGTCTCTCTGTCTCTCTCTCTGTCTCTCTGGGTTCTCACTGCCTCAGGGTTTGGTTTGGGTCTCTGTCTCTCTCTCTATCTCTCTCTCTGTCTCTTTGTCTCTCTCTGTCTCTTTGTCTCTCTCTGTCCCTCTGGGTTTGGTTTGGGTTTGGCTTGGTTTGGGTTTGGGTTCGGTTTGGGTTTGGTTTGGTTTGGTTTGGGTTTGGTTTGGGTTTGGTTTGTTTTGGGTTTGGTTTGGTTTGGGTTTGGTTTGGTTTGGGTTTGGTTTGGGTTTAGTTTGGGTCTCTCTCTGGCCGTTTGTCTCTCTGTCTCTCTCTGTCTCTCTGGGTTCTCTCTGCCTCTGGGTTTGGTTTGGGTCTCTGTCTCTCTCTCTATCTCTCTCTCTGTCTCTTTGTCTCTCTCTGTCCCTCTGGGTTTGGTTTGGGTTTGGCTTGGTTTGGGTTTGGGTTCGGTTTGGGTTTGGTTTGGTTTGGTTTGGGTTTGGTTTGGGTTTGGTTTGTTTTGGGTTTGGTTTGGTTTGGGTTTGGTTTGGTTTGGGTTTGGTTTGGGTTTAGTTTGGGTCTCTCTCTGGCCGTTTGTCTCTCTGTCTCTCTCTGTCTCTCTGGGTTCTCTCTGCCTCTGGGTTTGGTTTGGGTCTCTGTCTCTCTCTCTATCTCTCTCTCTGTCTCTCTGTCTCTCTCTGTCCCTCTCGGTTCTCTCTGCTTCTGGGTTTGGTTTGGGTTTGGTTTGGTTTGGTTTGAGTTTGGGTTTGGTTTGGGTTTGGTTTGGTTTGGTTCTCTGTCTCTCTCGCTATCTCTCTCTCTGGCTGTTTGTCTCTCTCTCTCTCTCTGTCTCTCTGGGTTCTCTCTGCCTCTGGGTTTGGTTTGGGTTTGGTCTGGTTTGGTTTGGTTTGGTTTGGGTTTGGTTTGGGTTTGGTCTGGTTTGGTTTGGTTTGGGTTTGGTTTGGGTTTGGGTCTCTGTCTCTCTCTCTATCTCTCTCTCTGTCTCTCTGTCTCTCTCTCTGTCTCTCTGGGTTCTCACTGCCTCTGGGTTTAGTTTGGGTTTGGTTTGGTTTGGGTTTGATTTGGTTTGGTTTGGGTTTAGTTTGGGTCTCTTTCTGTCTCTTTGTCTCTCTCTCTATCTCTCCGTCTCTCTGAGTTCTCTCTGCCTCTGGGTTTGGTTTGGTTTGGTTTGGTTTGGTTTGGGTTTCATTTGGTTTGGTGTGGGTCTCTGTCGGTCTCTCTGTCTCTCTGGGTTCTCTCTGCCTCAGGGTTTGGTTTGGGTCTCTGTCTCTCTCTCTATCTCTCTCTCTGTCTCTTTGTCTCTCTCTGTCCCTCTGGGTTTGGTTTGGGTTTGGCTTGGTTTGGGTTTGGGTTTGGTTTGGGTTTGGTTTGGTTTGGTTTGGGTTTGGTTTGGGTTTGGTTTGTTTTGGGTTTGGTTTGGTTTGGGTTTGGTTTGGTTTGGGTTTGGTTTGGGTTTAGTTTGGGTCTCTCTCTGGCCGTTTGTCTCTCTGTCTCTCTCTGTCTCTCTGGGTTCTCTCTGCCTCTGGGTTTGGTTTGGGTCTCTGTCTCTCTCTCTATCTCTCTCTCTGTCTCTCTGTCTCTCTCTGTCCCTCTCGGTTCTCTCTGCTTCTGGGTTTGGTTTGGGTTTGGTTTGGTTTGGTTTGAGTTTGGGTTTGGTTTGGGTTTGGTTTGGTTTGGTTCTCTGTCTCTCTCGCTATCTCTCTCTCTGGCTGTTTGTCTCTCTCTCTCTCTCTGTCTCTCTGAGTTCTCGCTGCCTCTGGGTTTGGTTTGGGTTTGGTTTGGTTTGGTTTGGTTTGGTTTGGGTTTGGTTTGGGTTTGGTTTGGGTTTGGTTTGGTTTGGGTTTGGTTTGGTTTGGTTTGGGTTTGGTTTGGGTTTGGTTTGGTTTGGGTTTGGTTTGGTTTGGGTTTGGTTTGGGTTTGGTTTGGGTTTAGTTTGGGTCTCTCTCTGGCCGTTTGTCTCTCTGTCTCTCTCTGTCTCTCTGGGTTCTCTCTGCCTCTGGGTTTGGTTTGGGTCTCTATCTCTCTCTCTATCTCTCTCTCTGTCTCTCTGTCTCTCTCTGTCCCTCTCGGTTCTCTCTGCTTCTGGGTTTGGTTTGGGTTTGGTTTGGTTTGAGTTTGGGTTTGGTTTGGGTTTGATTTGGTATGGGTTTGGTTTGGTTTGGTTCTCTGTCTCTCTCGCTATCTCTCTCTCTCTGGCTGTTTGTCTCTCTGTCTCTCTCCGTCTCTCTGGGTTCTCTCTGCCTCTGGGTTTGGTTTGGGTTTGGTCTAGTTTGGTTTGGTTTGGTTTGGGTTTGGTTTGGGTTTGGTCTGATTTGGTTTGGTTTGGGTTTGGTTTGGGTTTGGTTTGGGTTTAGTTTGGGTCTCTTTCTGCCTCTTTGTCTCTCTCTCTATTTCTCCGTCTCTCTGGGTTCTCTCTCCCTCTGGGCTTGGTTTGGGTTTGGTTTGGGTTTGGTTTGGGTTTGGTTTGGTTTGGTTTGGGTTTGGTTTGGGTTTGGTTTGGTTTGGGTTTGGTTTGGTTTGGGTTTGGTTTGGGTTTAGTTTGGGTCTCTCTCTGGCCGTTTGTCTCTCTGTCTCTCTCTGTCTCTCTGGGTTCTCTCTGCCTCTGGGTTTGGTTTGGGTCTCTGTCTCTCTCTCTATCTCTCTCTCTGTCTCTCTGTCTCTCTCTGTCCCTCTCGGTTCTCTCTGCTTCTGGGTTTGGTTTGGGTTTGGTTTGCTTTGAGTTTGGGTTTGGTTTGGGTTTGATTTGGTTTTGGTTTGGTTTGGTATGGTTCTCTGTCTCTCTCGCTATCTCTCTCTCTGGCTGTTTGTCTCTCTCTCTCTCCGTCTCTCTGGGTTCTCTCTGCCTCTGGGTTTGGTTTGGGTTTGGTCTGGTTTGGTTTGGTTTGGTTTCGGTTTGGTTTGGGTTTGGTCTGGTTTGGTTTGGTTTGGGTTTGATTTGGTTTGGTTTGGGTTTAGTTTGGTTTGGTTTGGGTTTGGTTTGGTTTGGGTTTGATTTGGTTTGGTTTGGGTTTAGTTTGGGTCTCTTTCTGTCTCTTTGTCTCTCTCTCTATCTCTCCGTCTCTCTGAGCTCTCTCTGCCTCTGGGTTTGGTTTGGGTTTGGTTTGGTTTGGTTTGGTTTGGTTTGGGTTTGATTTGGTTTGGTGTGGGTCTCTGTCGGTCTCTCTGTCTCTCTGGGTTCTCTCTGCCTCAGGGTTTGGTTTGGGTCTCTGTCTCTCTCTCTATCTCTCTCTCTGTCTCTTTGTCTCTCTCTGTCCCTCTGGGTTTGGTTTGGGTTTGGCTTGGTTTGGGTTTGGGTTTGGTTTGGGTTTGGTTTGGTTTGGTTTGGGTTTGGTTTGGGTTTGGTTTGGTTTGGGTTTGGTTTGGTTTGGGTTTGGTTTGGTTTGGGTTTGGTTTGGGTTTAGTTTGGGTCTCTCTCTGGCCGTTTGTCTCTCTGTCTCTCTCTGTCTCTCTGCGTTCTCTCTGCCTCTGGGTTTGGTTTGGGTCTCTGTCTCTCTCTCTATCTCTCTCTCTGTCTCTCTGTCTCTCTCTGTCCCTCTCGGTTCTCTCTGCTTCTGGGTTTGGTTTGGGTTTGGTTTGGTTTGAGTTTGGGTTTGGTTTGGGTTTGATTTGGTTTTGGTTTGGTTTGGTATGGTTCTCTGTCTCTCTCGCTATCTCTCTCTCTGGCTGTTTGTCTCTCTCTCTCTCTCTGTCTCTCTGGGTTCTCTCTGCCTCTGGGTTTGGTTTGGGTTTGGTCTGGTTTGGTTTGGTTTAGTTTCGGTTTGGTTTGGGTTTGGTCTGGTTTGGTTTGGTTTGGGTTTGATTTGGTTTGGTTTGGGTTTAGTTTGGGTCTCTTTCTGTCTCTTTGTCTCTCTCTCTATCTCTCCGTCTCTCTGAGTTCTCTCTGCCTCTGGGTTTGGTTTGGTTTGGTTTGGTTTGGTTTGGGTTTCATTTGGTTTGGTGTGGGTCTCTGTCGGTCTCTCTGTCTCTCTGGGTTCTCTCTGCCTCAGGGTTTGGTTTGGGTCTCTGTCTCTCTCTCTATCTCTCTCTCTGTCTCTTTGTCTCTCTCTGTCCCTCTCGGTTCTCTCTGCTTCTGGGTTTGGTTTGGGTTTGGTTTGGTTTGAGTTTGGGTTTGGTTTGGGTTTGATTTGGTATGGGTTTGGTTTGGTTTGGTTCTCTGTCTCTCTCGCTATCTCTCTCTCTGGCTGTTTGTCTCTCTGTCTCTCTCTGTCTCTCTGGGTTCTCTCTGCCTCTGGGTTTGGTTTGGGTTTGGTCTAGTTTGGTTTGGTTTGGTTTGGGTTTGGTTTGGGTTTGGTCTGGTTTGGTTTGGTTTGGGTTTGGTTTGGGTTTGGTTTGGGTTTAGTTTGGGTCTCTTTCTGCCTCTTTGTCTCTCTCTCTATTTCTCCGTCTCTCTGGGTTCTCTCTCCCTCTGGGCTTGGTTTGGGTTTGGTTTGGGTTTGGTTTGGGTTTGGTTTGGTTTGGTTTGGGTTTAGTTTGGGTCTCTTTCTGTCTCTTTGTCTCTCTCTCTATCTCTCCGTCTCTCTGAGTTCTCGCTGCCTCTGGGTTTGGTTTGGGTTTGGTTTGGTTTGGTTTGGTTTGGTTTGGGTTTGATTTGGTTTGGTGTGGGTCTCTGTCGGTCTCTCTGTCTCTCTGGGTTCTCTCTGCCTCAGGGTTTGGTTTGGGTCTCTGTCTCTCTCTCTATCTCTCTCTCTGTCTCTTTGTCTCTCTCTGTCCCTCTGGGTTTGGTTTGGGTTTGGCTTGGTTTGGGTTTGGTTTGGTTTGGTTTGGGTTTGGTTTGGGTTTGGTTTGGTTTGGGTTTGGTTTGGTTTGGGTTTGGTTTGGGTTTGGTTTGGGTTTAGTTTGGGTCTCTCTCTGGCCGTTTGTCTCTCTGTCTCTCTCTGTCTCTCTGGGTTCTCTCTGCCTCTGGGTTTGGTTTGGGTCTCTATCTCTCTCTCTATCTCTCTCTCTGTCTCTCTGTCTCTCTCTGTCCCTCTCGGTTCTCTCTGCTTCTGGGTTTGGTTTGGGTTTGGTTTGGTTTGAGTTTGGGTTTGGTTTGGGTTTGATTTGGTATGGGTTTGGTTTGGTTTGGTTCTCTGTCTCTCTCGCTATCTCTCTCTCTGGCTGTTTGTCTCTCTGTCTCTCTCTGTCTCTCTGGGTTCTCTCTGCCTCTGGGTTTGGTTTGGGTTTGGTCTAGTTTGGTTTGGTTTGGTTTGGGTTTGGTTTGGGTTTGGTCTGGTTTGGTTTGGTTTGGGTTTGGTTTGGGTTTGGTTTGGGTTTAGTTTGGGTCTCTTTCTGCCTCTTTGTCTCTCTCTCTATTTCTCCGTCTCTCTGGGTTCTCTCTCCCTCTGGGCTTGGTTTGGGTTTGGTTTGGGTTTGGTTTGGGTTTGGTTTGGTTTGGTTTGGGTTTGGTTTGGGTTTGGTTTGGTTTGGGTTTGGTTTGGTTTGGGTTTGGTTTGGGTTTAGTTTGGGTCTCTCTCTGGCCGTTTGTCTCTCTGTCTCTCTCTGTCTCTCTGGGTTCTCTCTGCCTCTGGGTTTGGTTTGGGTCTCTGTCTCTCTCTCTATCTCTCTCTCTGTCTCTCTGTCTCTCTCTGTCCCTCTCGGTTCTCTCTGCTTCTGGGTTTGGTTTGGGTTTGGTTTGGTTTGAGTTTGGGTTTGGTTTGGGTTTGATTTGGTTTTGGTTTGGTTTGGTATGGTTCTCTGTCTCTCTCGCTATCTCTCTCTCTGGCTGTTTGTCTCTCTCTCTCTCTCTGTCTCTCTGGGTTCTCTCTGCCTCTGGGTTTGGTTTGGGTTTGGTCTGGTTTGGTTTGGTTTGGTTTCGGTTTGGTTTGGGTTTGGTCTGGTTTGGTTTGGTTTGGGTTTGATTTGGTTTGTTTTGGGTTTAGTTTGGTTTGGTTTGGGTTTGGTTTGGTTTGGGTTTGATTTGGTTTGGTTTGGGTTTAGTTTGGGTCTCTTTCTGTCTCTTTGTCTCTCTCTCTATCTCTCCGTCTCTCTGAGTTCTCTCTGCCTCTGGGTTTGGTTTGGGTTTGGTTTGGTTTGGTTTGGTTTGGTTTGGGTTTGATTTGGTTTGGTGTGGGTCTCTGTCGGTCTCTCTGTCTCTCTGGGTTCTCTCTGCCTCAGGGTTTGGTTTGGGTCTCTGTCTCTCTCTCTATCTCTCTCTCTGTCTCTTTGTCTCTCTCTGTCCCTCTGGGTTTGGTTTGGGTTTGGCTTGGTTTGGGTTTGGGTTTGGTTTGGGTTTGGTTTGGTTTGGTTTGGGTTTGGTTTGGGTTTGGTTTGGTTTGGGTTTGGTTTGGTTTGGGTTTGGTTTGGGTTTAGTTTGGGTCTCTCTCTGGCCGTTTGTCTCTCTGTCTCTCTCTGTCTCTCTGGGTTCTCTCTGCCTCTGGGTTTGGTTTGGGTCTCTGTCTCTCTCTCTATCTCTCTCTCTGTCTCTCTGTCTCTCTCTGTCCCTCTCGGTTCTCTCTGCTTCTGGGTTTGGTTTGGGTTTGGTTTGGTTTGAGTTTGGGTTTGGTTTGGGTTTGATTTGGTTTTGGTTTGGTTTGGTATGGTTCTCTGTCTCTCTCGCTATCTCTCTCTCTGGCTGTTTGTCTCTCTCTCTCTCTCTGTCTCTCTGGGTTCTCTCTGCCTCTGGGTTTGGTTTGGGTTTGGTCTGGTTTGGTTTGGTTTGGTTTCGGTTTGGTTTGGGTTTGGTCTGGTTTGGTTTGGTTTGGGTTTGATTTGGTTTGGTTTGGGTTTAGTTTGGGTCTCTTTCTGTCTCTTTGTCTCTCTCTCTATCTCTCCGTCTCTCTGAGTTCTCTCTGCCTCTGGGTTTGGTTTGGTTTGGTTTGGTTTGGTTTGGGTTTCATTTGGTTTGGTGTGGGTCTCTGTCGGTCTCTCTGTCTCTCTGGGTTCTCTCTGCCTCAGGGTTTGGTTTGGGTCTCTGTCTCTCTCTCTATCTCTCTCTCTGTCTCTTTGTCTCTCTCTGTCCCTCTGGGTTTGGTTTGGGTTTGGCTTGGTTTGGGTTTGGGTTTGGTTTGGGTTTGGTTTGGTTTGGTTTGGGTTTGGTTTGGGTTTGGTTTGTTTTGGGTTTGGTTTGGTTTGGGTTTGGTTTGGTTTGGGTTTGGTTTGGGTTTAGTTTGGGTCTCTCTCTGGCCGTTTGTCTCTCTGTCTCTCTCTGTCTCTCTGGGTTCTCTCTGCCTCTGGGTTTGGTTTGGGTCTCTGTCTCTCTCTCTATCTCTCTCTCTGTCTCTCTGTCTCTCTCTGTCCCTCTCGGTTCTCTCTGCTTCTGGGTTTGGTTTGGGTTTGGTTTGGTTTGGTTTGAGTTTGGGTTTGGTTTGGGTTTGGTTTGGTTTGGTTCTCTGTCTCTCTCGCTATCTCTCTCTCTGGCTGTTTGTCTCTCTCTCTCTCTCTGTCTCTCTGAGTTCTCGCTGCCTCTGGGTTTGGTTTGGGTTTGGTTTGGTTTGGTTTGGTTTGGTTTGGGTTTGGTTTGGGTTTGGTTTGGGTTTGGTTTGGTTTGGGTTTGGTTTGGTTTGGTTTGGGTTTGGTTTGGGTTTGGTTTGGTTTGGGTTTGGTTTGGTTTGGGTTTGGTTTGGGTTTGGTTTGGGTTTAGTTTGGGTCTCTCTCTGGCCGTTTGTCTCTCTGTCTCTCTCTGTCTCTCTGGGTTCTCTCTGCCTCTGGGTTTGGTTTGGGTCTCTATCTCTCTCTCTATCTCTCTCTCTGTCTCTCTGTCTCTCTCTGTCCCTCTCGGTTCTCTCTGCTTCTGGGTTTGGTTTGGGTTTGGTTTGGTTTGAGTTTGGGTTTGGTTTGGGTTTGATTTGGTATGGGTTTGGTTTGGTTTGGTTCTCTGTCTCTCTCGCTATCTCTCTCTCTGGCTGTTTGTCTCTCTGTCTCTCTCTGTCTCTCTGGGTTCTCTCTGCCTCTGGGTTTGGTTTGGGTTTGGTCTAGTTTGGTTTGGTTTGGTTTGGGTTTGGTTTGGGTTTGGTCTGGTTTGGTTTGGTTTGGGTTTGGTTTGGGTTTGGTTTGGGTTTAGTTTGGGTCTCTTTCTGCCTCTTTGTCTCTCTCTCTATTTCTCCGTCTCTCTGGGTTCTCTCTCCCTCTGGGCTTGGTTTGGGTTTGGTTTGGGTTTGGTTTGGGTTTGGTTTGGTTTGGTTTGGGTTTAGTTTGGGTCTCTTTCTGTCTCTTTGTCTCTCTCTCTATCTCTCCGTCTCTCTGAGTTCTCGCTGCCTCTGGGTTTGGTTTGGGTTTGGTTTGGTTTGGTTTGGTTTGGTTTGGGTTTGATTTGGTTTGGTGTGGGTCTCTGTCGGTCTCTCTGTCTCTCTGGGTTCTCTCTGCCTCAGGGTTTGGTTTGGGTCTCTGTCTCTCTCTCTATCTCTCTCTCTGTCTCTTTGTCTCTCTCTGTCCCTCTGGGTTTGGTTTGGGTTTGGCTTGGTTTGGGTTTGGTTTGGTTTGGTTTGGGTTTGGTTTGGGTTTGGTTTGGTTTGGGTTTGGTTTGGTTTGGGTTTGGTTTGGGTTTGGTTTGGGTTTAGTTTGGGTCTCTCTCTGGCCGTTTGTCTCTCTGTCTCTCTCTGTCTCTCTGGGTTCTCTCTGCCTCTGGGTTTGGTTTGGGTCTCTATCTCTCTCTCTATCTCTCTCTCTGTCTCTCTGTCTCTCTCTGTCCCTCTCGGTTCTCTCTGCTTCTGGGTTTGGTTTGGGTTTGGTTTGGTTTGAGTTTGGGTTTGGTTTGGGTTTGATTTGGTATGGGTTTGGTTTGGTTTGGTTCTCTGTCTCTCTCGCTATCTCTCTCTCTGGCTGTTTGTCTCTCTGTCTCTCTCTGTCTCTCTGGGTTCTCTCTGCCTCTGGGTTTGGTTTGGGTTTGGTCTAGTTTGGTTTGGTTTGGTTTGGGTTTGGTTTGGGTTTGGTCTGGTTTGGTTTGGTTTGGGTTTGGTTTGGGTTTGGTTTGGGTTTAGTTTGGGTCTCTTTCTGCCTCTTTGTCTCTCTCTCTATTTCTCCGTCTCTCTGGGTTCTCTCTCCCTCTGGGCTTGGTTTGGGTTTGGTTTGGGTTTGGTTTGGGTTTGGTTTGGTTTGGTTTGGGTTTGGTTTGGGTTTGGTTTGGTTTGGGTTTGGTTTGGTTTGGGTTTGGTTTGGGTTTAGTTTGGGTCTCTCTCTGGCCGTTTGTCTCTCTGTCTCTCTCTGTCTCTCTGGGTTCTCTCTGCCTCTGGGTTTGGTTTGGGTCTCTGTCTCTCTCTCTATCTCTCTCTCTGTCTCTCTGTCTCTCTCTGTCCCTCTCGGTTCTCTCTGCTTCTGGGTTTGGTTTGGGTTTGGTTTGGTTTGAGTTTGGGTTTGGTTTGGGTTTGATTTGGTTTTGGTTTGGTTTGGTATGGTTCTCTGTCTCTCTCGCTATCTCTCTCTCTGGCTGTTTGTCTCTCTCTCTCTCTCTGTCTCTCTGGGTTCTCTCTGCCTCTGGGTTTGGTTTGGGTTTGGTCTGGTTTGGTTTGGTTTGGTTTCGGTTTGGTTTGGGTTTGGTCTGGTTTGGTTTGGTTTGGGTTTGATTTGGTTTGGTTTGGGTTTAGTTTGGGTCTCTTTCTGTCTCTTTGTCTCTCTCTCTATCTCTCCGTCTCTCTGAGTTCTCTCTGCCTCTGGGTTTGGTTTGGTTTGGTTTGGTTTGGTTTGGGTTTCATTTGGTTTGGTGTGGGTCTCTGTCGGTCTCTCTGTCTCTCTGGGTTCTCTCTGCCTCAGGGTTTGGTTTGGGTCTCTGTCTCTCTCTCTATCTCTCTCTCTGTCTCTTTGTCTCTCTCTGTCTCTTTGTCTCTCTCTGTCCCTCTGGGTTTGGTTTGGGTTTGGCTTGGTTTGGGTTTGGGTTCGGTTTGGGTTTGGTTTGGTTTGGTTTGGGTTTGGTTTGGGTTTGGTTTGTTTTGGGTTTGGTTTGGTTTGGGTTTGGTTTGGTTTGGGTTTGGTTTGGGTTTAGTTTGGGTCTCTCTCTGGCCGTTTGTCTCTCTGTCTCTCTCTGTCTCTCTGGGTTCTCTCTGCCTCTGGGTTTGGTTTGGGTCTCTGTCTCTCTCTCTATCTCTCTCTCTGTCTCTTTGTCTCTCTCTGTCCCTCTGGGTTTGGTTTGGGTTTGGCTTGGTTTGGGTTTGGGTTCGGTTTGGGTTTGGTTTGGTTTGGTTTGGGTTTGGTTTGGGTTTGGTTTGTTTTGGGTTTGGTTTGGTTTGGGTTTGGTTTGGTTTGGGTTTGGTTTGGGTTTAGTTTGGGTCTCTCTCTGGCCGTTTGTCTCTCTGTCTCTCTCTGTCTCTCTGGGTTCTCTCTGCCTCTGGGTTTGGTTTGGGTCTCTGTCTCTCTCTCTATCTCTCTCTCTGTCTCTCTGTCTCTCTCTGTCCCTCTCGGTTCTCTCTGCTTCTGGGTTTGGTTTGGGTTTGGTTTGGTTTGGTTTGAGTTTGGGTTTGGTTTGGGTTTGGTTTGGTTTGGTTCTCTGTCTCTCTCGCTATCTCTCTCTCTGGCTGTTTGTCTCTCTCTCTCTCTCTGTCTCTCTGGGTTCTCTCTGCCTCTGGGTTTGGTTTGGGTTTGGTCTGGTTTGGTTTGGTTTGGTTTGGGTTTGGTTTGGGTTTGGTCTGGTTTGGTTTGGTTTGGGTTTGGTTTGGGTTTGGGTCTCTGTCTCTCTCTCTATCTCTCTCTCTGTCTCTCTGTCTCTCTCTCTGTCTCTCTGGGTTCTCACTGCCTCAGGGTTTGGTTTGGGTCTCTGTCTCTCTCTCTATCTCTCTCTCTGTCTCTTTGTCTCTCTCTGTCTCTTTGTCTCTCTCTGTCCCTCTGGGTTTGGTTTGGGTTTGGCTTGGTTTGGGTTTGGGTTCGGTTTGGGTTTGGTTTGGTTTGGTTTGGGTTTGGTTTGGGTTTGGTTTGTTTTGGGTTTGGTTTGGTTTGGGTTTGGTTTGGTTTGGGTTTGGTTTGGGTTTAGTTTGGGTCTCTCTCTGGCCGTTTGTCTCTCTGTCTCTCTCTGTCTCTCTGGGTTCTCTCTGCCTCTGGGTTTGGTTTGGGTCTCTGTCTCTCTCTCTATCTCTCTCTCTGTCTCTTTGTCTCTCTCTGTCCCTCTGGGTTTGGTTTGGGTTTGGCTTGGTTTGGGTTTGGGTTCGGTTTGGGTTTGGTTTGGTTTGGTTTGGGTTTGGTTTGGGTTTGGTTTGTTTTGGGTTTGGTTTGGTTTGGGTTTGGTTTGGTTTGGGTTTGGTTTGGGTTTAGTTTGGGTCTCTCTCTGGCCGTTTGTCTCTCTGTCTCTCTCTGTCTCTCTGGGTTCTCTCTGCCTCTGGGTTTGGTTTGGGTCTCTGTCTCTCTCTCTATCTCTCTCTCTGTCTCTCTGTCTCTCTCTGTCCCTCTCGGTTCTCTCTGCTTCTGGGTTTGGTTTGGGTTTGGTTTGGTTTGGTTTGAGTTTGGGTTTGGTTTGGGTTTGGTTTGGTTTGGTTCTCTGTCTCTCTCGCTATCTCTCTCTCTGGCTGTTTGTCTCTCTCTCTCTCTCTGTCTCTCTGGGTTCTCTCTGCCTCTGGGTTTGGTTTGGGTTTGGTCTGGTTTGGTTTGGTTTGGTTTGGGTTTGGTTTGGGTTTGGTCTGGTTTGGTTTGGTTTGGGTTTGGTTTGGGTTTGGGTCTCTGTCTCTCTCTCTATCTCTCTCTCTGTCTCTCTGTCTCTCTCTCTGTCTCTCTGGGTTCTCACTGCCTCTGGGTTTAGTTTGGGTTTGGTTTGGTTTGGGTTTGATTTGGTTTGGTTTGGGTTTAGTTTGGGTCTCTTTCTGTCTCTTTGTCTCTCTCTCTATCTCTCCGTCTCTCTGAGTTCTCGCTGCCTCTGGGTTTGGTTTGGGTTTGGTTTGGTTTGGTTTGGTTTGGTTTGGGTTTGATTTGGTTTGGTGTGGGTCTCTGTCGGTCTCTCTGTCTCTCTGGGTTCTCTCTGCCTCAGGGTTTGGTTTGGGTCTCTGTCTCTCTCTCTATCTCTCTCTCTGTCTCTTTGTCTCTCTCTGTCCCTCTGGGTTTGGTTTGGGTTTGGCTTGGTTTGGGTTTGGGTTTGGTTTGGGTTTGGTTTGGTTTGGTTTGGGTTTGGTTTGGGTTTGGTTTGGTTTGGGTTTGGTGTGGTTTGGGTTTGGTTTGGGTTTGGTTTGGGTTTAGTTTGGGTCTCTCTCTGGCCGTTTGTCTCTCTGTCTCTCTCTGTCTCTCTGGGATCTCTCTGCCTCTGGGTTTGGTTTGGGTCTCTATCTCTCTCTCTATCTCTCTCTCTGTCTCTCTGTCTCTCTCTGTCCCTCTCGGTTCTCTCTGCTTCTGGGTTTGGTTTGGGTTTGGTTTGGTTTGAGTTTGGGTTTGGTTTGGGTTTGATTTGGTTTGGGTTTGGTTTGGTTTGGTTCTCTGTCTCTCTCGCTATCTCTCTCTCTGGCTGTTTGTCTCTCTGTCTCTCTCTGTCTCTCTGGGTTCTCTCTGCCTCTGGGTTTGGTTTGGGTTTGGTCTAGTTTGGTTTGGTTTGGTTTGGGTTTGGTTTGGGTTTGGTCTGGTTTGGTTTGGTTTGGGTTTGGTTTGGGTTTGGTTTGGGTTTAGTTTGGGTCTCTTTCTGTCTCTTTGTCTCTCTCTCTATTTCTCCGTCTCTCTGGGTTCTCTCTCCCTCTGGGCTTGGTTTGGGTTTGGTTTGGGTTTGGTTTGGGTTGGGTTTGGTTTGGGTTTGGTTTGGGTTTGGTTTGGTTTGGGTTTGGTTTGGTTTGGGTCTCTGTCTCTCTCTCTATCTCTCTCTCTGTCTCTCTGTCTCTCTCTCTGTCTCTCTGGGTTCTCCCTGCCTCTGGGTTTAGTTTGGGTTTGGTTTGGTTTGGGTTTGATTTGGTTTGGTTTGGGTTTAGTTTGGGTCTCTTTCTGTCTCTTTGTCTCTCTCTCTATCTCTCCGTCTCTCTGAGTTCTCTCTGCCTCTGGGTTTGGTTTGGGTTTGGTTTGGTTTGGTTTGGTTTGGTTTGGGTTTGATTTGGTTTTGTGTGGGTCTCTGTCGGTCTCTCTGTCTCTCTGGGTTCTCTCTGCCTCAGGGTTTGGTTTGGGTCTCTGTCTCTCTCTCTATCTCTCTCTCTGTCTCTTTGTCTCTCTCTGTCCCTCTGGGTTTGGTTTGGGTTTGGCTTGGTTTGGGTTTGGGTTTGGTTTGGGTTTGGTTTGGTTTGGTTTGGGTTTGGTTTGGGTTTGGTTTGGTTTGGGTTTGGTTTGGTTTGGGTTTGGTTTGGGTTTGGTCTGGTTTGGTTTGGTTTGGGTTTGGTTTGGGTTTGGGTCTCTGTCTCTCTCTCTATCTCTCTCTCTGTCTCTCTGTCTCTCTCTCTGTCTCTCTGGGTTCTCACTGCCTCTGGGTTTAGTTTGGGTTTGGTTTGGTTTGGGTTTGATTTGGTTTGGTTTGGGTTTAGTTTGGGTCTCTTTCTGTCTCTTTGTCTCTCTCTCTATCTCTCCGTCTCTCTGAGTTCTCGCTGCCTCTGGGTTTGGTTTGGGTTTGGTTTGGTTTGGTTTGGTTTGGTTTGGGTTTGATTTGGTTTGGTGTGGGTCTCTGTCGGTCTCTCTGTCTCTCTGGGTTCTCTCTGCCTCAGGGTTTGGTTTGGGTCTCTGTCTCTCTCTCTATCTCTCTCTCTGTCTCTTTGTCTCTCTCTGTCCCTCTGGGTTTGGTTTGGGTTTGGCTTGGTTTGGGTTTGGGTTTGGTTTGGGTTTGGTTTGGTTTGGTTTGGGTTTGGTTTGGGTTTGGTTTGGTTTGGGTTTGGTGTGGTTTGGGTTTGGTTTGGGTTTGGTTTGGGTTTAGTTTGGGTCTCTCTCTGGCCGTTTGTCTCTCTGTCTCTCTCTGTCTCTCTGGGATCTCTCTGCCTCTGGGTTTGGTTTGGGTCTCTATCTCTCTCTCTATCTCTCTCTCTGTCTCTCTGTCTCTCTCTGTCCCTCTCGGTTCTCTCTGCTTCTGGGTTTGGTTTGGGTTTGGTTTGGTTTGAGTTTGGGTTTGGTTTGGGTTTGATTTGGTTTGGGTTTGGTTTGGTTTGGTTCTCTGTCTCTCTCGCTATCTCTCTCTCTGGCTGTTTGTCTCTCTGTCTCTCTCTGTCTCTCTGGGTTCTCTCTGCCTCTGGGTTTGGTTTGGGTTTGGTCTAGTTTGGTTTGGTTTGGTTTGGGTTTGGTTTGGGTTTGGTCTGGTTTGGTTTGGTTTGGGTTTGGTTTGGGTTTGGTTTGGGTTTAGTTTGGGTCTCTTTCTGTCTCTTTGTCTCTCTCTCTATTTCTCCGTCTCTCTGGGTTCTCTCTCCCTCTGGGCTTGGTTTGGGTTTGGTTTGGGTTTGGTTTGGGTTGGGTTTGGTTTGGGTTTGGTTTGGGTTTGGTTTGGTTTGGGTTTGGTTTGGTTTGGGTCTCTGTCTCTCTCTCTATCTCTCTCTCTGTCTCTCTGTCTCTCTCTCTGTCTCTCTGGGTTCTCCCTGCCTCTGGGTTTAGTTTGGGTTTGGTTTGGTTTGGGTTTGATTTGGTTTGGTTTGGGTTTGGTTTGGGTTTGGTTTGGTTTGGGTTTGGTTTGGTTTGGGTTTGGTTTGGTTTGGGTTTGGTTTGGGTTTAGTTTGGGTCTGGGTTTGGTTTGGGTCTCTGTCTCTCTCTCTATCTCTCTCTCTGTCTCTTTGTCTCTCTCTGTCCCTCTGGGTTTGGTTTGGGTTTGGCTTGGTTTGGGTTTGGGTTTGGTTTGGGTTTGGTTTGGTTTGGTTTGGGTTTGGTTTGGGTTTGGTTTGGTTTGGGTTTGGTTTGGTTTGGGTTTGGTTTGGTTTG
The DNA here is from genome assembly GCA_951802705.1 of Netelia virgata. Taxonomy (NCBI): domain Eukaryota; kingdom Metazoa; phylum Arthropoda; class Insecta; order Hymenoptera; family Ichneumonidae; genus Netelia; species Netelia virgata. The sequence continues at coordinate 16,589,054 of OX637866.1, forward strand.
GGTTTGGTTTGGGTTTAGTTTGGGTCTGGGTTTGGTTTGGGTCTCTGTCTCTCTCTCTATCTCTCTCTCTGTCTCTCTATCTCTCTCTGTCCCTCTCGGTTCTCGCTGCTTCTGGGTTTGGTTTGGGTTTGGTTTGGTTTGAGTTTGGGTTTGGTTTGGGTTTGATTTGGTTTTGGTTTGGTTTGGTATGGTTCTCTTTCTCTCTCGCTATCTCTCTCTCTGGCTGTTTTTCTCTCTCTCTCTCTCTGTCTCTCTGGGTTCTCTCTGCCTCTGGGTTTGGTTTGGGTTTGGTCTGGTTTGGTTTGGTTTGGTTTCGGTTTGGTTTGGGTTTGGTCTGGTTTGGTTTGGTTTGGGTTTGATTTGGTTTGGTTTGGGTTTAGTTTGGGTCTCTTTCTGTCTCTTTGTCTCTCTCTCTATCTCTCCGTCTCTCTGAGTTCTCTCTGCCTCTGGGTTTGGTTTGGTTTGGTTTGGTTTGGTTTGGGTTTCATTTGGTTTGGTGTGGGTCTCTGTCGGTCTCTCTGTCTCTCTGGGTTCTCTCTGCCTCAGGGTTTGGTTTGGGTCTCTGTCTCTCTCTCTATCTCTCTCTCTGTCTCTTTGTCTCTCTCTGTCCCTCTGGGTTTGGTTTGGGTTTGGCTTGGTTTGGGTTTGGTTTGGTTTGGTTTGGGTTTGGTTTGGGTTTGGTTTGGTTTGGGTTTGGTTTGGTTTGGGTTTGGTTTGGGTTTGGTTTGGGTTTAGTTTGGGTCTCTCTCTGGCCGATTGTCTCTCTGTCTCTCTCTGTCTCTCTGGGTTCTCTCTGCCTCTGGGTTTGGTTTGGGTCTCTATCTCTCTCTCTATCTCTCTCTCTGTCTCTCTGTCTCTCTCTGTCCCTCTCGGTTCTCTCTGCTTCTGGGTTTGGTTTGGGTTTGGTTTGGTTTGAGTTTGGGTTTGGTTTGGGTTTGATTTGGTATGGGTTTGGTTTGGTTTGGTTCTCTGTCTCTCTCGCTATCTCTCTCTCTGGCTGTTTGTCTCTCTGTCTCTCTCTGTCTCTCTGGGTTCTCTCTGCCTCTGGGTTTGGTTTGGGTTTGGTCTAGTTTGGTTTGGTTTGGTTTGGGTTTGGTTTGGGTTTGGTCTGGTTTGGTTTGGTTTGGGTTTGGTTTGGGTTTGGTTTGGGTTTAGTTTGGGTCTCTTTCTGCCTCTTTGTCTCTCTCTCTATTTCTCCGTCTCTCTGGGTTCTCTCTCCCTCTGGGCTTGGTTTGGGTTTGGTTTGGGTTTGGTTTGGGTTTGGTTTGGTTTGGTTTGGGTTTGGTTTGGGTTTGGTTTGGTTTGGGTTTGGTTTGGGTTTAGTTTGGGTCTCTCTCTGGCCGTTTGTCTCTCTGTCTCTCTCTGTCTCTCTGGGTTCTCTCTGCCTCAGGGTTTGGTTTGGGTCTCTGTCTCTCTCTCTATCTCTCTCTCTGTCTCTTTGTCTCTCTCTGTCCCTCTGGGTTTGGTTTGGGTTTGGCTTGGTTTGGGTTTGGGTTTGGTTTGGGTTTGGTTTGGTTTGGTTTGGGTTTGGTTTGGGTTTGGTTTGGTTTGGGTTTGGTGTGGTTTGGGTTTGGTTTGGGTTTGGTTTGAGTTTAGTTTGGGTCTCTCTCTGGCCGTTTGTCTCTCTGTCTCTCTCTGTCTCTCTGGGATCTCTCTGCCTCTGGGTTTGGTTTGGGTCTCTATCTCTCTCTCTATCTCTCTCTCTGTCTCTCTGTCTCTCTCTGTCCCTCTCGGTTCTCTCTGCTTCTGGGTTTGGTTTGGGTTTGGTTTGGTTTGAGTTTGGGTTTGGTTTGGGTTTGATTTGGTTTGGGTTTGGTTTGGTTTGGTTCTCTGTCTCTCTCGCTATCTCTCTCTCTGGCTGTTTGTCTCTCTGTCTCTCTCTGTCTCTCTGGGTTCTCTCTGCCTCTGGGTTTGGTTTGGGTTTGGTCTAGTTTGGTTTGGTTTGGTTTGGGTTTGGTTTGGGTTTGGTCTGGTTTGGTTTGGTTTGGGTTTGGTTTGGGTTTGGTTTGGGTTTAGTTTGGGTCTCTTTCTGTCTCTTTGTCTCTCTCTCTATTTCTCCGTCTCTCTGGGTTCTCTCTCCCTCTGGGCTTGGTTTGGGTTTGGTTTGGGTTTGGTTTGGGTTGGGTTTGGTTTGGGTTTGGTTTGGGTTTGGTTTGGTTTGGGTTTGGTTTGGTTTGGGTCTCTGTCTCTCTCTCTATCTCTCTCTCTGTCTCTCTGTCTCTCTCTCTGTCTCTCTGGGTTCTCCCTGCCTCTGGGTTTAGTTTGGGTTTGGTTTGGTTTGGGTTTGATTTGGTTTGGTTTGGGTTTAGTTTGGGTCTCTTTCTGTCTCTTTGTCTCTCTCTCTATCTCTCCGTCTCTCTGAGTTCTCTCTGCCTCTGGGTTTGGTTTGGGTTTGGTTTGGTTTGGTTTGGTTTGGTTTGGGTTTGATTTGGTTTTGTGTGGGTCTCTGTCGGTCTCTCTGTCTCTCTGGGTTCTCTCTGCCTCAGGGTTTGGTTTGGGTCTCTGTCTCTCTCTCTATCTCTCTCTCTGTCTCTTTGTCTCTCTCTGTCCCTCTGGGTTTGGTTTGGGTTTGGCTTGGTTTGGGTTTGGGTTTGGTTTGGGTTTGGTTTGGTTTGGTTTGGGTTTGGTTTGGGTTTGGTTTGGTTTGGGTTTGGTTTGGTTTGGGTTTGGTTTGGTTTGGGTTTGGTTTGGGTTTGGTCTGGTTTGGTTTGGTTTGGGTTTGGTTTGGGTTTGGGTCTCTGTCTCTCTCTCTATCTCTCTCTCTGTCTCTCTGTCTCTCTCTCTGTCTCTCTGGGTTCTCACTGCCTCTGGGTTTAGTTTGGGTTTGGTTTGGTTTGGGTTTGATTTGGTTTGGTTTGGGTTTAGTTTGGGTCTCTTTCTGTCTCTTTGTCTCTCTCTCTATCTCTCCGTCTCTCTGAGTTCTCGCTGCCTCTGGGTTTGGTTTGGGTTTGGTTTGGTTTGGTTTGGTTTGGTTTGGGTTTGATTTGGTTTGGTGTGGGTCTCTGTCGGTCTCTCTGTCTCTCTGGGTTCTCTCTGCCTCAGGGTTTGGTTTGGGTCTCTGTCTCTCTCTCTATCTCTCTCTCTGTCTCTTTGTCTCTCTCTGTCCCTCTGGGTTTGGTTTGGGTTTGGCTTGGTTTGGGTTTGGGTTTGGTTTGGGTTTGGTTTGGTTTGGTTTGGGTTTGGTTTGGGTTTGGTTTGGTTTGGGTTTGGTGTGGTTTGGGTTTGGTTTGGGTTTGGTTTGGGTTTAGTTTGGGTCTCTCTCTGGCCGTTTGTCTCTCTGTCTCTCTCTGTCTCTCTGGGATCTCTCTGCCTCTGGGTTTGGTTTGGGTCTCTATCTCTCTCTCTATCTCTCTCTCTGTCTCTCTGTCTCTCTCTGTCCCTCTCGGTTCTCTCTGCTTCTGGGTTTGGTTTGGGTTTGGTTTGGTTTGAGTTTGGGTTTGGTTTGGGTTTGATTTGGTTTGGGTTTGGTTTGGTTTGGTTCTCTGTCTCTCTCGCTATCTCTCTCTCTGGCTGTTTGTCTCTCTGTCTCTCTCTGTCTCTCTGGGTTCTCTCTGCCTCTGGGTTTGGTTTGGGTTTGGTCTAGTTTGGTTTGGTTTGGTTTGGGTTTGGTTTGGGTTTGGTCTGGTTTGGTTTGGTTTGGGTTTGGTTTGGGTTTGGTTTGGGTTTAGTTTGGGTCTCTTTCTGTCTCTTTGTCTCTCTCTCTATTTCTCCGTCTCTCTGGGTTCTCTCTCCCTCTGGGCTTGGTTTGGGTTTGGTTTGGGTTTGGTTTGGGTTGGGTTTGGTTTGGGTTTGGTTTGGGTTTGGTTTGGTTTGGGTTTGGTTTGGTTTGGGTCTCTGTCTCTCTCTCTATCTCTCTCTCTGTCTCTCTGTCTCTCTCTCTGTCTCTCTGGGTTCTCCCTGCCTCTGGGTTTAGTTTGGGTTTGGTTTGGTTTGGGTTTGATTTGGTTTGGTTTGGGTTTAGTTTGGGTCTCTTTCTGTCTCTTTGTCTCTCTCTCTATCTCTCCGTCTCTCTGAGTTCTCTCTGCCTCTGGGTTTGGTTTGGGTTTGGTTTGGTTTGGTTTGGTTTGGTTTGGGTTTGATTTGGTTTTGTGTGGGTCTCTGTCGGTCTCTCTGTCTCTCTGGGTTCTCTCTGCCTCAGGGTTTGGTTTGGGTCTCTGTCTCTCTCTCTATCTCTCTCTCTGTCTCTTTGTCTCTCTCTGTCCCTCTGGGTTTGGTTTGGGTTTGGCTTGGTTTGGGTTTGGGTTTGGTTTGGGTTTGGTTTGGTTTGGTTTGGGTTTGGTTTGGGTTTGGTTTGGTTTGGGTTTGGTTTGGTTTGGGTTTGGTTTGGGTTTAGTTTGGGTCTGGGTTTGGTTTGGGTCTCTGTCTCTCTCTCTATCTCTCTCTCTGTCTCTCTATCTCTCTCTGTCCCTCTCGGTTCTCGCTGCTTCTGGGTTTGGTTTGGGTTTGGTTTGGTTTGAGTTTGGGTTTGGTTTGGGTTTGATTTGGTTTTGGTTTGGTTTGGTATGGTTCTCTTTCTCTCTCGCTATCTCTCTCTCTGGCTGTTTTTCTCTCTCTCTCTCTCTGTCTCTCTGGGTTCTCTCTGCCTCTGGGTTTGGTTTGGGTTTGGTCTGGTTTGGTTTGGTTTGGTTTCGGTTTGGTTTGGGTTTGGTCTGGTTTGGTTTGGTTTGGGTTTGATTTGGTTTGGTTTGGGTTTAGTTTGGGTCTCTTTCTGTCTCTTTGTCTCTCTCTCTATCTCTCCGTCTCTCTGAGTTCTCTCTGCCTCTGGGTTTGGTTTGGTTTGGTTTGGTTTGGTTTGGGTTTCATTTGGTTTGGTGTGGGTCTCTGTCGGTCTCTCTGTCTCTCTGGGTTCTCTCTGCCTCAGGGTTTGGTTTGGGTCTCTGTCTCTCTCTCTATCTCTCTCTCTGTCTCTTTGTCTCTCTCTGTCCCTCTGGGTTTGGTTTGGGTTTGGCTTGGTTTGGGTTTGGTTTGGTTTGGTTTGGGTCTGGTTTGGGTTTGGTTTGGTTTGGGTTTGGTTTGGTTTGGGTTTGGTTTGGGTTTGGTTTGGGTTTAGTTTGGGTCTCTCTCTGGCCGTTTGTCTCTCTGTCTCTCTCTGTCTCTCTGGGTTCTCTCTGCCTCTGGGTTTGGTTTGGGTCTCTATCTCTCTCTCTATCTCTCTCTCTGTCTCTCTGTCTCTCTCTGTCCCTCTCGGTTCTCTCTGCTTCTGGGTTTGGTTTGGGTTTGGTTTGGTTTGAGTTTGGGTTTGGTTTGGGTTTGATTTGGTATGGGTTTGGTTTGGTTTGGTTCTCTGTCTCTCTCGCTATCTCTCTCTCTGGCTGTTTGTCTCTCTGTCTCTCTCTGTCTCTCTGGGTTCTCTCTGCCTCTGGGTTTGGTTTGGGTTTGGTCTAGTTTGGTTTGGTTTGGTTTGGGTTTGGTTTGGGTTTGGTCTGGTTTGGTTTGGTTTGGGTTTGGTTTGGGTTTGGTTTGGGTTTAGTTTGGGTCTCTTTCTGCCTCTTTGTCTCTCTCTCTATTTCTCCGTCTCTCTGGGTTCTCTCTCCCTCTGGGCTTGGTTTGGGTTTGGTTTGGGTTTGGTTTGGGTTTGGTTTGGTTTGGTTTGGGTTTGGTTTGGGTTTGGTTTGGTTTGGGTTTGGTTTGGTTTGGGTTTGGTTTGGGTTTAGTTTGGGTCTCTCTCTGGCCGTTTGTCTCTCTATCTCTCTCTGTCTCTCTGGGTTCTCTCTGCCTCAGGGTTTGGTTTGGGTCTCTGTCTCTCTCTCTATCTCTCTCTCTGTCTCTTTGTCTCTCTCTGTCCCTCTGGGTTTGGTTTGGGTTTGGCTTGGATTGGGTTTGGGTTTGGTTTGGGTTTGGTTTGGTTTGGTTTGGGTTTGGTTTGGGTTTGGTTTGGTTTGGGTTTGGTGTGGTTTGGGTTTGGTTTGGGTTTGGTTTGGGTTTAGTTTGGGTCTCTCTCTGGCCGTTTGTCTCTCTGTCTCTCTCTGTCTCTCTGGGATCTCTCTGCCTCTGGGTTTGGTTTGGGTCTCTATCTCTCTCTCTATCTCTCTCTCTGTCTCTCTGTCTCTCTCTGTCCCTCTCGGTTCTCTCTGCTTCTGGGTTTGGTTTGGGTTTGGTTTGGTTTGAGTTTGGGTTTGGTTTGGGTTTGATTTGGTTTGGGTTTGGTTTGGTTTGGTTCTCTGTCTCTCTCGCTATCTCTCTCTCTGGCTGTTTGTCTCTCTGTCTCTCTCTGTCTCTCTGGGTTCTCTCTGCCTCTGGGTTTGGTTTGGGTTTGGTCTAGTTTGGTTTGGTTTGGTTTGGGTTTGGTTTGGGTTTGGTCTGGTTTGGTTTGGTTTGGGTTTGGTTTGGGTTTGGTTTGGGTTTAGTTTGGGTCTCTTTCTGTCTCTTTGTCTCTCTCTCTATTTCTCCGTCTCTCTGGGTTCTCTCTCCCTCTGGGCTTGGTTTGGGTTTGGTTTGGGTTTGGTTTGGGTTGGGTTTGGTTTGGGTTTGGTTTGGGTTTGGTTTGGTTTGGGTTTGGTTTGGTTTGGGTCTCTGTCTCTCTCTCTATCTCTCTCTCTGTCTCTCTGTCTCTCTCTCTGTCTCTCTGGGTTCTCCCTGCCTCTGGGTTTAGTTTGGGTTTGGTTTGGTTTGGGTTTGATTTGGTTTGGTTTGGGTTTAGTTTGGGTCTCTTTCTGTCTCTTTGTCTCTCTCTCTATCTCTCCGTCTCTCTGAGTTTTCTCTGCCTCTGGGTTTGGTTTGGGTTTGGTTTGGTTTGGTTTGGTTTGGTTTGGGTTTGATTTGGTTTTGTGTGGGTCTCTGTCGGTCTCTCTGTCTCTCTGGGTTCTCTCTGCCTCAGGGTTTGGTTTGGGTCTCTGTCTCTCTCTCTATCTCTCTCTCTGTCTCTTTGTCTCTCTCTGTCCCTCTGGGTTTGGTTTGGGTTTGGCTTGGTTTGGGTTTGGGTTTGGTTTGGGTTTGGTTTGGTTTGGTTTGGGTTTGGTTTGGGTTTGGTTTGGTTTGGGTTTGGTTTGGTTTGGGTTTGGTTTGGTTTGGGTTTGGTTTGGGTTTAGTTTGGGTCTCTCTCTCGCCGTTTGTCTCTCTGTCTCTCTCTGTCTCTCTGGGTTCTCTCTGCCTCTGGGTTTGGTTTGGGTCTCTGTCTCTCTCTCTATCTCTCTCTCTGTCTCTCTGTCTCTCTCTGTCCCTCTCGGTTCTCTCTGCTTCTGGGTTTGGTTTGGGTTTGGTTTGGTTTGAGTTTGGGTTTGGTTTGGGTTTGATTTGGTTTTGGTTTGGTTTGGTATGGTTCTCTTTCTCTCTCGCTATCTCTCTCTCTGGCTGTTTGTCTCTCTCTCTCTCTCTGTCTCTCTGGGTTCTCTCTGCCTCTGGGTTTGGTTTGGGTTTGGTCTGGTTTGGTTTGGTTTGGTTTCGGTTTGGTTTGGGTTTGGTCTGGTTTGGTTTGGTTTGGGTTTGATTTGGTTTGGTTTGGGTTTAGTTTGGGTCTCTTTCTGTCTCTTTGTCTCTCTCTCTATCTCTCCGTCTCTCTGAGTTCTCTCTGCCTCTGGGTTTGGTTTGGTTTGGTTTGGTTTGGTTTGGGTTTCATTTGGTTTGGTGTGGGTCTCTGTCGGTCTCTCTGTCTCTCTGGGTTCTCTCTGCCTCAGGGTTTGGTTTGGGTCTCTGTCTCTCTCTCTATCTCTCTCTCTGTCTCTTTGTCTCTCTCTGTCCCTCTGGGTTTGGTTTGGGTTTGGCTTGGTTTGGGTTTGGGTTTGGTTTGGGTTTGGTTTGGTTTGGTTTGGGTTTGGTTTGGGTTTGGTTTGTTTTGGGTTTGGTTTGGTTTGGTTTGGGTTTAGTTTGGGTCTCTCTCTGGCCGTTTGTCTCTCTGTCTCTCTCTGTCTCTCTGGGTTCTCTCTGCCTCTGGGTTTGGTTTGGGTCTCTGTCTCTCTCTCTATCTCTCTCTCTGTCTCTCTGTCTCTCTCTGTCCCTCTCGGTTCTCTCTGCTTCTGGGTTTGGTTTGGGTTTGGTTTGGTTTGGTTTGAGTTTGGGTTTGGTTTGGGTTTGGTTTGGTTTGGTTCTCTGTCTCTCTCGCTATCTCTCTCTCTGGCTGTTTGTCTCTCTCTCTCTCTCTGTCTCTCTGAGTTCTCGCTGCCTCTGGGTTTGGTTTGGGTTTGGTTTGGTTTGGTTTGGTTTGGTTTGGGTTTGGTTTGGGTTTGGTTTGGGTTTGGTTTGGTTTGGGTTTGGTTTGGTTTGGTTTGGGTTTGGTTTGGGTTTGGTTTGGTTTGGGTTTGGTTTGGTTTGGGTTTGGTTTGGGTTTGGTTTGGGTTTAGTTTGGGTCTCTCTCTGGCCGTTTGTCTCTCTGTCTCTCTCTGTCTCTCTGGGTTCTCTCTGCCTCTGGGTTTGGTTTGGGTCTCTATCTCTCTCTCTATCTCTCTCTCTGTCTCTCTGTCTCTCTCTGTCCCTCTCGGTTCTCTCTGCTTCTGGGTTTGGTTTGGGTTTGGTTTGGTTTGAGTTTGGGTTTGGTTTGGGTTTGATTTGGTATGGGTTTGGTTTGGTTTGGTTCTCTGTCTCTCTCGCTATCTCTCTCTCTGGCTGTTTGTCTCTCTGTCTCTCTCTGTCTCTCTGGGTTCTCTCTGCCTCTGGGTTTGGTTTGGGTTTGGTCTAGTTTGGTTTGGTTTGGTTTGGGTTTGGTTTGGGTTTGGTCTGGTTTGGTTTGGTTTGGGTTTGGTTTGGGTTTGGTTTGGGTTTAGTTTGGGTCTCTTTCTGCCTCTTTGTCTCTCTCTCTATTTCTCCGTCTCTCTGGGTTCTCTCTCCCTCTGGGCTTGGTTTGGGTTTGGTTTGGGTTTGGTTTGGGTTTGGTTTGGTTTGGTTTGGGTTTAGTTTGGGTCTCTTTCTGTCTCTTTGTCTCTCTCTCTATCTCTCCGTCTCTCTGAGTTCTCGCTGCCTCTGGGTTTGGTTTGGGTTTGGTTTGGTTTGGTTTGGTTTGGTTTGGGTTTGATTTGGTTTGGTGTGGGTCTCTGTCGGTCTCTCTGTCTCTCTGGGTTCTCTCTGCCTCAGGGTTTGGTTTGGGTCTCTGTCTCTCTCTCTATCTCTCTCTCTGTCTCTTTGTCTCTCTCTGTCCCTCTGGGTTTGGTTTGGGTTTGGCTTGGTTTGGGTTTGGTTTGGTTTGGTTTGGGTTTGGTTTGGGTTTGGTTTGGTTTGGGTTTGGTTTGGTTTGGGTTTGGTTTGGGTTTGGTTTGGGTTTAGTTTGGGTCTCTCTCTGGCCGTTTGTCTCTCTGTCTCTCTCTGTCTCTCTGGGTTCTCTCTGCCTCTGGGTTTGGTTTGGGTCTCTATCTCTCTCTCTATCTCTCTCTCTGTCTCTCTGTCTCTCTCTGTCCCTCTCGGTTCTCTCTGCTTCTGGGTTTGGTTTGGGTTTGGTTTGGTTTGAGTTTGGGTTTGGTTTGGGTTTGATTTGGTATGGGTTTGGTTTGGTTTGGTTCTCTGTCTCTCTCGCTATCTCTCTCTCTGGCTGTTTGTCTCTCTGTCTCTCTCTGTCTCTCTGGGTTCTCTCTGCCTCTGGGTTTGGTTTGGGTTTGGTCTAGTTTGGTTTGGTTTGGTTTGGGTTTGGTTTGGGTTTGGTCTGGTTTGGTTTGGTTTGGGTTTGGTTTGGGTTTGGTTTGGGTTTAGTTTGGGTCTCTTTCTGCCTCTTTGTCTCTCTCTCTATTTCTCCGTCTCTCTGGGTTCTCTCTCCCTCTGGGCTTGGTTTGGGTTTGGTTTGGGTTTGGTTTGGGTTTGGTTTGGTTTGGTTTGGGTTTGGTTTGGGTTTGGTTTGGTTTGGGTTTGGTTTGGTTTGGGTTTGGTTTGGGTTTAGTTTGGGTCTCTCTCTGGCCGTTTGTCTCTCTGTCTCTCTCTGTCTCTCTGGGTTCTCTCTGCCTCTGGGTTTGGTTTGGGTCTCTGTCTCTCTCTCTATCTCTCTCTCTGTCTCTCTGTCTCTCTCTGTCCCTCTCGGTTCTCTCTGCTTCTGGGTTTGGTTTGGGTTTGGTTTGGTTTGAGTTTGGGTTTGGTTTGGGTTTGATTTGGTTTTGGTTTGGTTTGGTATGGTTCTCTGTCTCTCTCGCTATCTCTCTCTCTGGCTGTTTGTCTCTCTCTCTCTCTCTGTCTCTCTGGGTTCTCTCTGCCTCTGGGTTTGGTTTGGGTTTGGTCTGGTTTGGTTTGGTTTGGTTTCGGTTTGGTTTGGGTTTGGTCTGGTTTGGTTTGGTTTGGGTTTGATTTGGTTTGGTTTGGGTTTAGTTTGGGTCTCTTTCTGTCTCTTTGTCTCTCTCTCTATCTCTCCGTCTCTCTGAGTTCTCTCTGCCTCTGGGTTTGGTTTGGTTTGGTTTGGTTTGGTTTGGGTTTCATTTGGTTTGGTGTGGGTCTCTGTCGGTCTCTCTGTCTCTCTGGGTTCTCTCTGCCTCAGGGTTTGGTTTGGGTCTCTGTCTCTCTCTCTATCTCTCTCTCTGTCTCTTTGTCTCTCTCTGTCTCTTTGTCTCTCTCTGTCCCTCTGGGTTTGGTTTGGGTTTGGCTTGGTTTGGGTTTGGGTTCGGTTTGGGTTTGGTTTGGTTTGGTTTGGGTTTGGTTTGGGTTTGGTTTGTTTTGGGTTTGGTTTGGTTTGGGTTTGGTTTGGTTTGGGTTTGGTTTGGGTTTAGTTTGGGTCTCTCTCTGGCCGTTTGTCTCTCTGTCTCTCTCTGTCTCTCTGGGTTCTCTCTGCCTCTGGGTTTGGTTTGGGTCTCTGTCTCTCTCTCTATCTCTCTCTCTGTCTCTTTGTCTCTCTCTGTCCCTCTGGGTTTGGTTTGGGTTTGGCTTGGTTTGGGTTTGGGTTCGGTTTGGGTTTGGTTTGGTTTGGTTTGGGTTTGGTTTGGGTTTGGTTTGTTTTGGGTTTGGTTTGGTTTGGGTTTGGTTTGGTTTGGGTTTGGTTTGGGTTTAGTTTGGGTCTCTCTCTGGCCGTTTGTCTCTCTGTCTCTCTCTGTCTCTCTGGGTTCTCTCTGCCTCTGGGTTTGGTTTGGGTCTCTGTCTCTCTCTCTATCTCTCTCTCTGTCTCTCTGTCTCTCTCTGTCCCTCTCGGTTCTCTCTGCTTCTGGGTTTGGTTTGGGTTTGGTTTGGTTTGGTTTGAGTTTGGGTTTGGTTTGGGTTTGGTTTGGTTTGGTTCTCTGTCTCTCTCGCTATCTCTCTCTCTGGCTGTTTGTCTCTCTCTCTCTCTCTGTCTCTCTGGGTTCTCTCTGCCTCTGGGTTTGGTTTGGGTTTGGTCTGGTTTGGTTTGGTTTGGTTTGGGTTTGGTTTGGGTTTGGTCTGGTTTGGTTTGGTTTGGGTTTGGTTTGGGTTTGGGTCTCTGTCTCTCTCTCTATCTCTCTCTCTGTCTCTCTGTCTCTCTCTCTGTCTCTCTGGGTTCTCACTGCCTCAGGGTTTGGTTTGGGTCTCTGTCTCTCTCTCTATCTCTCTCTCTGTCTCTTTGTCTCTCTCTGTCTCTTTGTCTCTCTCTGTCCCTCTGGGTTTGGTTTGGGTTTGGCTTGGTTTGGGTTTGGGTTCGGTTTGGGTTTGGTTTGGTTTGGTTTGGGTTTGGTTTGGGTTTGGTTTGTTTTGGGTTTGGTTTGGTTTGGGTTTGGTTTGGTTTGGGTTTGGTTTGGGTTTAGTTTGGGTCTCTCTCTGGCCGTTTGTCTCTCTGTCTCTCTCTGTCTCTCTGGGTTCTCTCTGCCTCTGGGTTTGGTTTGGGTCTCTGTCTCTCTCTCTATCTCTCTCTCTGTCTCTTTGTCTCTCTCTGTCCCTCTGGGTTTGGTTTGGGTTTGGCTTGGTTTGGGTTTGGGTTCGGTTTGGGTTTGGTTTGGTTTGGTTTGGGTTTGGTTTGGGTTTGGTTTGTTTTGGGTTTGGTTTGGTTTGGGTTTGGTTTGGTTTGGGTTTGGTTTGGGTTTAGTTTGGGTCTCTCTCTGGCCGTTTGTCTCTCTGTCTCTCTCTGTCTCTCTGGGTTCTCTCTGCCTCTGGGTTTGGTTTGGGTCTCTGTCTCTCTCTCTATCTCTCTCTCTGTCTCTCTGTCTCTCTCTGTCCCTCTCGGTTCTCTCTGCTTCTGGGTTTGGTTTGGGTTTGGTTTGGTTTGGTTTGAGTTTGGGTTTGGTTTGGGTTTGGTTTGGTTTGGTTCTCTGTCTCTCTCGCTATCTCTCTCTCTGGCTGTTTGTCTCTCTCTCTCTCTCTGTCTCTCTGGGTTCTCTCTGCCTCTGGGTTTGGTTTGGGTTTGGTCTGGTTTGGTTTGGTTTGGTTTGGGTTTGGTTTGGGTTTGGTCTGGTTTGGTTTGGTTTGGGTTTGGTTTGGGTTTGGGTCTCTGTCTCTCTCTCTATCTCTCTCTCTGTCTCTCTGTCTCTCTCTCTGTCTCTCTGGGTTCTCACTGCCTCTGGGTTTAGTTTGGGTTTGGTTTGGTTTGGGTTTGATTTGGTTTGGTTTGGGTTTAGTTTGGGTCTCTTTCTGTCTCTTTGTCTCTCTCTCTATCTCTCCGTCTCTCTGAGTTCTCGCTGCCTCTGGGTTTGGTTTGGGTTTGGTTTGGTTTGGTTTGGTTTGGTTTGGGTTTGATTTGGTTTGGTGTGGGTCTCTGTCGGTCTCTCTGTCTCTCTGGGTTCTCTCTGCCTCAGGGTTTGGTTTGGGTCTCTGTCTCTCTCTCTATCTCTCTCTCTGTCTCTTTGTCTCTCTCTGTCCCTCTGGGTTTGGTTTGGGTTTGGCTTGGTTTGGGTTTGGGTTTGGTTTGGGTTTGGTTTGGTTTGGTTTGGGTTTGGTTTGGGTTTGGTTTGGTTTGGGTTTGGTGTGGTTTGGGTTTGGTTTGGGTTTGGTTTGGGTTTAGTTTGGGTCTCTCTCTGGCCGTTTGTCTCTCTGTCTCTCTCTGTCTCTCTGGGATCTCTCTGCCTCTGGGTTTGGTTTGGGTCTCTATCTCTCTCTCTATCTCTCTCTCTGTCTCTCTGTCTCTCTCTGTCCCTCTCGGTTCTCTCTGCTTCTGGGTTTGGTTTGGGTTTGGTTTGGTTTGAGTTTGGGTTTGGTTTGGGTTTGATTTGGTTTGGGTTTGGTTTGGTTTGGTTCTCTGTCTCTCTCGCTATCTCTCTCTCTGGCTGTTTGTCTCTCTGTCTCTCTCTGTCTCTCTGGGTTCTCTCTGCCTCTGGGTTTGGTTTGGGTTTGGTCTAGTTTGGTTTGGTTTGGTTTGGGTTTGGTTTGGGTTTGGTCTGGTTTGGTTTGGTTTGGGTTTGGTTTGGGTTTGGTTTGGGTTTAGTTTGGGTCTCTTTCTGTCTCTTTGTCTCTCTCTCTATTTCTCCGTCTCTCTGGGTTCTCTCTCCCTCTGGGCTTGGTTTGGGTTTGGTTTGGGTTTGGTTTGGGTTGGGTTTGGTTTGGGTTTGGTTTGGGTTTGGTTTGGTTTGGGTTTGGTTTGGTTTGGGTCTCTGTCTCTCTCTCTATCTCTCTCTCTGTCTCTCTGTCTCTCTCTCTGTCTCTCTGGGTTCTCCCTGCCTCTGGGTTTAGTTTGGGTTTGGTTTGGTTTGGGTTTGATTTGGTTTGGTTTGGGTTTAGTTTGGGTCTCTTTCTGTCTCTTTGTCTCTCTCTCTATCTCTCCGTCTCTCTGAGTTCTCTCTGCCTCTGGGTTTGGTTTGGGTTTGGTTTGGTTTGGTTTGGTTTGGTTTGGGTTTGATTTGGTTTTGTGTGGGTCTCTGTCGGTCTCTCTGTCTCTCTGGGTTCTCTCTGCCTCAGGGTTTGGTTTGGGTCTCTGTCTCTCTCTCTATCTCTCTCTCTGTCTCTTTGTCTCTCTCTGTCCCTCTGGGTTTGGTTTGGGTTTGGCTTGGTTTGGGTTTGGGTTTGGTTTGGGTTTGGTTTGGTTTGGTTTGGGTTTGGTTTGGGTTTGGTTTGGTTTGGGTTTGGTTTGGTTTGGGTTTGGTTTGGGTTTGGTCTGGTTTGGTTTGGTTTGGGTTTGGTTTGGGTTTGGGTCTCTGTCTCTCTCTCTATCTCTCTCTCTGTCTCTCTGTCTCTCTCTCTGTCTCTCTGGGTTCTCACTGCCTCTGGGTTTAGTTTGGGTTTGGTTTGGTTTGGGTTTGATTTGGTTTGGTTTGGGTTTAGTTTGGGTCTCTTTCTGTCTCTTTGTCTCTCTCTCTATCTCTCCGTCTCTCTGAGTTCTCGCTGCCTCTGGGTTTGGTTTGGGTTTGGTTTGGTTTGGTTTGGTTTGGTTTGGGTTTGATTTGGTTTGGTGTGGGTCTCTGTCGGTCTCTCTGTCTCTCTGGGTTCTCTCTGCCTCAGGGTTTGGTTTGGGTCTCTGTCTCTCTCTCTATCTCTCTCTCTGTCTCTTTGTCTCTCTCTGTCCCTCTGGGTTTGGTTTGGGTTTGGCTTGGTTTGGGTTTGGGTTTGGTTTGGGTTTGGTTTGGTTTGGTTTGGGTTTGGTTTGGGTTTGGTTTGGTTTGGGTTTGGTGTGGTTTGGGTTTGGTTTGGGTTTGGTTTGGGTTTAGTTTGGGTCTCTCTCTGGCCGTTTGTCTCTCTGTCTCTCTCTGTCTCTCTGGGATCTCTCTGCCTCTGGGTTTGGTTTGGGTCTCTATCTCTCTCTCTATCTCTCTCTCTGTCTCTCTGTCTCTCTCTGTCCCTCTCGGTTCTCTCTGCTTCTGGGTTTGGTTTGGGTTTGGTTTGGTTTGAGTTTGGGTTTGGTTTGGGTTTGATTTGGTTTGGGTTTGGTTTGGTTTGGTTCTCTGTCTCTCTCGCTATCTCTCTCTCTGGCTGTTTGTCTCTCTGTCTCTCTCTGTCTCTCTGGGTTCTCTCTGCCTCTGGGTTTGGTTTGGGTTTGGTCTAGTTTGGTTTGGTTTGGTTTGGGTTTGGTTTGGGTTTGGTCTGGTTTGGTTTGGTTTGGGTTTGGTTTGGGTTTGGTTTGGGTTTAGTTTGGGTCTCTTTCTGTCTCTTTGTCTCTCTCTCTATTTCTCCGTCTCTCTGGGTTCTCTCTCCCTCTGGGCTTGGTTTGGGTTTGGTTTGGGTTTGGTTTGGGTTGGGTTTGGTTTGGGTTTGGTTTGGGTTTGGTTTGGTTTGGGTTTGGTTTGGTTTGGGTCTCTGTCTCTCTCTCTATCTCTCTCTCTGTCTCTCTGTCTCTCTCTCTGTCTCTCTGGGTTCTCCCTGCCTCTGGGTTTAGTTTGGGTTTGGTTTGGTTTGGGTTTGATTTGGTTTGGTTTGGGTTTGGTTTGGGTTTGGTTTGGTTTGGGTTTGGTTTGGTTTGGGTTTGGTTTGGTTTGGGTTTGGTTTGGGTTTAGTTTGGGTCTGGGTTTGGTTTGGGTCTCTGTCTCTCTCTCTATCTCTCTCTCTGTCTCTTTGTCTCTCTCTGTCCCTCTGGGTTTGGTTTGGGTTTGGCTTGGTTTGGGTTTGGGTTTGGTTTGGGTTTGGTTTGGTTTGGTTTGGGTTTGGTTTGGGTTTGGTTTGGTTTGGGTTTGGTTTGGTTTGGGTTTGGTTTGGTTTGGGTTTGGTTTGGGTTTAGTTTGGGTCTGGGTTTGGTTTGGGTCTCTGTCTCTCTCTCTATCTCTCTCTCTGTCTCTCTATCTCTCTCTGTCCCTCTCGGTTCTCGCTGCTTCTGGGTTTGGTTTGGGTTTGGTTTGGTTTGAGTTTGGGTTTGGTTTGGGTTTGATTTGGTTTTGGTTTGGTTTGGTATGGTTCTCTTTCTCTCTCGCTATCTCTCTCTCTGGCTGTTTTTCTCTCTCTCTCTCTCTGTCTCTCTGGGTTCTCTCTGCCTCTGGGTTTGGTTTGGGTTTGGTCTGGTTTGGTTTGGTTTGGTTTCGGTTTGGTTTGGGTTTGGTCTGGTTTGGTTTGGTTTGGGTTTGATTTGGTTTGGTTTGGGTTTAGTTTGGGTCTCTTTCTGTCTCTTTGTCTCTCTCTCTATCTCTCCGTCTCTCTGAGTTCTCTCTGCCTCTGGGTTTGGTTTGGTTTGGTTTGGTTTGGTTTGGGTTTCATTTGGTTTGGTGTGGGTCTCTGTCGGTCTCTCTGTCTCTCTGGGTTCTCTCTGCCTCAGGGTTTGGTTTGGGTCTCTGTCTCTCTCTCTATCTCTCTCTCTGTCTCTTTGTCTCTCTCTGTCCCTCTGGGTTTGGTTTGGGTTTGGCTTGGTTTGGGTTTGGTTTGGTTTGGTTTGGGTTTGGTTTGGGTTTGGTTTGGTTTGGGTTTGGTTTGGTTTGGGTTTGGTTTGGGTTTGGTTTGGGTTTAGTTTGGGTCTCTCTCTGGCCGATTGTCTCTCTGTCTCTCTCTGTCTCTCTGGGTTCTCTCTGCCTCTGGGTTTGGTTTGGGTCTCTATCTCTCTCTCTATCTCTCTCTCTGTCTCTCTGTCTCTCTCTGTCCCTCTCGGTTCTCTCTGCTTCTGGGTTTGGTTTGGGTTTGGTTTGGTTTGAGTTTGGGTTTGGTTTGGGTTTGATTTGGTATGGGTTTGGTTTGGTTTGGTTCTCTGTCTCTCTCGCTATCTCTCTCTCTGGCTGTTTGTCTCTCTGTCTCTCTCTGTCTCTCTGGGTTCTCTCTGCCTCTGGGTTTGGTTTGGGTTTGGTCTAGTTTGGTTTGGTTTGGTTTGGGTTTGGTTTGGGTTTGGTCTGGTTTGGTTTGGTTTGGGTTTGGTTTGGGTTTGGTTTGGGTTTAGTTTGGGTCTCTTTCTGCCTCTTTGTCTCTCTCTCTATTTCTCCGTCTCTCTGGGTTCTCTCTCCCTCTGGGCTTGGTTTGGGTTTGGTTTGGGTTTGGTTTGGGTTTGGTTTGGTTTGGTTTGGGTTTGGTTTGGGTTTGGTTTGGTTTGGGTTTGGTTTGGGTTTAGTTTGGGTCTCTCTCTGGCCGTTTGTCTCTCTGTCTCTCTCTGTCTCTCTGGGTTCTCTCTGCCTCAGGGTTTGGTTTGGGTCTCTGTCTCTCTCTCTATCTCTCTCTCTGTCTCTTTGTCTCTCTCTGTCCCTCTGGGTTTGGTTTGGGTTTGGCTTGGTTTGGGTTTGGGTTTGGTTTGGGTTTGGTTTGGTTTGGTTTGGGTTTGGTTTGGGTTTGGTTTGGTTTGGGTTTGGTGTGGTTTGGGTTTGGTTTGGGTTTGGTTTGAGTTTAGTTTGGGTCTCTCTCTGGCCGTTTGTCTCTCTGTCTCTCTCTGTCTCTCTGGGATCTCTCTGCCTCTGGGTTTGGTTTGGGTCTCTATCTCTCTCTCTATCTCTCTCTCTGTCTCTCTGTCTCTCTCTGTCCCTCTCGGTTCTCTCTGCTTCTGGGTTTGGTTTGGGTTTGGTTTGGTTTGAGTTTGGGTTTGGTTTGGG
The DNA here is from genome assembly GCA_951802705.1 of Netelia virgata. Lineage (NCBI taxonomy): Eukaryota > Metazoa > Arthropoda > Insecta > Hymenoptera > Ichneumonidae > Netelia > Netelia virgata. The sequence goes on from OX637866.1 coordinate 16,606,252, forward strand.
TTTGATTTGGTTTGGGTTTGGTTTGGTTTGGTTCTCTGTCTCTCTCGCTATCTCTCTCTCTGGCTGTTTGTCTCTCTGTCTCTCTCTGTCTCTCTGGGTTCTCTCTGCCTCTGGGTTTGGTTTGGGTTTGGTCTAGTTTGGTTTGGTTTGGTTTGGGTTTGGTTTGGGTTTGGTCTGGTTTGGTTTGGTTTGGGTTTGGTTTGGGTTTGGTTTGGGTTTAGTTTGGGTCTCTTTCTGTCTCTTTGTCTCTCTCTCTATTTCTCCGTCTCTCTGGGTTCTCTCTCCCTCTGGGCTTGGTTTGGGTTTGGTTTGGGTTTGGTTTGGGTTGGGTTTGGTTTGGGTTTGGTTTGGGTTTGGTTTGGTTTGGGTTTGGTTTGGTTTGGGTCTCTGTCTCTCTCTCTATCTCTCTCTCTGTCTCTCTGTCTCTCTCTCTGTCTCTCTGGGTTCTCCCTGCCTCTGGGTTTAGTTTGGGTTTGGTTTGGTTTGGGTTTGATTTGGTTTGGTTTGGGTTTAGTTTGGGTCTCTTTCTGTCTCTTTGTCTCTCTCTCTATCTCTCCGTCTCTCTGAGTTCTCTCTGCCTCTGGGTTTGGTTTGGGTTTGGTTTGGTTTGGTTTGGTTTGGTTTGGGTTTGATTTGGTTTTGTGTGGGTCTCTGTCGGTCTCTCTGTCTCTCTGGGTTCTCTCTGCCTCAGGGTTTGGTTTGGGTCTCTGTCTCTCTCTCTATCTCTCTCTCTGTCTCTTTGTCTCTCTCTGTCCCTCTGGGTTTGGTTTGGGTTTGGCTTGGTTTGGGTTTGGGTTTGGTTTGGGTTTGGTTTGGTTTGGTTTGGGTTTGGTTTGGGTTTGGTTTGGTTTGGGTTTGGTTTGGTTTGGGTTTGGTTTGGTTTGGGTTTGGTTTGGGTTTGGTCTGGTTTGGTTTGGTTTGGGTTTGGTTTGGGTTTGGGTCTCTGTCTCTCTCTCTATCTCTCTCTCTGTCTCTCTGTCTCTCTCTCTGTCTCTCTGGGTTCTCACTGCCTCTGGGTTTAGTTTGGGTTTGGTTTGGTTTGGGTTTGATTTGGTTTGGTTTGGGTTTAGTTTGGGTCTCTTTCTGTCTCTTTGTCTCTCTCTCTATCTCTCCGTCTCTCTGAGTTCTCGCTGCCTCTGGGTTTGGTTTGGGTTTGGTTTGGTTTGGTTTGGTTTGGTTTGGGTTTGATTTGGTTTGGTGTGGGTCTCTGTCGGTCTCTCTGTCTCTCTGGGTTCTCTCTGCCTCAGGGTTTGGTTTGGGTCTCTGTCTCTCTCTCTATCTCTCTCTCTGTCTCTTTGTCTCTCTCTGTCCCTCTGGGTTTGGTTTGGGTTTGGCTTGGTTTGGGTTTGGGTTTGGTTTGGGTTTGGTTTGGTTTGGTTTGGGTTTGGTTTGGGTTTGGTTTGGTTTGGGTTTGGTGTGGTTTGGGTTTGGTTTGGGTTTGGTTTGGGTTTAGTTTGGGTCTCTCTCTGGCCGTTTGTCTCTCTGTCTCTCTCTGTCTCTCTGGGATCTCTCTGCCTCTGGGTTTGGTTTGGGTCTCTATCTCTCTCTCTATCTCTCTCTCTGTCTCTCTGTCTCTCTCTGTCCCTCTCGGTTCTCTCTGCTTCTGGGTTTGGTTTGGGTTTGGTTTGGTTTGAGTTTGGGTTTGGTTTGGGTTTGATTTGGTTTGGGTTTGGTTTGGTTTGGTTCTCTGTCTCTCTCGCTATCTCTCTCTCTGGCTGTTTGTCTCTCTGTCTCTCTCTGTCTCTCTGGGTTCTCTCTGCCTCTGGGTTTGGTTTGGGTTTGGTCTAGTTTGGTTTGGTTTGGTTTGGGTTTGGTTTGGGTTTGGTCTGGTTTGGTTTGGTTTGGGTTTGGTTTGGGTTTGGTTTGGGTTTAGTTTGGGTCTCTTTCTGTCTCTTTGTCTCTCTCTCTATTTCTCCGTCTCTCTGGGTTCTCTCTCCCTCTGGGCTTGGTTTGGGTTTGGTTTGGGTTTGGTTTGGGTTGGGTTTGGTTTGGGTTTGGTTTGGGTTTGGTTTGGTTTGGGTTTGGTTTGGTTTGGGTCTCTGTCTCTCTCTCTATCTCTCTCTCTGTCTCTCTGTCTCTCTCTCTGTCTCTCTGGGTTCTCCCTGCCTCTGGGTTTAGTTTGGGTTTGGTTTGGTTTGGGTTTGATTTGGTTTGGTTTGGGTTTAGTTTGGGTCTCTTTCTGTCTCTTTGTCTCTCTCTCTATCTCTCCGTCTCTCTGAGTTCTCTCTGCCTCTGGGTTTGGTTTGGGTTTGGTTTGGTTTGGTTTGGTTTGGTTTGGGTTTGATTTGGTTTTGTGTGGGTCTCTGTCGGTCTCTCTGTCTCTCTGGGTTCTCTCTGCCTCAGGGTTTGGTTTGGGTCTCTGTCTCTCTCTCTATCTCTCTCTCTGTCTCTTTGTCTCTCTCTGTCCCTCTGGGTTTGGTTTGGGTTTGGCTTGGTTTGGGTTTGGGTTTGGTTTGGGTTTGGTTTGGTTTGGTTTGGGTTTGGTTTGGGTTTGGTTTGGTTTGGGTTTGGTTTGGTTTGGGTTTGGTTTGGGTTTAGTTTGGGTCTGGGTTTGGTTTGGGTCTCTGTCTCTCTCTCTATCTCTCTCTCTGTCTCTCTATCTCTCTCTGTCCCTCTCGGTTCTCGCTGCTTCTGGGTTTGGTTTGGGTTTGGTTTGGTTTGAGTTTGGGTTTGGTTTGGGTTTGATTTGGTTTTGGTTTGGTTTGGTATGGTTCTCTTTCTCTCTCGCTATCTCTCTCTCTGGCTGTTTTTCTCTCTCTCTCTCTCTGTCTCTCTGGGTTCTCTCTGCCTCTGGGTTTGGTTTGGGTTTGGTCTGGTTTGGTTTGGTTTGGTTTCGGTTTGGTTTGGGTTTGGTCTGGTTTGGTTTGGTTTGGGTTTGATTTGGTTTGGTTTGGGTTTAGTTTGGGTCTCTTTCTGTCTCTTTGTCTCTCTCTCTATCTCTCCGTCTCTCTGAGTTCTCTCTGCCTCTGGGTTTGGTTTGGTTTGGTTTGGTTTGGTTTGGGTTTCATTTGGTTTGGTGTGGGTCTCTGTCGGTCTCTCTGTCTCTCTGGGTTCTCTCTGCCTCAGGGTTTGGTTTGGGTCTCTGTCTCTCTCTCTATCTCTCTCTCTGTCTCTTTGTCTCTCTCTGTCCCTCTGGGTTTGGTTTGGGTTTGGCTTGGTTTGGGTTTGGTTTGGTTTGGTTTGGGTCTGGTTTGGGTTTGGTTTGGTTTGGGTTTGGTTTGGTTTGGGTTTGGTTTGGGTTTGGTTTGGGTTTAGTTTGGGTCTCTCTCTGGCCGTTTGTCTCTCTGTCTCTCTCTGTCTCTCTGGGTTCTCTCTGCCTCTGGGTTTGGTTTGGGTCTCTATCTCTCTCTCTATCTCTCTCTCTGTCTCTCTGTCTCTCTCTGTCCCTCTCGGTTCTCTCTGCTTCTGGGTTTGGTTTGGGTTTGGTTTGGTTTGAGTTTGGGTTTGGTTTGGGTTTGATTTGGTATGGGTTTGGTTTGGTTTGGTTCTCTGTCTCTCTCGCTATCTCTCTCTCTGGCTGTTTGTCTCTCTGTCTCTCTCTGTCTCTCTGGGTTCTCTCTGCCTCTGGGTTTGGTTTGGGTTTGGTCTAGTTTGGTTTGGTTTGGTTTGGGTTTGGTTTGGGTTTGGTCTGGTTTGGTTTGGTTTGGGTTTGGTTTGGGTTTGGTTTGGGTTTAGTTTGGGTCTCTTTCTGCCTCTTTGTCTCTCTCTCTATTTCTCCGTCTCTCTGGGTTCTCTCTCCCTCTGGGCTTGGTTTGGGTTTGGTTTGGGTTTGGTTTGGGTTTGGTTTGGTTTGGTTTGGGTTTGGTTTGGGTTTGGTTTGGTTTGGGTTTGGTTTGGTTTGGGTTTGGTTTGGGTTTAGTTTGGGTCTCTCTCTGGCCGTTTGTCTCTCTATCTCTCTCTGTCTCTCTGGGTTCTCTCTGCCTCAGGGTTTGGTTTGGGTCTCTGTCTCTCTCTCTATCTCTCTCTCTGTCTCTTTGTCTCTCTCTGTCCCTCTGGGTTTGGTTTGGGTTTGGCTTGGATTGGGTTTGGGTTTGGTTTGGGTTTGGTTTGGTTTGGTTTGGGTTTGGTTTGGGTTTGGTTTGGTTTGGGTTTGGTGTGGTTTGGGTTTGGTTTGGGTTTGGTTTGGGTTTAGTTTGGGTCTCTCTCTGGCCGTTTGTCTCTCTGTCTCTCTCTGTCTCTCTGGGATCTCTCTGCCTCTGGGTTTGGTTTGGGTCTCTATCTCTCTCTCTATCTCTCTCTCTGTCTCTCTGTCTCTCTCTGTCCCTCTCGGTTCTCTCTGCTTCTGGGTTTGGTTTGGGTTTGGTTTGGTTTGAGTTTGGGTTTGGTTTGGGTTTGATTTGGTTTGGGTTTGGTTTGGTTTGGTTCTCTGTCTCTCTCGCTATCTCTCTCTCTGGCTGTTTGTCTCTCTGTCTCTCTCTGTCTCTCTGGGTTCTCTCTGCCTCTGGGTTTGGTTTGGGTTTGGTCTAGTTTGGTTTGGTTTGGTTTGGGTTTGGTTTGGGTTTGGTCTGGTTTGGTTTGGTTTGGGTTTGGTTTGGGTTTGGTTTGGGTTTAGTTTGGGTCTCTTTCTGTCTCTTTGTCTCTCTCTCTATTTCTCCGTCTCTCTGGGTTCTCTCTCCCTCTGGGCTTGGTTTGGGTTTGGTTTGGGTTTGGTTTGGGTTGGGTTTGGTTTGGGTTTGGTTTGGGTTTGGTTTGGTTTGGGTTTGGTTTGGTTTGGGTCTCTGTCTCTCTCTCTATCTCTCTCTCTGTCTCTCTGTCTCTCTCTCTGTCTCTCTGGGTTCTCCCTGCCTCTGGGTTTAGTTTGGGTTTGGTTTGGTTTGGGTTTGATTTGGTTTGGTTTGGGTTTAGTTTGGGTCTCTTTCTGTCTCTTTGTCTCTCTCTCTATCTCTCCGTCTCTCTGAGTTTTCTCTGCCTCTGGGTTTGGTTTGGGTTTGGTTTGGTTTGGTTTGGTTTGGTTTGGGTTTGATTTGGTTTTGTGTGGGTCTCTGTCGGTCTCTCTGTCTCTCTGGGTTCTCTCTGCCTCAGGGTTTGGTTTGGGTCTCTGTCTCTCTCTCTATCTCTCTCTCTGTCTCTTTGTCTCTCTCTGTCCCTCTGGGTTTGGTTTGGGTTTGGCTTGGTTTGGGTTTGGGTTTGGTTTGGGTTTGGTTTGGTTTGGTTTGGGTTTGGTTTGGGTTTGGTTTGGTTTGGGTTTGGTTTGGTTTGGGTTTGGTTTGGTTTGGGTTTGGTTTGGGTTTAGTTTGGGTCTCTCTCTCGCCGTTTGTCTCTCTGTCTCTCTCTGTCTCTCTGGGTTCTCTCTGCCTCTGGGTTTGGTTTGGGTCTCTGTCTCTCTCTCTATCTCTCTCTCTGTCTCTCTGTCTCTCTCTGTCCCTCTCGGTTCTCTCTGCTTCTGGGTTTGGTTTGGGTTTGGTTTGGTTTGAGTTTGGGTTTGGTTTGGGTTTGATTTGGTTTTGGTTTGGTTTGGTATGGTTCTCTTTCTCTCTCGCTATCTCTCTCTCTGGCTGTTTGTCTCTCTCTCTCTCTCTGTCTCTCTGGGTTCTCTCTGCCTCTGGGTTTGGTTTGGGTTTGGTCTGGTTTGGTTTGGTTTGGTTTCGGTTTGGTTTGGGTTTGGTCTGGTTTGGTTTGGTTTGGGTTTGATTTGGTTTGGTTTGGGTTTAGTTTGGGTCTCTTTCTGTCTCTTTGTCTCTCTCTCTATCTCTCCGTCTCTCTGAGTTCTCTCTGCCTCTGGGTTTGGTTTGGTTTGGTTTGGTTTGGTTTGGGTTTCATTTGGTTTGGTGTGGGTCTCTGTCGGTCTCTCTGTCTCTCTGGGTTCTCTCTGCCTCAGGGTTTGGTTTGGGTCTCTGTCTCTCTCTCTATCTCTCTCTCTGTCTCTTTGTCTCTCTCTGTCCCTCTGGGTTTGGTTTGGGTTTGGCTTGGTTTGGGTTTGGGTTTGGTTTGGGTTTGGTTTGGTTTGGTTTGGGTTTGGTTTGGGTTTGGTTTGTTTTGGGTTTGGTTTGGTTTGGGTTTGGTTTGGTTTGGGTTTGGTTTGGGTTTAGTTTGGGTCTCTCACTGGCCGTTTGTCTCTCTGTCTCTCTCTGTCTCTCTGGGTTCTCTCTGCCTCTGGGTTTGGTTTGGGTCTCTGTCTCTCTCTCTATCTCTCTCTCTGTCTCTCTGTCTCTCTCTGTCCCTCTCGGTTCTCTCTGCTTCTGGGTTTGGTTTGGGTTTGGTTTGGTTTGGTTTGAGTTTGGGTTTGGTTTGGGTTTGGTTTGGTTTGGTTCTCTGTCTCTCTCGCTATCTCTCTCTCTGGCTGTTTGTCTCTCTCTCTCTCTCTGTCTCTCTGGGTTCTCTCTGCCTCTGGGTTTGGTTTGGGTTTGGTCTGGTTTGGTTTGGTTTGGTTTTGGTTTGGTTTGGGTTTGGTCTGGTTTGGTTTGGTTTGGGTTTGGTTTGGGTTTGGGTCTCTGTCTCTCTCTCTATCTCTCTCTCTGTCTCTCTGTCTCTCTCTCTGTCTCTCTGGGTTCTCACTGCCTCTGGGTTTAGTTTGGGTTTGGTTTGGTTTGGGTTTGATTTGGTTTGGTTTGGGTTTAGTTTGGGTCTCTTTCTGTCTCTTTGTCTCTCTCTCTCTATCTCTCCGTCTCTCTGAGTTCTCGCTGCCTCTGGGTTTGGTTTGGGTTTGGTTTGGTTTGGTTTGGTTTGGTTTGGGTTTGATTTGGTTTGGTGTGGGTCTCTGTCGGTCTCTCTGTCTCTCTGGGTTCTCTCTGCCTCAGGGTTTGGTTTGGGTCTCTGTCTCTCTCTCTATCTCTCTCTCTGTCTCTTTGGCTCTCTCTGTCCCTCTGGGTTTGGTTTGGGTTTGGCTTGGTTTGGGTTTGGTTTGGTTTGGTTTGGGTTTGGTTTGGGTTTGGTTTGGTTTGGGTTTGGTTTGGTTTGGGTTTGGTTTGGGTTTGGTTTGGGTTTAGTTTGGGTCTCTCTCTGGCCGTTTGTCTCTCTGTCTCTCTCTGTCTCTCTGGGTTCTCTCTGCCTCTGGGTTTGGTTTGGGTCTCTATCTCTCTCTCTATCTCTCTCTCTGTCTCTCTGTCTCTCTCTGTCCCTCTCGGTTCTCTCTGCTTCTGGGTTTGGTTTGGGTTTGGTTTGGTTTGAGTTTGGGTTTGGTTTGGGTTTGATTTGGTATGGGTTTGGTTTGGTTTGGTTCTCTGTCTCTCTCGCTATCTCTCTCTCTGGCTGTTTGTCTCTCTGTCTCTCTCTGTCTCTCTGGGTTCTCTCTGCCTCTGGGTTTGGTTTGGGTTTGGTCTAGTTTGGTTTGGTTTGGTTTGGGTTTGGTTTGGGTTTGGTCTGGTTTGGTTTGGTTTGGGTTTGGTTTGGGTTTGGTTTGGGTTTAGTTTGGGTCTCTTTCTGCCTCTTTGTCTCTCTCTCTATTTCTCCGTCTCTCTGGGTTCTCTCTCCCTCTGGGCTTGGTTTGGGTTTGGTTTGGGTTTGGTTTGGGTTTGGTTTGGTTTGGTTTGGGTTTGGTTTGGGTTTGGTTTGGTTTGGGTTTGGTTTGGTTTGGGTTTGGTTTGGGTTTAGTTTGGGTCTCTCTCTGGCCGTTTGTCTCTCTGTCTCTCTCTGTCTCTCTGGGTTCTCTCTGCCTCAGGGTTTGGTTTGGGTCTCTGTCTCTCTCTCTATCTCTCTCTCTGTCTCTTTGTCTCTCTCTGTCCCTCTGGGTTTGGTTTGGGTTTGGCTTGGTTTGGGTTTGGGTTTGGTTTGGGTTTGGTTTGGTTTGGTTTGGGTTTGGTTTGGGTTTGGTTTGGTTTGGGTTTGGTGTGGTTTGGGTTTGGTTTGGGTTTGGTTTGGGTTTAGTTTGGGTCTCTCTCTGGCCGTTTGTCTCTCTGTCTCTCTCTGTCTCTCTGGGATCTCTCTGCCTCTGGGTTTGGTTTGGGTCTCTATCTCTCTCTCTATCTCTCTCTCTGTCTCTCTGTCTCTCTCTGTCCCTCTCGGTTCTCTCTGCTTCTGGGTTTGGTTTGGGTTTGGTTTGGTTTGAGTTTGGGTTTGGTTTGGGTTTGATTTGGTTTGGGTTTGGTTTGGTTTGGTTCTCTGTCTCTCTCGCTATCTCTCTCTCTGGCTGTTTGTCTCTCTGTCTCTCTCTGTCTCTCTGGGTTCTCTCTGCCTCTGGGTTTGGTTTGGGTTTGGTCTAGTTTGGTTTGGTTTGGTTTGGGTTTGGTTTGGGTTTGGTCTGGTTTGGTTTGGTTTGGGTTTGGTTTGGGTTTGGTTTGGGTTTAGTTTGGGTCTCTTTCTGTCTCTTTGTCTCTCTCTCTATTTCTCCGTCTCTCTGGGTTCTCTCTCCCTCTGGGCTTGGTTTGGGTTTGGTTTGGGTTTGGTTTGGGTTGGGTTTGGTTTGGGTTTGGTTTGGGTTTGGTTTGGTTTGGGTTTGGTTTGGTTTGGGTCTCTGTCTCTCTCTCTATCTCTCTCTCTGTCTCTCTGGGTTCTCCCTGCCTCTGGGTTTAGTTTGGGTTTGGTTTGGTTTGGGTTTGATTTGGTTTGGTTTGGGTTTAGTTTGGGTCTCTTTCTGTCTCTTTGTCTCTCTCTCTATCTCTCCGTCTCTCTGAGTTTTCTCTGCCTCTGGGTTTGGTTTGGGTTTGGTTTGGTTTGGTTTGGTTTGGTTTGGGTTTGATTTGGTTTTGTGTGGGTCTCTGTCGGTCTCTCTGTCTCTCTGGGTTCTCTCTGCCTCAGGGTTTGGTTTGGGTCTCTGTCTCTCTCTCTATCTCTCTCTCTGTCTCTTTGTCTCTCTCTGTCCCTCTGGGTTTGGTTTGGGTTTGGCTTGGTTTGGGTTTGGGTTTGGTTTGGGTTTGGTTTGGTTTGGTTTGGGTTTGGTTTGGGTTTGGTTTGGTTTGGGTTTGGTTTGGTTTGGGTTTGGTTTGGTTTGGGTTTGGTTTGGGTTTAGTTTGGGTCTCTCTCTCGCCGTTTGTCTCTCTGTCTCTCTCTGTCTCTCTGGGTTCTCTCTGCCTCTGGGTTTGGTTTGGGTCTCTGTCTCTCTCTCTATCTCTCTCTCTGTCTCTCTGTCTCTCTCTGTCCCTCTCGGTTCTCTCTGCTTCTGGGTTTGGTTTGGGTTTGGTTTGGTTTGAGTTTGGGTTTGGTTTGGGTTTGATTTGGTTTTGGTTTGGTTTGGTATGGTTCTCTTTCTCTCTCGCTATCTCTCTCTCTGGCTGTTTGTCTCTCTCTCTCTCTCTGTCTCTCTGGGTTCTCTCTGCCTCTGGGTTTGGTTTGGGTTTGGTCTGGTTTGGTTTGGTTTGGTTTCGGTTTGGTTTGGGTTTGGTCTGGTTTGGTTTGGTTTGGGTTTGATTTGGTTTGGTTTGGGTTTAGTTTGGGTCTCTTTCTGTCTCTTTGTCTCTCTCTCTATCTCTCCGTCTCTCTGAGTTCTCTCTGCCTCTGGGTTTGGTTTGGTTTGGTTTGGTTTGGTTTGGGTTTCATTTGGTTTGGTGTGGGTCTCTGTCGGTCTCTCTGTCTCTCTGGGTTCTCTCTGCCTCAGGGTTTGGTTTGGGGCTCTGTCTCTCTCTCTATCTCTCTCTCTGTCTCTTTGTCTCTCTCTGTCCCTCTGGGTTTGGTTTGGGTTTGGCTTGGTTTGGGTTTGGGTTTGGTTTGGGTTTGGTTTGGTTTGGTTTGGGTTTGGTTTGGGTTTGGTTTGTTTTGGGTTTGGTTTGGTTTGGGTTTGGTTTGGTTTGGGTTTGGTTTGGGTTTAGTTTGGGTCTCTCACTGGCCGTTTGTCTCTCTGTCTCTCTCTGTCTCTCTGGGTTCTCTCTGCCTCTGGGTTTGGTTTGGGTCTCTGTCTCTCTCTCTATCTCTCTCTCTGTCTCTCTGTCTCTCTCTGTCCCTCTCGGTTCTCTCTGCTTCTGGGTTTGGTTTGGGTTTGGTTTGGTTTGGTTTGAGTTTGGGTTTGGTTTGGGTTTGGTTTGGTTTGGTTCTCTGTCTCTCTCGCTATCTCTCTCTCTGGCTGTTTGTCTCTCTCTCTCTCTCTGTCTCTCTGGGTTCTCTCTGCCTCTGGGTTTGGTTTGGGTTTGGTCTGGTTTGGTTTGGTTTGGTTTTGGTTTGGTTTGGGTTTGGTCTGGTTTGGTTTGGTTTGGGTTTGGTTTGGGTTTGGGTCTCTGTCTCTCTCTCTATCTCTCTCTCTGTCTCTCTGTCTCTCTCTCTGTCTCTCTGGGTTCTCACTGCCTCTGGGTTTAGTTTGGGTTTGGTTTGGTTTGGGTTTGATTTGGTTTGGTTTGGGTTTAGTTTGGGTCTCTTTCTGTCTCTTTGTCTCTCTCTCTATCTCTCCGTCTCTCTGAGTTCTCGCTGCCTCTGGGTTTGGTTTGGGTTTGGTTTGGTTTGGTTTGGTTTGGTTTGGGTTTGATTTGGTTTGGTGTGGGTCTCTGTCGGTCTCTCTGTCTCTCTGGGTTCTCTCTGCCTCAGGGTTTGGTTTGGGTCTCTGTCTCTCTCTCTATCTCTCTCTCTGTCTCTTTGGCTCTCTCTGTCCCTCTGGGTTTGGTTTGGGTTTGGCTTGGTTTGGGTTTGGTTTGGTTTGGTTTGGGTTTGGTTTGGGTTTGGTTTGGTTTGGGTTTGGTTTGGTTTGGGTTTGGTTTGGGTTTGGTTTGGGTTTAGTTTGGGTCTCTCTCTGGCCGTTTGTCTCTCTGTCTCTCTCTGTCTCTCTGGGTTCTCTCTGCCTCTGGGTTTGGTTTGGGTCTCTATCTCTCTCTCTATCTCTCTCTCTGTCTCTCTGTCTCTCTCTGTCCCTCTCGGTTCTCTCTGCTTCTGGGTTTGGTTTGGGTTTGGTTTGGTTTGAGTTTGGGTTTGGTTTGGGTTTGATTTGGTATGGGTTTGGTTTGGTTTGGTTCTCTGTCTCTCTCGCTATCTCTCTCTCTGGCTGTTTGTCTCTCTGTCTCTCTCTGTCTCTCTGGGTTCTCTCTGCCTCTGGGTTTGGTTTGGGTTTGGTCTAGTTTGGTTTGGTTTGGTTTGGGTTTGGTTTGGGTTTGGTCTGGTTTGGTTTGGTTTGGGTTTGGTTTGGGTTTGGTTTGGGTTTAGTTTGGGTCTCTTTCTGCCTCTTTGTCTCTCTCTCTATTTCTCCGTCTCTCTGGGTTCTCTCTCCCTCTGGGCTTGGTTTGGGTTTGGTTTGGGTTTGGTTTGGGTTGGGTTTGGTTTGGGTTTGGTTTGGGTTTGGTTTGGTTTGGGTTTGGTTTGGTTTGGGTCTCTGTCTCTCTCTCTATCTCTCTCTCTGTCTCTCTGTCTCTCTCTCTGTCTCTCTGGGTTCTCACTGCCTCTGGGTTTAGTTTGGGTTTGGTTTGGTTTGGGTTTGATTTGGTTTGGTTTCGGTTTAGTTTGGGTCTCTTTCTGTCTCTTTGTCTCTCTCTCTATCTCTCCGTCTCTCTGAGTTCTCTCTGCCTCTGGGTTTGGTTTGGGTTTGGTTTGGTTTGGTTTGGTTTGGTTTGGGTTTGATTTGGTTTGGTGTGGGTCTCTGTCGGTCTCTCTGTCTCTCTGGGTTCTCTCTGCCTCAGGGTTTGGTTTGGGTCTCTGTCTCTCTCTCTATCTCTCTCTCTGTCTCTTTGTCTCTCTCTGTCCCTCTGGGTTTGGTTTGGGTTTGGTTTGGGTTTGGTTTGGTTTGGTTTGGGTTTGGTTTGGGTTTGGTTTGGTTTGGGTTTGGTTTGGTTTGGGTTTGGTTTGGTTTGGGTTTGGTTTGGGTTTAGTTTGGATCTCTCTCTGGCCGTTTGTCTCTCTGTCTCTCTCTGTCTCTCTGGGTTCTCTCTGCCTCTGGGTTTGGTTTGGGTCTCTGTCTCTCTCTCTATCTCTCTCTCTGTCTCTCTGTCTCTCTCTGTCCCTCTCGGTTCTCTCTGCTTCTGGGTTTGGTTTGGGTTTGGTTTGGTTTGAGTTTGGGTTTGGTTTGGGTTTGATTTGGTTTGGGTTTGGTTTGGTTTGGTACTCTGTCTCTCTCGCTATCTCTCTCTCTGGCTGTTTGTCTCTCTGTCTCTCTCTGTCTCTCTGGGTTCTCTCTGCCTCTGGGTTTGGTTTGGGTTTGGTCTAGTTTGGTTTGGTTTGGTTTGGGTTTGGTTTGGGTTTGGTCTGGTTTGGTTTGGTTTGGGTTTGGTTTGGGTTTGGTTTGGGTTTAGTTTGGGTCTCTTTCTGTCTCTTTGTCGCTCTCTCTATTTCTCCGTCTCTCTGGGTTCTCTCTCCCTCTGGGCTCGGTTTGGGTTTGGTTTGGGTTTGGTTTGGGTTGGGTTTGGTTTGGGTTTGGTTTGGGTTTGGTTTGGTTTGGTTTGAGTTTGGTTTGGGTTTGGTTTGGTTTGGGTTTGGTTTGGGTTTGGTTTGGGTTTGGTTTGGGTTTAGTTTGGGTCTCTCTCTGGCCGTTTGTCTCTCTGTCTCTCTCTGTCTCTCTGGGTTCTCTCTGCCTCTGGGTTTGGTTTGGGTCTCTGTCTCTCTCTCTATCTCTCTCTCTGTCTCTCTGTCTCTCTCTGTCCCTCTCGGTTCTCTCTGCTTCTGGGTTTGGTTTGGGTTTGGTTTGGTTTGAGTTTGGGTTTGGTTTCGGTTTGATTTGGTTTGGGTTTGGTTTGGTTTGGTTCTCTGTCTCTCTCGCTATCTCTCTCTCTGGCTGTTTGTCTCTCTCTCTCTCTCTGTCTCTCTGGGTTCTCTCTGCCTCTGGGTTTGGTTTGGGTTTGGTCTGGTTTGGTTTGGTTTGGTTTGGGTTTGGTTTGGGTTTGGTCTGGTTTGGTTTGGTTTGGGTTTGGTTTGGGTTTGGGTCTCTGTCTCTCTCTCTATCTCTCTCTCTGTCTCTCTCTCTATCTCTCCGTCTCTCTGAGTTCTCGCTGCCTCTGGGTTTGGTTTGGGTTTGGTTTGGTTTGGTTTGGTTTGGTTTGGGTTTGATTTGGTTTGGTGTGGGTCTCTGTCGGTCTCTCTGTCTCTCTGGGTTCTCTCTGCCTCAGGGTTTGGTTTGGGTCTCTGTCTCTCTCTCTATCTCTCTCTCTGTCTCTTTGTCTCTCTCTGTCCCTCTGGGTTTGGTTTGGGTTTGGTTTGGTTTGGGTTTGATTTGGTTTGGGTTTGGTTTGGTTTGGTTCTCTGTCTCTCTCGCTATCTCTCTCTCTGGCTGTTTGTCTCTCTGTCTCTCTCTGTCTCTCTGGGTTCTCTCTGCCTCTGGGTTTGGTTTGGGTTTGGTCTAGTTTGGTTTGGTTTGGTTTGGGTTTGGTTTGGGTTTGGTCTGGTTTGGTTTGGTTTGGGTTTGGTTTGGGTTTGGTTTGGGTTTAGTTTGGGTCTCTTTCTGTCTCTTTGTCTCTCTCTCTATTTCTCCGTCTCTCTGGGTTCTCTCTCCCTCTGGGCTTGGTTTGGGTTTGGTTTGGGTTTGGTTTGGGTTGGGTTTGGTTTGGGTTTGGTTTGGGTTTGGTTTGGTTTGGGTTTGGTTTGGTTTGGGTCTCTGTCTCTCTCTCTATCTCTCTCTCTGTCTCTCTGTCTCTCTCTCTGTCTCTCTGGGTTCTCACTGCCTCTGGGTTTAGTTTGGGTTTGGTTTGGTTTGGGTTTGATTTGGTTTGGTTTGGGTTTAGTTTGGGTCTCTTTCTGTCTGTTTGTCTCTCTCTCTATCTCTCCGTCTCTCTGAGTTCTCTCTGCCTCTGGGTTTGGTTTGGGTTTGGTTTGGTTTGGTTTGGTTTGGTTTGGGTTTGATTTGGTTTGGTGTGGGTCTCTGTCGGTCTCTCTGTCTCTCTGGGTTCTCTCTGCCTCAGGGTTTGGTTTGGGTCTCTGTCTCTCTCTCTATCTCTCTCTCTGTCTCTTTGTCTCTCTCTGTCCCTCTGGGTTTGGTTTGGGTTTAGCTTGGTTTGGGTTTGGGTTTGGTTTGGGTTTGGTTTGGTTTGGTTTGGGTTTGGTTTGGGTTTGGTTTGGTTTGGGTTTGGTTTGGTTTGGGTTTGGTTTGGGTTTGGTTTGGTTTGGGTTTGGTTTGGTTTGGGTTTGGTTTGGGTTTAGTTTGGGTCTCTCTCTGGCCGTTTGTCTCTCTGTCTCTCTCTGTCTCTCTGGGTTCTCTCTGCCTCTGGGTTTGGTTTGGGTCTCTGTCTCTCTCTCTATCTCTCTCTCTGTCTCTCTGTCTCTCTCTGTCCCTCTCGGTTCTCTCTGCTTCTGGGTTTGGTTTGGGTTTGGTTTGGTTTGAGTTTGGGTTTGGTTTGGGTTTGATTTGGTTTGGGTTTGGTTTGGTATGGTTCTCTGTCTCTCTCGCTATCTCTCTCTCTGGCTGTTTGTCTCTCTCTCTCTCTCTGTCTCTCTGGGTTCTCTCTGCCTCTGGGTTTGGTTTGGGTTTGGTCTGGTTTGGTTTGTTTGGTTTGGGTTTGGTTTGGGTTTGGTCTGGTTTGGTTTGGTTTGGGTTTGATTTGGTTTGGTTTGGGTTTAGTTTGGGTCTCTTTCTGTCTCTTTGTCTCTCTCTCTCTATCTCTCCGTCTCTCTGAGTTCTCTCTGCCTCTGGGTTTGGTTTGGGTTTGGTTTGGTTTGGTTTGGTTTGGTTTGGGTTTGATTTGGTTTGGTGTGGGTCTCTGTCGGTCTCTCTGTCTCTCTGGGTTCTCTCTGCCTCAGGGTTTGGTTTGGGTATCTGTCTCTCTCTCTATCTCTCTCTCTGTCTCTTTGTCTCTCTCTGTCCCTCTGGGTTTGGTTTGGGTTTGACTTGGTTTGGGTTTGGGTTTGGTTTGGGTTTGGTTTGGTTTGGTTTTGGTTTGGTTTGGGTTTGGTTTGGTTTGGGTTTGGTTTGGTTTGGGTTTGGTTTGGTTTGGGTTTGGTTTGGGTTTAGTTTGGGTCTCTCTCTGGCCGTTTGTCTCTCTGTCTCTCTCTGTCTCTCTGGGTTCTCTCTGCCTCTGGGTTTGGTTTGGGTCTCTGTCTCTCTCTCTATCTCTCTCTCTGTCTCTCTGTCTCTCTCTGTCCCTCTCGGTTCTCTCTGCTTCTGGGTTTGGTTTGGGTTTGGTTTGGTTTGAGTTTGGGTTTGGTTTGGGTTTGATTTGATTTGGGTTTGGTTTGGTATGGTTCTCTGTCTCTCTCGCTATCTCTCTCTCTGGCTGTTTGTCTCTCTCTCTCTCTCTCTGTCTCTCTGGGTTCTCTCTGCCTCTGGGTTTGGTTTGGGTTTGGTCTGGTTTGGTTTGGTTTGGTTTGGGTTTGGTTTGGGTTTGGTCTGGTTTGGTTTGGTTTGGGTTTGATTTGGTTTGGTTTGGGTTTAGTTTGGGTCTCTTTCTGTCTCTTTGTCTCTCTCTCTCTATCTCTCCGTCTCTCTGAGTTCTCTCTGCCTCTGGGTTTGGTTTGGGTTTGGTTTGGTTTGGTTTGGTTTGGTTTGGGTTTGATTTGGTTTGGTGTGGGTCTCTGTCGGTCTCTCTGTCTCTCTGGGTTCTCTCTGCCTCAGGGTTTGGTTTGGGTCTCTGTCTCTCTCTCTATCTCTCTCTCTGTCTCTTTGTCTCTCTCTGTCCCTCTGGGTTTGGTTTGGGTTTGGCTTGGTTTGGGTTTGGGTTTGGTTTGGGTTTGGTTTGGTTTGGGTTTGGTTTGGGTTTGGTTTGGTTTGGGTTTGGTTTGGTTTGGGTTTGGTTTGGTTTGGGTTTGGTTTGGGTTTAGTTTGGGTCTCTCTCTGGCCGTTTGTCTCTCTGTCTCTCTCTGTCTCTCTGGGTTCTCTCTGCCTCTGGGTTTGGTTTGGGTCTCTGTCGCTCTCTCTATCTCTCTCTCTGTCTCTCTGTCTCTCTCTGTCCCTCTCGGTTCTCTCTGCTTCTGGGTTTGGTTTGGGTTTGGTTTGGTTTGAGTTTGGTTTTGGTTTGGGTTTGATTTGGTTTGGGTTTGGTTTGGTATGGTTCTCTGTCTCTCTCGCTATCTCTCTCTCTGGCTGTTTGTCTCTCTCTCTCTCTCTCTGTCTCTCTGGGTTCTCTCTGCCTCTGGGTTTGGTTTGGGTTTGGTCTGGTTTGGTTTGGTTTGGTTTGGGTTTGGTTTGGGTTTGGTCTGGGTTTGGTTTGGTTTGGGTTTGGTTTGGGTTTGGTTTGGGTTTAGTTTGGGTCTCTTTCTGTCTCTTTGTCTCTCTCTCTATTTCTCCGTCTCTCTGGGTTCTCTCTCCCTCTGGGCTTGGTTTGGGTTTGGTTTGGGTTTGGTTTGGGTTGGGTTTGGTTTGGGTTTGGTTTGGGTTTGGTTTGGTTTGGGTTTGGTTTGGTTTGGGTCTCTGTCTCTCTCTCTATCTCTCTCTCTCTGTCTCTCTGTCTCTCTCTCTGTCTCTCTGGGTTCTCACTGCCTCTGGGTTTAGTTTGGGTTTGGTTTGGTTTGGGTTTGATTTGGTTTGGTTTGGGTTTAGTTTGGGTCTCTTTCTGTCTGTTTGTCTCTCTCTCTATCTCTCCGTCTCTCTGAGTTCTCTCTGCCTCTGGGTTTGGTTTGGGTTTGGTTTGGTTTGGTTTGGTTTGGTTTGGTTTGGGTTTGATTTGGTTTGGTGTGGGTCTCTGTCGGTCTCTCTGTCTCTCTGGGTTCTCTCTGCCTCAGGGTTTGGTTTGGGTCTCTGTCTCTCTCTCTATCTCTCTCTCTGTCTCTTTGTCTCTCTCTGTCCCTCTGGGTTTGGTTTGGGTTTGGCTTGGTTTGGGTTTGGGTTTGGTTTGGGTTTGGTTTGGGTTTGGTTTGGTTTGGGTTTGGTTTGGGTTTGGTTTGGTTTGGGTTTGGTTTGGTTTGGTTTGGGTTTGGTTTGGTTTGGGTTTGGTTTGGGTTTAGTTTGGGTCTCTCTCTGGCCGTTTGTCTCTCTGTCTCTCTCTGTCTCTCTGGGTTCTCTCTGCCTCTGGGTTTGGTTTGGGTCTCTGTCTCTCTCTCTATCTCTCTCTCTGTCTCTCTGTCTCTCTCTGTCCCTCTCGGTTCTCTCTGCTTCTGGGTTTGGTTTGGATTTGGTTTGGTTTGAGTTTGGGTTTGGTTTGGGTTTGATTTGGTTTGGGTTTGGTTTGGTATGGTTCTCTGTCTCTCTCGCTATCTCTCTCTCTGGCTGTTTGTCTCTCTCTCTCTCTCTGTCTCTCTGGGTTCTCTCTGCCTCTGGGTTTGGTTTGGGTTTGGTCTGGTTTGGTTTGGTTTGGTTTGGGTTTGGTTTGGGTTTGGTCTGGTTTGGTTTGGTTTGGGTTTGATTTGGTTTGGTTTGGGTTTAGTTTGGGTCTCTTTCTGTCTCTTTGACTCTCTCTCTCTATCTCTCCGTCTCTCTGAGTTCTCTCTGCCTCTGGGTTTGGTTTGGGTTTGGTTTGGTTTGGTTTGGTTTGGTTTGGGTTTGATTTGGTTTGGTGTGGGTCTCTGTCGGTCTCTCTGTCTCTCTGGGTTCTCTCTGCCTCAGGGTTTGGTTTGGGTCTCTGTCTCTCTCTCTATCTCTCTCTCTGTCTCTTTGTCTCTCTCTGTCCCTCTGGGTTTGGTTTGGGTTTGGCTTGGTTTGGGTTTGGGTTTGGTTTGGGTTTGGTTTGGTTTGGTTTGGTTTGGGTTTGGTTTGGTTTGGGTTTGGTTTGGTTTGGGTTTGGTTTGGGTTTAGTTTGGGTCTCTCTCTGGCCGTTTGTCTCTCTGTCTCTCTCTGTCTCTCTGGGTTCTCTCTGCCTCTGGGTTTGGTTTGGGTCTCTGTCTCTCTCTCTATCTCTGTCTCTGTCTCTCTGTCTCTCTCTGTCCCTCTCGGTTCTCTCTGCTTCTGGGTTTGGTTTGGGTTTGGTTTGGTTTGAGTTTGGGTTTGGTTTGGGTTTGATTTGGTTTGGGTTTGATTTGGTTTGGTTTGGGTTTAGTTTGGGTCTCTTTCTGTCTGTTTGTCTCTCTCTCTATCTCTCCGTCTCTCTGAGTTCTCTCTGCCTCTGGGTTTGGTTTGGGTTTGGTTTGGTTTGGTTTGGTTTGGTTTGGGTTTGATTTGGTTTGGTGTGGGTCTCTGTCGGTCTCTCTGTCTCTCTGGGTTCTCTCTGCCTCAGGGTTTGGTTTGGGTCTCTGTCTCTCTCTCTATCTCTCTCTCTGTCTCTTTGTCTCTCTCTGTCCCTCTGGGTTTGGTTTGGGTTTGGCTTGGTTTGGGTTTGGGTTTGGTTTGGGTTTGGTTTGGTTTGGTTTGGGTTTGGTTTGGGTTTGGTTTGGTTTGGGTTTGGTTTGGTTTGGGTTTGGTTTGGTTTGGGTTTGGTTTGGTTTGGGTTTGGTTTGGTTTGGGTTTGGTTTGGTTTGGGTTTGGTTTGGGTTTAGTTTGGGTCTCTCTCTGGCCGTTTGTCTCTCTGTCTCTCTCTGTCTCTCTGGGTTCTCTCTGCCTCTGGGTTTGGTTTGGGTCTCTGTCTCTCTCTCTATCTCTCTCTCTGTCTCTCTGTCTCTCTCTGTCCCTCTCGGTTCTCTCTGCTTCTGGGTTTGGTTTGGGTTTGGTTTGGTTTGAGTTTGGGTTTGGTTTGGGTTTGATTTGGTTTGGGTTTGGTTTGGTATGGTTCTCTGTCTCTCTCGCTATCTCTCTCTCTGGCTGTTTGTCTCTCTCTCTCTCTCTGTCTCTCTGGGTTCTCTCTGCCTCTGGGTTTGGTTTGGGTTTGGTCTGGTTTGGTTTGGTTTGGTTTGGGTTTGGTTTGGGTTTGGTCTGGTTTGGTTTGGTTTGGGTTTGATTTGGTTTGGTTTGGGTTTAGTTTGGGTCTCTTTCTGTCTCTTTGTCTCTCTCTCTCTATCTCTCCGTCTCTCTGAGTTCTCTCTGCCTCTGGGTTTGGTTTGGGTTTGGTTTGGTTTGGTTTGGTTTGGTTTGGGTTTGATTTGGTTTGGTGTGGGTCTCTGTCGGTCTCTCTGTCTCTCTGGGTTCTCTCTGCCTCAGGGTTTGGTTTGGGTATCTGTCTCTCTCTCTATCTCTCTCTCTGTCTCTTTGTCTCTCTCTGTCCCTCTGGGTTTGGTTTGGGTTTGGCTTGGTTTGGGTTTGGGTTTGGTTTGGGTTTGGGTTTGGTTGGGGTTTGATTTGGTTTGGGTTTGGTTTGGTATGGTTCTCTGTCTCTCTCGCTATCTCTCTCTCTGGCTGTTTGTCTCTCTCTCTCTCTCTGTCTCTCTGGGTTCTCTCTGCCTCTGGGTTTGGTTTGGGTTTGGTCTGGTTTGGTTTGTTTGGTTTGGGTTTGGTTTGGGTTTGGTCTGGTTTGGTTTGGTTTGGGTTTGATTTGGTTTGGTTTGGGTTTAGTTTGGGTCTCTTTCTGTCTCTTTGTCTCTCTCTCTCTATCTCTCCGTCTCTCTGAGTTCTCTCTGCCTCTGGGTTTGGTTTGGGTTTGGTTTGGTTTGGTTTGGTTTGGTTTGGGTTTGATTTGGTTTGGTGTGGGTCTCTGTCGGTCTCTCTGTCTCTCTGGGTTCTCTCTGCCTCAGGGTTTGGTTTGGGTATCTGTCTCTCTCTCTATCTCTCTCTCTGTCTCTTTGTCTCTCTCTGTCCCTCTGGGTTTGGTTTGGGTTTGACTTGGTTTGGGTTTGGGTTTGGTTTGGGTTTGGTTTGGTTTGGTTTTGGTTTGGTTTGGGTTTGGTTTGGTTTGGGTTTGGTTTGGTTTGGGTTTGGTTTGGTTTGGGTTTGGTTTGGGTTTAGTTTGGGTCTCTCTCTGGCCGTTTGTCTCTCTGTCTCTCTCTGTCTCTCTGGGTTCTCTCTGCCTCTGGGTTTGGTTTGGGTCTCTGTCTCTCTCTCTATCTCTCTCTCTGTCTCTCTGTCTCTCTCTGTCCCTCTCGGTTCTCTCTGCTTCTGGGTTTGGTTTGGGTTTGGTTTGGTTTGAGTTTGGGTTTGGTTTGGGTTTGATTTGATTTGGGTTTGGTTTGGTATGGTTCTCTGTCTCTCTCGCTATCTCTCTCTCTGGCTGTTTGTCTCTCTCTCTCTCTCTCTGTCTCTCTGGGTTCTCTCTGCCTCTGGGTTTGGTTTGGGTTTGGTCTGGTTTGGTTTGGTTTGGTTTGGGTTTGGTTTGGGTTTGGTCTGGTTTGGTTTGGTTTGGGTTTGATTTGGTTTGGTTTGGGTTTAGTTTGGGTCTCTTTCTGTCTCTTTGTCTCTCTCTCTCTATCTCTCCGTCTCTCTGAGTTCTCTCTGCCTCTGGGTTTGGTTTGGGTTTGGTTTGGTTTGGTTTGGTTTGGTTTGGGTTTGATTTGGTTTGGGTTTGGTTTGGTTTGGGTCTCTGTCTCTCTCTCTATCTCTCTCTCTCTGTCTCTCTGTCTCTCTCTCTGTCTCTCTGGGTTCTCACTGCCTCTGGGTTTAGTTTGGGTTTGGTTTGGTTTGGGTTTGATTTGGTTTGGTTTGGGTTTAGTTTGGGTCTCTTTCTGTCTGTTTGTCTCTCTCTCTATCTCTCCGTCTCTCTGAGTTCTCTCTGCCTCTGGGTTTGGTTTGGGTTTGGTTTGGTTTGGTTTGGTTTGGTTTGGTTTGGGTTTGATTTGGTTTGGTGTGGGTCTCTGTCGGTCTCTCTGTCTCTCTGGGTTCTCTCTGCCTCAGGGTTTGGTTTGGGTCTCTGTCTCTCTCTCTATCTCTCTCTCTGTCTCTTTGTCTCTCTCTGTCCCTCTGGGTTTGGTTTGGGTTTGGCTTGGTTTGGGTTTGGGTTTGGTTTGGGTTTGGTTTGGGTTTGGTTTGGTTTGGGTTTGGTTTGGGTTTGGTTTGGTTTGGGTTTGGTTTGGTTTGGTTTGGGTTTGGTTTGGTTTGGGTTTGGTTTGGGTTTAGTTTGGGTCTCTCTCTGGCCGTTTGTCTCTCTGTCTCTCTCTGTCTCTCTGGGTTCTCTCTGCCTCTGGGTTTGGTTTGGGTCTCTGTCTCTCTCTCTATCTCTCTCTCTGTCTCTCTGTCTCTCTCTGTCCCTCTCGGTTCTCTCTGCTTCTGGGTTTGGTTTGGATTTGGTTTGGTTTGAGTTTGGGTTTGGTTTGGGTTTGATTTGGTTTGGGTTTGGTTTGGTATGGTTCTCTGTCTCTCTCGCTATCTCTCTCTCTGGCTGTTTGTCTCTCTCTCTCTCTCTGTCTCTCTGGGTTCTCTCTGCCTCTGGGTTTGGTTTGGGTTTGGTCTGGTTTGGTTTGGTTTGGTTTGGGTTTGGTTTGGGTTTGGTCTGGTTTGGTTTGGTTTGGGTTTGATTTGGTTTGGTTTGGGTTTAGTTTGGATCTCTTTCTGTCTCTTTGACTCTCTCTCTCTATCTCTCCGTCTCTCTGAGTTCTCTCTGCCTCTGGGTTTGGTTTGGGTTTGGTTTGGTTTGGTTTGGTTTGGTTTGGGTTTGATTTGGTTTGGTGTGGGTCTCTGTCGGTCTCTCTGTCTCTCTGGGTTCTCTCTGCCTCAGGGTTTGGTTTGGGTCTCTGTCTCTCTCTCTATCTCTCTCTCTGTCTCTTTGTCTCTCTCTGTCCCTCTGGGTTTGGTTTGGGTTTGGCTTGGTTTGGGTTTGGGTTTGGTTTGGGTTTGGTTTGGTTTGGTTTGGTTTGGGTTTGGTTTGGTTTGGGTTTGGTTTGGTTTGGGTTTGGTTTGGGTTTAGTTTGGGTCTCTCTCTGGCCGTTTGTCTCTCTGTCTCTCTCTGTCTCTCTGGGTTCTCTCTGCCTCTGGGTTTGGTTTGGGTCTCTGTCTCTCTCTCTATCTCTGTCTCTGTCTCTCTGTCTCTCTCTGTCCCTCTCGGTTCTCTCTGCTTCTGGGTTTGGTTTGGGTTTGGTTTGGTTTGAGTTTGGGTTTGGTTTGGGTTTGATTTGGTTTGGGTTTGATTTGGTTTGGTTTGGGTTTAGTTTGGGTCTCTTTCTGTCTGTTTGTCTCTCTCTCTATCTTTCCGTCTCTCTGAGTTCTCTCTGCCTCTGGGTTTGGTTTGGGTTTGGTTTGGTTTGGTTTGGTTTGGTTTGGGTTTGATTTGGTTTGGTGTGGGTCTCTGTCGGTCTCTCTGTCTCTCTGGGTTCTCTCTGCCTCAGGGTTTGGTTTGGGTCTCTGTCTCTCTCTCTATCTCTCTCTCTGTCTCTTTGTCTCTCTCTGTCCCTCTGGGTTTGGTTTGGGTTTGGCTTGGTTTGGGTTTGGGTTTGGTTTGGGTTTGGTTTGGTTTGGTTTGGGTTTGGTTTGGGTTTGGTTTGGTTTGGGTTTGGTTTGGTTTGGGTTTGGTTTGGTTTGGGTTTGGTTTGGTTTGGGTTTGGTTTGGTTTGGGTTTGGTTTGGGTTTAGTTTGGGTCTCTCTCTGGCCGTTTGTCTCTCTGTCTCTCTCTGTCTCTCTCGGTTCTCTCTGCCTCTGGGTTTGGTTTGGGTCTCTGTCTCTCTCTCTATCTCTCTCTCTGTCTCTCTGTCTCTCTCTGTCCCTCTCGGTTCTCTCTGCTTCTGGGTTTGGTTTGGGTTTGGTTTGGTTTGAGTTTGGGTTTGGTTTGGGTTTGATTTGATTTGGGTTTGGTTTGGTATGGTTCTCTGTCTCTCTCGCTATCTCTCTCTCTGGCTGTTTGTCTCTCTCTCTCTCTCTCTGTCTCTCTGGGTTCTCTCTGCCTCTGGGTTTGGTTTGGGTTTGGTCTGGTTTGGTTTGGTTTGGTTTGGGTTTGGTTTGGGTTTGGTCTGGTTTGGTTTGGTTTGGGTTTGATTTGGTTTGGTTTGGGTTTAGTTTGGGTCTCTTTCTGTCTCTTTGTCTCTCTCTCTCTATCTCTCCGTCTCTCTGAGTTCTCTCTGCCTCTGGGTTTGGTTTGGGTTTGGTTTGGTTTGGTTTGGTTTGGTTTGGGTTTGATTTGGTTTGGTGTGGGTCTCTGTCTCTCTCTCTATCTCTCTCTCTGTCTCTTTGTCTCTCTCTGTCCCTCTGGGTTTGGTTTGGGTTTGGCTTGGTTTGGGTTTGGGTTTGGTTTGGGTTTGGTTTGGTTTGGTTTGGGTTTGGTTTGGGTTTGGTTTGGTTTGGGTTTGGTTTGGTTTGGGTTTGGTTTGGTTTGGGTTTGGTTTGGGTTTAGTTTGGGTCTCTCTCTGGCCGTTTGTCTCTCTGTCTCTCTCTGTCTCTCTGGGTTCTCTCTGCCTCTGGGTTTGGTTTGGGTCTCTGTCTCTCTCTCTATCTCTCTCTCTGTCTCTCTGTCTCTCTCTGTCCCTCTCGGTTCTCTCTGCTTCTGGGTTTGGTTTGGGTTTGGTTTGGTTTGAGTTTGGGTTTGGTTTGGGTTTGGTTTGGTTTGGTTCTCTGTCTCTCTCGCTATCTCTCTCTCTGGCTGTTTGTCTCTCTCTCTCTCTCTGTCTCTCTGGGTTCTCTCTGCCTCTGGGTTTGGTTTGGGTTTGGTCTGGTTTGGTTTGGTTTGGTTTGGGTTTGGTTTGGGTTTGGTCTGGTTTGGTTTGGTTTGGGTTTGGTTTGGGTTTGGGTTTGGTTTGGTTTGGGTTTGGTTTGGGTTTAGTTTGGGTCTCTCTCTGGCCGTTTGTCTCTCTGTCTCTCTCTGTCTCTCTGGGTTCTCTCTGCCTCTGGGTTTGGTTTGGGTCTCTGTCTCTCTCTCTATCTCTCTCTCTGTCTCTCTGTCTCTCTCTGTCCCTCTCGGTTCTCTCTGCTTCTGGGTTTGGTTTGGGTTTGGTTTGGTTTGAGTTTGGGTTTGGTTTGGTTTTGATTTGGTTTGGGTTTGGTTTGGTATGGTTCTCTGTCTCTCTCGCTATCTCTCTCTCTGGCTGTTTGTCTCTCTCTCTCTCTCTGTCTCTCTGGGTTCTTTCTGCCTCTGGGTTTGGTTTGGGTTTGGTCTGGTTTCGTTTGGTTTGGTTTGGGTTTGGTTTGGGTTTGGTCTGGGTTTGGTTTGGTTTGGGTTTGGTTTGGGTTTGGTTTGGGTTTAGTTTGGGTCTCTTTCTGTCTCTTTGTCTCTCTCTCTATTTCTCCGTCTCTCTGGGTTCTCTCTCCCTCTGGGCTTGGTTTGGGTTTGGTTTGGTTTGGTTTGGTTTGGTTTGGGTTTGATTTGGTTTGGTGTGGGTCTCTGTCGGTCTCTCTGTCTCTCTGGGTTCTCTCTGCCTCAGGGTTTGGTTTGGGTCTCTGTCTCTCTCTCTATCTCTCTCTCTGTCTCTTTGTCTCTCTCTGTCCCTCTGGGTTTGGTTTGGGTTTGGCTTGGTTTGGGTTTGGGTTTGGTTTGGGTTTGGTTTGGTTTGGTTTGGGTTTGGTTTGGGTTTGGTTTGGTTTGGGTTTGGTTTGGTTTGGGTTTGGTTTGGGTTTGGTTTGGGTTTAGTTTGGGTCTCTCTCTGGCCGTTTGTCTCTCTGTCTCTCTCTGTCTCTCTGGGTTCTCTCTGCCTCTGGGTTTGGTTTGGGTCTCTATCTCTCTCTCTATCTCTCTCTCTGTCTCTCTGTCTCTCTCTGTCCCTCTCGGTTCTCTCTGCTTCTGGGTTTGGTTTGGGTTTGGTTTGGTTTGGGTTTGGTTTGGTTTGGGTTTGGTTTGGGTTTGGTCTGGATTGGTTTGGTTTGGGTTTGGTTTGGGTTTGGTTTGGGTTTGGTTTGGGTTTGGTTTGTGTTTGGTTTGGTTTGGGTTTGGTTTGGGTTTGGTTTGGGTTTAGTTTGGGTCTCTTTCTGTCTCTTTGTCTCTCTCTCTATTTCTCCGTCTCTCTGGGTTCTCTCTCCCTCTGGGCTTGGTTTGGGCTTGGTTTGGGTTTGGTTTGGGTTGGGTTTGGTTTGGGTTTGGTTTGGGTTTGGTTTGGTTTGGGTCTCTGTCTCTCTCTCTCTCTCTCTCTCTCTGTCTCTCTGTCTCTCTCTCTGTCTCTCTGGGTTCTCACTGCCTCTGGGTTTACTTTGGGTTTGGTTTGGTTTGGGTTTAGTTTGGGTCTCTTTCTGTCTCTTTGTCTCTCTCTCTATCTCTCCGTCTCTCTGAGTTCTCTCTGCCTCTGGGTTTGGTTTGGGTTTGGTTTGGTTTGGTTTGGTTTGGTTTGGGTTTGATTTGGTTTGGTGTGGGTCTCTGTCGGTCTCTCTGTCTCTCTGGGTTCTCTCTGCCTCAGGGTTTGGTTTGGGTCTCTGTCTCTCTCTCTATCTCTCTCCCTGTCTCTTTGTCTCTTTCTGTCCCTCTGGGTTTGGTTTGGGTTTGGCTCGGTTTGGGTTTGGTTTGGTTTGGGTTTGGTTTGGTTTGGGTCTCTGTCTCTCTCTCTATCTCTCTCTCTGTCTCTCTGTCTCTCTCTCTGTCTCTCTGGGTTCTCACTGCCTCTGGGTTTAGTTTGGGTTTGGTTTGGTTTGGGTTTGATTTGGTTTGGTTTGGGTTTAGTTTGGGTTTGGTTTGGTTTGGGTTTGGTTTGGTTTGGGTCTCTGTCTCTCTCTCTATCTCTCTCTCTGTCTCTCTGTCTCTCTCTCTGTCTCTCTGGGTTCTCACTGCCTCTGGGTTTAGTTTGGGTTTGGTTTGGTTTGGGTTTGATTTGGTTTGGTTTGGGTTTAGTTTGGGTCTCTTTCTGTCTCTTTGTCTCTCTCTCTATCTCTCCGTCTCTCTGAGTTCTCTCTGCCTCTGGGTTTGGTTTGGGTTTGGTTTGGTTTGGTTTGGTTTGGTTTGGGTTTGTATTTGTTTGGTGTGGGTCTCTGTCGGTCTCTCTGTCTCTCTGGGTTCTCTCTGCCTCAGGGTTTGGTTTGGGTCTCTGTCTCTCTCTCTATCTCTCTCTCTGTCTCTTTGTCTCTCTCTGTCCCTCTGGGTTTGGTTTGGGTTTGGCTTGGTTTGGGTTTGGGTTTGGTTTGGGTTTGGTTTGGTTTGGTTTGGGTTTGGTTTGGGTTTGGTTTGGTTTGGGTTTGGTTTGGTTTGGGTTTGGTTTGGTTTGGGTTTGGTTTGGTTTGGGTTTGGTTTGGTTTGGGTTTGGTTTGGGTTTAGTTTGGGTCTCTCTCTGGCCGTTTGTCTCTCTGTCTCTCTCTGTCTCTCTGGGTTCTCTCTGCCTCTGGGTTTGGTTTGGGTCTCTGTCTCTCTCTCTATCTCTCTCTCTGTCTCTCTGTCTCTCTCTGTCCCTCTCGGTTCTCTCTGCTTCTGGGTTTGGTTTGGGTTTGGTTTGGTTTGAGTTTGGGTTTGGTTTGGGTTTGATTTGGTTTGGGTTTGATTTGGTTTGGGTTTGATTTGGTTTGGGTTTGGTTTGGTATGGTTCTCTGTCTCTCTCGCTATCTCTCTCTCTGGCTGTTTGTCTCTCTCTCTCTCTCTGTCTCTCTGGGTTCTCTCTGCCTCTGGGTTTGGTTTGGGTTTGGTCTGGTTTGGTTTGGTTTGGTTTGGGTTTGGTTTGGGTTTGGTCTGGTTTGGTTTGGTTTGGGTTTGATTTGGTTTGGTTTGGGTTTAGTTTGGGTCTCTTTCTGTCTCTTTGTCTCTCTCTCTCTATCTCTCCGTCTCTCTGAGTTCTCTCTGCCTCTGGGTTTGGTTTGGGTTTGGTTTGGTTTGGTTTGGTTTGGTTTGGGTTTGATTTGGTTTGGTGTGGGTCTCTGTCGGTCTCTCTGTCTCTCTGGGTTCTCTCTGCCTCAGGGTTTGGTTTGGCTCTCTGTCTCTCTCTCTATCTCTCTCTCTGTCTCTTTGTCTCTCTCTGTCCCTCTGGGTTTGGTTTGGGTTTGGCTTGGTTTGGGTTTGGGTTTGGTTTGGGTTTGGTTTGGTTTGGTTTGGGTTTGGTTTGGGTTTGGTTTGGTTTGGGTTTGGTTTGGTTTGGGTTTGGTTTGGTTTGGGTTTGGTTTGGGTTTAGTTTGGGTCTCTCTCTGGCCGTTTGTCTCTCTGTCTCTCTCTGTCTCTCTGGGTTCTCTCTGCCTCTGGGTTTGGTTTGGGTCTCTGTCTCTCTCTCTATCTCTCTCTCTGTCTCTCTGTCTCTCTCTGTCCCTCTCGGTTCTCTCTGCTTCTGGGTTTGGTTTGGGTTTGGTTTGGTTTGAGTTTGGGTTTGGTTTGGGTTTGATTTGGTTTGGGTTTGGTTTGGTATGGTTCTCTGTCTCTCTCGCTATCTCTCTCTCTGGCTGTTTGTCTCTCTCTCTCTCTCTGTCTCTCTGGGTTCTCTCTGCCTCTGGGTTTGGTTTGGGTTTGGTCTGGTTTGGTTTGGTTTGGTTTGGGTTTGGTTTGGGTTTGGTCTGGTTTGGTTTGGTTTGGGTTTGATTTGGTTTGGTTTGGGTTTAGTTTGGGTCTCTTTCTGTCTCTTTGTCTCTCTCTCTCTATCTCTCCGTCTCTCTGAGTTCTCTCTGCCTCTGGGTTTGGTTTGGGTTTGGTTTGGTTTGGTTTGGTTTGGTTTGGGTTTGATTTGGTTTGGTGTGGGTCTCTGTCGGTCTCTCTGTCTCTCTGGGTTCTCTCTGCCTCAGGGTTTGGTTTGGGTCTCTGTCTCTCTCTCTATCTCTCTCTCTGTCTCTTTGTCTCTCTCTGTCCCTCTGGGTTTGGTTTGGGTTTGGCTTGGTTTGGGTTTGGGTTTGGTTTGGGTTTGGTTTGGTTTGGTTTGGGTTTGGTTTGGGTTTGGTTTGGTTTGGGTTTGGTTTGGTTTGGGTTTGGTTTGGTTTGGGTTTGGTTTGGGTTTAGTTTGGGTCTCTCTCTGGCCGTTTGTCTCTCTGTCTCTCTCTGTCTCTCTGGGTTCTCTCTGCCTCTGGGTTTGGTTTGGGTCTCTGTCTCTCTCTCTATCTCTCTCTCTGTCTCTCTGTCTCTCTCTGTCCCTCTCGGTTCTCTCTGCTTCTGGGTTTGGTTTGGGTTTGGTTTGGTTTGAGTTTGGGTTTGGTTTGGGTTTGGTTTGGTTTGGTTCTCTGTCTCTCTCGCTATCTCTCTCTCTGGCTGTTTGTCTCTCTCTCTCTCTCTGTCTCTCTGGGTTCTCTCTGCCTCTGGGTTTGGTTTGGGTTTGGTCTGGTTTGGTTTGGTTTGGTTTGGTTTGGGTTTGGTTTGGGTTTGGTCTGGTTTGGTTTGGTTTGGTTTGGGTTTGGTTTGGGTTTGGTCTGGTTTGGTTTGGTTTGGGTTTGGTTTGGGTTTGGGTCTCTGTCTCTCTCTCTATCTCTCTCTCTGTCTCTCTGTCTCTCTCTCTGTCTCTCTGGGTTCTCACTGCCTCTGGGTTTAGTTTGGGTTTGGTTTGGTTTGGGTTTGATTTGGTTTGGTTTGGGTTTAGTTTGGGTCTCTTTCTGTCTCTTTGTCTCTCTCTCTATCTCTCCGTCTCTCTGAGTTCTCGCTGCCTCTGGGTTTGGTTTGGGTTTGGTTTGGTTTGGTTTGGTTTGGTTTGGGTTTGATTTGGTTTGGTGTGGGTCTCTGTCGGTCTCTCTGTCTCTCTGGGTTCTCTCTGCCTCAGGGTTTGGTTTGGGTCTCTGTCTCTCTCTCTATCTCTCTCTCTGTCTCTTTGTCTCTCTCTGTCCCTCTGGGTTTGGTTTGGGTTTGGCTTGGTTTGGGTTTGGGTTTGGTTTGGGTTTGGTTTGGTTTGGTTTGGGTTTGGTTTGGGTTTGGTTTGGTTTGGGTTTGGTTTGGTTTGGGTTTGGTTTGGGTTTGGTTTGGGTTTAGTTTGGGTCTCTCTCTGGCCGTTTGTCTCTCTGTCTCTCTCTGTCTCTCTGGGTTCTCTCTGCCTCTGGGTTTGGTTTGGGTCTCTATCTCTCTCTCTATCTCTCTCTCTGTCTCTCTGTCTCTCTCTGTCCCTCTCGGTTCTCTCTGCTTCTGGGTTTGGTTTGGGTTTGGTTTGGTTTGGGTTTGGTTTGGTTTGGGTTTGGTTTGGGTTTGGTCTGGATTGGTTTGGTTTGGGTTTGGTTTGGGTTTGGTTTGGGTTTGGTTTGGGTTTGGTTTGTGTTTGGTTTGGTTTGGGTTTGGTTTGGGTTTGGTTTGGGTTTAGTTTGGGTCTCTTTCTGTCTCTTTGTCTCTCTCTCTATTTCTCCGTCTCTCTGGGTTCTCTCTCCCTCTGGGCTTGGTTTGGGCTTGGTTTGGGTTTGGTTTGGGTTGGGTTTGGTTTGGGTTTGGTTTGGGTTTGGTTTGGTTTGGGTCTCTGTCTCTCTCTCTCTCTCTCTCTCTCTGTCTCTCTGTCTCTCTCTCTGTCTCTCTGGGTTCTCACTGCCTCTGGGTTTACTTTGGGTTTGGTTTGGTTTGGGTTTAGTTTGGGTCTCTTTCTGTCTCTTTGTCTCTCTCTCTATCTCTCCGTCTCTCTGAGTTCTCTCTGCCTCTGGGTTTGGTTTGGGTTTGGTTTGGTTTGGTTTGGTTTGGTTTGGGTTTGATTTGGTTTGGTGTGGGTCTCTGTCGGTCTCTCTGTCTCTCTGGGTTCTCTCTGCCTCAGGGTTTGGTTTGGGTCTCTGTCTCTCTCTCTATCTCTCTCCCTGTCTCTTTGTCTCTTTCTGTCCCTCTGGGTTTGGTTTGGGTTTGGCTCGGTTTGGGTTTGGTTTGGTTTGGGTTTGGTTTGGTTTGGGTCTCTGTCTCTCTCTCTATCTCTCTCTCTGTCTCTCTGGGTTCTCACTGCCTCTGGGTTTAGTTTGGGTTTGGTTTGGTTTGGGTTTGATTTGGTTTGGTTTGGGTTTAGTTTGGGTCTCTTTCTGTCTCTTTGTCTCTCTCTCTATCTCTCTGTCTCTCTGAGTTCTCTCTGCCTCTGGGTTTGGTTTGGGTTTGGTTTGGTTTGGTTTGGTTTGGTTTGGGTTTGATTTGGTTTGGTGTGGGTCTCTGTCGGTCTCTGTGTCTCTCTGGGTTCTCTCTGCCTCAGGGTTTGGTTTGGGTCTCTGTCTCTCTCTCTATCTCTCTCTCTGTCTCTTTGTCTCTCTCTGTCCCTCTGGGTTTGGTTTGGGTTTGGCTTGGTTTGGGTTTGGGTTTGGTTTGGGTTTGGTTTGGTTTGGTTTGGGTTTGGTTTGGGTTTGGTTTGGTTTGGGTTTGGTTTGGTTTGGGTTTGGTTTGGTTTGGGTTTGGTTTGGGTTTAGTTTGGGTCTCTCTCTGGCCGTTTGTCTCTCTGTCTCTCTCTGTCTCTCTGGGTTCTCTCTGCCTCTGGGTTTGGTTTGGGTTTGGTCTAGTTTGGTTTGGTTTGGTTTGGGTTTGGTTTGGGTTTGGTCTGGTTTGGTTTGGTTTGGGTTTGGTTTGGGTTTGGTTTGGGTTTAGTTTGGGTCTCTTTCTGTCTCTTTGTCTCTCTCTCTATTTCTCCGTCTCTCTGGGTTCTCTCTCCCTCTGGGCTTGGTTTGGGTTTGGTTTGGGTTTGGTTTGGGTTGGGTTTGGTTTGGGTTTGGTTTGGGTTTGGTTTGGTTTGGTTTGGGTTTGGTTTGGGTTTGGTTTGGTTTGGGTTTGGTTTGGGTTTGGTTTGGGTTTAGTTTGGGTCTCTTTCTGTCTCTTTGTCTCTCTCTCTATCTCTCCGTCTCTCTGGGTTCTCTCTCCCTCTGGGCTTGGTTTGGGTTTGGTTTGGGTTTCTCTCTGTCTCTCTGTCTCTCTCTGTCTCTCTGGGTTCTCACTGCCTCTGGGTTTGGTTTGGGTTTGGTTTAGTTTGGGTTTGGGTTTGGTTTGGGTTTGGTTTGGTTTGGGTCTCTGTCGCTCTCTCTATCTCTCTCTCTGTCTCTTTGTCTCTCTCTGTCCCTCTGGGTTTGGTTTGGGTTTCTCTCTGTCTCTCTGTCTCTCTCTGTCTCTCTCGCTATCTCTCTCTCTGGCTGTTTGTCTCTCTGTCTCTATCTGTCTCTCTGGGTTCTCTCTGCCTCTGGGTTTGGTTTGGGTTTGGTTTGGGTTTGGTTTGGGTTGGGTTTGGTTTGGGTTTGGTTTGGGTTTGGTTTGGTTTGGGTTTGGTTTGGTTTGGGTCTCTGTCGCTCTCTCTATCTCTCTCTCTGTCTCTTTGTCTCTCTCTGTCCCTCTGGGTTTGGTTTGGGTTTCTCTCTGTCTCTCTGTCTCTCTCTGTCTCTCTCGCTATCTCTCTCTCTGGCTGTTTGTCTCTCTGTCTCTATCTGTCTCTCTGGGTTCTCTCTGCCTCTGGGTTTGGTTTGGGTTTGGTTTGGTTTGGTTTGGTTTGGGTTTGATTTAGTTTGGTTTGGGTCTCTGTCGGTCTCTCTGTCTCTCTGGGTTCTCTCTCCCTCTGGGCTTGGTTTGGGTTTGGTTTGGGTTTGGTTTGGGTTGGGTTTGGTTTGGGTTTGGTTTGGGTTTGGTTTGGTTTGGGTCTCTGTCTCTCTCTCTCTATCTCTCTCTCTGTCTCTCTGGGTTCTCTCTGCCTCTGGGTTTGTTTTGGGTTTGGGGTTGGGTTTGGTTTGGGGTTGGTTTGGGTTTGGTTTGGTTTGGTTTGGGTTTGGTTTGGGTTTGGTTTGGTTTGGTTTGGGTTTGGTTTGGGTTTGGGTTTGGTTTGGGTTTAGTTTAGGTCTCTTTCTGTCTCTTTGTCTCTCTCTCTATCTCTCCGTCTCTCTGGGTTCTCTCTGCCTCTGGGTTTGGTTTGGGTTTGGTTTGGTTTGGTTTGGTTTGGGTTTGATTTGGTTTGGTTTCTCTGTCTCTCTGTCTCTCTCTCTGTCTCTCTGGGTTCTCACTGCCTCTGGATTCGGTTTGGGTTTGGTTTGGTTTGGGTTTGGGTTTGGTTTGGTTTGGTTCTCTGTCTCTCTCTCTCTCTATCTCTCTCTCTGGCTGTTTGTCTCTCTGTCTCTCTCTGTCTCTCTGGGTTCTCTCTGCCTCTGGGTTTGGTTTGGGTCTCTATCTCTCTCTCTGTCTCTCTGTCTCTCTCTGTCCCTCTGGGTTCTCACTGCTTCTGGGTTTGGTTTATGTTTGGTTTGGTTTGGGTTTGGGTTTGGTTTGGGTTTGGTTTGGTTTGGTCTGAAATTTTCCGCGCATCACCAATATGATGATTATAAGCCCGTAGTACCCTTAGGTTGAGAAAATTTGTTACATTTTTTTTCGTTCAATAAGGCTTTGTAGCGATGTTGCATAATCGGAAACTGCCCGCGCAACACGAATATGATGATTGTAAGCCCGTAGTACCGTTAGGTTGACAAAATCGGTCGAAATTTTGTTTCGTCCAATAAGGCTTTGTAGCGATGTCTCGCAATCGGACACTTGCAGCGCAACACGAATGTGATGATTATAAGCCCGTAGTACCCTTAGGTTGACAAAATTGGTCGACATTTTTTTTCGTCCAATAAGGCTTTGTAGCGATGGCTCGCAATCGGAAATTTCCCGCGCAACACGAATATGATGATCATAAGCCCGTAGTACCCTTAGGCTGAGAAAATTGGTTACATTTTTGTTTCGTTCAATAACGCTTTGTAGCGATGTTGCACAATCGAAAACTTGGAGCGCAACACGAATATGATGATTATAAGCCCGTAGTACCCTTAGGTTGAGAAAATTGGTTACATTTTTGTTTCGTTCAATAACGCTTTGTAGCGATGTTGCACAATCGGAAACTGCCCGCGCAACACGAATATGATGATTATAAGCCCGTAGTACCCTTAGGTTGATAAAATTGGTTAAATTTTGTTTTCGTTCAATAACGCTTTGTACCGATGTTGCACAATCGGACACTTGCAGCGCAACACGAATGTGATGATTATAAGCCTGTAGTACCCTTAGGTTGAGAAAATTGGTTACATTTTTTTTTCGTTCAATAAGGCTTTGTAGCGATGTTGCACAATCGGAAACTGCCCGCGCAACACGAATATGATGATTGTAAGCCCGTAGTACCGTTAGGTTGACAAAATCGGACGAAATTTGTTTTCGTCCAATAAGGCTTTGTAGCGATGTCTCGCAATCGGACACTTGCAGCGCAACACGAATATGATGATTATAAGCCCGTAGTACCGTTAGGTTGACAAAATCGGTCGAAATTTTGTTTCGTCCAATAAGGCTTTGTAGCGATGTCTCGCAATCGGACACTTGCAGCGCAACACGAATGTGATGATTATAAGCCCGTAGTACCGTTAGGTTGACAAAATTGGTCGAAATTTGTTTTCGTCCAATAAGGCTTTGTAGCGATGGCTCGCAATCGGAAATTTCCCGCGCAACACGAATATGATGATCATAAGCCCGTAGTACCCTTAGGTTGAGAAAATTGGTTACATTTTTGTTTCGTTCAATAACGCTTTGTAGCGATGTTGCACAATCGAAAACTTGCAGGGCAACACGAATATGATGAGTATAAGCCCGTAGTACCCTTAGGTTGAGAAAATTGATTACATTTTTGTTTCGTTCAATAACGCTTTGTAGCGATGTTGCACAATCGGACACTTGCAGCGCAACATGAATATGATGATTATAAGCCCGTAGTACCCTTAGGTTGAGAAAATTGGTTACATTTTTTTGTCGTTCAATAAGGCTTTGTAGCGATGTTGCACAATCGGAAACTGCCCGCGCAACACGAATATGATGATTATAAGCCCGTAGTACCCTTAGGTTGATAAAATTGGTTAAATTTTGTTTTCGTTCAATAAGGCTTTGTAGCGATGTCTCGCAATCGGACACTTGCAGCGCAACACGAATATGATGATTATAAGCCCGTAGTACCCTTAGGTTGAGAAAATTGGTTAATTTTTGTTTTCGTTCAATAAGGCTTTGTAGCGATGTTGCACAATCTGAAATTTCCCGCGCAACACCAATATGATGATTATAAGCCCGTAGTACCCTTAGGTTGAGAAAATTTGTTACATTTTTTTTCGTTCAATAAGGCTTTGTAGCGATGTTGCATAATCGGAAACTGCCCGCGCAACACGAATATGATGATTGTAAGCCCGTAGTACTGTTAGGTTGACAAAATCGGTCGAAATTTTGTTTCGTCCAATAAGGCTTTGTAGCGATGTCTCGCAATCGGGCACTTGCAGCGCAACACGAATGTGAAGATTATAAGCCCGTAGTACCCTTAGGTTGACAAAATTGGTCGACATTTTTTTTCGTCCAATAAGGCTTTGTAGCGATGGCTCGCAATCGGAAATTTCCTGCGCAACACGAATATGATGATCATAAGCCCGTAGTGCCCTTAGGTTGAGAAAATTGGTTACATTTTTGTTTCGTTCAATAACGCTTTGTAGCGATGATGCACAATCGGAAACTGCCCGCGGAAACACGAATATGATGATTATAAGCCCGTAGTACCCTTAGGTTGATAAAATTGGTTAAATTTGGTTTTCGTTCAATAACGCTTTGTACCGATGTTGCACAATCGGACACTTGCAGCGCAACACGAATATGATGTTTATAAGCCCGTAGTACCCTTAGGTTGAGAAAATTGGTTACATTTTTGTTTCGTTCAATAACGCTTTGTAGCGATGTTGTACAATCGGACACTTGCAGCGCAACACGAATATCATGATTATAAGCCTGTAGTACCCTTAGGTTGAGAAAATTGGTTACATTTTTTTTTCGTTCAATAAGGCTTTGTAGCGATGTTGCACAATCGGAAACTGCCCGCGCAACACGAATATGATGATTATAAGCCCATAGTACCCTTAGGTTGATAAAATTGGTTAAATTTTTTTTTCGTTCAATAACGCTTTGTAGCGATGTTGCACAATCGGACACTTGCAGCGCAACACGAATATCATGATTATAAGCCCGTAGTACCCTTAGGTTGAGAAAATTGGTTACATTTTTTTTCGTTCAATAAGGCTTTGTAGCGATGTTGCACAATCGGAAACTGCCCGCGCAACACGAATATGATGATCATAAGCCCGTAGTGCCCTTAGGTTGAGAAAATTGGTTACATTTTTGTTTCGTTCAATAACGCTTTGTAGCGATGTTGCACAATCGGAAACTGCCCGCGGAAACACGAATATGATGATTATAAGCTCGTAGTACCCTTAGGTTGATAAAATTGGTTAAATTTTGTTTTCGTTCAATAACGCTTTGTACCGATGTTGCACAATCGGACACTTGCAGCGCAACACGAATATGATGTTTATAAGCCCGTAGTACCCTTAGGTTGAGAAAATTGGTTACATTTTTGTTTCGTTCAATAACGCTTTGTAGCGATGTTGTACAATCGGACACTTGCAGCGCAACACGAATATCATGATTATAAGCCTGTAGTACCCTTAGGTTGAGAAAATTGGTTACATTTTTTTTTCGTTCTATAAGGCTTTGTAGCGATGTTGCACAATCGGAAACTGCCCGCGCAACACGAATATGATGATTGTAAGCCCGTAGTACCGTTAGGTTGACAAAATCGGACGAAATTTGTTTTCGTCCAATAAGGCTTTGTACCGATGTTGCACAATCGGACACTTGCAGCGCAACACGAATATGATGTTTATAAGCCCGTAGTACCCTTAGGTTGAGAAAATTGGTTACATTTTTTTTTCGTTCAATAAGGCTTTGTAGCGATGTTGCACAATCGGAAACTGCCCGCGCAACACGAATATCATGATTATAAGCCCGTAGTACCCTTAGGTTGAGAAAATTGGTTACATTTTTTTTCGTCCAATAAGGCTTTGTAGCGATGTCTCGCAATCGGGCACTTGCAGCGCAACACGAATGTGATGATTATAAGCCCGTAGTACCCTTAGGTTGACAAAATTGGTCGACATTTTTTTTCGTCCAATAAGGCTTTGTAGCGATGGCTCGCAATCGGAAATTTCCCGCGCAACACGAATATGATGATCATAAGCCCGTAGTACCCTTAGGTTGAGAAAATTGGTTACATTTTTGTTTCGTTCAATAACGCTTTGTAGCGATGTTGCACAATCGGAAACTGCCCGCGCAACACGAATATGATGATTATAAGCCCGTAGTACCCTTAGGTTGATAAAATTGGTTAAATTTTGTTTTCGTTCAATAACGCTTTGTACCGATGTTGCACAATCGGACACTTACAGCGCAACACGAATATGATGTTTATAAGCCCGTAGTACCCTTAGGTTGAGAAAATTGGTTACATTTTTGTTTCGTTCAATAACGCTTTGTAGCGATGTTGTACAATCGGACACTTGCAGCGCAACACGAATATGATGATTATAAGCCCGTAGTACCCTTAGGTTGAGAAAATTGGTTCCATTTTTTTTTCGTTCAATAAGGCTTTGTAGCGATGTTGCACAATCTGAAATTTCCCGCGCAACGCCAATATGATGATTATAAGCCCGTAGTACCCTTAGGTTGAGAACATTTGTTACATTTTTTTTCGTTCAATAAGGCTTTGTAGCGATGTTGCATAATCGGAAACTGCCCGCGCAACACGAATATGATGATTGTAAGCCCGTAGTACCGTTAGGTTGACAAAATCGGACGAAATTTGTTTTCGTCCAATAAGGCTTTGTAGCGATGTTGCACAATCGAAAACTTGCAGCGCAACACGAATATGATGATTATAAGCCCGTAGTACCCTTAGGTTGAGAAAATTGGTTACATTTTTGTTTCGTTCAATAACGCTTTGTAGCGATGTTGCACAATCGGAAACTGCCCGCGCAACACGAATATGATGATTATAAGCCCGTAGTACCCTTAGGTTGAGAAAATTGGTTACATTTTTGTTTCGTTCAATAACGCTTCGTACCGATGTTGCACAATCGGACACTTGCAGCGCAACACGATTATGATGATTATAAGCCCGTAGTACCCTTAGGTTGAGAAAATTGGTTACATTTTTGTTTCGTTCAATAACGCTTTGTAGCGATGTTGTACAATCGGACACTTGCAGCGCAACACGAATATCATGATTATAAGCCTGTAGTACCCTTAGGTTGAGAAAATTGGTTACGTTTTTTTTTCGTTCAATAAGGCTTTGTAGCGATGTTGCACAATCGGAAACTGCCCGCGCAACACGAATATGATGATTGTAAGCCCGTAGTACCGTTAGGTTGACAAAATCGGACGAAATTTGTTTTCGTCCAATAAGGCTTTGTAGCGATGTCTCGCAATCGGACACTTGCAGCGCAACACGAATATGATGATTATAAGCCCGTAGTACCGTTAGGTTGACAAAATCGGTCGAAATTTTGTTTCGTCCAATAAGGCTTTGTAGCGATGGCTCGCAATCGGAAATTTCCCGCGCAACACGAATATGATGATCATAAGCCCGTAGTACCCTTAGGTTGAGAAAATTGGTTACATTTTTGTTTCGTTCAATAACGCTTTGTAGCGATGTTGCACAATCGGACACTTGCAGCGCAACACGAATATGATGATTATAAGCCCGTAGTACCCTTAGGTTGAGAAAATTGGTTCCATTTTTTTTTCGTTCAATAAGGCTTTGTAGCGATGTTGCACAATCTGAAATTTCCCGCGCAACGCCAATATGATGATTATAAGCCCGTAGTACCCTTAGGTTGAGAAAATTGGTTACATTTTTGTTTCGTTCAATAACGCTTTGTAGCGATGTTGTACAATCGGACACTTGCAGCGCAACACGAATATCATGATTATAAGCCTGTAGTACCCTTAGGTTGAGAAAATTGGTTACGTTTTTTTTTCGTTCAATAACGCTTTGTAGCGATGTTGCACAATCGGAAACTGCCCGCGCAACACGAATATGATGATTATAAGCCCGTAGTACCCTTAGGTTGAGAAAATTGGTTACATTTTTGTTTCGTTCAATAACGCTTTGTAGCGATGTTGTACAATCGGACACTTGCAGCGCAACACGAATATCATGATTATAAGCCTGTAGTACCCTTAGGTTGAGAAAATTGGTTACGTTTTTTTTTCGTTCAATAAGGCTTTGTAGCGATGTTGCACAATCGGAAACTGCCCGCGCAACACGAATATGATGATTGTAAGCCCGTAGTACCGTTAGGTTGACAAAATCGGACGAAATTTGTTTTCGTCCAATAAGGCTTTGTAGCGATGTCTCGCAATCGGACACTTGCAGCGCAACACGAATATGATGATTATAAGCCCGTAGTACCGTTAGGTTGACAAAATCGGTCGAAATTTTGTTTCGTCCAATAAGGCTTTGTAGCGATGGATCGCAATCGGAAATTTCCCGCGCAACACGAATATGATGATCATAAGCCCGTAGTACCCTTAGGTTGAGAAAATTGGTTACATTTTTGTTTCGTTCAATAACGCTTTGTAGCGATGTTGCACAATCGGACACTTGCAGCGCAACACGAATATGATGATTATAAGCCCGTAGTACCCTTAGGTTGAGAAAATTGGTTACATTTTTTTTTCGTTCAATAAGGCTTTGTAGCGATGTTGCACAATCGGA
Source organism: Netelia virgata (assembly GCA_951802705.1). NCBI lineage: Eukaryota > Metazoa > Arthropoda > Insecta > Hymenoptera > Ichneumonidae > Netelia > Netelia virgata. Next base: position 16,643,998 of record OX637866.1, read on the forward strand.
AACTGCCCGCGCAACACGAATATGATGATTATAAGCCCGTAGTACCCTTAGGTTGATAAAATTGGTTAAATTTTGTTTTCGTTCAATAACGCTTTGTACCGATGTTGCACAATCGGACACTTGCAGCGCAACACGAATATGATGATTATAAGCCCGTAGTACCCTTAGGTTGAGAAAATTGGTTAATTTTTGTTTTCGTTCAATAAGGCTTTGTAGCGATGTTGCACAATCTGAAATTTCCCGCGCAACACCAATATGATGATTATAAGCCCGTAGTAACCTTAGGTTGAGAAAATTTGTTACATTTTTTTTCGTTCAATAAGGCTTTGTAGCGATGTTGCATAATCGGAAACTGCCCGCGCAACACGAATATGATGATTATAAGCCCGTAGTACCATTAGGTTGACAAAATCGGTCGAAATTTTGTTTCGTCCAATAAGGCTTTGTAGCGTTGTCTCGCAATCGGACACTTGCAGCGCAACACGAATGTGATGATTATAAGCCCGTAGTACCGTTAGGTTGACAAAATTGGTCGAAATTTGTTTTCGTCCAATAAGGCTTTGTAGCGATGGCTCGCAATCGGAAATTTCCCGCGCAACACGAATATGATGATCATAAGCCCGTAGTACCCTTAGGTTGAGAAAATTGGTTACATTTTTTTTTCGTTCAATAAGGCTTTGTAGCGATGTTGCACAATCGGAAACTGCCCGCGCAACACGAATATGATGATTATAAGCCCGTAGTACCCTTAGGTTGATAAAATTGGTTCAATTTTGTTTTCGTTCAATAACGCTTTGTACCGATGTTGCACAATCGGACACTTGCAGCGCAACACGAATATGATGATTATAAGCCCGTAGTACCCTTAGGTTGATAAAATTGGTTCAATTTTGTTTTCGTTCAATAACGCTTTGTACGGATGTTGCACAATCGGACACTTGCAGCGCAACACGAATATGATGATTATAAGCCCGTAGTACCCTTAGGTTGATAAAATTGGTTAAATTTTGTTTTCGTTCAATAACGCTTTGTACCGATGTTGCACAATCGGACACTTGCAGCGCAACACGAATATGATGATTATAAGCCCGTAGTACCCTTAGGTTGAGAAAATTGGTTAATTTTTGTTTTCGTTCAATAAGGCTTTGTAGCGATGTTGCACAATCTGAAATTTCCCGCGCAACACCAATATGATGATTATAAGCCCGTAGTAACCTTAGGTTGAGAAAATTTGTTACATTTTTTTTCGTTCAATAAGGCTTTGTAGCGATGTTGCATAATCGGAAACTGCCCGCGCAACACGAATATGATGATTATAAGCCCGTAGTACCATTAGGTTGACAAAATCGGTCGAAATTTTGTTTCGTCCAATAAGGCTTTGTAGCGTTGTCTCGCAATCGGACACTTGCAGCGCAACACGAATGTGATGATTATAAGCCCGTAGTACCGTTAGGTTGACAAAATTGGTCGAAATTTGTTTTCGTCCAATAAGGCTTTGTAGCGATGGCTCGCAATCGGAAATTTCCCGCGCAACACGAATATGATGATCATAAGCCCGTAGTACCCTTAGGTTGAGAAAATTGGTTACATTTTTTTTTCGTTCAATAAGGCTTTGTAGCGATGTTGCACAATCGGAAACTGCCCGCGCAACACGAATATGATGATTATAAGCCCGTAGTACCCTTAGGTTGATAAAATTGGTTCAATTTTGTTTTCGTTCAATAACGCTTTGTACCGATGTTGCACAATCGGACACTTGCAGCGCAACACGAATATGATGATTATAAGCCCGTAGTACCCTTAGGTTGATAAAATTGGTTCAATTTTGTTTTCGTTCAATAACGCTTTGTACCGATGTTGCACAATCGGACACTTGCAGCGCAACACGAATATGATGATTATAAGCCCGTAGTACCCTTAGGTTGAGAAAATTGGTTAATTTTTGTTTTCGTTCAATAAGGCTTTGTAGCGATGTTGCACAATCTGAAATTTCCCGCGCAACACCAATATGATGATTATAAGCCCGTAGTAACCTTAGGTTGAGAAAATTTGTTACATTTTTTTTCGTTCAATAAGGCTTTGTAGCGATGTTGCATAATCGGAAACTGCCCGCGCAACACGAATATGATGATTATAAGCCCGTAGTACCATTAGGTTGACAAAATCGGTCGAAATTTTGTTTCGTCCAATAAGGCTTTGTAGCGATGTCTCGCAATCGGACACTTGCAGCGCAACACGAATGCGATGATTATAAGCCCGTAGTACCGTTAGGTTGACAAAATTGGTCGAAATTTGTTTTCGTCCAATAAGGCTTTGTAGCGATGGCTCGCAATCGGAAATTTCCCGCGCAACACGAATATGATGATCATAAGCCCGTAGTACCCTTAGGTTGAGAAAATTGGTTACATTTTTTTTTCGTTCAATAAGGCTTTGTAGCGATGTTGCACAATCGGAAACTGCCCGCGCAACACGAATATGATGATTATAAGCCCGTAGTACCCTTAGGTCGATAAAATTGGTTCAATTTTGTTTTCGTTCAATAACGCTTTGTACCGATGTTGCACAATCGGACACTTGCAGCGCAACACGAATATGATGATTATAAGCCCGTAGTACCCTTAGGTTGATAAAATTGGTTCAATTTTGTTTTCGTTCAATAACGCTTTGTACCGATGTTGCACAATCGGACACTTGCAGCGCAACACGAATATGATGATTATAAGCCCGTAGTACCCTTAGGTTGAGAAAATTGGTTACATTTTCGTTTCGTTCAATAACGCTTTGTAGCGATGTTGCACAATCGGACACTTGCAGCGCAACACGAATATGATGATTATAAGCCCGTAGTACCCTTAGGTTGAGAAAATTGCTTACATTTTTTTTTCGTTCAATAAGGCTTTGTAGCGATGTTGCACAATCGGAAACTGCCCGCGCAACACGAATATGATGATTATAAGCCCGTAGTACCCTTAGGTTGATAATATTGGTTAAATTTTGTTTTCGTTCAATAAGGCTTTGTAGCGATGTTGCATAATCGGAAACTGCCCGCGCAACACGAATATGATGATTATAAGCCCGTAGTACCATTAGGTTGACAAAATCGGTCGAAATTTTGTTTCGTCCAATAAGGCTTTGTAGCGATGGCTCGCAATCGGAAATTTCCCGCGCAACACGAATATGATGATCATAAGCCCGTAGTACCCTTAGGTTGAGAAAATTGGTTAATTTTTGTTTTCGTTCAATAACGCTTTGTACCGATGTTGCACAATCGGACACTTGCAGCGCAACACGAATATGATGATTATAAGCCCGTAGTACCCTTAGGTTGAGAAAATTGGTTACATTTTCGTTTCGTTCAATAACGCTTTGTAGCGATGTTGCACAATCGGACACTTGCAGCGCATCACGAATATCATGATTTTAAGCCCGTAGGACCCTTAGGTTGACAAAATCGGTCGAAATTTTTTTTCGTCCAATAAGGCTTTGTAGCGATGTCTCGCAATCGGACACTTGCAGCGCAACACGAATATGATGATTATAAGCCCGTAGTACCCTTAGGTTGAGAAAATTGGTTAATTTTTGTTTTCGTTCAATAAGGCTTTGTAGCGATGTTGCACAATCTGAAATTTCCCGCGCAACGCCAATATGATGATTATAAGCCCGTAGTACCCTTAGGTTGAGAACATTTGTTACATTTTTTTTCGTTCAATAAGGCTTTGTAGCGATGTTGCATAATCGGAAACTGCCCGCGCAACACGAATATGTTGATTGTAAGCCCGTAGTACCGTGAGGTTGACAAAATCGGACGAAATTTGTTTTCGTCCAATAAGGCTTTGTAACGATGTCTCGCAATCGGACACTTGCAGCGCAACACAAATATGATGATTATAAGCCCGTAGTACCGTTAGGTTGACAAAATCGGTCGAAATTTTGTTTCGTCCAATAAGGCTTTGTAGCGATGTCTCGCAATCGGACACTTGCAGCGCAACACGAATGTGATGATTATAAGCCCGTAGTACCGTTAGGTTGACAAAATTGATCGAAATTTTTATTCGTCCAATAAGGCTTTGTAGCGATGGCTCGCAATCGGAAATTTCCCGCGCAACACGAATATAATGATCATAAGCCCGTAGTACCCTTAGGTTGAGAAAATTGGTTACATTTTTTTTCGTTCAATAAGGCTTTGTAGCGATGTTGCACAATCGGAAACTGCCCGCGCAACACGAATATGATGATTATAAGCCCGTAGTACCCTTAGGTTGATAAAATTGGTTAAATTTTGTTTTCGTTCAATAACGCTTTGTACCGATGTTGCACAATCGGACACTTGCAGCGCAACACGAATATGATGTTTATAAGCCCGTAGTACCCTTAGGTTGAGAAAATTGGTTACATTTTTGTTTCGTTCAATAACGCTTTGTAGCGATGTTGTACAATCGGACACTTGCAGCGCAACACGAATATCATGATTATAAGCCTGTAGTACCCTTAGGTTGAGAAAATTGGTTACATTTTTTTTTCGTTCAATAAGGCTTTGTAGCGATGTTGCACAATCGGAAACTGCCCGCGCAACACGAATATGATGATTGTAAGCCCGTAGTACCGTTAGGTTGACAAAATCGGACGAAATTTGTTTTCGTCCAATAAGGCTTTGTAGCGATGTCTCGCAATCGGACACTTGCAGCGCAACACGAATATGATGATTATAAGCCCGTAGTACCCTTAGGTTGAGAAAATTGGTTAATTTTTTTTTTCGTTCAATAAGGCTTTGTAGCTATGTTGCACAATCTGAAATTTTCCGCGCAACACCAATATGATGATTATAAGCCCGTAGTACCCTTAGGTTGAGAAAATTTGTTACATTTTTTTCGTTCAATAAGGCTTTGTAGCGATGTTGCATAATCGGAAACTGCCCGCGCAACACGAATATGATGATCATAAGCCCGTAGTACCCTTAGGTTGAGAAAATTGGTTACATTTTTGTTTCGTTCAATAACGCTTTGTAGCGATGTTGCACAATCGGAAACTGCCCGCGCAACACGAATATGATGATTATAAGCCCGTAGTACCCTTAGGTTGATAAAATTGGTTAAATTTTGTTTTCGTTCAATAACGCTTTGTACCGATGTTGCACAATCGGACACTTGCAGCGCAACACGAATATGATGTTTATAAGCCCGTAGTACCCTTAGGTTGAGAAAATTGGTTACATTTTTGTTTCGTTCAATAAGGCTTTGTAGCGATGTTGCACAATCGAAAACTGCCCGCGCAACACGAATATGATGATTGTAAGCCCGTAGTACCGTTAGGTTGACAAAATCGGACGAAATTTGTTTTCGTCCAATAAGGCTTTGTAGCGATGTCTCGCAATCGGACACTTGCAGCGCAACACGAATATGATGATTATAAGCCCGTAGTACCCTTAGGTTGAGAAAATTGGTTAATTTTTGTTTTCGTTCAATAAGGCTTTGTAGCGATGTTGCACAATCTGAAATTTCCCGCGCAACACCAATATGATGATTATAAGCCCGTAGTAACCTTAGGTTGAGAAAATTTGTTACATTTTTTTTCGTTCAATAAGGCTTTGTAGCGATGTTGCATAATCGGAAACTGCCCGCGCAACACGAATATGATGATTATAAGCCCGTAGTACCATTAGGTTGACAAAATCGGTCGAAATTTTGTTTCGTCCAATAAGGCTTTGTAGCGTTGTCTCGCAATCGGACACTTGCAGCGCAACACGAATGTGATGATTATAAGCCCGTAGTACCGTTAGGTTGACAAAATTGGTCGAAATTTGTTTTCGTCCAATAAGGCTTTGTAGCGATGGCTCGCAATCGGAAATTTCCCGCGCAACACGAATATGATGATCATAAGCCCGTAGTACCCTTAGGTTGAGAAAATTGGTTACATTTTTTTTTCGTTCAATAAGGCTTTGTAGCGATGTTGCACAATCGGAAACTGCCCGCGCAACACGAATATGATGATTATAAGCCCGTAGTACCCTTAGGTTGATAAAATTGGTTCAATTTTGTTTTCGTTCAATAACGCTTTGTACCGATGTTGCACAATCGGACACTTGCAGCGCAACACGAATATGATGATTATAAGCCCGTAGTACCCTTAGGTTGATAAAATTGGTTCAATTTTGTTTTCGTTCAATAACGCTTTGTACCGATGTTGCACAATCGGACACTTGCAGCGCAACACGAATATGATGATTATAAGCCCGTAGTACCCTTAGGTTGAGAAAATTGGTTAATTTTTGTTTTCGTTCAATAAGGCTTTGTAGCGATGTTGCACAATCTGAAATTTCCCGCGCAACACCAATATGATGATTATAAGCCCGTAGTAACCTTAGGTTGAGAAAATTTGTTACATTTTTTTTCGTTCAATAAGGCTTTGTAGCGATGTTGCATAATCGGAAACTGCCCGCGCAACACGAATATGATGATTATAAGCCCGTAGTACCATTAGGTTGACAAAATCGGTCGAAATTTTGTTTCGTCCAATAAGGCTTTGTAGCGATGTCTCGCAATCGGACACTTGCAGCGCAACACGAATGCGATGATTATAAGCCCGTAGTACCGTTAGGTTGACAAAATTGGTCGAAATTTGTTTTCGTCCAATAAGGCTTTGTAGCGATGGCTCGCAATCGGAAATTTCCCGCGCAACACGAATATGATGATCATAAGCCCGTAGTACCCTTAGGTTGAGAAAATTGGTTACATTTTTTTTTCGTTCAATAAGGCTTTGTAGCGATGTTGCACAATCGGAAACTGCCCGCGCAACACGAATATGATGATTATAAGCCCGTAGTACCCTTAGGTCGATAAAATTGGTTCAATTTTGTTTTCGTTCAATAACGCTTTGTACCGATGTTGCACAATCGGACACTTGCAGCGCAACACGAATATGATGATTATAAGCCCGTAGTACCCTTAGGTTGATAAAATTGGTTCAATTTTGTTTTCGTTCAATAACGCTTTGTACCGATGTTGCACAATCGGACACTTGCAGCGCAACACGAATATGATGATTATAAGCCCGTAGTACCCTTAGGTTGAGAAAATTGGTTACATTTTCGTTTCGTTCAATAACGCTTTGTAGCGATGTTGCACAATCGGACACTTGCAGCGCAACACGAATATGATGATTATAAGCCCGTAGTACCCTTAGGTTGAGAAAATTGCTTACATTTTTTTTTCGTTCAATAAGGCTTTGTAGCGATGTTGCACAATCGGAAACTGCCCGCGCAACACGAATATGATGATTATAAGCCCGTAGTACCCTTAGGTTGATAATATTGGTTAAATTTTGTTTTCGTTCAATAAGGCTTTGTAGCGATGTTGCATAATCGGAAACTGCCCGCGCAACACGAATATGATGATTATAAGCCCGTAGTACCATTAGGTTGACAAAATCGGTCGAAATTTTGTTTCGTCCAATAAGGCTTTGTAGCGATGGCTCGCAATCGGAAATTTCCCGCGCAACACGAATATGATGATCATAAGCCCGTAGTACCCTTAGGTTGAGAAAATTGGTTAATTTTTGTTTTCGTTCAATAACGCTTTGTACCGATGTTGCACAATCGGACACTTGCAGCGCAACACGAATATGATGATTATAAGCCCGTAGTACCCTTAGGTTGAGAAAATTGGTTACATTTTCGTTTCGTTCAATAACGCTTTGTAGCGATGTTGCACAATCGGACACTTGCAGCGCATCACGAATATCATGATTTTAAGCCCGTAGGACCCTTAGGTTGACAAAATCGGTCGAAATTTTTTTTCGTCCAATAAGGCTTTGTAGCGATGTCTCGCAATCGGACACTTGCAGCGCAACACGAATATGATGATTATAAGCCCGTAGTACCCTTAGGTTGAGAAAATTGGTTAATTTTTGTTTTCGTTCAATAAGGCTTTGTAGCGATGTTGCACAATCTGAAATTTCCCGCGCAACGCCAATATGATGATTATAAGCCCGTAGTACCCTTAGGTTGAGAACATTTGTTACATTTTTTTTCGTTCAATAAGGCTTTGTAGCGATGTTGCATAATCGGAAACTGCCCGCGCAACACGAATATGTTGATTGTAAGCCCGTAGTACCGTGAGGTTGACAAAATCGGACGAAATTTGTTTTCGTCCAATAAGGCTTTGTAACGATGTCTCGCAATCGGACACTTGCAGCGCAACACAAATATGATGATTATAAGCCCGTAGTACCGTTAGGTTGACAAAATCGGTCGAAATTTTGTTTCGTCCAATAAGGCTTTGTAGCGATGTCTCGCAATCGGACACTTGCAGCGCAACACGAATGTGATGATTATAAGCCCGTAGTACCGTTAGGTTGACAAAATTGATCGAAATTTTTATTCGTCCAATAAGGCTTTGTAGCGATGGCTCGCAATCGGAAATTTCCCGCGCAACACGAATATAATGATCATAAGCCCGTAGTACCCTTAGGTTGAGAAAATTGGTTACATTTTTTTTCGTTCAATAAGGCTTTGTAGCGATGTTGCACAATCGGAAACTGCCCGCGCAACACGAATATGATGATTATAAGCCCGTAGTACCCTTAGGTTGATAAAATTGGTTAAATTTTGTTTTCGTTCAATAACGCTTTGTACCGATGTTGCACAATCGGACACTTGCAGCGCAACACGAATATGATGTTTATAAGCCCGTAGTACCCTTAGGTTGAGAAAATTGGTTACATTTTTGTTTCGTTCAATAACGCTTTGTAGCGATGTTGTACAATCGGACACTTGCAGCGCAACACGAATATCATGATTATAAGCCTGTAGTACCCTTAGGTTGAGAAAATTGGTTACATTTTTTTTTCGTTCAATAAGGCTTTGTAGCGATGTTGCACAATCGGAAACTGCCCGCGCAACACGAATATGATGATTGTAAGCCCGTAGTACCGTTAGGTTGACAAAATCGGACGAAATTTGTTTTCGTCCAATAAGGCTTTGTAGCGATGTCTCGCAATCGGACACTTGCAGCGCAACACGAATATGATGATTATAAGCCCGTAGTACCCTTAGGTTGAGAAAATTGGTTAATTTTTTTTTTCGTTCAATAAGGCTTTGTAGCTATGTTGCACAATCTGAAATTTTCCGCGCAACACCAATATGATGATTATAAGCCCGTAGTACCCTTAGGTTGAGAAAATTTGTTACATTTTTTTCGTTCAATAAGGCTTTGTAGCGATGTTGCATAATCGGAAACTGCCCGCGCAACACGAATATGATGATCATAAGCCCGTAGTACCCTTAGGTTGAGAAAATTGGTTACATTTTTGTTTCGTTCAATAACGCTTTGTAGCGATGTTGCACAATCGGAAACTGCCCGCGCAACACGAATATGATGATTATAAGCCCGTAGTACCCTTAGGTTGATAAAATTGGTTAAATTTTGTTTTCGTTCAATAACGCTTTGTACCGATGTTGCACAATCGGACACTTGCAGCGCAACACGAATATGATGTTTATAAGCCCGTAGTACCCTTAGGTTGAGAAAATTGGTTACATTTTTGTTTCGTTCAATAAGGCTTTGTAGCGATGTTGCACAATCGAAAACTGCCCGCGCAACACGAATATGATGATTGTAAGCCCGTAGTACCGTTAGGTTGACAAAATCGGACGAAATTTGTTTTCGTCCAATAAGGCTTTGTAGCGATGTCTCGCAATCGGACACTTGCAGCGCAACACGAATATGATGATTATAAGCCCGTAGTACCCTTAGGTTGAGAAAATTGGTTAATTTTTTTTTTCGTTCAATAAGGCTTTGTAGCGATGTTGCACAATCTGAAATTTTCCGCGCAACACCAATATGATGATTATAAGCCCGTAGTACCCTTAGGTTGAGAAAATTTGTTACATTTTTTTTCGTTCAATAAGGCTTTGTAGCGATGTTGCATAATCGGAAACTGCCCGCGCAACACGAATATGATGATTGTAAGCCCGTAGTACCCTTAGGTTGACAAAATTGGTCGACATTTTTTTTCGTCCAATAAGGCTTTGTAGCGATGGCTCGCAATCGGAAATTTCCCGCGCAACACGAATATGACGATCATAAGCCCGTATTACCCTTAGGTTGAGAAAATTGGTTACATTTTTGTTTCGTTCAATAACGCTTTGTAGCGATGTTGCACAATCGAAAACTTGCAGCGCAACACGAATATGATGATTATAAGCCTGTAGTACCCTTAGGTTGAGAAAATTGGTTACATTTTTTTTTCGTTCAATAAGGCTTTGTAGCGATGTTGCACAATCGGAAACTGCCCGCGCAACACGAATATGATGATTGTAAGCCCGTAGTACCGTTAGGTTGACAAAATCGGACGAAATTTGTTTTCGTCCAATAAGGCTTTGTAGCGATGTCTCGCAATCGGACACTTGCAGCGCAACACGAATATGATGATTATAAGCCCGTAGTACCCTTAGGTTGAGAAAATTGGTTAATTTTTTTTTTCGTTCAATAAGGCTTTGTAGCTATGTTGCACAATCTGAAATTTTCCGCGCAACACCAATATGATGATTATAAGCCCGTAGTACCCTTAGGTTGAGAAAATTTGTTACATTTTTTTCGTTCAATAAGGCTTTGTAGCGATGTTGCATAATCGGAAACTGCCCGCGCAACACGAATATGATGATCATAAGCCCGTAGTACCCTTAGGTTGAGAAAATTGGTTACATTTTTGTTTCGTTCAATAACGCTTTGTAGCGATGTTGCACAATCGGAAACTGCCCGCGCAACACGAATATGATGATTATAAGCCCGTAGTACCCTTAGGTTGATAAAATTGGTTAAATTTTGTTTTCGTTCAATAACGCTTTGTACCGATGTTGCACAATCGGACACTTGCAGCGCAACACGAATATGATGTTTATAAGCCCGTAGTACCCTTAGGTTGAGAAAATTGGTTACATTTTTGTTTCGTTCAATAAGGCTTTGTAGCGATGTTGCACAATCGAAAACTGCCCGCGCAACACGAATATGATGATTGTAAGCCCGTAGTACCGTTAGGTTGACAAAATCGGACGAAATTTGTTTTCGTCCAATAAGGCTTTGTAGCGATGTCTCGCAATCGGACACTTGCAGCGCAACACGAATATGATGATTATAAGCCCGTAGTACCCTTAGGTTGAGAAAATTGGTTAATTTTTTTTTTCGTTCAATAAGGCTTTGTAGCGATGTTGCACAATCTGAAATTTTCCGCGCAACACCAATATGATGATTATAAGCCCGTAGTACCCTTAGGTTGAGAAAATTTGTTACATTTTTTTTCGTTCAATAAGGCTTTGTAGCGATGTTGCATAATCGGAAACTGCCCGCGCAACACGAATATGATGATTGTAAGCCCGTAGTACCGTTAGGTTGACAAAATCGGTCGAAATTTTGTTTCGTCCAATAAGGCTTTGTAGCGATGTCTCGCAATCGGGCACTTGCAGCGCAACACGAATGTGATGATTATAAGCCCGTAGTACCCTTAGGTTGACAAAATTGGTCGACATTTTTTTTCGTCCAATAAGGCTTTGTAGCGATGGCTCGCAATCGGAAATTTCCCGCGCAACACGAATATGATGATCATAAGCCCGTATTACCCTTAGGTTGAGAAAATTGGTTACATTTTTGTTTCGTTCAATAACGCTTTGTAGCGATGTTGCACAATCGAAAACTTGCAGCGCAACACGAATATGATGATTATAAGCCCGTAGTACCCTTAGGTTGAGAAAATTGGTTAATTTTTTTTTTCGTTCAATAAGGCTTTGTAGCGATGTTGCACAATCTGAAATTTTCCGCGCAACACCAATATGATGATTATAAGCCCGTAGTACCCTTAGGTTGAGAAAATTTGTTACATTTTTTTTCGTTCAATAAGGCTTTGTAGCGATGTTCCACAATCGGAAACTTCCCGCGCAACACGAATATGATGATTATAAGCCCGTAGTACCCTTAGGTTGATAAAATTGGTTAAATTTTGTTTTCGTTCAATAACGCTTTGTACCGATGTTGCACAATCGGACACTTGCAGCGCAACACGAATATGATGTTTATAAGCCCGTAGTACCCTTAGGTTGAGAAAATTGGTTACATTTTTGTTTCGTTCAATAAGGCTTTGTAGCGATGTTGCACAATCGAAAACTGCCCGCGCAACACGAATATGATGATTGTAAGCCCGTAGTACCGTTAGGTTGACAAAATCGGACGAAATTTGTTTTCGTCCAATAAGGCTTTGTAGCGATGTCTCGCAATCGGACACTTGCAGCGCAACACGAATATGATGATTATAAGCCCGTAGTACCCTTAGGTTGAGAAAATTTGTTACATTTTTTTTCGTTCAATAAGGCTTTGTAGCCATGTTGCATAATCGGAAACTGCCCGCGCAACACGAATATGATGATTGTAAGCCCGTAGTACCGTTAGGTTGACAAAATTGGTCGACATTTTTTTTCGTCCAATAAGGCTTTGTAGCGATGGCTCGCAATCGGAAATTTCCCGCGCAACACGAATATGATGATCATAAGCCCGTAGTACCCTTAGGTTGAGAAAATTGGTTACATTTTTGTTTCGTTCAATAACGCTTTGTAGCGATGTTGCACAATCGAAAACTTGCAGCGCAACACGAATATGATGAGTATAAGCCCGTAGTACCCTTAGGTTGAGAAAATTGATTACATTTTTGTTTCGTTCAATAACGCTTTGTAGCGATGTTGCACAATCGGACACTTGCAGCGCAACACGAATATGATGATTATAAGCCCGTAGTACCCTTAGGTTGAGAAAATTGGTTACATTTTTGTTTCGTTCAATAATGCTTTGTAGCGATGTTGCACAATCGGACACTTGCAGCGCAACACGAATATCATGATTATAAGCCCGTAGTACCCTTAGGTTGAGAAAATTGGTTACATTTTTTTTCGTTCAATAAGGCTTTGTAGCGATGTTGCACAATCGGAAACTGCCCGCGCAACACGAATATGATGATGATAAGCCCGTAGTACCCTTAGGTTGACAAAATCGGTCGAAATTTTGTTTCGTCCAATAAGGCTTTGTAGCGATGTCTCGCAATCGGACACTTGCAGCGCAACACGAATATGATGATTATAAGCCCGTAGTACCCTTAGGTTGAGAAAATTTGTTACATTTTTTTTCGTTCAATAAGGCTTTGTAGCGATGTTGCATAATCGGAAACTGCCCGCGCAACACGAATATGATGATTGTAAGCCCGTAGTACCGTTAGGTTGACAAAATCGGTCGACATTTTTTTTCGTCTAATAAGGCTTTGTAGCGATGGCTCGCAATCGGAAATTTCCCGCGCAACACGAATATGATGATCATAAGCCCGTAGTACCCTTAGGTTGAGAAAATTGGTTACATTTTTGTTTCGTTCAATAAGGCTTTGTAGCGATGTTGCACAATCGATAACTTGCAGCGCAACACGAATATGATGATGATAAGCCCGTAGTACCCTTAGGTTGACAAAATCGGTCGAAATTTGTTTTCGTCCAATAAGGCTTTGTAGCGATGTCTCGCAATCGGACAATTGCAGCGCAACACGAATATGATGATTATAAGCCCGTAGTACCCTTAGGTTGAGAAAATTGGTTAATTTTTTTTCGTTCAATAAGGCTTTGTAGCGATGTTGCACAATCTGAAATTTCCCGCGCAACACCAATATGATGATTATAAGCCCGTAGTACCCTTAGGTTGAGAAAATTTGTTACATTTTTTTTCGTTCAATAAGGCTTTGTAGCGATGTCTCGCAATCGGACACTTGCAGCGCAACACGAATGTGATGATTATAAGCCCGTAGTACCCTTAGGTTGACAAAATCGGACGAAATTTGTTTTCGTCCAATAAGGCTTTGTAGCGGTGGCTCGCAATCGGAAATTTCCCGCGCAACACGAATATGATGATCATAAGCCCGTAGTACCCTTAGGTTGAGAAAATTGGTTACATTTTTGTTTCGTTCAATAAGGCTTTGTAGCGATGTTGCACAATCGGAAACTGCCCGCGCAACACGAATATGATGATTGTAAGCCCGTAGTACCGTTAGGTTGACAAAATCGGACGAAATTTGTTTTCGTCCAATAAGGCTTTGTAGCGATGTCTCGCAATCGGACACTTGCAGCGCAACACGAATATGATGATTATAAGCCCGTAGTACCCTTAGGTTGAGAAAATTGGTTAATTTTTTTTTTCGTTCAATAAGGCTTTGTAGCGATGTTGCACAATCTGAAATTTTCCGCGCAACACCAATATGATGATTATAAGCCCGTAGTACCCTTAGGTTGAGAAAATTTGTTACATTTTTTTTCGTTCAATAAGGCTTTGTAGCGATGTTGCATAATCGGAAACTGCCCGCGCAACACGAATATGATGATCATAAGCCCGTAGTACCCTTAGGTTGAGAAAATTGGTTACATTTTTGTTTCGTTCAATAACGCTTTGTAGCGATGTTGCACAATCGGAAACTGCCCGCGCAACACGAATATGATGATTATAAGCCCGTAGTACCCTTAGGTTGATAAAATTGGTTAAATTTTGTTTTCGTTCAATAACGCTTTGTACCGATGTTGCACAATCGGACACTTGCAGCGCAACACGAATATGATGTTTATAAGCCCGTAGTACCCTTAGGTTGAGAAAATTGGTTACATTTTTGTTTCGTTCAATAAGGCTTTGTAGCGATGTTGCACAATCGAAAACTGCCCGCGCAACACGAATATGATGATTGTAAGCCCGTAGTACCGTTAGGTTGACAAAATCGGACGAAATTTGTTTTCGTCCAATAAGGCTTTGTAGCGATGTCTCGCAATCGGACACTTGCAGCGCAACACGAATATGATGATTGTAAGCCCGTAGTACCGTTAGGTTGACAAAATCGGTCGAAATTTTGTTTCGTCCAATAAGGCTTTGTAGCGATGTCTCGCAATCGGGCACTTGCAGCGCAACACGAATGTGATGATTATAAGCCCGTAGTACCCATAGGTTGACAAAATTGGTCGACATTTTTTTTCGTCCAATAAGGCTTTGTAGCGATGGCTCGCAATCGGAAACTTCCCGCGCAACACGAATATGATGATCATAAGCCCGTAGTACCCTTAGGTTGAGAAAATTGGTTACATTTTTGTTTCGTTCAATAACGCTTTGTAGCGATGTTGCACAATCGAAAACTTGCAGCGCAACACGAATATGATGAGTATAAGCCCGTAGTACCCTTAGGTTGAGAAAATTGATTACATTTTTGTTTCGTTCAATAACGCTTTGTAGCGATGTTGCACAATCGGACACTTGCAGCGCAACACGAATATGATGATTATAAGCCCGTAGTACCCTTAGGTTGAGAAAATTGGTTACATTTTTGTTTCGTTCAATAATGCTTTGTAGCGATGTTGCACAATCGGACACTTGCAGCGCAACACGAATATCATGATTATAAGCCCGTAGTACCCTTAGGTTGAGAAAATTGGTTACATTTTTTTTCGTTCAATAAGGCTTTGTAGCGATGTTGCACAATCGGAAACTGCCCGCGCAACACGAATATGATGATGATAAGCCAGTAGTACCCTTAGGTTGACAAAATCGGTCGAAATTTTGTTTCGTCCAATAAGGCTTTGTAGCGATGTCTCGCAATCGGACACTTGCAGCGCAACACGAATATGATGATTATAAGCCCGTAGTACCCTTAGGTTGAGAAAATTTGTTACATTTTTTTTCGTTCAATAAGGCTTTGTAGCGATGTTGCATAATCGGAAACTGCCCGCGCAACACGAATATGATGATTGTAAGCCCGTAGTACCGTTAGGTTGACAAAATCGGTCGACATTTTTTTTCGTCTAATAAGGCTTTGTAGCGATGGCTCGCAATCGGAAATTTCCCGCGCAACACGAATATGATGATCATAAGCCCGTAGTACCCTTAGGTTGAGAAAATTGGTTACATTTTTGTTTCGTTCAATAAGGCTTTGTAGCGATGTTGCACAATCGATAACTTGCAGCGCAACACGAATATGATGATGATAAGCCCGTAGTACCCTTAGGTTGAGAAAATTGGTTAATTTTTTTTCGTTCAATAAGGCTTTGTAGCGATGTTGCACAATCGATAACTTGCAGCGCAACACGAATATGATGATGATAAGCCCGTAGTACCCTTAGGTTGACAAAATCGGTCGAAATTTGTTTTCGTCCAATAAGGCTTTGTAGCGATGTCTCGCAATCGGACAATTGCAGCGCAACACGAATATGATGATTATAAGCCCGTAGTACCCTTAGGTTGAGAAAATTGGTTAATTTTTTTTCGTTCAATAAGGCTTTGTAGCGATGTTGCACAATCTGAAATTTCCCGCGCAACACCAATATGATGATTATAAGCCCGTAGTACCCTTAGGTTGAGAAAATTTGTTACATTTTTTTTCGTTCAATAAGGCTTTGTAGCGATGTCTCGCAATCGGACACTTGCAGCGCAACACGAATGTGATGATTATAAGCCCGTAGTACCCTTAGGTTGACAAAATCGGACGAAATTTGTTTTCGTCCAATAAGGCTTTGTAGCGATGGCTCGCAATCGGAAATTTCCCGCGCAACACGAATATGATGATCATAAGCCCGTAGTACCCTTAGGTTGAGAAAATTGGTTACATTTTTGTTTCGTTCAATAAGGCTTTGTAGCGATGTTGCACAATCGGAAACTGCCCGCGCAACACGAATATGATGATTGTAAGCCCGTAGTACCGTTAGGTTGACAAAATCGGACGAAATTTGTTTTCGTCCAATAAGGCTTTGTAGCGATGTCTCGCAATCGGACACTTGCAGCGCAACACGAATATGATGATTGTAAGCCCGTAGTACCGTTAGGTTGACAAAATCGGTCGAAATTTTGTTTCGTCCAATAAGGCTTTGTAGCGATGTCTCGCAATCGGGCACTTGCAGCGCAACACGAATGTGATGATTATAAGCCCGTAGTACCCTTAGGTTGACAAAATTGGTCGACATTTTTTTTCGTCCAATAAGGCTTTGTAGCGATGGCTCGCAATCGGAAATTTCCCGCGCAACACGAATATGATGATCATAAGCCCGTATTACCCTTAGGTTGAGAAAATTGGTTACATTTTTGTTTCGTTCAATAACGCTTTGTAGCGATTTTGCACAATCGAAAACTTGCAGCGCAACACGAATATGATGATTATAAGCCCGTAGTACCCTTAGGTTGAGAAAATTGGTTACATTTTTGTTTCGTTCAATAACGCTTTGTAGCGATGTTGCACAATCGGAAACTGCCCGCGCAACACGAATATGATGATTATAAGCCCGTAGTACCCTTAGGTTGATAAAATTGGTTAAATTTTGTTTTCGTTCAATAACGCTTTGTACCGAGGTTGCACAATCGGACACTTGCAGCGCAACACGAATATGATGTTTATAAGCCCGTAGTACCCTTAGGTTGAGAAAATTGGTTACATTTTTGTTTCGTTCAATAACGCTTTGTAGCGATGTTGTACAATCGGACACTTGCAGCGCAACACGAATACCATGATTATAAGCCTGTTGTACCCTTAGGTTGAGACAATTGGTTACATTTTGTTTTCGTTCAATAAGGCTTTGTAGCGATGTTGCACAATCGGAAACTGCCCGCGCAACACGAATATGATGATTGTAAGCCCGTAGTACCGTTAGGTTGACAAAATCGGACGAAATTTGTTTTCGTCCAATAAGGCTTTGTAGCGATGTCTCGCAATCGGACACTTGCAGCGCAACACGAATATGATGATTATAAGCCCGTAGTACCCTTAGGTTGAGAAAATTTGTTACATTTTTTTTCGTTCAATAAGGCTTTGTAGCGATGTTGCATAATCGGAAACTGCCCGCGCAACACGAATATGATGATTGTAAGCCCGTAGTACCGTTAGGTTGACAAAATCGGTCGACATTTTTTTTCGTCCAATAAGGCTTTGTAGCGATGGCTCGCAATCGGAAATTTCCCGCGCAACACGAATATGATGATCATAAGCCCGTAGTACCCTTAGGTTGAGAAAATTGGTTACATTTTTGTTTCGTTCAATAACGCTTTGTAGCGATGTTGCACAATCGATAACTTGCAGCGCAACACGAATATGATGATGATAAGCCCGTAGTACCCTTAGGTTGACAAAATCGGTCGAAATTTTTTTTCGTCCAATAAGGCTTTGTAGCGATGTCTCGCAATCGGACAATTGCAGCGCAACACGAATATGATGATTATAAGCCCGTAGTACCCTTAGGTTGAGAAAATTGGTTAATTTTGTTTTCGTTCAATAAGGCTTTGTAGCGATGTTGCACAATCTGAAATTTCCCGCGCAACACCAATATGATGATTATAAGCCCGTAGTACCCTTAGGTTGAGAAAATTTGTTACATTTTTTTTCGTTCAATAAGGCTTTGTAGCGATGTCTCGCAATCGGACACTTGCAGCGCAACACGAATGTGATGATTATAAGCCCGTAGTACCCTTAGGTTGACAAAATCGGACGAAATTTGTTTTCGTCCAATAAGGCTTTGTAGCGATGGCTCGCAATCGGAAATTTCCCGCGCAACACGAATATGATGATCATAAGCCCGTAGTACCCTTAGGTTGAGAAAATTGGTTACATTTTTGTTTCGTTCAATAAGGCTTTGTAGCGATGTTGCACAATCGGAAACTGCCCGCGCAACACGAATATGATGATGATAAGCCCGTAGTACCCTTAGGTTGACAAAATCGGTCGAAATTTTTTTTCGTCCAATAAGGCTTTGTAGCGATGTCTCGCAATCGGAAACTTGCAGAGCAACACGAATATGATGATTATAAGCCCGTAGTACCCTTAGGTTGAGAAAATTGGTTAATTTTTTTTTTCGTTCAATAAGGCTTTGTAGCGATGTTGCACAATCTGAAATTTCCCGCGCAACACCAATATGATGATTATAAGCCCGTAGTACCCTTAGGTTGAGAAAGTTGGTTACATTTTTTTTTCGTTCAATAAGGCTTTGTAGCGATGTTGCACAATCGGAAACTGCCCGCGCAACACGAATATGATGATTATAAGCCCGTAGTACCCTTAGGTTGATAAAATTGGTTAAATTTTTTTTTCGTTCAATAACGCTTTGTAGCGATGTTGCACAATCGGACACTTGCAGCGCAACACGAATATCATGATTATAAGCCCGTTGTACCCTTAGGTTGAGAAAATTGGTTACATTTTTGTTTCGTTCAATAACGCTTTGTAGCGATGTTGCACAATCGGACACTAGCAGCGCGACACGAATATGATGATTATAAGCCCGTAGTACCCTTAGGTTGAGAAAATTGGTTACATTTTTTTTTCGTTCAATAAGGCTTTGTAGCGATGTTGCACAATCGGAAACTGCCCGCGCAACACGAATATGATGATTATAAGCCCGTAGTACCCTTAGGTTGAGAAAATTGGTTAATTTTGTTTTCGTTCAATAAGGCTTTGTAGCGATGTTGCACAATCGGAAACTGCCCGCGCAACACGAATATGATGATTGTAAGCCCGTAGTACCGTTAGGTTGACAAAATCGGACGAAATTTGTTTTCGTCCAATAAGGCTTTGTAGCGATGTTGCACAATCGGAAACTGCCCGCGCAACACGAATATGATGATTATAAGCCCGTAGTACCCTTAGGTTGATAAAATTGGTTAAATTTTTTTTTCGTTCAATAACGCTTTGTACCGATGTTGCACAATCGGACACTTGCAGCGCAACAGGAATATGATGATTATAAGCACGTAGTACCCTTAGGTTGAGAAAATTGGTTACATTTTTGTTTCGTTCAATAACGCTTTGTAGCGATGTTGTACAATCGGACACTTGCAGCGCAACACGAATATCATGATTATAAGCCTGTAGTACCCTTAGGTTGAGAAAATTGGTTACATTTTGTTTTCGTTCACTAAGGCTTTGTAGCGATGTTGCACAATCGGAAACTGCCCGCGCAACACGAATATGATGATTGTAAGCCCGTAGTACCGTTAGGTTGACAAAATCGGACGAAATTTGTTTTCGTCCAATAAGGCTTTGTAGCGATGTCTCGCAATCGGACACTTGCAGCGCAACACGAATATGATGATTATAAGCCCGTAGTACCCTTAGGTTGAGAAAATTGGTTAATTTTTTTTTTCGTTCAATAAGGCTTTGTAGCGATGTTGCACAATCTGAAATTTTCCGCGCAACACCAATATGATGATTATAAGCCCGTAGTACCCTTAGGTTGAGAAAATTTGTTACATTTTTTTTCGTTCAATAAGGCTTTGTAGCGATGTTGCATAATCGGAAACTGCCCGCGCAACACGAATATGATGATCATAAGCCCGTAGTACCCTTAGGTTGAGAAAATTGGTTACATTTTTGTTTCGTTCAATAACGCTTTGTAGCGATGTTGCACAATCGGAAACTGCCCGCGCAACACGAATATGATGATTATAAGCCCGTAGTACCCTTAGGTTGATAAAATTGGTTAAATTTTGTTTTCGTTCAATAACGCTTTGTACCGATGTTGCACAATCGGACACTTGCAGCGCAACACGAATATGATGTTTATAAGCCCGTAGTACCCTTAGGTTGAGAAAATTGGTTACATTTTTGTTTCGTTCAATAAGGCTTTGTAGCGATGTTGCACAATCGAAAACTGCCCGCGCAACACGAATATGATGATTGTAAGCCCGTAGTACCGTTAGGTTGACAAAATCGGACGAAATTTGTTTTCGTCCAATAAGGCTTTGTAGCGATGTCTCGCAATCGGACACTTGCAGCGCAACACGAATATGATGATTGTAAGCCCGTAGTACCGTTAGGTTGACAAAATCGGTCGAAATTTTGTTTCGTCCAATAAGGCTTTGTAGCGATGTTGCACAATCGGAAACTGCCCGCGCAACACGAATATGATGATTATAAGCCCGTAGTACCCTTAGGTTGATAAAATTGGTTAAATTTTTTTTTCGTTCAATAACGCTTTGTACCGATGTTGCACAATCGGACACTTGCAGCGCAACAGGAATATGATGATTATAAGCACGTAGTACCCTTAGGTTGAGAAAATTGGTTACATTTTTGTTTCGTTCAATAACGCTTTGTAGCGATGTTGTACAATCGGACACTTGCAGCGCAACACGAATATCATGATTATAAGCCTGTAGTACCCTTAGGTTGAGAAAATTGGTTACATTTTGTTTTCGTTCACTAAGGCTTTGTAGCGATGTTGCACAATCGGAAACTGCCCGCGCAACACGAATATGATGATTGTAAGCCCGTAGTACCGTTAGGTTGACAAAATCGGACGAAATTTGTTTTCGTCCAATAAGGCTTTGTAGCAATGTCTCGCAATCGGACACTTGCAGCGCAACACGAATATGATGATTATAAGCCCGTAGTACCCTTAGGTTGAGAAAATTGGTTAATTTTTTTTTTCGTTCAATAAGGCTTTGTAGCGATGTTGCACAATCTGAAATTTTCCGCGCAACACCAATATGATGATTATAAGCCCGTAGTACCCTTAGGTTGAGAAAATTTGTTACATTTTTTTTCGTTCAATAAGGCTTTGTAGCGATGTTGCATAATCGGAAACTGCCCGCGCAACACGAATATGATGATCATAAGCCCGTAGTACCCTTAGGTTGAGAAAATTGGTTACATTTTTGTTTCGTTCAATAACGCTTTGTAGCGATGTTGCACAATCGGAAACTGCCCGCGCAACACGAATATGATGATTATAAGCCCGTAGTACCCTTAGGTTGATAAAATTGGTTAAATTTTGTTTTCGTTCAATAACGCTTTGTACCGATGTTGCACAATCGGACACTTGCAGCGCAACACGAATATGATGTTTATAAGCCCGTAGTACCCTTAGGTTGAGAAAATTGGTTACATTTTTGTTTCGTTCAATAAGGCTTTGTAGCGATGTTGCACAATCGAAAACTGCCCGCGCAACACGAATATGATGATTGTAAGCCCGTAGTACCGTTAGGTTGACAAAATCGGACGAAATTTGTTTTCGTCCAATAAGGCTTTGTAGCGATGTCTCGCAATCGGACACTTGCAGCGCAACACGAATATGATGATTGTAAGCCCGTAGTACCGTTAGGTTGACAAAATCGGTCGAAATTTTGTTTCGTCCAATAAGGCTTTGTAGCGATGTCTCGCAATCGGGCACTTGCAGCGCAACACGAATGTGATGATTATAAGCCCGTAGTACCCTTAGGTTGACAAAATTGGTCGACATTTTTTTTCGTCCAATAAGGCTTTGTAGCGATGGCTCGCAATCGGAAATTTCCCGCGCAACACGAATATGATGATCATAAGCCCGTATTACCCTTAGGTTGAGAAAATTGGTTACATTTTTGTTTCGTTCAATAACGCTTTGTAGCGATGTTGCACAATCGAAAACTTGCAGCGCAACACGAATATGATGATTATAAGCCCGTAGTACCCTTAGGTTGAGAAAATTGGTTACATTTTTGTTTCGTTCAATAACGCTTTGTAGCGATGTTGCACAATCGGAAACTGCCCGCGCAACACGAATATGATGATTATAAGCCCGTAGTACCCTTAGGTTGATAAAATTGGTTAAATTTTGTTTTCGTTCAATAACGCTTTGTACCGAGGTTGCACAATCGGACACTTGCAGCGCAACACGAATATGATGTTTATAAGCCCGTAGTACCCTTAGGTTGAGAAAATTGGTTACATTTTTGTTTCGTTCAATAACGCTTTGTAGCGATGTTGTACAATCGGACACTTGCAGCGCAACACGAATACCATGATTATAAGCCTGTTGTACCCTTAGGTTGAGACAATTGGTTACATTTTTTTTTCGTTCAATAAGGCTTTGTAGCGATGTTGCACAATCGGAAACTGCCCGCGCAACACGAATATGATGATTGTAAGCCCGTAGTACCGTTAGGTTGACAAAATCGGACGAAATTTGTTTTCGTCCAATAAGGCTTTGTAGCGATGTCTCGCAATCGGACACTTGCAGCGCAACACGAATATGATGATTATAAGCCCGTAGTACCCTTAGGTTGAGAAAATTTGTTACATTTTTTTTCGTTCAATAAGGCTTTGTAGCGATGTTGCATAATCGGAAACTGCCCGCGCAACACGAATATGATGATTGTAAGCCCGTAGTACCGTTAGGTTGACAAAATCGGTCGACATTTTTTTTCGTCCAATAAGGCTTTGTAGCGATGGCTCGCAATCGGAAATTTCCCGCGCAACACGAATCTGATGATCATAAGCCCGTAGTACCCTTAGGTTGAGAAAATTGGTTACATTTTTGTTTCGTTCAATAACGCTTTGTAGCGATGTTGCACAATCGATAACTTGCAGCGCAACACGAATATGATGATGATAAGCCCGTAGTACCCTTAGGTTGACAAAATCGGTCGAAATTTTTTTTCGTCCAATAAGGCTTTGTAGCGATGTCTCGCAATCGGACAATTGCAGCGCAACACGAATATGATGATTATAAGCCCGTAGTACCCTTAGGTTGAGAAAATTGGTTAATTTTTTTTTCGTTCAATAAGGCTTTGTAGCGATGTTGCACAATCTGAAATTTCCCGCGCAACACCAATATGATGATTATAAGCCCGTAGTACCCTTAGGTTGAGAAAATTTGTTACATTTTTTTTCGTTCAATAAGGCTTTGTAGCGATGTCTCGCAATCGGACACTTGCAGCGCAACACGAATGTGATGATTATAAGCCCGTAGTACCCTTAGGTTGACAAAATCGGACGAAATTTGTTTTCGTCCAATAAGGCTTTGTAGCGATGGCTCGCAATCGGAAATTTCCCGCGCAACACGAATATGATGATCATAAGCCCGTAGTACCCTTAGGTTGAGAAAATTGGTTACATTTTTGTTTCGTTCAATAAGGCTTTGTAGCGATGTTGCACAATCGGAAACTGCCCGCGCAACACGAATATGATGATGATAAGCCCGTAGTACCCTTAGGTTGACAAAATCGGTCGAAATTTTTTTTCGTCCAATAAGGCTTTGTAGCGATGTCTCGCAATCGGAAACTTGCAGAGCAACACGAATATGATGATTATAAGCCCGTAGTACCCTTAGGTTGAGAAAATTGGTTAATTTTTTTTTTCGTTCAATAAGGCTTTGTAGCGATGTTGCACAATCTGAAATTTCCCGCGCAACACCAATATGATGATTATAAGCCCGTAGTACCCTTAGGTTGAGAAAATTGGTTAATTTTGTTTTCGTTCAATAAGGCTTTGTAGCGATGTTGCACAATCGGAAACTGCCCGCGCAACACGAATATGATGATTGTAAGCCCGTAGTACCGTTAGGTTGACAAAATCGGACGAAATTTGTTTTCGTCCAATAAGGCTTTGTAGCGATGTCTCGCAATCGGACACTTGCAGCGCAACAGGAATATGATGATTATAAGCACGTAGTACCCTTAGGTTGAGAAAATTGGTTACATTTTTGTTTCGTTCAATAACGCTTTGTAGCGATGTTGCACAATCGGACACTAGCAGCGCGACACGAATATGATGATTATAAGCCCGTAGTACCCTTAGGTTGAGAAAATTGGTTACATTTTTTTTTCGTTCAATAAGGCTTTGTAGCGATGTTGCACAATCGGAAACTGCCCGCGCAACACGAATATGATGATTATAAGCCCGTAGTACCCTTAGGTTGATAAAATTGGTTAAATTTTTTTTTCGTTTAATAACGCTTTGTACCGATGTTGCACAATCGGACACTTGCAGCGCAACACGAATATGATGATTATAAGCCCGTAGTACCCTTAGGTTGAGAAAATTGGTTACATTTTTGTTTCGTTCAATAACGCTTTGTAGCGATGTTGCACAATCGGACACTTGCAGCGCAACACGAATATCATGATTATAAGCCCGTAGTACCCTTAGGTTGAGAAAATTGGTTACATTTTTTTTTCGTTCAATAAGGCTTTGTAGCGATGTTGCACAATCGGCAACTGCCCGCGCAACACGAATATGATGATTATAAGCCCGTAGTACCCTTAGGTTGATAAAATTGGTCGAAATTTGTATCGTTCAATAAGGCTTTGTAGCGATGTTGCACAATCGGAAATTTCCCGCCGAACACGAATATGATGATTATAAGCCCGTAGTACCCTTAGGTTGAGAAAACTGGTTACATTTTTTTTCGTTCAATAACGCTTTGTACCGATGTTGCACAATCGGACACTTGCAGCGCAACACGAATATGATGATTATAAGCCCGTAGTACCCTTAGGTTGAGAAAATTGGTTACATTTTTGTTTCGTTCAATAACGCTTTGTAGCGATGTTGCACAATCGGACACTTGCAGCGCAACACGAATATCATGATTATAAGCCCGTAGTACCCTTAGGTTGAGAAAATTGGTTACATTTTTTTTTCGTGCAATAAGGCTTTGTAGCGATGTTGCGCAATCGGCAACTGCCCGCGCAACACGAATATGATGATTGTAAGCCCGTAGTACCGTTAGGTTGACAAAATCGGACGAAATTTGTTTTCGTCCAATAAGGCTTTTTAGCGATGTCTCGCAATCGGACACTTGCAGCGCAACACGAATATGATGATTATAAGCCCGTAGTACCCTTAGGTTGAGAAAATTGGTTAAATTTTTTTTCCGTTCAATAACGCTTTGTACCGATGTTGCACAATCGGACACTTGCAGCGCAACACGAATATGATGATTATAAGCCCGTAGTACCCTTAGGTTGAGAAAATTGGTTAAATTTTTGTTTCGTTCAATAAGGCTTTGTAGCGATGTTGCACAATCTGAAATTTCCCGCGCAACACGAATATGATGACTATAAGCCCGTAGTACCCTTAGGTTGACAAAATCGGTCGAAATTTTGTTTCGTCCAATAAGGCTTTGTAGCGATGTCTCGCAATCGGACACTTGCAGCGCAACACGAATATGATGATTATAAGCCCGTAGTACTCTTAGGTTGAGAAAATTTGTTACATTTTTTTTCGTTCAATAAGGCTTTGTAGCGATGTTGCATAATCGGAAACTGCCCGCGCAACACGAATATGATGATTGTAAGCCCGTAGTACCGTTAGGTTGACAAAATCGGTCGACATTTTTTTTCGTCCAATAAGGCTTTGTAGCGATGGCTCGCAATCGGAAATTTCCCGCGCAACACGAATATGATGATCATAAGCCCGTAGTACCCTTAGGTTGAGAAAATTGGTTACATTTTTGTTTCGTTCAATAACGCTTTGTAGCGATGTTGCACAATCGATAACTTGCAGCGCAACACGAATATGATGATGATAAGCCCGTAGTACCCTTAGGTTGACAAAATCGGTCGAAATTTTTTTTCGTCCAATAAGGCTTTGTAGCGATGTCTCGCAATCGGACAATTGCAGCGCAACACGAATATGATGATTATAAGCCCGTAGTACCCTTAGGTTGAGAAAATTGGTTAATTTTTTTTTCGTTCAATAAGGCTTTGTAGCGATGTTGCACAATCTGAAATTTCCCGCGCAACACCAATATGATGATTATAAGCCCGTAGTACCCTTAGGTTGAGAAAATTTGTTACATTTTTTTTCGTTCAATAAGGCTTTGTAGCGATGTCTCGCAATCGGACACTTGCAGCGCAACACGAATGTGATGATTATAAGCCCGTAGTACCCTTAGGTTGACAAAATCGGACGAAATTTGTTTTCGTCCAATAAGGCTTTGTAGCGATGGCTCGCAATCGGAAATTTCCCGCGCAACACGAATATGATGATCATAAGCCCGTAGTACCCTTAGGTTGAGAAAATTGGTTACATTTTTGTTTCGTTCAATAAGGCTTTGTAGCGATGTTGCACAATCGGAAACTGCCCGCGCAACACGAATATGATGATGATAAGCCCGTAGTACCCTTAGGTTGACAAAATCGGTCGAAATTTTTTTTCGTCCAATAAGGCTTTGTAGCGATGTCTCGCAATCGGAAACTTGCAGAGCAACAGGAATATGATGATTATAAGCCCGTAGTACCCTTAGGTTGAGAAAATTGGTTAATTTTTTTTTTCGTTCAATAAGGCTTTGTAGCGATGTTGCACAATCTGAAATTTCCCGCGCAACACCAATATGATGATTATAAGCCCGTAGTACCCTTAGGTTGAGAAAATTTGTTACATTTTTTTTCGTTCAATAAGGCTTTGTAGCGATGTTGCATAGTCGGAAACTGCCCGCGCAACACGAATATGATGATTGTAAGCCCGTAATACCGTTAGGTTGACAAAATCGGTCGAAATTTGTTTTCATCCAATAAGGCTTTGTAGCGATGTCTCGCAATCGGACACTTGCAGCGCAACACGAATATGATGATTATAAGCCCGTAGTACCCTTACGTTGAGAAAATTGGTTAAATTTTTTTTTCGTTCAATAACGCTTTGTACCGATGTTGCACAATCGGAAACTGCCCGCGCAACACGAATATGATGATTATAAGCCCGTAGTACCCTTAGGTTGAGAAAATTGGTTAATTTTTTTTCGTTCAATAAGGCTTTGTGGCGATGTTGCATAATCGGAAACTGCCCGCGCAACACGAATATGATGATTATAAGCCCGTAGTACCCTTAGGTTGATAAAATTGGTTAAATTTTTTTTTCGTTCAATAACGCTTTGTACCGATGTTGCACAATCGGACACTTGCAGCGCAACACGAATATGATGATTATAAGCCCGTAGTACCCTTAGGTTGAGAAAATTGGTTACATTTTTGTTTCGTTCAATAACGCTTTGTAGCGATGTTGCACAATCGGACACTTGCAGCGCAACACGAATATCATGATTATAAGCCCGTAGTACCCTTAGGTTGAGAAAATTGGTTACATTTTTTTTTCGTTCAATAAGGCTTTGTAGCGATGTTGCACAATCGGCAACTGCCCGCGCAACACGAATATGATGATTATAAGCCCGTAGTACCCTTAGGTTGATAAAATTGGTCGAAATTTGTATCGTTCAATAAGGCTTTGTAGCGATGTTGCACAATCGGAAATTTCCCGCCGAACACGAATATGATGATTATAAGCCCGTAGTACCCTTAGGTTGAGAAAACTGGTTACATTTTTTTTCGTTCAATAACGCTTTGTACCGATGTTGCACAATCGGACACTTGCAGCGCAACACGAATATGATGATTATAAGCCCGTAGTACCCTTAGGTTGAGAAAATTGGTTACATTTTTGTTTCGTTCAATAACGCTTTGTAGCGATGTTGCACAATCGGACACTTGCAGCGCAACACGAATATCATGATTATAAGCCCGTAGTACCCTTAGGTTGAGAAAACTGGTTACATTTTTTTTCGTTCAATAACGCTTTGTACCGATGTTGCACAATCGGACACTTGCAGCGCAACACGAATATGATGATTATAAGCCCGTAGTACCCTTAGGTTGAGAAAATTGGTTAAATTTTTGTTTCGTTCAATAAGGCTTTGTAGCGATGTTGCACAATCTGAAATTTCCCGCGCAACACGAATATGATGACTATAAGCCCGTAGTACCCTTAGGTTGAGAAAATTGGTTACATTTTTTTTCGTTCAATAAGGCTTTGTGGCGATGTTGCATAATCGGAAACTGCCCGCGCAACACGAACATGATGATTGTAAGCCCGTAGTACCGTTAGGTTGACAAAATCGGTCGAAATTTTGT
The DNA here is from genome assembly GCA_951802705.1 of Netelia virgata. NCBI lineage: Eukaryota > Metazoa > Arthropoda > Insecta > Hymenoptera > Ichneumonidae > Netelia > Netelia virgata. The sequence continues at coordinate 16,672,686 of OX637866.1, forward strand.
TTCGTCCAATAAGGCTTTGTAGCGATGTCTCGCAATCGGACACTTGCAGCGCAACACGAATGTGATGATTATATGCCCGTAGTACCCTTAGGTTGACAAAATTGGTCGAAATTTTGTTTCGTCCAATAAGGCTTTGTAGCGATGTCTCGCAATCGGACACTTGCAGCGCAACACGAATATGATGATTATAAGCCCGTAGTACCCTTAGGTTGAGAAAATTGGTTACATTTTTTTTTCGTTCAATAAGGCTTTGTAGCGATGTTGCGCAATCGGCAACTGCCCGCGCAACACGAATATGATGATTGTAAGCCCGTAGTACCGTTAGGTTGACAAAATCGGACGAAATTTGTTTTCGTCCAATAAGGCTTTTTAGCGATGTCTCGCAATCGGACACTTGCAGCGCAACAGGAATATGATGATTATAAGCACGTAGTACCCTTAGGTTGAGAAAATTGGTTACATTTTTGTTTCGTTCAATAACGCTTTGTAGCGATGTTGCACAATCGGACACTAGCAGCGCGACACGAATATGATGATTATAAGCCCGTAGTACCCTTAGGTTGAGAAAATTGGTTACATTTTTTTTTCGTCCAATAAGGCTTTGTAGCGATGTTGCACAATCGGAAACTGCCCGCGCAACACGAATATGATGATTATAAGCCCGTAGTACCCTTAGGTTGAGAAAACTGGTTACATTTTTTTTCGTTCAATAACGCTTTGTACCGATGTTGCACAATCGGACACTTGCAGCGCAACACGAATATGATGATTATAAGCCCGTAGTACCCTTAGGTTGAGAAAATTGGTTACATTTTTGTTTCGTTCAATAACGCTTTGTAGCGATGTTGCACAATCGGACACTTGCAGCGCAACACGAATATCATGATTATAAGCCCGTAGTACCCTTAGGTTGAGAAAACTGGTTACATTTTTTTTCGTTCAATAACGCTTTGTACCGATGTTGCACAATCGGACACTTGCAGCGCAACACGAATATGATGATTATAAGCCCGTAGTACCCTTAGGTTGAGAAAATTGGTTAAATTTTTGTTTCGTTCAATAAGGCTTTGTAGCGATGTTGCACAATCTGAAATTTCCCGCGCAACACGAATATGATGACTATAAGCCCGTAGTACCCTTAGGTTGAGAAAATTGGTTACATTTTTTTTCGTTCAATAAGGCTTTGTGGCGATGTTGCATAATCGGAAACTGCCCGCGCAACACGAATATGATGATTGTAAGCCCGTAGTACCGTTAGGTTGACAAAATCGGTCGAAATTTTGTTTCGTCCAATAAGGCTTTGTAGCGATGTCTCGCAATCGGACACTTGCAGCGCAACACGAATGTGATGATTATATGCCCGTAGTACCCTTAGGTTGACAAAATTGGTCGAAATTTTGTTTCGTCCAATAAGGCTTTGTAGCGATGTCTCGCAATCGGACACTTGCAGCGCAACACGAATATGATGATTATAAGCCCGTAGTACCCTTAGGTTGAGAAAATTGGTTACATTTTTTTTTCGTTCAATAAGGCTTTGTAGCGATGTTGCGCAATCGGCAACTGCCCGCGCAACACGAATATGATGATTGTAAGCCCGTAGTACCGTTAGGTTGACAAAATCGGACGAAATTTGTTTTCGTCCAATAAGGCTTTTTAGCGATGTCTCGCAATCGGACACTTGCAGCGCAACACGAATATGATGATTATAAGCCCGTAGTACCCTTAGGTTGAGAAAATTGGTTAAATTTTTTTTCCGTTCAATAACGCTTTGTACCGATGTTGCACAATCGGACACTTGCAGCGCAACACGAATATGATGATTATAAGCCCGTAGTACCCTTAGGTTGAGAAAATTGGTTAAATTTTTGTTTCGTTCAATAAGGCTTTGTAGCGATGTTGCACAATCTGAAATTTCCCGCGCAACACGAATATGATGACTATAAGCCCGTAGTACCCTTAGGTTGACAAAATCGGTCGAAATTTTGTTTCGTCCAATAAGGCATTGTAGCGATGTCTCGCAATCGGACACTTGCAGCGCAACACGAATATGATGATTATAAGCCCGTAGTACCCTTAGGTTGAGAAAATTTGTTACATTTTTTTTCGTTCAATAAGGCTTTGTAGCGATGTTGCATAATCGGAAACTGCCCGCGCAACACGAATATGATGATTGTAAGCCCGTAGTACCGTTAGGTTGACAAAATCGGTCGACATTTTTTTTCGTCCAATAAGGCTTTGTAGCGATGGCTCGCAATCGGAAATTTCCCGCGCAACACGAATATGATGATCATAAGCCCGTAGTACCCTTAGGTTGAGAAAATTGGTTACATTTTTGTTTCGTTCAATAACGCTTTGTAGCGATGTTGCACAATCGATAACTTGCAGCGCAACACGAATATGATGATGATAAGCCCGTAGTACCCTTAGGTTGACAAAATCGGTCGAAATTTTTTTTCGTCCAATAAGGCTTTGTAGCGATGTCTCGCAATCGGACAATTGCAGCGCAACACGAATATGATGATTATAAGCCCGTAGTACCCTTAGGTTGAGAAAATTGGTTAATTTTTTTTTCGTTCAATAAGGCTTTGTAGCGATGTTGCACAATCTGAAATTTCCCGCGCAACACCAATATGATGATTATAAGCCCGTAGTACCCTTAGGTTGAGAAAATTTGTTACATTTTTTTTCGTTCAATAAGGCTTTGTAGCGATGTCTCGCAATCGGACACTTGCAGCGCAACACGAATGTGATGATTATAAGCCCGTAGTACCCTTAGGTTGACAAAATCGGACGAAATTTGTTTTCGTCCAATAAGGCTTTGTAGCGATGGCTCGCAATCGGAAATTTCCCGCGCAACACGAATATGATGATCATAAGCCCGTAGTACCCTTAGGTTGAGAAAATTGGTTACATTTTTGTTTCGTTCAATAAGGCTTTGTAGCGATGTTGCACAATCGGAAACTGCCCGCGCAACACGAATATGATGATGATAAGCCCGTAGTACCCTTAGGTTGACAAAATCGGTCGAAATTTTTTTTCGTCCAATAAGGCTTTGTAGCGATGTCTCGCAATCGGAAACTTGCAGAGCAACACGAATATGATGATTATAAGCCCGTAGTACCCTTAGGTTGAGAAAATTGGTTAATTTTTTTTTGTCGTTCAATAAGGCTTTGTAGCGATGTTGCACAATCTGAAATTTCCCGCGCAACACCAATATGATGATTATAAGCCCGTAGTACCCTTAGGTTGAGAAAATTTGTTACATTTTTTTTCGTTCAATAAGGCTTTGTAGCGATGTTGCATAGTCGGAAACTGCCCGCGCAACACGAATATGATGATTGTAAGCCCGTAGTACCGTTAGGTTGACAAAATCGGTCGAAATTTGTTTTCATCCAATAAGGCTTTGTAGCGATGTCTCGCAATCGGACACTTGCAGCGCAACACGAATATGATGATTATAAGCCCGTAGTACCCTTAGGTTGAGAAAATTGGTTACATTTTTGTTTCGTTCAATAACGCTTTGTAGCGATGTTGCACAATCGGACACTAGCAGCGCGACACGAATATGATGATTATAAGCCCGTAGTACCCTTAGGTTGAGAAAATTGGTTACATTTTTTTTTCGTTCAATAAGGCTTTGTAGCGATGTTGCACAATCGGAAACTGCCCGCGCAACACGAATATGATGATTATAAGCCCGTAGTACCCTTAGGTTGATAAAATTGGTCGAAATTTGTATCGTTCAATAAGGCTTTGTAGCGATGTTGCACAATCGGAAATTTCCCGCCGAACACGAATATGATGATTATAAGCCCGTAGTACCCTTAGGTTGAGAAAACTGGTTACATTTTTTTTCGTTCAATAACGCTTTGTACCGATGTTGCACAATCGGACACTTGCAGCGCAACACGAATATGATGATTATAAGCCCGTAGTACCCTTAGGTTGAGAAAATTGGTTACATTTTTGTTTCGTTCAATAACGCTTTGTAGTGATGTTGCACAATCGGACACTTGCAGCGCAACACGAATATCATGATTATAAGCCCGTAGTACCCTTAGGTTGAGAAAACTGGTTACATTTTTTTTCGTTCAATAACGCTTTGTACCGATGTTGCACAATCGGACACTTGCAGCGCAACACGAATATGATGATTATAAGCCCGTAGTACCCTTAGGTTGAGAAAATTGGTTAAATTTTTGTTTCGTTCAATAAGGCTTTGTAGCGATGTTGCACAATCTGAAATTTCCCGCGCAACACGAATATGATGACTATAAGCCCGTAGTACCCTTAGGTTGAGAAAATTGGTTACATTTTTTTTCGTTCAATAAGGCTTTGTGGCGATGTTGCATAATCGGAAACTGCCCGCGCAACACGAATATGATGATTGTAAGCCCGTAGTACCGTTAGGTTGACAAAATCGGTCGAAATTTTGTTTCGTCCAATAAGGCTTTGTAGCGATGTCTCGCAATCGGACACTTGCAGCGCAACACGAATGTGATGATTATATGCCCGTAGTACCCTTAGGTTGACAAAATTGGTCGAAATTTTTTTTCGTCCAATAAGGCTTTGTAGCGATGGCTCGCAATCGGAAATTTCCCGCGCAACACGAATATGATGATCGAAAGCCCGTAGTACCCTTAGGTTGAGAAAATTGGTTACATTTTTGTTTCGTTCAATAACGCTTTGTAGCGATGTTGCACAATCGAAAACTTGCAGCGCAACACGAATATGATGATTATAAGCCCGTAGTACCCTTAGGTTGAGAAAATTGGTTACATTTTTGTTTCGTTCAATAACGCTTTGTAGCGATGTTGCACAATCGGACACTTGCAGCGCAACACGAATATGATGATTATAAGCCCGTAGTACCCTTAGGTTGAGAAAATTGGTTACATTTTGTTTCGTTCAATAAGCCTTTGTAGCGATGGGTCGCAATCGGAAATTTCCCGCGCAACACGAATATGATGATCGAAAGCCCGTAGTACCCTTAGGTTGAGAAAATTGGTTACATTTTTGTTTCGTTCAATAACGCTTTGTAGCGATGTTGCACAATCGAAAACTTGCAGCGCAACACGAATATGATGATTATAAGCCCGTAGTACCCTTAGGTTGAGAAAATTGGTTAAATTTTTTTTCCGTTCAATAACGCTTTGTACCGATGTTGCACAATCGGACACTTGCAGCGCAACACGAATATGATGATTATAAGCCCGTAGTACCCTTAGGTTGAGAAAATTGGTTAAATTTTTGTTTCGTTCAATAAGGCTTTGTAGCGATGTTGCACAATCTGAAATTTCCCGCGCAACACGAATATGATGACTATAAGCCCGTAGTACCTTTAGGTTGAGAAAATTGGTTACATTTAGTTTCGTTCAATAAGGCTTTGTGGCGATGTTGCATAATCGGAAACTGCCCGCGCAACACGAATATGATGATTGTAAGCCCGTAGTACCGTTAGGTTGACAAAATCGGTCGAAATTTTGTTTCGTCCAATAAGGCTTTGTAGCGATGTCTCGCAATCGGACACTTGCAGCGCAACACGAATGTGATGATTATAAGCCCGTAGTACCCTTAGGTTGACAAAATTGGTCGAAATTTTTTTTCGTCCAATAAGGCTTTGTAGCGATGGCTCGCAATCGGAAATTTCCCGCGCAACACGAATATGATGATCGAAAGCCCGTAGTACCCTTAGGTTGAGAAAATTGGTTACATTTTTGTTTCGTTCAATAACGCTTTGTAGCGATGTTGCACAATCGAAAACTTGCAGCGCAACTCGAATATGACGATTATAAGCCCGTAGTACCCTTAGGTTGAGAAAATTGGTTACATTTTTGTTTCGTTCAATAACGCTTTGTAGCGATGTTGCACAATCGGACACTTGCAGCGCAACACGAATATGATGATTATAAGCCCGTAGTACCCTTAGGGTGAGAAAGTTGGTTACATTTTTTTGTCGTTCAATAAGGCTTTGTAGCGATGTTGCACAATCGGAAACTGCCCGCGCAACACGAATATGATGATTATAAGCCCGTAGTACCCTTAGGTTGATAAAATTGGTTAAATTTTTTTTTCGTTCAACAACGCTTTGGAGCGATGTTGCACAATCGGACACTTGCAGCGCAACACGAATATCATGATTATAAGCCCGTAGTACCCTTAGGTTGAGAAAATTGGTTACATTTTTTTTTCGTTCAATAACGCTTTGTACCGATGTTGCACAATCGGACACTTGCAGCGGAACACGAATATGATGATTATAAGCCCGTAGTACCCTTAGGTTGAGAAAACTGGTTACATTTTTTTTCGTTCAATAACGCTTTGTACCGATGTTGCACAATCGGACACTTGCAGCGCAACACGAATATGATGATTATAAGCCCGTAGTACCCTTAGGTTGAGAAAATTGGTTACATTTTTGTTTCGTTCAATAACGCTTTGTAGCGATGTTGCAGAATCGGACACTTGCAGCGCAACACGAATATCATGATTATAAGCCCGTAGTACCCTTAGGTTGATAAAATTGGTCGAAATTTGTATCGTTCAATAAGGCTTTGTAGCGATGTTGCACAATCGGAAATTTCCCGCCGAACACGAATATGATGATTATAAGCCCGTAGTACCCTTAGGTTGAGAAAACTGGTTACATTTTTTTTCGTTCAATAACGCTTTGTACCGATGTTGCACAATCGGAAATTTCCCGCGCAACACGAATATGATGATTATAAGCCCGTAGTACCCTTAGTTTGAGAAAATTGGTTACATTTTTGTTTCGTTCAATAACGCTTTGTAGCGATGTTGCAGAATCGGACACTTGCAGCGCAACACGAATATCATGATTATAAGCCCGTAGTACCCTTAGGTTGAGAAAATTGGTTACATTTTTTTTTCGTTCAATAAGGCTTTGTAGTGATGTTGCACAATCGGCAACTGCCCGCGCAACACGAATATGATGACTATAAGCCCGTAGTACCCTTAGGTTGATAAAATTGGCCGAAATTTGTATCGTTCCATAAGGCTTTGTAGCGATGTTGCACAATCGGAAATTTCCCGCGCAACACGAATATGATGATTATAAGCCCGTAGTACCCTTAGGTTGAGAAAATTGGTTACATTTTTGTTTCGTTCAATAACGCTTTGTAGCGATGTTGCAGAATCGGACACTTGCAGCGCAACACGAATATCATGATTATAAGCCCGTAGTACCCTTAGGTTGATAAAATTGGTCGAAATTTGTATCGTTCAATAAGGCTTTGTAGCGATGTTGCACAATCGGAAATTTCCCGCCGAACACGAATATGATGATTATAAGCCCGTAGTACCCTTAGGTTGAGAAAACTGGTTACATTTTTTTTCGTTCAATAACGCTTTGTACCGATGTTGCACAATCGGAAATTTCCCGCGCAACACGAATATGATGATTATAAGCCCGTAGTACCCTTAGGTTGAGAAAATTGGTTACATTTTTGTTTCGTTCAATAACGCTTTGTAGCGATGTTGCAGAATCGGACACTTGCAGCGCAACACGAATATCATGATTATAAGCCCGTAGTACCCTTAGGTTGAGAAAATTGGTTACATTTTTTTTTCGTTCACTAAGGCTTTGTAGCGATGTTGCGCAATCGGCAACTGCCCGCGCAACACGAATATGATGATTGTAAGCCCGTAGTACTGTTAGGTTGACAAAATCGGACGAAATTTGTTTTCGTCCAATAAGGCTTTTTAGCGATGTCTCGCAATCGGACACTTGCAGCGCAACACGAATATGATGATTATAAGCCCGTAGTACCCTTAGGTTGAGAAAATTGGTTAAATTTTTTTTCCGTTCAATAACGCTTTGTACCGATGTTGCACAATCGGACACTTGCAGCGCAACACGAATATGATGATTATAAGCCCGTAGTACCCTTAGGTTGAGAAAATTGGTTAAATTTTTGTTTCGTTCAATAAGGCTTTGTAGCGATGTTGCACAATCTGAAATTTCCCGCGCAACACGAATATGATGACTATAAGCCCGTAGTACCCTTAGGTTGACAAAATCGGTCGAAATTTTGTTTCGTCCAATAAGGCTTTGTAGCGATGTCTCGCAATCGGACACTTGCAGCGCAACACGAATATGATGATTATAAGCCCGTAGTACCCTTAGGTTGAGAAAATTTGTTACATTTTTTTTCGTTCAATAAGGCTTTGTAGCGATGTTGCATAATCGGAAACTGCCCGCGCAACACGAATATGATGATTGTAAGCCCGTAGTACCGTTAGGTTGACAAAATCGGTCGACATTTTTTTTCGTCCAATAAGGCTTTGTAGCGATGGCTCGCAATCGGAAATTTCCCGCGCAACACGAATATGATGATCATAAGCCCGTAGTACCCTTAGGTTGAGAAAATTGGTTACATTTTTGTTTCGTTCAATAACGCTTTGTAGCGATGTTGCACAATCGATAACTTGCAGCGCAACACGAATATGATGATGATAAGCCCGTAGTACCCTTAGGTTGACAAAATCGGTCGAAATTTTTTTTCGTCCAATAAGGCTTTGTAGCGATGTCTTGCAATCGGACAATTGCAGCGCAACACGAATATGATGATTATAAGCCCGTAGTACCCTTAGGATGAGAAAATTGGTTAATTTTTTTTTCGTTCAATAAGTCTTTGTAGCGATGTTGCACAATCTGAAATTTCCCGCGCAACACCAATATGATGATTATAAGCCCGTAGTACCCTTAGGTTGACAAAATCGGACGAAATTTGTTTTCGTCCAATAAGGCTTTGTAGCGATGGCTCGCAATCGGAAATTTCCCGCGCAACACGAATATGATGATCATAAGCCCGTAGTACCCTTAGGTTGAGAAAATTGGTTACATTTTTGTTTCGTTCAATAAGGCTTTGTAGCGATGTTGCACAATCGGAAACTGCCCGCGCAACACGAATATGATGATGATAAGCCCGTAGTACCCTTAGGTTGACAAAATCGGTCGAAATTTTTTTTCGTCCAATAAGGCTTTGTAGCGATGTCTCGCAATCGGAAACTTGCAGAGCAACACGAATATGATGATTATAAGCCCGTAGTACCCTTAGGTTGAGAAAATTGGTTAATTTTTTTTTTCGTTCAATAAGGCTTTGTAGCGATGTTGCACAATCTGAAATTTCCCGCGCAACACCAATATGATGATTATAAGCCCGTAGTACCCTTAGGTTGAGAAAATTTGTTACATTTTTTTTCGTTCAATAAGGCTTTGTAGCGATGTTGCATAGTCGGAAACTGCCCGCGCAACACGAATATGATGATTGTAAGCCCGTAGTACCGTTAGGTTGACAAAATCGGTCGAAATTTGTTTTCATCCAATAAGGCTTTGTAGCGATGTCTCGCAATCGGACACTTGCAGCGCAACACGAATATGATGATTATAAGCCCGTAGTACCCTTACGTTGAGAAAATTGGTTAAATTTTTTTTTCGTTCAATAACGCTTTGTACCGATGTTGCACAATCGGAAACTGCCCGCGCAACACGAATATGATGATTATAAGCCCGTAGTACCCTTAGGTTGAGAAAATTGGTTAATTTTTTTTTCGTTCAATAAGGCTTTGTAGCGATGTTGCACAATCGGAAACTGCCCGCGCAACACGAATATGATGATTGTAAGCCCGTAGTACCGTTAGGTTGACAAAATCGGACGAAATTTGTTTTCGTCCAATAAGGCTTTGTAGCGATGTCTCGCAATCGGACACTTGCAGCGCAACAGGAATATGATGATTATAAGCACGTAGTACCCTTAGGTTGAGAAAATTGGTTACATTTTTGTTTCGTTCAATAACGCTTTGTAGCGATGTTGCACAATCGGACACTAGCAGCGCGACACGAATATGATGATTATAAGCCCGTAGTACCCTTAGGTTGAGAAAATTGGTTACATTTTTTTTTCGTTCAATAAGGCTTTGTAGCGATGTTGCACAATCGGAAACTGCCCGCGCAACACGAATATGATGATTATAAGCCCGTAGTACCCTTAGGTTGATAAAATTGGTTAAATTTTTTTTTTCGTTCAATAACGCTTTGTACCGATGTTGCACAATCGGACACTTGCAGCGCAACACGAATATGATGATTATAAGCCCGTAGTACCCTTAGGTTGAGAAAATTGGTTACATTTTTGTTTCGTTCAATAACGCTTTGTAGCGATGTTGCACAATCGGACACTTGCAGCGCAACACGAATATCATGATTATAAGCCCGTAGTACCCTTAGGTTGAGAAAATTGGTTACATTTTTTTTTCGTTCAATAAGGCTTTGTAGCGATGTTGCACAATCGGCAACTGCCCGCGCAACACGAATATGATGATTATAAGCCCGTAGTACCCTTAGGTTGATAAAATTGGTCGAAATTTGTATCGTTCAATAAGGCTTTGTAGCGATGTTGCACAATCGGAAATTTCCCGCGCAACACGAATATGATGACTATAAGCCCGTAGTACCCTTAGGTTGAGAAAATTGGTTACATTTTTTTTCGTTCAATAAGGCTTTGTGGCGATGTTGCATAATCGGAAACTGCCCGCGCAACACGAATATGATGATTGTAAGCCCGTAGTACCGTTAGGTTGACAAAATCGGTCGAAATTTTGTTTCGTCCAATAAGGCTTTGTAGCGATGTCTCGCAATCGGACACTTGCAGCGCAACACGAATGTGATGATTATAAGCCCGTAGTACCCTTAGGTTGACAAAATTGGTCGAAATTTTTTTTCGTCCAATAAGGCTTTGTAGCGATGGCTCGCAATCGGAAATTTCCCGCGCAACACGAATATGATGATCGAAAGCCCGTAGTACCCTTAGGTTGAGAAAATTGGTTACATTTTTGTTTCGTTCAATAACGCTTTGTAGCGATGTTGCACAATCGAAAACTTGCAGCGCAACACGAATATGATGATTATAAGCCCGTAGTACCCTTAGGTTGAGAAAATTGGTTACATTTTTGTTTCGTTCAATAACGCTTTGTAGCGATGTTGCACAATCGGACACTTGCAGCGCAACACGAATATGATGATTATAAGCCCGTAGTACCCTTAGGTTGAGAAAATTGGTTACATTTTGTTTCGTTCAATAAGCCTTTGTAGCGATGGGTCGCAATCGGAAATTTCCCGCGCAACACGAATATGATGATCGAAAGCCCGTAGTACCCTTAGGTTGAGAAAATTGGTTACATTTTTGTTTCGTTCAATAACGCTTTGTAGCGATGTTGCACAATCGAAAACTTGCAGCGCAACACGAATATGATGATTATAAGCCCGTAGTACCCTTAGGTTGAGAAAATTGGTTAAATTTTTTTTCCGTTCAATAACGCTTTGTACCGATGTTGCACAATCGGACACTTGCAGCGCAACACGAATATGATGATTGTAAGCCCGTAGTACCGTTAGGTTGACAAAATCGGACGAAATTTGTTTTCGTCCAATAAGGCTTTGTAGCGATGTTGCACAATCGGAAATTTCCCGCGCAACACGAATATGATGACTATAAGCCCGTAGTACCCTTAGGTTGAGAAAATTGGTTACATTTTTTTTCGTTCAATAAGGCTTTGTGGCGATGTTGCATAATCGGAAACTGCCCGCGCAACACGAATATGATGATTGTAAGCCCGTAGTACCGTTAGGTTGACAAAATCGGTCGAAATTTTGTTTCGTCCAATAAGGCTTTGTAGCGATGTCTCGCAATCGGACACTTGCAGCGCAACACGAATGTGATGATTATAAGCCCGTAGTTCCCTTAGGTTGACAAAATTGGTCGAAATTTTTTTTCGTCCAATAAGGCTTTGTAGCGATGGCTCGCAATCGGAAATTTCCCGCGCAACACGAATATGATGATCGAAACCCCGTAGTACCCTTAGGTTGAGAAAATTGGTTACATTTTTGTTTCGTTCAATAACGCTTTGTAGCGATGTTGCACAATCGAAAACTTGCAGCGCAACACGAATATGATGATTATAAGCCCTTAGTACCCTTAGGTTGAGAAAATTGGTTACATTTTGTTTCGTTCAATAAGCCTTTGTAGCGATGGGTCGCAATCGGAAATTTCCCGCGCAACACGAATATGATGATCGAAAGCCCGTAGTACCCTTAGGTTGAGAAAATTGGTTACATTTTTGTTTCGTTCAATAACGCTTTGTAGCGATGTTGCACAATCGAAAACTTGCAGCGCAACACGAATATGATGATTATAAGCCCGTAGTACCCTTAGGTTGAGAAAATTGGTTAAATTTTTTTTCCGTTCAATAACGCTTTGTACCGATGTTGCACAATCGGACACTTGCAGCGCAACACGAATATGATGATTATAAGCCCGTAGTACCCTTAGGTTGAGAAAATTGGTTAAATTTTTGTTTCGTTCAATAAGGCTTTGTAGCGATGTTGCACAATCTGAAATTTCCCGCGCAACACGAATATGATGACTATAAGCCCGTAGTACCTTTAGGTTGAGAAAATTGGTTACATTTATTTTCGTTCAATAAGGCTTTGTGGCGATGTTGCATAATCGGAAACTGCCCGCGCAACACGAATATGATGATTGTAAGCCCGTAGTACCGTTAGGTTGACAAAATCGGTCGAAATTTTGTTTCGTCCAATAAGGCTTTGTAGCGATGTCTCGCAATCGGACACTTGCAGCGCAACACGAATGTGATGATTATAAGCCCGTAGTACCCTTAGGTTGAGAAAATTGGTTACATTTTTTTTCCGTTCAATAACGCTTTGTACCGATGTTGCACAATCGGACACTTGCAGCGCAACACGAATATGATGATTATAAGCCCGTAGTACCCTTAGGTTGAGAAAATTGGTTACATTTTTGTTTCGTTCAATAACGCTTTGTAGCGATGTTGCACAATCGGACACTTGCAGCGCAACACGAATATGATGATTATAAGCCCGTAGTACCCTTAGGTTGAGAAAACTGGTTACATTTTTTTTCGTTCAATAACGCTTTGTACCGATGTTGCACAATCGGACACTTGCAGCGCAACACGAATATGATGATTATAAGCCCGTAGTACCCTTAGGTTGAGAAAATTGGTTACATTTTTGTTTCGTTCAATAACGCTTTGTAGCGATGTTGCACAATCGGACACTTGCAGCGCAACACGAATATCATGATTATAAGCCCGTAGTACCCTTAGGTTGAGAAAATTGGTTACATTTTTTTTTCGTTCAATAAGGCTTTGTAGTGATGTTGCACAATCGGCAACTGCCCGCGCAACACGAATATGATGATTATAAGCCCGTAGTACCCTTAGGTTGATAAAATTGGCCGAAATTTGTATCGTTCAATAAGGCTTTGTAGCGATGTTGCACAATCGGAAATTTCCCGCGCAACACGAATATGATGATTATAAGCCCGTAGTACCCTTAGGTTGAGAAACCTGGTTACATTTTTGTTTCGTTCAATAACGCTTTGTAGCGATGTTGCAGAATCGGACACTTGCAGCGCAACACGAATATCATGATTATAAGCCCGTAGTACCCTTAGGTTGAGAAAATTGGTTAAATTTTTGTTTCGTTCAATAAGGCTTTGTAGCGATGTTGCACAATCGGCAACTGCCCGCGCAACACGAATATGATGATTATAAGCCCGTAGTACCCTTAGGTTGATAAAATTGGTCGAAATTTGTATCGTTCAATAAGGCTTTGTAGCGATGTTGCACAATCGGAAATTTCCCGCGCAACACGAATATCATGATTATAAGCCCGTAGTACCCTTAGGTTGAGAAAATTGGTTACATTTTTTTTTCGTTCAATAAGGCTTTGTAGTGATGTTGCACAATCGGCAACTGCCCGCGCAACCCGAATATGATGATTATAAGCCCGTAGTACCCTTAGGTTGATAAAATTGGCCGAAATTTGTATCGTTCAATAAGGCTTTGTAGCGATGTTGCACAATCGGAAACTGCCCGCGCAACACGAATATGATGATTATAAGCCCGTAGTACCCTTAGGTTGATAAAATTGGTTAAATTTTTTGTTCGTTCAATAACGCTTTGTAGCGATGTTGCACAATCGGACACTTGCAGCGCAACACGAATATCATGATTATAAGCCCGTAGTACCCTTAGGTTGAGAAAATTGGTTACATTTTTGTTTCGTTCAATAACGCTTTGTAGCGATGTTGCACAATCGGACACTTGCAGCGCAACACGAATATGATGATTATAAGCCCGTAGTACCCTTAGGTTGAGAAAATTGGTTACATTTTTGTTTCGTTCAATAACGCTTTGTAGCGATGTTGCACAATCGGACACTTGCAGCGCAACACGAATATGATGATTATAAGCCCGTAGTACCCTTAGGTTGAGAAAATTGGTTACATTTTTGTTTCGTTCAATAATGCTTTGTAGCGATGTTGCACAATCGGACACTTGCAGCGCAACACGAATATCATGATTATAAGCCCGTAGTACCCTTAGGTTGAGAAAATTGGTTACATTTTTTTTCGTTCAATAAGGCTTTGTAGCGATGTTGCACAATCGGAAACTGCCCGCGCAACACGAATATGATGATGATAAGCCCGTAGTACCCTTAGGTTGACAAAATCGGTCGAAATTTTGTTTCGTCCAATAAGGCTTTGTAGCGATGTCTCGCAATCGGACACTTGCAGCGCAACACGAATATGATGATTATAAGCCCGTAGTACCCTTAGGTTGAGAAAATTGGTTAATTTTTTTTTTCGTTCAATAAGGCTTTGTAGCGATGTTGCACAATCTGAAATTTTCCGCGCAACACCAATATGATGATTATAAGCCCGTAGTACCCTTAGGTTGAGAAAATTTGTTACATTTTTTTTCGTTCAATAAGGCTTTGTAGCGATGTCTCGCAATCGGACACTTGCAGCGCAACACGAATGTGATGATTATAAGCCCGTAGTACCCTTAGGTTGACAAAATCGGACGAAATTTGTTTTCGTCCAATAAGGCTTTGTAGCGATGGCTCGCAATCGGAAATTTCCCGCGCAACACGAATATGATGATCATAAGCCCGTAGTACCCTTAGGTTGAGAAAATTGGTTACATTTTTGTTTCGTTCAATAAGGCTTTGTAGCGATGTTGCACAATCGCAAACTGCCCGCGCAACACGAATATGATGATGATAAGCCCGTAGTACCCTTAGGTTGACAAAATCGGTCGAAATTTTTTTTCGTCCAATAAGGCTTTGTAGCGATGTCTCGCAATCGGAAACTTGCAGAGCAACACGAATATGATGATTATAAGCCCGTAGTACCCTTAGGTTGAGAAAATTGGTTAATTTTTTTTTTCGTTCAATAAGGCTTTGTAGCGATGTTGCACAATCTGAAATTTCCCGCGCAACACCAATGTGATGATTATAAGCCCCTAGTACCCTTAGGTTGAGAAAATTTGTTACATTTTGTTTCGTTCAATAAGGCTTTGTAGCGATGTTGCACAATCGGAAACTGCCCGCGCAACACGAATATGATGATTGTAAGCCCGTAGTACCGTTAGGTTGACAAAATCGGTCGAAATTTGTTTTCATCCAATAAGGCTTTGTAGCGATGTCTCGCAATCGGACACTTGCAGCGCAACACGAATATGATGATTATAAGCCCGTAGTACCCTTACGTTGAGAAAATTGGTTAAATTTTGTTTTCGTTCAATAACGCTTTGTACCGATGTTGCACAATCGAAACTGCCCGCGCAACACGAATATGATGATTATAAGCCCGTAGTACCCTTAGGTTGAGAAAATTGGTTAAATTTTTTTTTCGTTCAATAAGGCTTTGTAGCGATGTTGCACAATCGGAAACTGCCCGCGCAACACGAATATGATGATTGTAAGCCCGTAGTACCGTTAGGTTGACAAAATCGGTCGAAATTTTGTTTCGTCCAATAAGGCTTTGTAGCGATGTCTCGCAATCGGACACTTGCAGCGCAACACGAATGTGATGATTATAAGCCCGTAGTACCCTTAGGTTGAGAAAATTGGTTACATTTTTTTTCCGTTCAATAACGCTTTGTACCGATGTTGCACAATCGGACACTTGCAGCGCAACACGAATATGATGATTATAAGCCCGTAGTACCCTTAGGTTGAGAAAATTGGTTACATTTTTGTTTCGTTCAATAACGCTTTGTAGCGATGTTGCACAATCGGACACTTGCAGCGCAACACGAATATGATGATTATAAGCCCGTAGTACCCTTAGGTTGAGAAAACTGGTTACATTTTTTTTCGTTCAATAACGCTTTGTACCGATGTTGCACAATCGGACACTTGCAGCGCAACACGAATATGATGATTATAAGCCCGTAGTACCCTTAGGTTGAGAAAATTGGTTACATTTTTGTTTCGTTCAATAACGCTTTGTAGCGATGTTGCACAATCGGACACTTGCAGCGCAACACGAATATCATGATTATAAGCCCGTAGTACCCTTAGGTTGAGAAAATTGGTTACATTTTTTTTTCGTTCAATAAGGCTTTGTAGTGATGTTGCACAATCGGCAACTGCCCGCGCAACACGAATATGATGATTATAAGCCCGTAGTACCCTTAGGTTGATAAAATTGGCCGAAATTTGTATCGTTCAATAAGGCTTTGTAGCGATGTTGCACAATCGGAAATTTCCCGCGCAACACGAATATGATGATTATAAGCCCGTAGTACCCTTAGGTTGAGAAAATTGGTTACATTTTTGTTTCGTTCAATAACGCTTTGTAGCGATGTTGCAGAATCGGACACTTGCAGCGCAACACGAATATCATGATTATAAGCCCGTAGTACCCTTAGGTTGAGAAAATTGGTTAAATTTTTGTTTCGTTCAATAAGGCTTTGTAGCGATGTTGCACAATCGGCAACTGCCCGCGCAACACGAATATGATGATTATAAGCCCGTAGTACCCTTAGGTTGATAAAATTGGTCGAAATTTGTATCGTTCAATAAGGCTTTGTAGCGATGTTGCACAATCGGAAATTTCCCGCGCAACACGAATATCATGATTATAAGCCCGTAGTACCCTTAGGTTGAGAAAATTGGTTACATTTTTTTTTCGTTCAATAAGGCTTTGTAGTGATGTTGCACAATCGGCAACTGCCCGCGCAACCCGAATATGATGATTATAAGCCCGTAGTACCCTTAGGTTGATAAAATTGGCCGAAATTTGTATCGTTCAATAAGGCTTTGTAGCGATGTTGCACAATCGGAAATTTCCCGCGCAACACGAATATGATGATTATAAGCCCGTAGTACCCTTAGGTTGAGAAAATTGGTTACATTTTTGTTTCGTTCAATAACGCTTTGTAGCGATGTTGCAGAATCGGACACTTGCAGCGCAACACGAATATCATGATTATAAGCCCGTAGTACCCTTAGGTTGAGAAAATTGGTTAAATTTTTGTTTCGTTCAATAAGGCTTTGTAGCGATGTTGCACAATCGGCAACTGCCCGCGCAACACGAATATGATGATTATAAGCCCGTAGTACCCTTAGGTTGATAAAATTGGTCGAAATTTGTATCGTTCAATAAGGCTTTGTAGCGATGTTGCACAATCGGAAATTTCCCGCGCAACACGAATATGATGATTATAAGCCCGTAGTACCCTTAGGTTGAGAAAATTGGTTACATTTTTTTTCGTTCAATAAGGCTTTGTAGCGATGTTGCACAATCGGAAACTGCCCGCGCAACACGAATATGATGATTGTAAGCCCGTAGTACCGTTAGGTTGACAAAATCGGACGAAATTTGTTTTCGTCCAATGAGGCTTTTTAGCGATGTCTCGCAATCGGACACTTGCAGCGCAACACGAATATGATGATTATAAGCCCGTAGTACCCTTAGGTTGAGAAAATTGGTTACATTTTTGTTTCGTTCAATAACGCTTTGTAGCGATGTTGCACAATCGAAAACTTGCAGCGCAACACCAATATGATGATTATAAGCCCGTAGTACCCTTAGGTTGAGAAAGTTGGTTACATTTTTTTTTCGTTCAATAAGGCTTTGTAGCGATGTTGCACAATCGGAAACTGCCCGCGCAACACGAATATGATGATTATAAGCCCGTAGTACCCTTAGGTTGATAAAATTGGTTAAATTTTTTTTTCGTTCAATAACGCTTTGTAGCGATGTTGCACAATCGGACACTTGCAGCGCAACACGAATATCATGATTATAAGCCCGTTGTACCCTTAGGTTGAGAAAATTGGTTACATTTTTGTTTCGTTCAATAACGCTTTGTAGCGATGTTGCACAATCGGACACTTGCAGCGCAACACGAATATGATGATTATAAGCCCGTAGTACCCTTAGGTTGAGAAAATTGGTTACATTTTTGTTTCGTTCAATAACGCTTTGTAGCGATGTTGCACAATCGGACACTTGCAGCGCAACACGAATATGATGATTATAAGCCCGTAGTACCCTTAGGTTGAGAAAATTGGTTACATTTTTGTTTCGTTCAATAATGCTTTGTAGCGATGTTGCACAATCGGACACTTGCAGCGCAACACGAATATCATGATTATAAGCCCGTAGTACCCTTAGGTTGAGAAAATTGGTTACATTTTTTTTCGTTCAATAAGGCTTTGTAGCGATGTTGCACAATCGGAAACTGCCCGCGCAACACGAATATGATGATGATAAGCCCGTAGTACCCTTAGGTTGACAAAATCGGTCGAAATTTTGTTTCGTCCAATAAGGCTTTGTAGCGATGTCTCGCAATCGGACACTTGCAGCGCAACACGAATATGATGATTATAAGCCCGTAGTACCCTTAGGTTGAGAAAATTGGTTACATTTTTTTTCCGTTCAATAACGCTTTGTACCGATGTTGCACAATCGGACACTTGCAGCGCAACACGAATATGATGATTATAAGCCCGTAGTACCCTTAGGTTGAGAAAATTGGTTACATTTTTGTTTCGTTCAATAACGCTTTGTAGCGATGTTGCACAATCGGACACTTGCAGCGCAACACGAATATGATGATTATAAGCCCGTAGTACCCTTAGGTTGAGAAAACTGGTTACATTTTTTTTCGTTCAATAACGCTTTGTACCGATGTTGCACAATCGGACACTTGCAGCGCAACACGAATATGATGATTATAAGCCCGTAGTACCCTTAGGTTGAGAAAATTGGTTACATTTTTGTTTCGTTCAATAACGCTTTGTAGCGATGTTGCACAATCGGACACTTGCAGCGCAACACGAATATCATGATTATAAGCCCGTAGTACCCTTAGGTTGAGAAAATTGGTTACATTTTTTTTTCGTTCAATAAGGCTTTGTAGTGATGTTGCACAATCGGCAACTGCCCGCGCAACACGAATATGATGATTATAAGCCCGTAGTACCCTTAGGTTGATAAAATTGGCCGAAATTTGTATCGTTCAATAAGGCTTTGTAGCGATGTTGCACAATCGGAAATTTCCCGCGCAACACGAATATGATGATTATAAGCCCGTAGTACCCTTAGGTTGAGAAAATTGGTTACATTTTTGTTTCGTTCAATAACGCTTTGTAGCGATGTTGCAGAATCGGACACTTGCAGCGCAACACGAATATCATGATTATAAGCCCGTAGTACCCTTAGGTTGAGAAAATTGGTTAAATTTTTGTTTCGTTCAATAAGGCTTTGTAGCGATGTTGCACAATCGGCAACTGCCCGCGCAACACGAATATGATGATTATAAGCCCGTAGTACCCTTAGGTTGATAAAATTGGTCGAAATTTGTATCGTTCAATAAGGCTTTGTAGCGATGTTGCACAATCGGAAATTTCCCGCGCAACACGAATATCATGATTATAAGCCCGTAGTACCCTTAGGTTGAGAAAATTGGTTACATTTTTTTTTCGTTCAATAAGGCTTTGTAGTGATGTTGCACAATCGGCAACTGCCCGCGCAACCCGAATATGATGATTATAAGCCCGTAGTACCCTTAGGTTGATAAAATTGGCCGAAATTTGTATCGTTCAATAAGGCTTTGTAGCGATGTTGCACAATCGGAAATTTCCCGCGCAACACGAATATGATGATTATAAGCCCGTAGTACCCTTAGGTTGAGAAAATTGGTTACATTTTTGTTTCGTTCAATAACGCTTTGTAGCGATGTTGCAGAATCGGACACTTGCAGCGCAACACGAATATCATGATTATAAGCCCGTAGTACCCTTAGGTTGAGAAAATTGGTTAAATTTTTGTTTCGTTCAATAAGGCTTTGTAGCGATGTTGCACAATCGGCAACTGCCCGCGCAACACGAATATGATGATTATAAGCCCGTAGTACCCTTAGGTTGATAAAATTGGTCGAAATTTGTATCGTTCAATAAGGCTTTGTAGCGATGTTGCACAATCGGAAATTTCCCGCGCAACACGAATATGATGATTATAAGCCCGTAGTACCCTTAGGTTGAGAAAATTGGTTACATTTTTTTTCGTTCAATAAGGCTTTGTAGCGATGTTGCACAATCGGAAACTGCCCGCGCAACACGAATATGATGATTGTAAGCCCGTAGTACCGTTAGGTTGACAAAATCGGACGAAATTTGTTTTCGTCCAATGAGGCTTTTTAGCGATGTCTCGCAATCGGACACTTGCAGCGCAACACGAATATGATGATTATAAGCCCGTAGTACCCTTAGGTTGAGAAAATTGGTTACATTTTTGTTTCGTTCAATAACGCTTTGTAGCGATGTTGCACAATCGAAAACTTGCAGCGCAACACCAATATGATGATTATAAGCCCGTAGTACCCTTAGGTTGAGAAAGTTGGTTACATTTTTTTTTCGTTCAATAAGGCTTTGTAGCGATGTTGCACAATCGGAAACTGCCCGCGCAACACGAATATGATGATTATAAGCCCGTAGTACCCTTAGGTTGATAAAATTGGTTAAATTTTTTTTTCGTTCAATAACGCTTTGTAGCGATGTTGCACAATCGGACACTTGCAGCGCAACACGAATATCATGATTATAAGCCCGTTGTACCCTTAGGTTGAGAAAATTGGTTACATTTTTGTTTCGTTCAATAACGCTTTGTAGCGATGTTGCACAATCGGACACTTGCAGCGCAACACGAATATGATGATTATAAGCCCGTAGTACCCTTAGGTTGAGAAAATTGGTTACATTTTTGTTTCGTTCAATAACGCTTTGTAGCGATGTTGCACAATCGGACACTTGCAGCGCAACACGAATATGATGATTATAAGCCCGTAGTACCCTTAGGTTGAGAAAATTGGTTACATTTTTGTTTCGTTCAATAATGCTTTGTAGCGATGTTGCACAATCGGACACTTGCAGCGCAACACGAATATCATGATTATAAGCCCGTAGTACCCTTAGGTTGAGAAAATTGGTTACATTTTTTTTCGTTCAATAAGGCTTTGTAGCGATGTTGCACAATCGGAAACTGCCCGCGCAACACGAATATGATGATGATAAGCCCGTAGTACCCTTAGGTTGACAAAATCGGTCGAAATTTTGTTTCGTCCAATAAGGCTTTGTAGCGATGTCTCGCAATCGGACACTTGCAGCGCAACACGAATATGATGATTATAAGCCCGTAGTACCCTTAGGTTGAGAAAATTGGTTAATTTTTTTTTTCGTTCAATAAGGCTTTGTAGCGATGTTGCACAATCTGAAATTTTCCGCGCAACACCAATATGATGATTATAAGCCCGTAGTACCCTTAGGTTGAGAAAATTTGTTACATTTTTTTTCGTTCAATAAGGCTTTGTAGCGATGTTGCATAATCGGAAACTGCCCGCGCAACACGAATATGATGATTGTAAGCCCGTAGTACCGTTAGGTTGACAATTCGGTCGAAATTTTGTCTCGTCCAATAAGGCTTTGTAGCGATGTCTCGCAATCGGACACTTGCAGCGCAACACGAATGTGATGATTATAAGCCCGTAGTACCCTTAGGTTGACAAAATTGGTCGACATTTTTTTTCGTCCAATAAGGCTTTGTAGCGATGGCTCGCAATCGGAAATTTCCCGCGCAACACGAATATGATGATCATAAGCCCGTAGTACCCTTAGGTTGAGAAAATTGGTTACATTTTTGTTTCGTTCAATAACGCTTTGTAGCGATGTTGCACAATCGATAACTTGCAGCGCAACACGAATATGATGATGATAAGCCCGTAGTACCCTTAGGTTGACAAAATCGGTCGAAATTTTTTTTCGTCCAATAAGGCTTTGTAGCGATGTCTCGCAATCGGACAATTGCAGAGCAACACGAATATGATGATTATAAGCCCGTAGTACCCTTAGGTTGAGAAAATTGGTTAATTTTTTTTTTCGTTCAATAAGGCTTTGTAGCGATGTTGCACAATCTGAAATTTCCCGCGCAACACCAATGTGATGATTATAAGCCCCTAGTACCCTTAGGTTGAGAAAATTTGTTACATTTTTTTTCGTTCAATAAGGCTTTGTAGCGATGTTGCATAATCGGAAACTGCCCGCGCAACACGAATATGATGATTGTAAGCCCGTAGTACCGTTAGGTTGACAAAATCGGTCGAAATTTGTTTTCATCCAATAAGGCTTTGTAGCGATGTCTCGCAATCGGACACTTGCAGCGCAACACGAATATGATGATTATAAGCCCGTAGTACCCTTACGTTGAGAAAATTGGTTAAATTTTGTTTTCGTTCAATAACGCTTTGTACCGATGTTGCACAATCGAAACTGCCCGCGCAACACGAATATGATGATTGTAAGCCCGTAGTACCGTTAGGTTGACAAAATCGGACGAAATTTGTTTTCGTCCAATAAGGCTTTGTAGCGATGTCTCGCAATCGGACACTTGCAGCGCAACAGGAATATGATGATTATAAGCCCGTAGTACCCTTAGGTTGAGAAAATTGGTTACATTTTTGTTTCGTTCAATAACGCTTTGTAGCGATGTTGCACAATCGGACACTAGCAGCGCGACACGAATATGATGATTATAAGCCCGTAGTACCCTTAGGTTGAGAAAATTGGTTACATTTTTTTTCGTTCAATAAGGCTTTGTAGCGATGTTGCACAATCGGAAACTGCCCGCGCAACACGAATATGATGATTGTAAGCCCGTAGTACCGTTAGGTTGACAAAATCGGACGAAATTTGTTTTCGTCCAATGAGGCTTTTTAGCGATGTCTCGCAATCGGACACTTGCAGCGCAACACGAATATGATGATTATAAGCCCGTAGTACCCTTAGGTTGAGAAAATTGGTTACATTTTGTTTCGTTCAATAAGCCTTTGTAGCGATGGGTCGCAATCGGAAATTTCCCGCGCAACACGAATATGATGATCGAAAGCCCGTAGTACCCTTAGGTTGAGAAAATTGGTTACATTTTTGTTTCGTTCAATAACGCTTTGTAGCGATGTTGCACAATCGAAAACTTGCAGCGCAACACGAATATGATGATTATAAGCCCGTAGTACCCTTAGGTTGAGAAAATTGGTTAAATTTTTTTTCCGTTCAATAACGCTTTGTACCGATGTTGCACAATCGGACACTTGCAGCGCAACACGAATATGATGATTATAAGCCCGTAGTACCCTTAGGTTGAGAAAATTGGTTAAATTTTTGTTTCGTTCAATAAGGCTTTGTAGCGATGTTGCATAATCGGAAACTGCCCGCGCAACACGAATATGATGATTGTAAGCCCGTAGTACCGTTAGGTTGACAAAATCGGTCGAAATTTTGTTTCGTCCAATAAGGCTTTGTAGCGATGTCTCGCAATCGGACACTTGCAGCGCAACACGAATGTGATGATTATAAGCCCGTAGTACCCTTAGGTTGACAAAATTGGTCGAAATTTTTTTTCGTCCAATAAGGCTTTGTAGCGATGGCTCGCAATCGGAAATTTCCCGCGCAACACGAATATGATGATCGAAAGCCCGTAGTACCCTTAGGTTGAGAAAATTGGTTACATTTTTGTTTCGTTCAATAACGCTTTGTAGCGATGTTGCACAATCTGAAATTTCCCGCGCAACACCAATGTGATGATTATAAGCCCCTAGTACCCTTAGGTTGAGAAAATTTGTTACATTTTGTTTCGTTCAATAAGGCTTTGTAGCGATGTTGCACAATCGGAAACTGCCCGCGCAACACGAATATGATGATTGTAAGCCCGTAGTACCGTTAGGTTGACAAAATCGGTCGAAATTTGTTTTCATCCAATAAGGCTTTGTAGCGATGTCTCGCAATCGGACACTTGCAGCGCAACACGAATATGATGATTATAAGCCCGTAGTACCCTTACGTTGAGAAAATTGGTTAAATTTTGTTTTCGTTCAATAACGCTTTGTACCGATGTTGCACAATCGAAACTGCCCGCGCAACACGAATATGATGATTATAAGCCCGTAGTACCCTTAGGTTGAGAAAATTGGTTAAATTTTTTTTTCGTTCAATAAGGCTTTGTAGCGATGTTGCACAATCGGAAACTGCCCGCGCAACACGAATATGATGATTGTAAGCCCGTAGTACCGTTAGGTTGACAAAATCGGTCGAAATTTTGTTTCGTCCAATAAGGCTTTGTAGCGATGTCTCGCAATCGGACACTTGCAGCGCAACACGAATGTGATGATTATAAGCCCGTAGTACCCTTAGGTTGAGAAAATTGGTTACATTTTTTTTCCGTTCAATAACGCTTTGTACCGATGTTGCACAATCGGACACTTGCAGCGCAACACGAATATGATGATTATAAGCCCGTAGTACCCTTAGGTTGAGAAAATTGGTTAAATTTTTTTTCCGTTCAATAACGCTTTGTACCGATGTTGCACAATCGGACACTTGCAGCGCAACACGAATATGATGATTATAAGCCCGTAGTACCCTTAGGTTGAGAAAATTGGTTAAATTTTTGTTTCGTTCAATAAGGCTTTGTAGCGATGTTGCACAATCTGAAATTTCCCGCGCAACACGAATATGATGACTATAAGCCCGTAGTACCTTTAGGTTGAGAAAATTGGTTACATTTATTTTCGTTCAATAAGGCTTTGTGGCGATGTTGCATAATCGGAAACTGCCCGCGCAACACGAATATGATGATTGTAAGCCCGTAGTACCGTTAGGTTGACAAAATCGGTCGAAATTTTGTTTCGTCCAATAAGGCTTTGTAGCGATGTCTCGCAATCGGACACTTGCAGCGCAACACGAATGTGATGATTATAAGCCCGTAGTACCCTTAGGTTGACAAAATTGGTCGAAATTTTTTTTCGTCCAATAAGGCTTTGTAGCGATGGCTCGCAATCGGAAATTTCCCGCGCAACACGAATATGATGATCGAAAGCCCGTAGTACCCTTAGGTTGAGAAAATTGGTTACATTTTTGTTTCGTTCAATAACGCTTTGTAGCGATGTTGCACAATCTGAAATTTCCCGCGCAACACCAATGTGATGATTATAAGCCCCTAGTACCCTTAGGTTGAGAAAATTTGTTACATTTTGTTTCGTTCAATAAGGCTTTGTAGCGATGTTGCACAATCGGAAACTGCCCGCGCAACACGAATATGATGATTGTAAGCCCGTAGTACCGTTAGGTTGACAAAATCGGTCGAAATTTGTTTTCATCCAATAAGGCTTTGTAGCGATGTCTCGCAATCGGACACTTGCAGCGCAACACGAATATGATGATTATAAGCCCGTAGTACCCTTACGTTGAGAAAATTGGTTAAATTTTGTTTTCGTTCAATAACGCTTTGTACCGATGTTGCACAATCGAAACTGCCCGCGCAACACGAATATGATGATTATAAGCCCGTAGTACCCTTAGGTTGAGAAAATTGGTTAAATTTTTTTTTCGTTCAATAAGGCTTTGTAGCGATGTTGCACAATCGGAAACTGCCCGCGCAACACGAATATGATGATTGTAAGCCCGTAGTACCGTTAGGTTGACAAAATCGGTCGAAATTTTGTTTCGTCCAATAAGGCTTTGTAGCGATGTCTCGCAATCGGACACTTGCAGCGCAACACGAATGTGATGATTATAAGCCCGTAGTACCCTTAGGTTGAGAAAATTGGTTACATTTTTTTTCCGTTCAATAACGCTTTGTACCGATGTTGCACAATCGGACACTTGCAGCGCAACACGAATATGATGATTATAAGCCCGTAGTACCCTTAGGTTGAGAAAATTGGTTACATTTTTGTTTCGTTCAATAACGCTTTGTAGCGATGTTGCACAATCGGACACTTGCAGCGCAACACGAATATGATGATTATAAGCCCGTAGTACCCTTAGGTTGAGAAAACTGGTTACATTTTTTTTCGTTCAATAACGCTTTGTACCGATGTTGCACAATCGGACACTTGCAGCGCAACACGAATATGATGATTATAAGCCCGTAGTACCCTTAGGTTGAGAAAATTGGTTACATTTTTGTTTCGTTCAATAACGCTTTGTAGCGATGTTGCACAATTGAACACTTGCAGCGCAACACGAATATCATGATTATAAGCCCGTAGTACCCTTAGGTTGAGAAAATTGGTCACATTTTTTTTTCGTTCAATAAGGCTTTGTAGTGATGTTGCACAATCGGCAACTGCCCGCGCAACACGAATATGATGATTATAAGCCCGTAGTACCCTTAGGTTGATAAAATTGGCCGAAATTTGTATCGTTCAATAAGGCTTTGTAGCGATGTTGCACAATCGGAAATTTCCCGCGCAACACGAATATGATGATTATAAGCCCGTAGTACCCTTAGGTTGAGAAAATTGGTTACATTTTTGTTTCGTTCAATAACGCTTTGTAGCGATGTTGCAGAATCGGACACTTGCAGCGCAACACGAATATCATGATTATAAGCCCGTAGTACCCTTAGGTTGAGAAAATTGGTTAAATTTTTGTTTCGTTCAATAAGGCTTTGTAGCGATGTTGCACAATCGGCAACTGCCCGCGCAACACGAATATGATGATTATAAGCCCGTAGTACCCTTAGGTTGATAAAATTGGTCGAAATTTGTATCGTTCAATAAGGCTTTGTAGCGATGTTGCACAATCGGAAATTTCCCGCGCAACACGAATATCATGATTATAAGCCCGTAGTACCCTTAGGTTGAGAAAATTGGTTACATTTTTGTTTCGTTCAATAACGCTTTGTAGCGATGTTGCAGAATCGGACACTTGCAGCGCAACACGAATATCATGATTATAAGCCCGTAGTACCCTTAGGTTGAGCAAATTGGTTAAATTTTTGTTTCGTTCAATAAGGCTTTGTAGCGATGTTGCACAATCGGCAACTGCCCGCGCAACACGAATATGATGATTATAAGCCCGTAGTACCCTTAGGTTGATAAAATTGGTCGAAATTTGTATCGTTCAATAAGGCTTTGTAGCGATGTTGCACAATCGGAAATTTCCCGCGCAACACGAATATGATGATTATAAGCCCGTAGTACCCTTAGGTTGAGAAAATTGGTTACATTTTTTTTCGTTCAATAAGGCTTTGTAGCGATGTTGCACAATCGGAAACTGCCCGCGCAACACGAATATGATGATTGTAAGCCCGTAGTACCGTTAGGTTGACAAAATCGGACGAAATTTGTTTTCGTCCAATGAGGCTTTTTAGCGATGTCTCGCAATCGGACACTTGCAGCGCAACACGAATATGATGATTATAAGCCCGTAGTACCCTTAGGTTGAGAAAATTGGTTACATTTTTGTTTCGTTCAATAACGCTTTGTAGCGATGTTGCACAATCGAAAACTTGCAGCGCAACACCAATATGATGATTATAAGCCCGTAGTACCCTTAGGTTGAGAAAGTTGGTTACATTTTTTTTTCGTTCAATAAGGCTTTGTAGCGATGTTGCACAATCGGAAACTGCCCGCGCAACACGAATATGATGATTATAAGCCCGTAGTACCCTTAGGTTGATAAAATTGGTTAAATTTTTTTTTCGTTCAATAACGCTTTGTAGCGATGTTGCACAATCGGACACTTGCAGCGCAACACGAATATCATGATTATAAGCCCGTTGTACCCTTAGGTTGAGAAAATTGGTTACATTTTTGTTTCGTTCAATAACGCTTTGTAGCGATGTTGCACAATCGGACACTTGCAGCGCAACACGAATATGATGATCATAAGCCCGTAGTACCCTTAGGTTGAGAAAATTGGTTACATTTTTGTTTCGTTCAATAATGCTTTGTAGCGATGTTGCACAATCGGACACTTGCAGCGCAACACGAATGTGATGATTATAAGCCCGTAGTACCCTTAGGTTGACAAAATCGGACGAAATTTGTTTTCGTCCAATAAGGCTTTGTAGCGATGGCTCGCAATCGGAAATTTCCCGCGCAACACGAATATGATGATCATAAGCCCGTAGTACCCTTAGGTTGAGAAAATTGGTTACATTTTTGTTTCGTTCAATAAGGCTTTGTAGCGATGTTGCACAATCGGAAACTGCCCGCGCAACACGAATATGATGATGATAAGCCCGTAGTACCCTTAGGTTGACAAAATCGGTCGAAATTTTTTTTCGTCCAATAAGGCTTTGTAGCGATGTCTCGCAATCGGAAACTTGCAGAGCAACACGAATATGATGATTATAAGCCCGTAGTACCCTTAGGTTGAGAAAATTGGTTAATTTTTTTTTTCGTTCAATAAGGCTTTGTAGCGATGTTGCACAATCTGAAATTTCCCGCGCAACACCAATGTGATGATTATAAGCCCCTAGTACCCTTAGGTTGAGATAATTTGTTACATTTTTTTTCGTTCAATAAGGCTTTGTAGCGATGTTGCATAATCGGAAACTGCCCGCGCAACACGAATATGATGATTGTAAGCCCGTAGTACCGTTAGGTTGACAAAATCGGTCGAAATTTGTTTTCATCCAATAAGGCTTTGTAGCGATGTCTCGCAATCGGACACTTGCAGCGCAACACGAATATGATGATTATAAGCCCGTAGTACCCTTACGTTGAGAAAATTGGTTAAATTTTGTTTTCGTTCAATAACGCTTTGTACCGATGTTGCACAATCGAAACTGCCCGCGCAACACGAATATGATGATTGTAAGCCCGTAGTACCGTTAGGTTGACAAAATCGGACGAAATTTGTTTTCGTCCAATAAGGCTTTGTAGCGATGTCTCGCAATCGGACACTTGCAGCGCAACAGGAATATGATGATTATAAGCCCGTAGTACCCTTAGGTTGAGAAAATTGGTTACATTTTTGTTTCGTTCAATAACGCTTTGTAGCGATGTTGCACAATCGGACACTAGCAGCGCGACACGAATATGATGATTATAAGCCCGTAGTACCCTTAGGTTGAGAAAATTGGTTACATTTTTTTTCGTTCAATAAGGCTTTGTAGCGATGTTGCACAATCGGAAACTGCCCGCGCAACACGAATATGATGATTGTAAGCCCGTAGTACCGTTAGGTTGACAAAATCGGACGAAATTTGTTTTCGTCCAATGAGGCTTTTTAGCGATGTCTCGCAATCGGACACTTGCAGCGCAACACGAATATGATGATTATAAGCCCGTAGTACCCTTAGGTTGAGAAAATTGGTTACATTTTGTTTCGTTCAATAAGCCTTTGTAGCGATGGGTCGCAATCGGAAATTTCCCGCGCAACACGAATATGATGATCGAAAGCCCGTAGTACCCTTAGGTTGAGAAAATTGGTTACATTTTTGTTTCGTTCAATAACGCTTTGTAGCGATGTTGCACAATCGAAAACTTGCAGCGCAACACGAATATGATGATTATAAGCCCGTAGTACCCTTAGGTTGAGAAAATTGGTTAAATTTTTTTTCCGTTCAATAACGCTTTGTACCGATGTTGCACAATCGGACACTTGCAGCGCAACACGAATATGATGATTATAAGCCCGTAGTACCCTTAGGTTGAGAAAATTGGTTAAATTTTTGTTTCGTTCAATAAGGCTTTGTAGCGATGTTGCACAATCTGAAATTTCCCGCGCAACACGAATATGATGACTATAAGCCCGTAGTACCTTTAGGTTGAGAAAATTGGTTACATTTATTTTCGTTCAATAAGGCTTTGTGGCGATGTTGCATAATCGGAAACTGCCCGCGCAACACGAATATGATGATTGTAAGCCCGTAGTACCGTTAGGTTGACAAAATCGGTCGAAATTTTGTTTCGTCCAATAAGGCTTTGTAGCGATGTCTCGCAATCGGACACTTGCAGCGCAACACGAATGTGATGATTATAAGCCCGTAGTACCCTTAGGTTGACAAAATTGGTCGAAATTTTTTTTCGTCCAATAAGGCTTTGTAGCGATGGCTCGCAATCGGAAATTTCCCGCGCAACACGAATATGATGATCGAAAGCCCGTAGTACCCTTAGGTTGAGAAAATTGGTTACATTTTTGTTTCGTTCAATAACGCTTTGTAGCGATGTTGCACAATCGAAAACTTGCAGCGCAACACGAATATGATGATTATAAGCCCGTAGTACCCTTAGGTTGAGAAAATTGGTTACATTTTTGTTTCGTTCAATAACGCTTTGTAGCGATGTTGCACAATCGGACACTTGCAGCGCAACACGAATATGATGATTATAAGCCCGTAGTACCCTTAGGGTGAGAAAGTTGGTTACATTTTTTTGTCGTTCAATAAGGCTTTGTAGCGATGTTGCACAATCGGAAACTGCCCGCGCAACACGAATATGATGATTATAAGCCCGTAGTACCCTTAGGTTGATAAAATTGGTTAAATTTTTTTTTCGTTCAACAACGCTTTGTAGCGATGTTGCACAATCGGACACTTGCAGCGCAACACGAATATCATGATTATAAGCCCGTAGTACCCTTAGGTTGAGAAAATTGGTTACATTTTTTTTTCGTTCAATAACGCTTTGTACCGATGTTGCACAATCGGACACTTGCAGCGCAACACGAATATGATGATTATAAGCCCGTAGTACCCTTAGGTTGAGAAAACTGGTTACATTTTTTTTCGTTCAATAACGCTTTGTACCGATGTTGCACAATCGGACACTTGCAGCGCAACACGAATATGATGATTATAAGCCCGTAGTACCCTTAGGTTGAGAAAATTGGTTACATTTTTGTTTCGTTCAATAACGCTTTGTAGCGATGTTGCACAATCGGACACTTGCAGCGCAACACGAATATCATGATTATAAGCCCGTAGTACCCTTAGGTTGAGAAAATTGGTTACATTTTTTTTTCGTTCAATAAGGCTTTGTAGTGATGTTGCACAATCGGCAACTGCCCGCGCAACACGAATATGATGACTATAAGCCCGTAGTACCCTTAGGTTGATAAAATTGGCCGAAATTTGTATCGTTCAATAAGGCTTTGTAGCGATGTTGCACAATCGGAAATTTCCCGCGCAACACGAATATGATGATTATAAGCCCGTAGTACCCTTAGGTTGAGAAAATTGGTTACATTTTTGTTTCGTTCAATAACGCTTTGTAGCGATGTTGCAGAATCGGACACTTGCAGCGCAACACGAATATCATGATTATAAGCCCGTAGTACCCTTAGGTTGATAAAATTGGTCGAAATTTGTATCGTTCAATAAGGCTTTGTAGCGATGTTGCACAATCGGAAATTTCCCGCCGAACACGAATATGATGATTATAAGCCCGTAGTACCCTTAGGATGAGAAAACTGGTTACATTTTTTTTCGTTCAATAACGCTTTGTACCGATGTTGCACAATCGGAAATTTCCCGCGCAACACGAATATGATGATTATAAGCCCGTAGTACCCTTAGGTTGAGAAAATTGGTTACATTTTTGTTTCGTTCAATAACGCTTTGTAGCGATGTTGCAGAATCGGACACTTGCAGCGCAACACGAATGTGATGATTATAAGCCCGTAGTACCCTTAGGTTGACAAAATTGGTCGAAATTTTTTTTCGTCCAATAAGGCTTTGTAGCGATGGCTCGCAATCGGAAATTTCCCGCGCAACACGAATATGATGATCGAAAGCCCGTAGTACCCTTAGGTTGAGAAAATTGGTTACATTTTTGTTTCGTTCAATAACGCTTTGTAGCGATGTTGCACAATCGAAAACTTGCAGCGCAACACGAATATGATAATTATAAGCCCGTAGTACCCTTAGGTTGAGAAAATTGGTTACATTTTTGTTTCGTTCAATAACGCTTTGTAGCGATGTTGCACAATCGGACACTTGCAGCGCAACACGAATATGATGATTATAAGCCCGTAGTACCCTTAGGTTGAGAAAATTGGTTACATTTTGTTTCGTTCAATAAGCCTTTGTAGCGATGGGTCGCAATCGGAAATTTCCCGCGCAACACGAATATGATGATCGAAAGCCCGTAGTACCCTTAGGTTGAGAAAATTGGTTACATTTTTGTTTCGTTCAATAACGCTTTGTAGCGATGTTGCACAATCGAAAACTTGCAGCGCAACACGAATATGATGATTATAAGCCCGTAGTACCCTTAGGTTGAGAAAATTGGTTAAATTTTTTTTCCGTTCAATAACGCTTTGTACCGATGTTGCACAATCGGACACTTGCAGCGCAACACGAATATGATGATTATAAGCCCGTAGTACCCTTAGGTTGAGAAAATTGGTTAAATTTTTGTTTCGTTCAATAAGGCTTTGTAGCGATGTTGCACAATCTGAAATTTCCCGCGCAACACGAATATGATGACTATAAGCCCGTAGTACCTTTAGGTTGAGAAAATTGGTTACATTTATTTTCGTTCAATAAGGCTTTGTGGCGATGTTGCATAATCGGAAACTGCCCGCGCAACACGAATATGATGATTGTAAGCCCGTAGTACCGTTAGGTTGACAAAATCGGTCGAAATTTTGTTTCGTCCAATAAGGCTTTGTAGCGATGTCTCGCAATCGGACACTTGCAGCGCAACACGAATGTGATGATTATAAGCCCGTAGTACCCTTAGGTTGACAAAATTGGTCGAAATTTTTTTTCGTCCAATAAGGCTTTGTAGCGATGTCTCGCAATCGGAAACTTGCAGAGCAACACGAATATGATGATTATAAGCCCGTAGTACCCTTAGGTTGAGAAAATTGGTTAATTTTTTTTTTCGTTCAATAAGGCTTTGTAGCGATGTTGCACAATCTGAAATTTCCCGCGCAACACCAATGTGATGATTATAAGCCCCTAGTACCCTTAGGTTGAGATAATTTGTTACATTTTTTTTCGTTCAATAAGGCTTTGTAGCGATGTTGCATAATCGGAAACTGCCCGCGCAACACGAATATGATGATTGTAAGCCCGTAGTACCGTTAGGTTGACAAAATCGGTCGAAATTTGTTTTCATCCAATAAGGCTTTGTAGCGATGTCTCGCAATCGGACACTTGCAGCGCAACACGAATATGATGATTATAAGCCCGTAGTACCCTTACGTTGAGAAAATTGGTTAAATTTTGTTTTCGTTCAATAACGCTTTGTACCGATGTTGCACAATCGAAACTGCCCGCGCAACACGAATATGATGATTGTAAGCCCGTAGTACCGTTAGGTTGACAAAATCGGACGAAATTTGTTTTCGTCCAATAAGGCTTTGTAGCGATGTCTCGCAATCGGACACTTGCAGCGCAACAGGAATATGATGATTATAAGCCCGTAGTACCCTTAGGTTGAGAAAATTGGTTACATTTTTGTTTCGTTCAATAACGCTTTGTAGCGATGTTGCACAATCGGACACTAGCAGCGCGACACGAATATGATGATTATAAGCCCGTAGTACCCTTAGGTTGAGAAAATTGGTTACATTTTTTTTCGTTCAATAAGGCTTTGTAGCGATGTTGCACAATCGGAAACTGCCCGCGCAACACGAATATGATGATTGTAAGCCCGTAGTACCGTTAGGTTGACAAAATCGGACGAAATTTGTTTTCGTCCAATGAGGCTTTTTAGCGATGTCTCGCAATCGGACACTTGCAGCGCAACACGAATATGATGATTATAAGCCCGTAGTACCCTTAGGTTGAGAAAATTGGTTACATTTTGTTTCGTTCAATAAGCCTTTGTAGCGATGGGTCGCAATCGGAAATTTCCCGCGCAACACGAATATGATGATCGAAAGCCCGTAGTACCCTTAGGTTGAGAAAATTGGTTACATTTTTGTTTCGTTCAATAACGCTTTGTAGCGATGTTGCACAATCGAAAACTTGCAGCGCAACACGAATATGATGATTATAAGCCCGTAGTACCCTTAGGTTGAGAAAATTGGTTAAATTTTTTTTCCGTTCAATAACGCTTTGTACCGATGTTGCACAATCGGACACTTGCAGCGCAACACGAATATGATGATTATAAGCCCGTAGTACCCTTAGGTTGAGAAAATTGGTTAAATTTTTGTTTCGTTCAATAAGGCTTTGTAGCGATGTTGCACAATCTGAAATTTCCCGCGCAACACGAATATGATGACTATAAGCCCGTAGTACCTTTAGGTTGAGAAAATTGGTTACATTTATTTTCGTTCAATAAGGCTTTGTGGCGATGTTGCATAATCGGAAACTGCCCGCGCAACACGAATATGATGATTGTAAGCCCGTAGTACCGTTAGGTTGACAAAATCGGTCGAAATTTTGTTTCGTCCAATAAGGCTTTGTAGCGATGTCTCGCAATCGGACACTTGCAGCGCAACACGAATGTGATGATTATAAGCCCGTAGTACCCTTAGGTTGACAAAATTGGTCGAAATTTTTTTTCGTCCAATAAGGCTTTGTAGCGATGGCTCGCAATCGGAAATTTCCCGCGCAACACGAATATGATGATCGAAAGCCCGTAGTACCCTTAGGTTGAGAAAATTGGTTACATTTTTGTTTCGTTCAATAACGCTTTGTAGCGATGTTGCACAATCGAAAACTTGCAGCGCAACACGAATATGATGATTATAAGCCCGTAGTACCCTTAGGTTGAGAAAATTGGTTACATTTTTGTTTCGTTCAATAACGCTTTGTAGCGATGTTGCACAATCGGACACTTGCAGCGCAACACGAATATGATGATTATAAGCCCGTAGTACCCTTAGGGTGAGAAAGTTGGTTACATTTTTTTGTCGTTCAATAAGGCTTTGTAGCGATGTTGCACAATCGGAAACTGCCCGCGCAACACGAATATGATGATTATAAGCCCGTAGTACCCTTAGGTTGATAAAATTGGTTAAATTTTTTTTTCGTTCAACAACGCTTTGTAGCGATGTTGCACAATCGGACACTTGCAGCGCAACACGAATATCATGATTATAAGCCCGTAGTACCCTTAGGTTGAGAAAATTGGTTACATTTTTTTTTCGTTCAATAACGCTTTGTACCGATGTTGCACAATCGGACACTTGCAGCGCAACACGAATATGATGATTATAAGCCCGTAGTACCCTTAGGTTGAGAAAACTGGTTACATTTTTTTTCGTTCAATAACGCTTTGTACCGATGTTGCACAATCGGACACTTGCAGCGCAACACGAATATGATGATTATAAGCCCGTAGTACCCTTAGGTTGAGAAAATTGGTTACATTTTTGTTTCGTTCAATAACGCTTTGTAGCGATGTTGCACAATCGGACACTTGCAGCGCAACACGAATATCATGATTATAAGCCCGTAGTACCCTTAGGTTGAGAAAATTGGTTACATTTTTTTTTCGTTCAATAAGGCTTTGTAGTGATGTTGCACAATCGGCAACTGCCCGCGCAACACGAATATGATGACTATAAGCCCGTAGTACCCTTAGGTTGATAAAATTGGCCGAAATTTGTATCGTTCAATAAGGCTTTGTAGCGATGTTGCACAATCGGAAATTTCCCGCGCAACACGAATATGATGATTATAAGCCCGTAGTACCCTTAGGTTGAGAAAATTGGTTACATTTTTGTTTCGTTCAATAACGCTTTGTAGCGATGTTGCAGAATCGGACACTTGCAGCGCAACACGAATATCATGATTATAAGCCCGTAGTACCCTTAGGTTGATAAAATTGGTCGAAATTTGTATCGTTCAATAAGGCTTTGTAGCGATGTTGCACAATCGGAAATTTCCCGCCGAACACGAATATGATGATTATAAGCCCGTAGTACCCTTAGGTTGAGAAAACTGGTTACATTTTTTTTCGTTCAATAACGCTTTGTACCGATGTTGCACAATCGGAAATTTCCCGCGCAACACGAATATGATGATTATAAGCCCGTAGTACCCTTAGGTTGAGAAAATTGGTTACATTTTTGTTTCGTTCAATAACGCTTTGTAGCGATGTTGCAGAATCGGACACTTGCAGCGCAACACGAATATCATGATTATAAGCCCGTAGTACCCTTAGGTTGAGAAAATTGGTTACATTTTTTTTTCGTTCAATAAGGCTTTGTAGCGATGTTGCGCAATCGGCAACTGCCCGCGCAACACGAATATGATGATTGTAAGCCCGTAGTACCGTTAGGTTGACAAAATCGGACGAAATTTGTTTTCGTCCAATAAGGCTTTTTAGCGATGTCTCGCAATCGGACACTTGCAGCGCAACACGGATATGATGATTATAAGCCCGTAGTACCCTTAGGTTGAGAAAATTGGTTAAATTTTTTTTCCGTTCAATAACGCTTTGTACCGATGTTGCACAATCGGACACTTGCAGCGCAACACGAATATGATGATTATAAGCCCGTAGTACCCTTAGGTTGATAAAATTGGTTAAATTTTTGTTTCGTTCAACAACGCTTTGTAGCGATGTTGCACAATCGGACACTTGCAGCGCAACACGAATATCATGATTATAAGCCCGTAGTACCCTTAGGTTGAGAAAATTGGTTACATTTTTTTTTCGTTCAATAACGCTTTGTACCGATGTTGCACAATCGGACACTTGCAGCGCAACACGAATATGATGATTATAAGCCCGTAGTACCCTTAGGTTGAGAAAACTGGTTACATTTTTTTTCGTTCAATAACGCTTTGTACCGATGTTGCACAATCGGACACTTGCAGCGCAACACGAATATGATGATTATAAGCCCGTAGTACCCTTAGGTTGAGAAAATTGGTTACATTTTTGTTTCGTTCAATAACGCTTTGTAGCGATGTTGCACAATCGGACACTTGCAGCGCAACACGAATATCATGATTATAAGCCCGTAGTACCCTTAGGTTGAGAAAATTGGTTACATTTTTTTTTCGTTCAATAAGGCTTTGTAGTGATGTTGCACAATCGGCAACTGCCCGCGCAACACGAATATGATGACTATAAGCCCGTAGTACCCTTAGGTTGATAAAATTGGCCGAAATTTGTATCGTTCAATAAGGCTTTGTAGCGATGTTGCACAATCGGAAATTTCCCGCGCAACACGAATATGATGATTATAAGCCCGTAGTACCCTTAGGTTGAGAAAATTGGTTACATTTTTATTTCGTTCAATAACGCTTTGTAGCGATGTTGCAGAATCGGACACTTGCAGCGCAACACGAATATCATGATTATAAGCCCGTAGTACCCTTAGGTTGATAAAATTGGTCGAAATTTGTATCGTTCAATAAGGCTTTGTAGCGATGTTGCACAATCGGAAATTTCCCGCCGAACACGAATATGATGATTATAAGCCCGTAGTACCCTTAGGTTGAGAAAACTGGTTACATTTTTTTTCGTTCAATAACGCTTTGTACCGATGTTGCACAATCGGAAATTTCCCGCGCAACACGAATATGATGATTATAAGCCCGTAGTACCCTTAGGTTGAGAAAATTGGTTACATTTTTGTTTCGTTCAATAACGCTTTGTAGCGATGTTGCAGAATCGGACACTTGCAGCGCAACACGAATATCATGATTATAAGCCCGTAGTACCCTTAGGTTGAGAAAATTGGTTACATTTTTTTTTCGTTCAATAAGGCTTTGTAGCGATGTTGCGCAATCGGCAACTGCCCGCGCAACACGAATATGATGATTGTAAGCCCGTAGTACCGTTAGGTTGACAAAATCGGACGAAATTTGTTTTCGTCCAATAAGGCTTTTTAGCGATGTCTCGCAATCGGACACTTGCAGCGCAACACGGATATGATGATTATAAGCCCGTAGTACCCTTAGGTTGAGAAAATTGGTTAAATTTTTTTTCCGTTCAATAACGCTTTGTACCGATGTTGCACAATCGGACACTTGCAGCGCAACACGAATATGATGATTATAGGCCCGTAGTACCCTTAGGTTGAGAAAATTGGTTAAATTTTTGTTTCGTTCAATAAGGCTTTGTAGCGATGTTGCACAATCTGAAATTTCCCGCGCAACACGAATATGATGACTATAAGCCCGTAGTACCCTTAGGTTGACAAAATCGGTCGAAATTTTGTTTCGTCCAATAAGGCTTTGTAGCGATGTCTCGCAATCGGACACTTGCAGCGCAACACGAATATGATGATTATAAGCCCGTAGTACCCTTAGGTTGAGAAAATTTGTTACATTTTTTTTCGTTCAATAAGGCTTTGTAGCGATGTTGCATAATCGGAAACTGCCCGCGCAACACGAATATGATGATTGTAAGCCCGTAGTACCGTTAGGTTGACAAAATCGGTCGACATTTTTTTTCGTCCAATAAGGCTTTGTAGCGATGGCTCGCAATCGGAAATTTCCCGCGCAACACGAATATGATGATCATAAGCCCGTAGTACCCTTAGGTTGAGAAAATTGGTTACATTTTTGTTTCGTTCAATAACGCTTTGTAGCGATGTTGCACAATCGATAACTTGCAGCGCAACACGAATATGATGATGATAAGCCCGTAGTACCCTTAGGTTGACAAAATCGGTCGAAATTTTTTTTCGTCCAATAAGGCTTTGTAGCGATGTCTCGCAATCGGACAATTGCAGCGCAACACGAATATGATGATTATAAGCCCGTAGTACCCTTAGGTTGAGAAAATTGGTTAATTTTTTTTTCGTTCAATAAGTCTTTGGAGCGATGTTGCACAATCTGAAATTTCCCGCGCAACACCAATATGATGATTATAAGCCCGTAGTACCCTTAGGTTGAGAAAATTTGTTACATTTTTTTTCGTTCAATAAGGCTTTGTAGCGATGTCTCGCAATCGGACACTTGCAGCGCAACACGAATGTGATGATTATAAGCCCGTAGTACCCTTAGGTTGACAAAATCGGACGAAATTTGTTTTCGTCCAATAAGGCTTTGTAGCGATGGCTCGCAATCGGAAATTTCCCGCGCAACACGAATATGATGATCATAAGCCCGTAGTACCCTTAGGTTGAGAAAATTGGTTACATTTTTGTTTCGTTCAATAAGGCTTTGTAGCGATGTTGCACAATCGGAAACTGCCCGCGCAACACGAATATGATGATGATAAGCCCGTAGTACCCTTAGGTTGACAAAATCGGTCGAAATTTTTTTTCGTCCAATAAGGCTTTGTAGCGATGTCTCGCAATCGGAAACTTGCAGAGCAACACGAATATGATGATTATAAGCCCGTAGTACCCTTAGGTTGAGAAAATTGG
Source organism: Netelia virgata (assembly GCA_951802705.1). Lineage (NCBI taxonomy): Eukaryota > Metazoa > Arthropoda > Insecta > Hymenoptera > Ichneumonidae > Netelia > Netelia virgata. The sequence continues at coordinate 16,712,128 of OX637866.1, forward strand.
TTAATTTTTTTTTTCGTTCAATAAGGCTTTGTAGCGATGTTGCACAATCTGAAATTTCCCGCGCAACACCAATATGATGATTATAAGCCCGTAGTACCCTTAGGTTGAGAAAATTTGTTACATTTTTTTTCGTTCAATAAGGCTTTGTAGCGATGTTGCATAGTCGGAAACTACCCGCGCAACACGAATATGATGATTGTAAGCCCGTAGTACCGTTAGGTTGACAAAATCGGTCGAAATTTGTTTTCATCCAATAAGGCTTTGTAGCGATGTCTCGCAATCGGACACTTGCAGCGCAACACGAATATGATGATTATAAGCCCGTAGTACCCTTACGTTGAGAAAATTGGTTAAATTTTTTTTTCGTTCAATAACGCTTTGTACCGATGTTGCACAATCGGAAACTGCCCGCGCAACACGAATATGATGATTATAAGCCCGTAGTAACCTTAGGTTGAGAAAATTGGTTAATTTTTTTTTCGTTCAATAAGGCTTTGTAGCGATGTTGCACAATCGGAAACTGCCCGCGCAACACGAATATGATGATTGTAAGCCCGTAGTACCGTTAGGTTGACAAAATCGGACGAAATTTGTTTTCGTCCAATAAGGCTTTGTAGCGATGTCTCGCAATCGGACACTTGCAGCGCAACAGGAATATGATGATTATAAGCACGTAGTACCCTTAGGTTGAGAAAATTGGTTACATTTTTGTTTCGTTCAATAACGCTTTGTAGCGATGTTGCACAATCGGACACTAGCAGCGCGACACGAATATGATGATTATAAGCCCGTAGTACCCTTAGGTTGAGAAAATTGGTTACATTTTTTTTTCGTTCAATAAGGCTTTGTAGCGATGTTGCACAATCGGAAACTGCCCGCGCAACACGAATATGATGATTATAAGCCCGTAGTACCCTTAGGTTGATAAAATTGGTTAAATTTTTTTTTCGTTCAATAACGCTTTGTACCGATGTTGCACAATCGGACACTTGCAGCGCAATACGAATATGATGATTATAAGCCCGTAGTACCCTTAGGTTGAGAAAATTGGTTACATTTTTGTTTCGTTCAATAACGCTTTGTAGCGATGTTGCACAATCGGACACTTGCAGCGCAACACGAATATCATGATTATAAGCCCGTAGTACCCTTAGGTTGAGAAAATTGGTTACATTTTTTTTTCGTTCAATAAGGCTTTGTAGCGATGTTGCACAATCGGCAACTGCCCGCGCAACACGAATATGATGATTATAAGCCCGTAGTACCCTTAGGTTGATAAAATTGGTCGAAATTTGTATCGTTCAATAAGGCTTTGTAGCGATGTTGCACAATCGGAAATTTCCCGCCGAACACGAATATGATGATTATAAGCCCGTAGTACCCTTAGGTTGAGAAAACTGGTTACATTTTTTTTCGTTCAATAACGCTTTGTACCGATGTTGCACAATCGGACACTTGCAGCGCAACACGAATATGATGATTATAAGCCCGTAGTACCCTTAGGTTGAGAAAATTGGTTACATTTTTGTTTCGTTCAATAACGCTTTGTAGCGATGTTGCACAATCGGACACTTGCAGCGCAACACGAATATCATGATTATAAGCCCGTAGTACCCTTAGGTTGAGAAAACTGGTTACATTTTTTTTCGTTCAATAACGCTTTGTACCGATGTTGCACAATCGGACACTTGCAGCGCAACACGAATATGATGATTATAAGCCCGTAGTACCCTTAGGTTGAGAAAATTGGTTAAATTTTTGTTTCGTTCAATAAGGCTTTGTAGCGATGTTGCACAATCTGAAATTTCCCGCGCAACACGAATATGATGACTATAAGCCCGTAGTACCCTTAGGTTGAGAAAATTGGTTACATTTTTTTTCGTTCAATAAGGCTTTGTGGCGATGTTGCATAATCGGAAACTGCCCGCGCAACACGAATATGATGATTGTAAGCCCGTAGTACCGTTAGGTTGACAAAATCGGTCGAAATTTTGTTTCGTCCAATAAGGCTTTGTAGCGATGTCTCGCAATCGGACACTTGCAGCGCAACACGAATGTGATGATTATAAGCCCGTAGTACCCTTAGGTTGACAAAATTGGTCGAAATTTTTTTTCGTCCAATAAGGCTTTGTAGCGATGGCTCGCAATCGGAAATTTCCCGCGCAACACGAATATGATGATCGAAAGCCCGTAGTACCCTTAGGTTGAGAAAATTGGTTACATTTTTGTTTCGTTCAATAACGCTTTGTAGCGATGTTGCACAATCGAAAACTTGCAGCGCAACACGAATATGATAATTATAAGCCCGTAGTACCCTTAGGTTGAGAAAATTGGTTACATTTTTGTTTCGTTCAATAACGCTTTGTAGCGATGTTGCACAATCGGACACTTGCAGCGCAACACGAATATGATGATTATAAGCCCGTAGTACCCTTAGGTTGAGAAAATTGGTTACATTTTGTTTCGTTCAATAAGCCTTTGTAGCGATGGGTCGCAATCGGAAATTTCCCGCGCAACACGAATATGATGATCGAAAGCCCGTAGTACCCTTAGGTTGAGAAAATTGGTTACATTTTTGTTTCGTTCAATAACGCTTTGTAGCGATGTTGCACAATCGAAAACTTGCAGCGCAACACGAATATGATGATTATAAGCCCGTAGTACCCTTAGGTTGAGAAAATTGGTTAAATTTTTTTTCCGTTCAATAACGCTTTGTACCGATGTTGCACAATCGGACACTTGCAGCGCAACACGAATATGATGATTATAAGCCCGTAGTACCCTTAGGTTGAGAAAATTGGTTAAATTTTTGTTTCGTTCAATAAGGCTTTGTAGCGATGTTGCACAATCTGAAATTTCCCGCGCAACACGAATATGATGACTATAAGCCCGTAGTACCTTTAGGTTGAGAAAATTGGTTACATTTATTTTCGTTCAATAAGGCTTTGTGGCGATGTTGCATAATCGGAAACTGCCCGCGCAACACGAATATGATGATTGTAAGCCCGTAGTACCGTTAGGTTGACAAAATCGGTCGAAATTTTGTTTCGTCCAATAAGGCTTTGTAGCGATGTCTCGCAATCGGACACTTGCAGCGCAACACGAATGTGATGATTATAAGCCCGTAGTACCCTTAGGTTGACAAAATTGGTCGAAATTTTTTTTCGTCCAATAAGGCTTTGTAGCGATGGCTCGCAATCGGAAATTTCCCGCGCAACACGAATATGATGATCGAAAGCCCGTAGTACCCTTAGGTTGAGAAAATTGGTTACATTTTTGTTTCGTTCAATAACGCTTTGTAGCGATGTTGCACAATCGAAAACTTGCTGCGCAACACGAATATGATGATTATAAGCCCGTAGTACCCTTAGGTTGAGAAAATTGGTTACATTTTTGTTTCGTTCAATAACGCTTTGTAGCGATGTTGCACAATCGGACACTTGCAGCGCAACACGAATATGATGATTATAAGCCCGTAGTACCCTTAGGTTGAGAAAATTGGTTACATTTTGTTTCGTTCAATAAGCCTTTGTAGCGATGGGTCGCAATCGGAAATTTCCCGCGCAACACGAATATGATGATCGAAAGCCCGTAGTACCCTTAGGTTGAGAAAATTGGTTACATTTTTCTTTCGTTCAATAACGCTTTGTAGCGATGTTGCACAATCGAAAACTTGCAGCGCAACACGAATATGATGATTATAAGCCCGTAGTACCCTTAGGTTGAGAAAATTGAGTAAATTTTTTTTCCGTTCAATAACGCTTTGTACCGATGTTGCACAATCGGACACTTGCAGCGCAACACGAATATGATGATTATAAGCCCGTAGTACCCTTAGGTTGAGAAAATTGGTTAAATTTTTGTTTCGTTCAATAAGGCTTTGTAGCGATGTTGCACAATATGAAATTTCCCGCGCAACACGAATATGATGACTATAAGCCCGTAGTACCTTTAGGTTGAGAAAATTGGTTACATTTATTTTCGTTCAATAAGGCTTTGTGGCGATGTTGCATAATCGGAAACTGCCCGCGCAACACGAATATGATGATTGTAAGCCCGTAGTACCGTTAGGTTGACAAAATCGGTCGAAATTTTGTTTCGTCCAATAAGGCTTTGTAGCGATGTCTCGCAATTGGACACTTGCAGCGCAACACGAATGTGATGATTATAAGCCCGTAGTACCCTTAGGTTGACAAAATTGGTCGAAATTTTTTTTCGTCCAATAAGGCTTTGTAGCGATGGCTCGCAATCGGAAATTTCCCGCGCAACACGAATATGATGATCGAAAGCCCGTAGTACCCTTAGGTTGAGAAAATTGGTTACATTTTTGTTTCGTTCAATAACGCTTTGTAGCGATGTTGCACAATCGAAAACTTGCAGCGCAACACGAATATGATGATTATAAGCCCGTAGTACCCTTAGGTTGAGAAAATTGGTTACATTTTTGTTTCGTTCAATAACGCTTTGTAGCGATGTTGCACAATCGGACACTTGCAGCGCAACACGAATATGATGATTATAAGCCCGTAGTACCCTTAGGGTGAGAAAGTTGGTTACATTTTTTTGTCGTTCAATAAGGCTTTGTAGCGATGTTGCACAATCGGAAACTGCCCGCGCAACACGAATATGATGATTATAAGCCCGTAGTACCCTTAGGTTGATAAAATTGGTTAAATTTTTTTTTCGTTCAACAACGCTTTGTAGCGATGTTGCACAATCGGACACTTGCAGCGCAACACGAATATCATGATTATAAGCCCGTAGTACCCTTAGGTTGAGAAAATTGGTTACATTTTTTTTTCGTTCAATAACGCTTTGTACCGATGTTGCACAATCGGACAATTGCAGCGCAACACGAATATGATGATTATAAGCCCGTAGTACCCTTAGGTTGAGAAAACTGGTTACATTTTTTTTCGTTCAATAACGCTTTGTACCGATGTTGCACAATCGGACACTTGCAGCGCAACACGAATATGATGATTATAAGCCCGTAGTACCCTTAGGTTGAGAAAATTGGTTACATTTTTGTTTCGTTCAATAACGCTTTGTAGCGATGTTGCACAATCGGACACTTGCAGCGCAACACGAATATCATGATTATAAGCCCGTAGTACCCTTAGGTTGAGAAAATTGGTTACATTTTTGTTTCGATCAATAACGGTTTGTAGTGATGTTGCACAATCGGCAACTGCCCGCGCAACACGAATATGATGATTATAAGCCCGTAGTACCCTTAGGTTGATAAAATTGGCCGAAATTTGTATCGTTCAATAAGGCTTTGTAGCGATGTTGCACAATCGGAAATTTCCCGCGCAACACGAATATGATGATTATAAGCCCGTAGTACCCTTAGGTTGAGAAAATTGGTTACATTTTTGTTTCGTTCAATAACGCTTTGTAGCGATGTTGCAGAATCGGACACTTGCAGCGCAACACGAATATCATGATTATAAGCCCGTAGTACCCTTAGGTTGAGAAAATTGGTTAAATTTTTGTTTCGTTCAATAAGGCTTTGTAGCGATGTTGCACAATCGGCAACTGCCCGCGCAACACGAATATGATGATTATAAGCCCGTAGTACCCTTAGGTTGATAAAATTGGTCGAAATTTGTATCGTTCAATAAGGCTTTGTAGCGATGTTGCACAATCGGAAATTTCCCGCGCAACACGAATATCATGATTATAAGCCCGTAGTACCCTTAGGTTGAGAAAATTGGTTACATTTTTTTTTCGTTCAATAAGGCTTTGTAGTGATGTTGCACAATCGGCAACTGCCCGCGCAACACGAATATGATGATTATAAGCCCGTAGTACCCTTAGGTTGATAAAATTGGCCGAAATTTGTATCGTTCAATAAGGCTTTGTAGCGATGTTGCACAATCGGAAATTTCCCGCGCAACACGAATATGATGATTATAAGCCCGTAGTACCCTTAGGTTGAGAAAATTGGTTACATTTTTGTTTCGTTCAATAACGCTTTGTAGCGATGTTGCAGAATCGGACACTTGCAGCGCAACACGAATATCATGATTATAAGCCCGTAGTACCCTTAGGTTGAGAAAATTGGTTAAATTTTTGTTTCGTTCAATAAGGCTTTGTAGCGATGTTGCACAATCGGCAACTGCCCGCGCAACACGAATATGATGATTATAAGCCCGTAGTACCTTTAGGTTGATAAAATTGGTCGAAATTTGTATCGTTCAATAAGGCTTTGTAGCGATGTTGCACAATCGGAAATTTCCCGCGCAACACGAATATGATGATTATAAGCCCGTAGTACCCTTAGGTTGAGAAAATTGGTTACATTTTTTTTCGTTCAATAAGGCTTTGTAGCGATGTTGCACAATCGGAAACTGCCCGCGCAACACGAATATGATGATTGTAAGCCCGTAGTACCGTTAGGTTGACAAAATCGGACGAAATTTGTTTTCGTCCAATGAGGCTTTTTAGCGATGTCTCGCAATCGGACACTTGCAGCGCAACACGAATATGATGATTATAAGCCCGTAGTACCCTTAGGTTGAGAAAATTGGTTACATTTTTGTTTCGTTCAATAACGCTTTGTAGCGATGTTGCACAATCGAAAACTTGCAGCGCAACACCAATATGATGATTATAAGCCCGTAGTACCCTTAGGTTGAGAAAGTTGGTTACATTTTTTTTTCGTTCAATAAGGCTTTGTAGCGATGTTGCACAATCGGAAACTGCCCGCGCAACACGAATATGATGATTATAAGCCCGTAGTACCCTTAGGTTGATAAAATTGGTTAAATTTTTTTTTCGTTCAATAACGCTTTGTAGCGATGTTGCACAATCGGACACTTGCAGCGCAACACGAATATCATGATTATAAGCCCGTAGTACCCTTAGGTTGAGAAAATTGGTTACATTTTTGTTTCGTTCAATAACGCTTTGTAGCGATGTTGCACAATCGGACACTTGCAGCGCAACACGAATATGATGATTATAAGCCCGTACTACCCTTAGGTTGAGAAAATTGGTTACATTTTTGTTTCGTTCAATAACGCTTTGTAGCGATGTTGCACAATCGGACACTTGCAGCGCAACACGAATATGATGATTATAAGCCCGTAGTACCCTTAGGTTGAGAAAATTGGTTACATTTTTGTTTCGTTCAATAATGCTTTGTAGCGATGTTGCACAATCGGACACTTGCAGCGCAACACGAATATCATGATTATAAGCCCGTAGTACCCTTAGGTTGAGAAAATTGGTTACATTTTTTTTCGTTCAATAAGGCTTTGTAGCGATGTTGCACAATCGGAAACTGCCCGCGCAACACGAATATGATGATGATAAGCCCGTAGTACCCTTAGGTTGACAAAATCGGTCGAAATTTTGTTTCGTCCAATAAGGCTTTGTAGCGATGTCTCGCAATCGGACACTTGCAGCGCAACACGAATATGATGATTATAAGCCCGTAGTACCCTTAGGTTGAGAAAATTGGTTAATTTTTTTTTTCGTTCAATAAGGCTTTGTAGCGATGTTGCACAATCTGAAATTTTCCGCGCAACACCAATATGATGATTATAAGCCCGTAGTACCCTTAGGTTGAGAAAATTTGTTACATTTTTTTTGGTTCAATAAGGCTTTGTAGCGATGTTGCATAATCGGAAACTGCCCGCGCAACACGAATATGATGATTGTAAGCCCGTAGTACCGTTAGGTTGACAAAATCGGTCGAAATTTTGTTTCGTCCAATAAGGCTTTGTAGCGATGTCTCGCAATCGGACACTTGCAGCGCAACACGAATGTGATGATTATAAGCCCGTAGTACCCTTAGGTTGACAAAATTGGTCGACATTTTTTTTCGTTCAATAAGGCTTTGTAGCGATGTTGCACAATCTGAAATTTCCCGCGCAACACCAATATGATGATTATAAGCCCGTAGTACCCTTAGGTTGAGAAAATTTGTTACATTTTTTTTCGTTCAATAAGGCTTTGTAGCGATGTCTCGCAATCGGACACTTGCAGCGCAACACGAATGTGATGATTATAAGCCCGTAGTACCCTTAGGTTGACAAAATCGGACGAAATTTGTTTTCGTCCAATAAGGCTTTGTAGCGATGGCTCGCAATCGGAAATTTCCCGCGCAACACGAATATGATGATCATAAGCCCGTAGTACCCTTAGGTTGAGAAAATTGGTTACATTTTTGTTTCGTTCAATAAGGCTTTGTAGCGATGTTGCACAATCGGAAACTGCCCGCGCAACACGAATATGATGATGATAAGCCCGTAGTACCGTTAGGTTGACAAAATCGGTCGAAATTTGTTTTCATCCAATAAGGCTTTGTAGCGATGTCTCGCAATCGGACACTTGCAGCGCAACACGAATATGATGATTATAAGCCCGTAGTACCCTTACGTTGAGAAAATTGGTTAAATTTTGTTTTCGTTCAATAACGCTTTGTACCGATGTTGCACAATCGAAACTGCCCGCGCAACACGAATATGATGATTATAAGCCCGTAGTACCCTTAGGTTGAGAAAATTGGTTAAATTTTTTTTTCGTTCAATAAGGCTTTGTAGCGATGTTGCACAATCGGAAACTGCCCGCGCAACACGAATATGATGATTGTAAGCCCGTAGTACCGTTAGGTTGACAAAATCGGACGAAATTTGTTTTCGTCCAATAAGGCTTTGTAGCGATGTCTCGCAATCGGACACTTGCAGCGCAACAGGAATATGATGATTATAAGCCCGTAGTACCCTTAGGTTGAGAAAATTGGTTACATTTTTGTTTCGTTCAATAACGCTTTGTAGCGATGTTGCACAATCGGACACTAGCAGCGCGACACGAATATGATGATTATAAGCCCGTAGTACCCTTAGGTTGAGAAAATTGGTTACATTTTTTTTTCCTTCAATAAGGCTTTGTAGCGATGTTGCACAATCGGAAACTGCCCGCGCAACACGAATATGATGATTATAAGCCCGTAGTACCCTTAGGTCGATAAAAGTGGTTAAATTTTGTTTTCGTTCATTAACGCTTTGTACCGATGTTGCACAATCGGACACTTGCAGCGCAACACGAATATGATGATTGTAAGCCCGTAGTACCGTTAGGTTGACAAAATCGGTCGAAATTTTGTTTCGTCCAATAAGGCTTTGTAGCGATGTCTCGCAATCGGACACTTGCAGCGCAACACGAATGTGATGATTATAAGCCCGTAGTACCCTTAGGTTGACAAAATTGGTCGACATTTTTTTTCGTTCAATAAGGCTTTGTAGCGATGTTGCACAATCTGAAATTTCCCGCGCAACACCAATATGATGATTATAAGCCCGTAGTACCCTTAGGTTGAGAAAATTTGTTACATTTTTTTTCGTTCAATAAGGCTTTGTAGCGATGTCTCGCAATCGGACACTTGCAGCGCAACACGAATGTGATGATTATAAGCCCGTAGTACCCTTAGGTTGACAAAATCGGACGAAATTTGTTTTCGTCCAATAAGGCTTTGTAGCGATGGCTCGCAATCGGAAATTTCCCGCGCAACACGAATATGATGATCATAAGCCCGTAGTACCCTTAGGTTGAGAAAATTGGTTACATTTTTGTTTCGTTCAATAAGGCTTTGTAGCGATGTTGCACAATCGGAAACTGCCCGCGCAACACGAATATGATGATGATAAGCCCGTAGTACCCTTAGGTTGACAAAATCGGTCGAAATTTTTTTTCGTCCAATAAGGCTTTGTAGCGATTTCTCGCAATCGGAAACTTGCAGAGCAACACGAATATGATGATTATAAGCCCGTAGTACCCTTAGGTTGAGAAAATTGGTTAATTTTTTTTTTCGTTCAATAAGGCTTTGTGGCGATGTTGCACAATCTGAAATTTCCCGCGCAACACCAATATGATGATTATAAGCCCCTAGTACCCTTAGGTTGAGAAAATTTGTTACATTTTTTTTCGTTCAATAAGGCTTTGTAGCGATGTTGCATAATCGGAAACTGCCCGCGCAACACGAATATGATGATTGTAAGCCCGTAGTACCGTTAGGTTGACAAAATCGGTCGAAATTTGTTTTCATCCAATAAGGCTTTGTAGCGATGTCTCGCAATCGGACACTTGCAGCGCAACACGAATATGATGATTATAAGCCCGTAGTACCCTTACGTTGAGAAAATTGGTTAAATTTTGTTTTCGTTCAATAACGCTTTGTACCGATGTTGCACAATCGAAACTGCCCGCGCAACACGAATATGATGATTATAAGCCCGTAGTACCCTTAGGTTGAGAAAATTGGTTAAATTTTTTTTTCGTTCAATAAGGCTTTGTAGCGATGTTGCACAATCGGAAACTGCCCGCGCAACACGAATATGATGATTGTAAGCCCGTAGTACCGTTAGGTTGACAAAATCGGACGAAATTTGTTTTCGTCCAATAAAGCTTTGTAGCGATGTCTCGCAATCGGACACTTGCAGCGCAACAGGAATATGATGATTATAAGCCCGTAGTACCCTTAGGTTGAGAAAATTGGTTACATTTTTGTTTCGTTCAATAACGCTTTGTAGCGATGTTGCACAATCGGACACTAGCAGCGCGACACGAATATGATGATTATAAGCCCGTAGTACCCTTAGGTTGAGAAAATTGGTTACATTTTTTTTTCCTTCAATAAGGCTTTGTAGCGATGTTGCACAATCGGAAACTGCCCGCGCAACACGAATATGATGATTATAAGCCCGTAGTACCCTTAGGTTGAGAAAACTGGTTACATTTTTTTTCGTTCAATAACGCTTTGTACCGATGTTGCACAATCGGACACTTGCAGCGCAACACGAATATGATGATTATAAGCCCGTAGTACCCTTAGGTTGAGAAAATTGGTTACATTTTTGTTTCGTTCAATAACGCTTTGTAGCGATGTTGCACAATCGAAAACTTGCAGCGCAACACGAATATGATGATTATAAGTCCGTAGTACCCTTAGGTTGAGAAAATTGGTTACATTTTTGTTTCGTTCAATAACGCTTTGTAGCGATGTTGCACAATCGAAAACTTGCAGCGCAACACGAATATGATGATTATAAGCCCGTAGTACCCTTAGGTTGAGAAAATTGGTTACATTTTTGTTTCGTTCAATAACGCTTTGTAGCGATGTTGCACAATCGGACACTTGCAGCGCAACACGAATATGATGATTATAAGCCCGTAGTACCCTTAGGGTGAGAAAGTTGGTTACATTTTTTTGTCGTTCAATAAGGCTTTGTAGCGATGTTGCACAATCGGAAACTGCCCGCGCAACACGAATATGATGATTATAAGCCCGTAGTACCCTTAGGTTGATAAAATTGGTTAAATTTTTTTTTCGTTCAACAACGCTTTGTAGCGATGTTGCACAATCGGACACTTGCAGCGCAACACGAATATCATGATTATAAGCCCGTAGTACCCTTAGGTTGAGAAAATTGGTTACATTTTTTTTTCGTTCAATAACGCTTTGTACCGATGTTGCACAATCGGACACTTGCAGCGCAACACGAATATGATGATTATAAGCCCGTAGTACCCTTAGGTTGAGAAAACTGGTTACATTTTTTTTCGTTCAATAACGCTTTGTACCGATGTTGCACAATCGGACACTTGCAGCGCAACACGAATATGATGATTATAAGCCCGTAGTACCCTTAGGTTGAGAAAATTGGTTACATTTTTGTTTCGTTCAATAACGCTTTGTAGCGATGTTGCACAATCGGACACTTGCAGCGCAACACGAATATCATGATTATAAGCCCGTAGTACCCTTAGGTTGAGAAAATTGGTTACATTTTTTTTTCGTTCAATAAGGCTTTGTAGTGATGTTGCACAATCGGCAACTGCCCGCGCAACACGAATATGATGACTATAAGCCCGTAGTACCCTTAGGTTGATAAAATTGGCCGAAATTTGTATCGTTCAATAAGGCTTTGTAGCGATGTTGCACAATCGGAAATTTCCCGCGCAACACGAATATGATGATTATAAGCCCGTAGTACCCTTAGGTTGAGAAAATTGGTTACATTTTTGTTTCGTTCAATAACGCTTTGTAGCGATGTTGCAGAATCGGACACTTGCAGCGCAACACGAATATCATGATTATAAGCCCGTAGTACCCTTAGGTTGATAAAATTGGTCGAAATTTGTATCGTTCAATAAGGCTTTGTAGCGATGTTGCACAATCGGAAATTTCCCGCCGAACACGAATATGATGATTATAAGCCCGTAGTACCCTTAGGTTGAGAAAACTGGTTACATTTTTTTTCGTTCAATAACGCTTTGTACCGATGTTGCACAATCGGAAATTTCCCGCGCAACACGAATATGATGATTATAAGCCCGTAGTACCCTTAGGTTGAGAAAATTGGTTACATTTTTGTTTCGTTCAATAACGCTTTGTAGCGATGTTGCAGAATCGGACACTTGCAGCGCAACACGAATATCATGATTATAAGCCCGTAGTACCCTTAGGTTGAGAAAATTGGTTACATTTTTTTTTCGTTCAATAAGGCTTTGTAGCGATGTTGCGCAATCGGCAACTGCCCGCGCAACACGAATATGATGATTGTAAGCCCGTAGTACCGTTAGGTTGACAAAATCGGACGAAATTTGTTTTCGTCCAATAAGGCTTTTTAGCGATGTCTCGCAATCGGACACTTGCAGCGCAACACGGATATGATGATTATAAGCCCGTAGTACCCTTAGGTTGAGAAAATTGGTTAAATTTTTTTTCCGTTCAATAACGCTTTGTACCGATGTTGCACAATCGGACACTTGCAGCGCAACACGAATATGATGATTATAAGCCCGTAGTACCCTTAGGTTGATAAAATTGGTTAAATTTTTGTTTCGTTCAACAACGCTTTGTAGCGATGTTGCACAATCGGACACTTGCAGCGCAACACGAATATCATGATTATAAGCCCGTAGTACCCTTAGGTTGAGAAAATTGGTTACATTTTTTTTTCGTTCAATAACGCTTTGTACCGATGTTGCACAATCGGACACTTGCAGCGCAACACGAATATGATGATTATAAGCCCGTAGTACCCTTAGGTTGAGAAAACTGGTTACATTTTTTTTCGTTCAATAACGCTTTGTACCGATGTTGCACAATCGGACACTTGCAGCGCAACACGAATATGATGATTATAAGCCCGTAGTACCCTTAGGTTGAGAAAATTGGTTACATTTTTGTTTCGTTCAATAACGCTTTGTAGCGATGTTGCACAATCGGACACTTGCAGCGCAACACGAATATCATGATTATAAGCCCGTAGTACCCTTAGGTTGAGAAAATTGGTTACATTTTTTTTTCGTTCAATAAGGCTTTGTAGTGATGTTGCACAATCGGCAACTGCCCGCGCAACACGAATATGATGACTATAAGCCCGTAGTACCCTTAGGTTGATAAAATTGGCCGAAATTTGTATCGTTCAATAAGGCTTTGTAGCGATGTTGCACAATCGGAAATTTCCCGCGCAACACGAATATGATGATTATAAGCCCGTAGTACCCTTAGGTTGAGAAAATTGGTTACATTTTTATTTCGTTCAATAACGCTTTGTAGCGATGTTGCAGAATCGGACACTTGCAGCGCAACACGAATATCATGATTATAAGCCCGTAGTACCCTTAGGTTGATAAAATTGGTCGAAATTTGTATCGTTCAATAAGGCTTTGTAGCGATGTTGCACAATCGGAAATTTCCCGCCGAACACGAATATGATGATTATAAGCCCGTAGTACCCTTAGGTTGAGAAAACTGGTTACATTTTTTTTCGTTCAATAACGCTTTGTACCGATGTTGCACAATCGGAAATTTCCCGCGCAACACGAATATGATGATTATAAGCCCGTAGTACCCTTAGGTTGAGAAAATTGGTTACATTTTTGTTTCGTTCAATAACGCTTTGTAGCGATGTTGCAGAATCGGACACTTGCAGCGCAACACGAATATCATGATTATAAGCCCGTAGTACCCTTAGGTTGAGAAAATTGGTTACATTTTTTTTTCGTTCAATAAGGCTTTGTAGCGATGTTGCGCAATCGGCAACTGCCCGCGCAACACGAATATGATGATTGTAAGCCCGTAGTACCGTTAGGTTGACAAAATCGGACGAAATTTGTTTTCGTCCAATAAGGCTTTTTAGCGATGTCTCGCAATCGGACACTTGCAGCGCAACACGGATATGATGATTATAAGCCCGTAGTACCCTTAGGTTGAGAAAATTGGTTAAATTTTTTTTCCGTTCAATAACGCTTTGTACCGATGTTGCACAATCGGACACTTGCAGCGCAACACGAATATGATGATTATAGGCCCGTAGTACCCTTAGGTTGAGAAAATTGGTTAAATTTTTGTTTCGTTCAATAAGGCTTTGTAGCGATGTTGCACAATCTGAAATTTCCCGCGCAACACGAATATGATGACTATAAGCCCGTAGTACCCTTAGGTTGACAAAATCGGTCGAAATTTTGTTTCGTCCAATAAGGCTTTGTAGCGATGTCTCGCAATCGGACACTTGCAGCGCAACACGAATATGATGATTATAAGCCCGTAGTACCCTTAGGTTGAGAAAATTTGTTACATTTTTTTTCGTTCAATAAGGCTTTGTAGCGATGTTGCATAATCGGAAACTGCCCGCGCAACACGAATATGATGATTGTAAGCCCGTAGTACCGTTAGGTTGACAAAATCGGTCGACATTTTTTTTCGTCCAATAAGGCTTTGTAGCGATGGCTCGCAATCGGAAATTTCCCGCGCAACACGAATATGATGATCATAAGCCCGTAGTACCCTTAGGTTGAGAAAATTGGTTACATTTTTGTTTCGTTCAATAACGCTTTGTAGCGATGTTGCACAATCGATAACTTGCAGCGCAACACGAATATGATGATGATAAGCCCGTAGTACCCTTAGGTTGACAAAATCGGTCGAAATTTTTTTTCGTCCAATAAGGCTTTGTAGCGATGTCTCGCAATCGGACAATTGCAGCGCAACACGAATATGATGATTATAAGCCCGTAGTACCCTTAGGTTGAGAAAATTGGTTAATTTTTTTTTCGTTCAATAAGTCTTTGTAGCGATGTTGCACAATCTGAAATTTCCCGCGCAACACCAATATGATGATTATAAGCCCGTAGTACCCTTAGGTTGAGAAAATTTGTTACATTTTTTTTCGTTCAATAAGGCTTTGTAGCGATGTCTCGCAATCGGACACTTGCAGCGCAACACGAATGTGATGATTATAAGCCCGTAGTACCCTTAGGTTGACAAAATCGGACGAAATTTGTTTTCGTCCAATAAGGCTTTGTAGCGATGGCTCGCAATCGGAAATTTCCCGCGCAACACGAATATGATGATCATAAGCCCGTAGTACCCTTAGGTTGAGAAAATTGGTTACATTTTTGTTTCGTTCAATAAGGCTTTGTAGCGATGTTGCACAATCGGAAACTGCCCGCGCAACACGAATATGATGATGATAAGCCCGTAGTACCCTTAGGTTGACAAAATCGGTCGAAATTTTTTTTCGTCCAATAAGGCTTTGTAGCGATGTCTCGCAATCGGAAACTTGCAGAGCAACACGAATATGATGATTATAAGCCCGTAGTACCCTTAGGTTGAGAAAATTGGTTAATTTTTTTTTTCGTTCAATAAGGCTTTGTAGCGATGTTGCACAATCTGAAATTTCCCGCGCAACACCAATATGATGATTATAAGCCCGTAGTACCCTTAGGTTGAGAAAATTTGTTACATTTTTTTTCGTTCAATAAGGCTTTGTAGCGATGTTGCATAGTCGGAAACTACCCGCGCAACACGAATATGATGATTGTAAGCCCGTAGTACCGTTAGGTTGACAAAATCGGTCGAAATTTGTTTTCATCCAATAAGGCTTTGTAGCGATGTCTCGCAATCGGACACTTGCAGCGCAACACGAATATGATGATTATAAGCCCGTAGTACCCTTACGTTGAGAAAATTGGTTAAATTTTTTTTTCGTTCAATAACGCTTTGTACCGATGTTGCACAATCGGAAACTGCCCGCGCAACACGAATATGATGATTATAAGCCCGTAGTAACCTTAGGTTGAGAAAATTGGTTAATTTTTTTTTCGTTCAATAAGGCTTTGTAGCGATGTTGCACAATCGGAAACTGCCCGCGCAACACGAATATGATGATTGTAAGCCCGTAGTACCGTTAGGTTGACAAAATCGGACGAAATTTGTTTTCGTCCAATAAGGCTTTGTAGCGATGTCTCGCAATCGGACACTTGCAGCGCAACAGGAATATGATGATTATAAGCACGTAGTACCCTTAGGTTGAGAAAATTGGTTACATTTTTGTTTCGTTCAATAACGCTTTGTAGCGATGTTGCACAATCGGACACTAGCAGCGCGACACGAATATGATGATTATAAGCCCGTAGTACCCTTAGGTTGAGAAAATTGGTTACATTTTTTTTTCGTTCAATAAGGCTTTGTAGCGATGTTGCACAATCGGAAACTGCCCGCGCAACACGAATATGATGATTATAAGCCCGTAGTACCCTTAGGTTGATAAAATTGGTTAAATTTTTTTTTCGTTCAATAACGCTTTGTACCGATGTTGCACAATCGGACACTTGCAGCGCAATACGAATATGATGATTATAAGCCCGTAGTACCCTTAGGTTGAGAAAATTGGTTACATTTTTGTTTCGTTCAATAACGCTTTGTAGCGATGTTGCACAATCGGACACTTGCAGCGCAACACGAATATCATGATTATAAGCCCGTAGTACCCTTAGGTTGAGAAAATTGGTTACATTTTTTTTTCGTTCAATAAGGCTTTGTAGCGATGTTGCACAATCGGCAACTGCCCGCGCAACACGAATATGATGATTATAAGCCCGTAGTACCCTTAGGTTGATAAAATTGGTCGAAATTTGTATCGTTCAATAAGGCTTTGTAGCGATGTTGCACAATCGGAAATTTCCCGCCGAACACGAATATGATGATTATAAGCCCGTAGTACCCTTAGGTTGAGAAAACTCGTTACATTTTTTTTCGTTCAATAACGCTTTGTACCGATGTTGCACAATCGGACACTTGCAGCGCAACACGAATATGATGATTATAAGCCCGTAGTACCCTTAGGTTGAGAAAATTGGTTACATTTTTGTTTCGTTCAATAACGCTTTGTAGCGATGTTGCACAATCGGACACTTGCAGCGCAACACGAATATCATGATTATAAGCCCGTAGTACCCTTAGGTTGAGAAAACTGGTTACATTTTTTTTCGTTCAATAACGCTTTGTACCGATGTTGCACAATCGGACACTTGCAGCGCAACACGAATATGATGATTATAAGCCCGTAGTACCCTTAGGTTGAGAAAATTGGTTAAATTTTTGTTTCGTTCAATAAGGCTTTGTAGCGATGTTGCACAATCTGAAATTTCCCGCGCAACACGAATATGATGACTATAAGCCCGTAGTACCCTTAGGTTGAGAAAATTGGTTACATTTTTTTTCGTTCAATAAGGCTTTGTGGCGATGTTGCATAATCGGAAACTGCCCGCGCAACACGAATATGATGATTGTAAGCCCGTAGTACCGTTAGGTTGACAAAATCGGTCGAAATTTTGTTTCGTCCAATAAGGCTTTGTAGCGATGTCTCGCAATCGGACACTTGCAGCGCAACACGAATGTGATGATTATAAGCCCGTAGTACCCTTAGGTTGACAAAATTGGTCGAAATTTTTTTTCGTCCAATAAGGCTTTGTAGCGATGGCTCGCAATCGGAAATTTCCCGCGCAACACGAATATGATGATCGAAAGCCCGTAGTACCCTTAGGTTGAGAAAATTGGTTACATTTTTGTTTCGTTCAATAACGCTTTGTAGCGATGTTGCACAATCGAAAACTTGCAGCGCAACACGAATATGATAATTATAAGCCCGTAGTACCCTTAGGTTGAGAAAATTGGTTACATTTTTGTTTCGTTCAATAACGCTTTGTAGCGATGTTGCACAATCGGACACTTGCAGCGCAACACGAATATGATGATTATAAGCCCGTAGTACCCTTAGGTTGAGAAAATTGGTTACATTTTGTTTCGTTCAATAAGCCTTTGTAGCGATGGGTCGCAATCGGAAATTTCCCGCGCAACACGAATATGATGATCGAAAGCCCGTAGTACCCTTAGGTTGAGAAAATTGGTTACATTTTTGTTTCGTTCAATAACGCTTTGTAGCGATGTTGCACAATCGAAAACTTGCAGCGCAACACGAATATGATGATTATAAGCCCGTAGTACCCTTAGGTTGAAAAAATTGGTTAAATTTTTTTTCCGTTCAATAACGCTTTGTACCGATGTTGCACAATCGGACACTTGCAGCGCAACACGAATATGATGATTATAAGCCCGTAGTACCCTTAGGTTGAGAAAATTGGTTAAATTTTTGTTTCGTTCAATAAGGCTTTGTAGCGATGTTGCACAATCTGAAATTTCCCGCGCAACACGAATATGATGACTATAAGCCCGTAGTACCTTTAGGTTGAGAAAATTGGTTACATTTATTTTCGTTCAATAAGGCTTTGTGGCGATGTTGCATAATCGGAAACTGCCCGCGCAACACGAATATGATGATTGTAAGCCCGTAGTACCGTTAGGTTGACAAAATCGGTCGAAATTTTGTTTCGTCCAATAAGGCTTTGTAGCGATGTCTCGCAATCGGACACTTGCAGCGCAACACGAATGTGATGATTATAAGCCCGTAGTACCCTTAGGTTGACAAAATTGGTCGAAATTTTTTTTCGTCCAATAAGGCTTTGTAGCGATGGCTCGCAATCGGAAATTTCCCGCGCAACACGAATATGATGATCGAAAGCCCGTAGTACCCTTAGGTTGAGAAAATTGGTTACATTTTTGTTTCGTTCAATAACGCTTTGTAGCGATGTTGCACAATCGAAAACTTGCAGCGCAACACGAATATGATGATTATAAGCCCGTAGTACCCTTAGGTTGAGAAAATTGGTTACATTTTTGTTTCGTTCAATAACGCTTTGTAGCGATGTTGCACAATCGGACACTTGCAGCGCAACACGAATATGATGATTATAAGCCCGTAGTACCCTTAGGTTGAGAAAATTGGTTACATTTTGTTTCGTTCAATAAGCCTTTGTAGCGATGGGTCGCAATCGGAAATTTCCCGCGCAACACGAATATGATGATCGAAAGCCCGTAGTACCCTTAGGTTGAGAAAATTGGTTACATTTTTCTTTCGTTCAATAACGCTTTGTAGCGATGTTGCACAATCGAAAACTTGCAGCGCAACACGAATATGATGATTATAAGCCCGTAGTACCCTTAGGTTGAGAAAATTGAGTAAATTTTTTTTCCGTTCAATAACGCTTTGTACCGATGTTGCACAATCGGACACTTGCAGCGCAACACGAATATGATGATTATAAGCCCGTAGTACCCTTAGGTTGAGAAAATTGGTTAAATTTTTGTTTCGTTCAATAAGGCTTTGTAGCGATGTTGCACAATCTGAAATTTCCCGCGCAACACGAATATGATGACTATAAGCCCGTAGTACCTTTAGGTTGAGAAAATTGGTTACATTTATTTTCGTTCAATAAGGCTTTGTGGCGATGTTGCATAATCGGAAACTGCCCGCGCAACACGAATATGATGATTGTAAGCCCGTAGTACCGTTAGGTTGACAAAATCGGTCGAAATTTTGTTTCGTCCAATAAGGCTTTGTAGCGATGTCTCGCAATTGGACACTTGCAGCGCAACACGAATGTGATGATTATAAGCCCGTAGTACCCTTAGGTTGACAAAATTGGTCGAAATTTTTTTTCGTCCAATAAGGCTTTGTAGCGATGGCTCGCAATCGGAAATTTCCCGCGCAACACGAATATGATGATCGAAAGCCCGTAGTACCCTTAGGTTGAGAAAATTGGTTACATTTTTGTTTCGTTCAATAACGCTTTGTAGCGATGTTGCACAATCGAAAACTTGCAGCGCAACACGAATATGATGATTATAAGCCCGTAGTACCCTTAGGTTGAGAAAATTGGTTACATTTTTGTTTCGTTCAATAACGCTTTGTAGCGATGTTGCACAATCGGACACTTGCAGCGCAACACGAATATGATGATTATAAGCCCGTAGTACCCTTAGGGTGAGAAAGTTGGTTACATTTTTTTGTCGTTCAATAAGGCTTTGTAGCGATGTTGCACAATCGGAAACTGCCCGCGCAACACGAATATGATGATTATAAGCCCGTAGTACCCTTAGGTTGATAAAATTGGTTAAATTTTTTTTTCGTTCAACAACGCTTTGTAGCGATGTTGCACAATCGGACACTTGCAGCGCAACACGAATATCATGATTATAAGCCCGTAGTACCCTTAGGTTGAGAAAATTGGTTACATTTTTTTTTCGTTCAATAACGCTTTGTACCGATGTTGCACAATCGGACAATTGCAGCGCAACACGAATATGATGATTATAAGCCCGTAGTACCCTTAGGTTGAGAAAACTGGTTACATTTTTTTTCGTTCAATAACGCTTTGTACCGATGTTGCACAATCGGACACTTGCAGCGCAACACGAATATGATGATTATAAGCCCGTAGTACCCTTAGGTTGAGAAAATTGGTTACATTTTTGTTTCGTTCAATAACGCTTTGTAGCGATGTTGCACAATCGGACACTTGCAGCGCAACACGAATATCATGATTATAAGCCCGTAGTACCCTTAGGTTGAGAAAATTGGTTACATTTTTGTTTCGATCAATAACGGTTTGTAGTGATGTTGCACAATCGGCAACTGCCCGCGCAACACGAATATGATGATTATAAGCCCGTAGTACCCTTAGGTTGATAAAATTGGCCGAAATTTGTATCGTTCAATAAGGCTTTGTAGCGATGTTGCACAATCGGAAATTTCCCGCGCAACACGAATATGATGATTATAAGCCCGTAGTACCCTTAGGTTGAGAAAATTGGTTACATTTTTGTTTCGTTCAATAACGCTTTGTAGCGATGTTGCAGAATCGGACACTTGCAGCGCAACACGAATATCATGATTATAAGCCCGTAGTACCCTTAGGTTGAGAAAATTGGTTAAATTTTTGTTTCGTTCAATAAGGCTTTGTAGCGATGTTGCACAATCGGCAACTGCCCGCGCAACACGAATATGATGATTATAAGCCCGTAGTACCCTTAGGTTGATAAAATTGGTCGAAATTTGTATCGTTCAATAAGGCTTTGTAGCGATGTTGCACAATCGGAAATTTCCCGCGCAACACGAATATCATGATTATAAGCCCGTAGTACCCTTAGGTTGAGAAAATTGGTTACATTTTTTTTTCGTTCAATAAGGCTTTGTAGTGATGTTGCACAATCGGCAACTGCCCGCGCAACACGAATATGATGATTATAAGCCCGTAGTACCCTTAGGTTGATAAAATTGGCCGAAATTTGTATCGTTCAATAAGGCTTTGTAGCGATGTTGCACAATCGGAAATTTCCCGCGCAACACGAATATGATGATTATAAGCCCGTAGTACCCTTAGGTTGAGAAAATTGGTTACATTTTTGTTTCGTTCAATAACGCTTTGTAGCGATGTTGCAGAATCGGACACTTGCAGCGCAACACGAATATCATGATTATAAGCCCGTAGTACCCTTAGGTTGAGAAAATTGGTTAAATTTTTGTTTCGTTCAATAAGGCTTTGTAGCGATGTTGCACAATCGGCAACTGCCCGCGCAACACGAATATGATGATTATAAGCCCGTAGTACCTTTAGGTTGATAAAATTGGTCGAAATTTGTATCGTTCAATAAGGCTTTGTAGCGATGTTGCACAATCGGAAATTTCCCGCGCAACACGAATATGATGATTATAAGCCCGTAGTACCCTTAGGTTGAGAAAATTGGTTACATTTTTTTTCGTTCAATAAGGCTTTGTAGCGATGTTGCACAATCGGAAACTGCCCGCGCAACACGAATATGATGATTGTAAGCCCGTAGTACCGTTAGGTTGACAAAATCGGACGAAATTTGTTTTCGTCCAATGAGGCTTTTTAGCGATGTCTCGCAATCGGACACTTGCAGCGCAACACGAATATGATGATTATAAGCCCGTAGTACCCTTAGGTTGAGAAAATTGGTTACATTTTTGTTTCGTTCAATAACGCTTTGTAGCGATGTTGCACAATCGAAAACTTGCAGCGCAACACCAATATGATGATTATAAGCCCGTAGTACCCTTAGGTTGAGAAAGTTGGTTACATTTTTTTTTCGTTCAATAAGGCTTTGTAGCGATGTTGCACAATCGGAAACTGCCCGCGCAACACGAATATGATGATTATAAGCCCGTAGTACCCTTAGGTTGATAAAATTGGTTAAATTTTTTTTTCGTTCAATAACGCTTTGTAGCGATGTTGCACAATCGGACACTTGCAGCGCAACACGAATATCATGATTATAAGCCCGTAGTACCCTTAGGTTGAGAAAATTGGTTACATTTTTGTTTCGTTCAATAACGCTTTGTAGCGATGTTGCACAATCGGACACTTGCAGCGCAACACGAATATGATGATTATAAGCCCGTAGTACCCTTAGGTTGAGAAAATTGGTTAATTTTTTTTTTCGTTCAATAACGCTTTGTAGCGATGTTGCACAATCTGAAATTTTCCGCGCAACACCAATATGATGATTATAAGCCCGTAGTACCCTTAGGTTGAGAAAATTTGTTACATTTTTTTTGGTTCAATAAGGCTTTGTAGCGATGTTGCATAATCGGAAACTGCCCGCGCAACACGAATATGATGATTGTAAGCCCGTAGTACCGTTAGGTTGACAAAATCGGTCGAAATTTTGTTTCGTCCAATAAGGCTTTGTAGCGATGTCTCGCAATCGGACACTTGCAGCGCAACACGAATGTGATGATTATAAGCCCGTAGTACCCTTAGGTTGACAAAATTGGTCGACATTTTTTTTCGTTCAATAAGGCTTTGTAGCGATGTTGCACAATCTGAAATTTCCCGCGCAACACCAATATGATGATTATAAGCCCGTAGTACCCTTAGGTTGAGAAAATTTGTTACATTTTTTTTCGTTCAATAAGGCTTTGTAGCGATGTCTCGCAATCGGACACTTGCAGCGCAACACGAATGTGATGATTATAAGCCCGTAGTACCCTTAGGTTGACAAAATCGGACGAAATTTGTTTTCGTCCAATAAGGCTTTGTAGCGATGGCTCGCAATCGGAAATTTCCCGCGCAACACGAATATGATGATCATAAGCCCGTAGTACCCTTAGGTTGAGAAAATTGGTTACATTTTTGTTTCGTTCAATAAGGCTTTGTAGCGATGTTGCACAATCGGAAACTGCCCGCGCAACACGAATATGATGATGATAAGCCCGTAGTACCCTTAGGTTGACAAAATCGGTCGAAATTTTTTTTCGTCCAATAAGGCTTTGTAGCGATTTCTCGCAATCGGAAACTTGCAGAGCAACACGAATATGATGATTATAAGCCCGTAGTACCCTTAGGTTGAGAAAATTGGTTAATTTTTTTTTTCGTTCAATAAGGCTTTGTAGCGATGTTGCACAATCTGAAATTTCCCGCGCAACACCAATATGATGATTATAAGCCCCTAGTACCCTTAGGTTGAGAAAATTTGTTACATTTTTTTTCGTTCAATAAGGCTTTGTAGCGATGTTGCATAATCGGAAACTGCCCGCGCAACACGAATATGATGATTGTAAGCCCGTAGTACCGTTAGGTTGACAAAATCGGTCGAAATTTGTTTTCATCCAATAAGGCTTTGTAGCGATGTCTCGCAATCGGACACTTGCAGCGCAACACGAATATGATGATTATAAGCCCGTAGTACCCTTACGTTGAGAAAATTGGTTAAATTTTGTTTTCGTTCAATAACGCTTTGTACCGATGTTGCACAATCGAAACTGCCCGCGCAACACGAATATGATGATTATAAGCCCGTAGTACCCTTAGGTTGAGAAAATTGGTTAAATTTTTTTTTCGTTCAATAAGGCTTTGTAGCGATGTTGCACAATCGGAAACTGCCCGCGCAACACGAATATGATGATTGTAAGCCCGTAGTACCGTTAGGTTGACAAAATCGGACGAAATTTGTTTTCGTCCAATAAGGCTTTGTAGCGATGTCTCGCAATCGGACACTTGCAGCGCAACAGGAATATGATGATTATAAGCCCGTAGTACCCTTAGGTTGAGAAAATTGGTTACATTTTTGTTTCGTTCAATAACGCTTTGTAGCGATGTTGCACAATCGGACACTAGCAGCGCGACACGAATATGATGATTATAAGCCCGTAGTACCCTTAGGTTGAGAAAATTGGTTACATTTTTTTTTCCTTCAATAAGGCTTTGTAGCGATGTTGCACAATCGGAAACTGCCCGCGCAACACGAATATGATGATTATAAGCCCGTAGTACCCTTAGGTTGAGAAAACTGGTTACATTTTTTTTCGTTCAATAACGCTTTGTACCGATGTTGCACAATCGGACACTTGCAGCGCAACACGAATATGATGATTATAAGCCCGTAGTACCCTTAGGTTGAGAAAATTGGTTACATTTTTGTTTCGTTCAATAACGCTTTGTAGCGATGTTGCACAATCGGACACTTGCAGCGCAACACGAATATGATGACTATAAGCCCGTAGTACCCTTAGGTTGAGAAAATTGGTTACATTTTTTTTCGTTCAATAAGGCTTTGTGGCGATGTTGCATAATCGGAAACTGCCCGCGCAACACGAATATGATGATTGTAAGCCCGTAGTACCGTTAGGTTGACAAAATCGGTCGAAATTTTGTTTCGTCCAATAAGGCTTTGTAGCGATGGCTCGCAATCGGAAATTTCCCGCGCAACACGAATATGATGATCGAAAGCCCGTAGTACCCTTAGGTTGAGAAAATTGGTTACATTTTTGTTTCGTTCAATAACGCTTTGTAGCGATGTTGCACAATCGAAAACTTGCAGCGCAACACGAATATGATGATTATAAGTCCGTAGTACCCTTAGGTTGAGAAAATTGGTTACATTTTTGTTTCGTTCAATAACGCTTTGTAGCGATGTTGCACAAGCGGACACTTGCAGCGCAACACGAATATGATGATTATAAGCCCGTAGTACCCTTAGGTTGAGAAAATTGGTTACATTTTGTTTCGTTCAATAAGGCTTTGTAGCGATGTTGCACAATCTGAAATTTCCCGCGCAACACGAATATGATGACTATAAGCCCGTAGTACCCTTAGGTTGAGAAAATTGGTTACATTTTTTTTCGTTCAATAAGGCTTTGTGGCGATGTTGCATAATCGGAAACTGCCCGCGCAACACGAATATGATGATTGTAAGCCCGTAGTACCGTTAGGTTGACAAAATCGGTCGAAATTTTGTTTCGTCCAATAAGGCTTTGTAGCGATGTCTCGCAATCGGACACTTGCAGCGCAACACGAATGTGATGATTATAAGCCCGTAGTACCCTTAGGTTGACAAAATTGGTCGAAATTTTTGTTTCGTTCAATAACGCTTTGTAGCGATGTTGCACAATCGGACACTTGCAGCGCAACACGAATATGATGATTATAAGCCCGTAGTACCCTTAGGTTGAGAAAGTTGGTTACATTTTTTTTTCGTTCAATAAGGCTTTGTAGCGATGTTGCACAATCGGAAACTGCCCGCGCAACACGAATATGATGATTATAAGCCCGTAGTACCCTTAGGTTGATAAAATTGGTTAAATTTTGTTTTCGTTCAACAACGCTTTGTAGCGATGTTGCACAATCGGACACTTGCAGCGCAACACGAATATCATGATTACAAGCCCGTAGTACCCTTAGGTTGAGAAAATTGGTTACATTTTTTTTTCGTTCAATAACGCTTTGTACCGATGTTGCACAATCGGACACTTGCAGCGCAACACGAATATGATGATTATAAGCCCGTAGTACCCTTAGGTTGAGAAAACTGGTTACATTTTTTTTCGTTCAATAACGCTTTGCACCGATGCTGCACAATCGGACACTTGCAGCGCAACACGAATATGATGATTATAAGCCCGTAGTACCCTTAGGTTGAGAAAATTGGTTACATTTTTGTTTCGTTTAATAACGCTTTGTAGCGATGTTGCACAATCGGCAACTGCCCGCGCAACACGAATATGATGATTATAAGCCCGTAGTACCCTTAGGTTGATAAAATTGGTCGAAATTTGTATCGTTCAATAAGGCTTTGTAGCGATGTTGCACAATCGGAAATTTCCCGCGCAACACGAATATGATGATTATAAGCCCGTAGTACCCTTAGGTTGAGAAAATTGGTTACATTTTTTTTTCGTTCAATAAGGCTTTGTAGCGATGTTGCACAATCGGAAACTGCCCGCGCAACACGAATATGATGATTATAAGCCCGTAGTACCTTTAGGTCGATAAAAGTGGTTAAATTTTTTTTTCGTTCATTAACGCTTTGTACCGATGTTGCACAATCGGACACTTGCAGCGCAACACGAATATGATGATTATAAGCCCGTAGTACCCTTAGGTTGAGAAAATTGGTTACATTTTTGTTTCGTTCAATAACGCTTTGTAGCGATGTTGCACAATCGGACACTTGCAGCGCAACACGAATATCATGATCATAAGCCCGTAGTACCCTTAGGTTGAGAAAATTGGTTACATTTTTTTTTCGTTCAATAAGGCTTTGTAGCGATGTTGCACAATCGGCAACTGCCCGCGCAACACAAATATGATGATTATAAGCCCGTAGTACCCTTAGGTTGATAAAATTGGTCGAAATTTGTATCGTTCAATAAGGCTTTGTAGCGATGTTGCACAATCGGAAATTTCCCGCCGAACACGAATATGATGATTATAAGCCCGTAGTACCCTTAGGTTGAGAAAACTGGTTACATTTTTTTTCGTTCAATAACGCTTTGTACCGATGTTGCACAATCGGACACTTGCAGCGCAACACGAATATGATGATTATAAGCCCGTAGTACCCTTACGTTGAGAAAATTGGTTAAATTTTGTTTTCGTTCAATAACGCTTTGTACCGATGTTGCACAATCGAAACTGCCCGCGCAACACGAATATGATGATTATAAGCCCGTAGTACCCTTAGGTTGAGAAAATTGGTTAAATTTTTTTTTCGTTCAATAAGGCTTTGTAGCGATGTTGCACAATCGGAAACTGCCCGCGCAACACGAATATGATGATTGTAAGCCCGTAGTACCGTTAGGTTGACAAAATCGGACGAAATTTGTTTTCGTCCAATAAGGCTTTGTAGCGATGTCTCGCAATCGGACACTTGCAGCGCAACAGGAATATGATGATTATAAGCCCGTAGTACCCTTAGGTTGAGAAAATTGGTTACATTTTTGTTTCGTTCAATAACGCTTTGTAGCGATGTTGCACAATCGGACACTAGCAGCGCGACACGAATATGATGATTATAAGCCCGTAGTACCCTTAGGTTGAGAAAATTGGTTACATTTTTTTTTCCTTCAATAAGGCTTTGTAGCGATGTTGCACAATCGGAAACTGCCCGCGCAACACGAATATGATGATTATAAGCCCGTAGTACCCTTAGGTCGATAAAAGTGGTTAAATTTTTTTTTCGTTCATTAACGCTTTGTACCGATGTTGCACAATCGGACACTTGCAGCGCAACACGAATATGATGATTGTAAGCCCGTAGTACCGTTAGGTTGACAAAATCGGTCGAAATTTTGTTTCGTCCAATAAGGCTTTGTAGCGATGTCTCGCAATCGGACACTTGCAGCGCAACACGAATGTGATGATTATAAGCCCGTAGTACCCTTAGGTTGACAAAATTGGTCGACATTTTTTTTCGTTCAATAAGGCTTTGTAGCGATGTTGCACAATCTGAAATTTCCCGCGCAACACCAATATGATGATTATAAGCCCGTAGTACCCTTAGGTTGAGAAAATTTGTTACATTTTTTTTCGTTCAATAAGGCTTTGTAGCGATGTCTCGCAATCGGACACTTGCAGCGCAACACGAATGTGATGATTATAAGCCCGTAGTACCCTTAGGTTGACAAAATCGGACGAAATTTGTTTTCGTCCAATAAGGCTTTGTAGCGATGGCTCGCAATCGGAAATTTCCCGCGCAACACGAATATGATGATCATAAGCCCGTAGTACCCTTAGGTTGAGAAAATTGGTTACATTTTTGTTTCGTTCAATAAGGCTTTGTAGCGATGTTGCACAATCGGAAACTGCCCGCGCAACACGAATATGATGATGATAAGCCCGTAGTACCCTTAGGTTGACAAAATCGGTCGAAATTTTTTTTCGTCCAATAAGGCTTTGTAGCGATTTCTCGCAATCGGAAACTTGCAGAGCAACACGAATATGATGATTATAAGCCCGTAGTACCCTTAGGTTGAGAAAATTGGTTAATTTTTTTTTTCGTTCAATAAGGCTTTGTACCGATGTTGCACAATCTGAAATTTCCCGCGCAACACCAATATGATGATTATAAGCCCCTAGTACCCTTAGGTTGAGAAAATTTGTTACATTTTTTTTCGTTCAATAAGGCTTTGTAGCGATGTTGCATAATCGGAAACTGCCCGCGCAACACGAATATGATGATTGTAAGCCCGTAGTACCGTTAGGTTGACAAAATCGGTCGAAATTTGTTTTCATCCAATAAGGCTTTGTAGCGATGTCTCGCAATCGGACACTTGCAGCGCAACACGAATATGATGATTATAAGCCCGTAGTACCCTTACGTTGAGAAAATTGGTTAAATTTTGTTTTCGTTCAATAACGCTTTGTACCGATGTTGCACAATCGAAACTGCCCGCGCAACACGAATATGATGATTATAAGCCCGTAGTACCCTTAGGTTGAGAAAATTGGTTAAATTTTTTTTTCGTTCAATAAGGCTTTGTAGCGATGTTGCACAATCGGAAACTGCCCGCGCAACACGAATATGATGATTGTAAGCCCGTAGTACCGTTAGGTTGACAAAATCGGACGAAATTTGTTTTCGTCCAATAAGGCTTTGTAGCGATGTCTCGCAATCGGACACTTGCAGCGCAACAGGAATATGATGATTATAAGCCCGTAGTACCCTTAGGTTGAGAAAATTGGTTACATTTTTGTTTCGTTCAATAACGCTTTGTAGCGATGTTGCACAATCGGACACTAGCAGCGCGACACGAATATGATGATTATAAGCCCGTAGTACCCTTAGGTTGAGAAAATTGGTTACATTTTTTTTTCCTTCAATAAGGCTTTGTAGCGATGTTGCACAATCGGAAACTGCCCGCGCAACACGAATATGATGATTATAAGCCCGTAGTACCCTTAGGTTGAGAAAACTGGTTACATTTTTTTTCGTTCAATAACGCTTTGTACCGATGTTGCACAATCGGACACTTGCAGCGCAACACGAATATGATGATTATAAGCCCGTAGTACCCTTAGGTTGAGAAAATTGGTTACATTTTTGTTTCGTTCAATAACGCTTTGTAGCGATGTTGCACAATCGGACACTTGCAGCGCAACACGAATATGATGACTATAAGCCCGTAGTACCCTTAGGTTGAGAAAATTGGTTACATTTTTTTTCGTTCAATAAGGCTTTGTGGCGATGTTGCATAATCGGAAACTGCCCGCGCAACACGAATATGATGATTGTAAGCCCGTAGTACCGTTAGGTTGACAAAATCGGTCGAAATTTTGTTTCGTCCAATAAGGCTTTGTAGCGATGGCTCGCAATCGGAAATTTCCCGCGCAACACGAATATGATGATCGAAAGCCCGTAGTACCCTTAGGTTGAGAAAATTGGTTACATTTTTGTTTCGTTCAATAACGCTTTGTAGCGATGTTGCACAATCGAAAACTTGCAGCGCAACACGAATATGATGATTATAAGTCCGTAGTACCCTTAGGTTGAGAAAATTGGTTACATTTTTGTTTCGTTCAATAACGCTTTGTAGCGATGTTGCACAAGCGGACACTTGCAGCGCAACACGAATATGATGATTATAAGCCCGTAGTACCCTTAGGTTGAGAAAATTGGTTACATTTTGTTTCGTTCAATAAGGCTTTGTAGCGATGTTGCACAATCTGAAATTTCCCGCGCAACACGAATATGATGACTATAAGCCCGTAGTACCCTTAGGTTGAGAAAATTGGTTACATTTTTTTTCGTTCAATAAGGCTTTGTGGCGATGTTGCATAATCGGAAACTGCCCGCGCAACACGAATATGATGATTGTAAGCCCGTAGTACCGTTAGGTTGACAAAATCGGTCGAAATTTTGTTTCGTCCAATAAGGCTTTGTAGCGATGTCTCGCAATCGGACACTTGCAGCGCAACACGAATGTGATGATTATAAGCCCGTAGTACCCTTAGGTTGACAAAATTGGTCGAAATTTTTGTTTCGTTCAATAACGCTTTGTAGCGATGTTGCACAATCGGACACTTGCAGCGCAACACGAATATGATGATTATAAGCCCGTAGTACCCTTAGGTTGAGAAAGTTGGTTACATTTTTTGTTCGTTCAATAAGGCTTTGTAGCGATGTTGCACAATCGGAAACTGCCCGCGCAACACGAATATGATGATTATAAGCCCGTAGTACCCTTAGGTTGATAAAATTGGTTAAATTTTGTTTTCGTTCAACAACGCTTTGTAGCGATGTTGCACAATCGGACACTTGCAGCGCAACACGAATATCATGATTATAAGCCCGTAGTACCCTTAGGTTGAGAAAATTGGTTACATTTTTTTTTCGTTCAATAACGCTTTGTACCGATGTTGCACAATCGGACACTTGCAGCGCAACACGAATATGATGATTATAAGCCCGTAGTACCCTTAGGTTGAGAAAACTGGTTACATTTTTTTTCGTTCAATAACGCTTTGTACCGATGCTGCACAATCGGACACTTGCAGCGCAACACGAATATGATGATTATAAGCCCGTAGTACCCTTAGGTTGAGAAAATTGGTTACATTTTTGTTTCGTTTAATAACGCTTTGTAGCGATGTTGCACAATCGGCAACTGCCCGCGCAACACGAATATGATGATTATAAGCCCGTAGTACCCTTAGGTTGATAAAATTGGTCGAAATTTGTATCGTTCAATAAGGCTTTGTAGCGATGTTGCACAATCGGAAATTTCCCGCGCAACACGAATATGATGATTATAAGCCCGTAGTACCCTTAGGTTGAGAAAATTGGTTACATTTTTTTTTCGTTCAATAAGGCTTTGTAGCGATGTTGCACAATCGGAAACTGCCCGCGCAACACGAATATGATGATTATAAGCCCGTAGTACCTTTAGGTCGATAAAAGTGGTTAAATTTTTTTTTCGTTCATTAACGCTTTGTACCGATGTTGCACAATCGGACACTTGCAGCGCAACACGAATATGATGATTATAAGCCCGTAGTACCCTTAGGTTGAGAAAATTGGTTACATTTTTGTTTCGTTCAATAACGCTTTGTAGCGATGTTGCACAATCGGACACTTGCAGCGCAACACGAATATCATGATCATAAGCCCGTAGTACCCTTAGGTTGAGAAAATTGGTTACATTTTTTTTTCGTTCAATAAGGCTTTGTAGCGATGTTGCACAATCGGCAACTGCCCGCGCAACACAAATATGATGATTATAAGCCCGTAGTACCCTTAGGTTGATAAAATTGGTCGAAATTTGTATCGTTCAATAAGGCTTTGTAGCGATGTTGCACAATCGGAAATTTCCCGCCGAACACGAATATGATGATTATAAGCCCGTAGTACCCTTAGGTTGAGAAAACTGGTTACATTTTTTTTCGTTCAATAACGCTTTGTACCGATGTTGCACAATCGGACACTTGCAGCGCAACACGAATATGATGATTATAAGCCCGTAGTACCCTTAGGTTGAGAAAATTGGTTACATTTTTGTTTCGTTCAATAACGCTTTGTAGCGATGTTGCACAATCGGACACTTGCAGCGCAACACGAATATCATGATTATAAGCCCGTAGTACCCTTAGGTTGAGAAAATTGGTTACATTTTTTTTTCGTTCAATAAGGCTTTGTAGCGATGTTGCGCAATCGGCAACTGCCCGCGCAACACGAATATGATGATTGTAAGCCCGTAGTACCGTTAGGTTGACAAAATCGGACAAAATTTGTTTTCGTCCAACAAGGCTTTTTAGCGATGTCTCGCAATCGGACACTTGCAGCGCAACACGAATATGATGATTATAAGCCCGTAGTACCCTTAGGTTGAGAAAATTGGTTAAATTTTTTTTCCGTTCAATAACGCTTTGTACCGATGTTGCACAATCGGACACTTGCAGCGCAACACGAATATGATGATTATAAGCCCGTAGTACCCTTAGGTTGAGAAAATTGGTTAAATTTTTGTTTCGTTCAATAAGGCTTTGTAGCGATGTTGCACAATCTGAAATTTCCCGCGCAACACGAATATGATGACTATAAGCCCGTAGTACCCTTAGGTTGAGAAAATTGGTTACATTTTTTTTCGTTCAATAAGGCTTTGTGGCGATGTTGCATAATCGGAAACTGCCCGCGCAACACGAATATGATGATTGTAAGCCCGTAGTACCGTTAGGTTGACAAAATCGGTCGAAATTTTGTTTCGTCCAATAAGGCTTTGTAGCGATGTCTCGCAATCGGACACTTGCAGCGCAACACGAATGTGATGATTATAAGCCCGTAGTACCCTTAGGTTGACAAAATTGGTCGAAATTTTTTTTCGTCCAATAAGGCTTTGTAGCGATGGCTCGCAATCGGAAATTTCCCGCGCAACACGAATATGATGATCGAAAGCCCGTAGTACCCTTAGGTTGAGAAAATTGGTTACA
Source organism: Netelia virgata (assembly GCA_951802705.1). Classification (NCBI taxonomy): domain Eukaryota; kingdom Metazoa; phylum Arthropoda; class Insecta; order Hymenoptera; family Ichneumonidae; genus Netelia; species Netelia virgata. Next base: position 16,745,053 of record OX637866.1, read on the forward strand.
TTTTTGTTTCGTTCAATAACGCTTTGTAGCGATGTTGCACAATCGAAAACTTGCAGCGCAACACGAATATGATGATTATAAGTCCGTAGTACCCTTAGGTTGAGAAAATTGGTTACATTTTTGTTTCGTTCAATAACGCTTTGTAGCGATGTTGCACAAGCGGACACTTGCAGCGCAACACGAATATGATGATTATAAGCCCGTAGTACCCTTAGGTTGAGAAAATTGGTTACATTTTGTTTCGTTCAATAAGCCTTTGTAGCGATGGGTCGCAATCGGAAATTTCCCGCGCAACACGAATATGATGATCGAAAGCCCGTAGTACCCTTAGGTTGAGAAAATTGGTTACATTTTTTTTCGTTCAATAAGGCTTTGTGGCGATGTTGCATAATCGGAAACTGCCCGCGCAACACGAATATGATGATTGTAAGCCCGTAGTACCGTTAGGTTGACAAAATCGGTCGAAATTTTGTTTCGTCCAATAAGGCTTTGTAGCGATGTCTCGCAATCGGACACTTGCAGCGCAACACGAATGTGATGATTATAAGCCCGTAGTACCCTTAGGTTGACAAAATTGGTCGAAATTTTTGTTTCGTTCAATAACGCTTTGTAGCGATGTTGCACAATCGGACACTTGCAGCGCAACACGAATATGATGATTATAAGCCCGTAGTACCCTTAGGTTGAGAAAGTTGGTTACATTTTTTTTTCGTTCAATAAGGCTTTGTAGCGATGTTGCACAATCGGAAACTGCCCGCGCAACACGAATATGATGATTATAAGCCCGTAGTACCCTTAGGTTGATAAAATTGGTCGAAATTTGTATCGTTCAATAAGGCTTTGTAGCGATGTTGCACAATCGGAAATTTCCCGCGCAACACGAATATGATGATTATAAGTCCGTAGTACCCTTAGGTTGAGAAAATTGGTTACATTTTTGTTTCGTTCAATAACGCTTTGTAGCGATGTTGCACAAGCGGACACTTGCAGCGCAACACGAATATGATGATTATAAGCCCGTAGTACCCTTAGGTTGAGAAAATTGGTTACATTTTGTTTCGTTCAATAAGCCTTTGTAGCGATGGGTCGCAATCGGAAATTTCCCGCGCAACACGAATATGATGATCGAAAGCCCGTAGTACCCTTAGGTTGAGAAAATTGGTTACATTTTTTTTCGTTCAATAAGGCTTTGTGGCGATGTTGCATAATCGGAAACTGCCCGCGCAACACGAATATGATGATTGTAAGCCCGTAGTACCGTTAGGTTGACAAAATCGGTCGAAATTTTGTTTCGTCCAATAAGGCTTTGTAGCGATGTCTCGCAATCGGACACTTGCAGCGCAACACGAATGTGATGATTATAAGCCCGTAGTACCCTTAGGTTGACAAAATTGGTCGAAATTTTTGTTTCGTTCAATAACGCTTTGTAGCGATGTTGCACAATCGGACACTTGCAGCGCAACACGAATATGATGATTATAAGCCCGTAGTACCCTTAGGTTGAGAAAGTTGGTTACATTTTTTTTTCGTTCAATAAGGCTTTGTAGCGATGTTGCACAATCGGAAACTGCCCGCGCAACACGAATATGATGATTATAAGCCCGTAGTACCCTTAGGTTGATAAAATTGGTCGAAATTTGTATCGTTCAATAAGGCTTTGTAGCGATGTTGCACAATCGGAAATTTCCCGCGCAACACGAATATGATGATTATAAGCCCGTAGTACCCTTAGGTTGAGAAAATTGGTTACATTTTTGTTTCGTTCAATAAGGCTTTGTAGCGATGTTGCACAATCGGAAACTGCCCGCGCAACACGAATATGATGATTGTAAGCCCGTAGTACCGTTAGGTTGACAAAATCGGACGAAATTTGTTTTCGTCCAATGAGGCTTTTTAGCGATGTCTCGCAATCGGACACTTGCAGCGCAACACGAATATGATGATTATAAGCCCGTAGTACCCTTAGGTTGAGAAAATTGGTTACATTTTTGTTTCGTTCAATAACGCTTTGTAGCGATGGCTCGCAATCGGAAATTTCCCGCGCAACACGAATATGATGATCGAAAGCCCGTAGTACCCTTAGGTTGAGAAAATTGGTTACATTTTTGTTTCGTTCAATAACGCTTTGTAGCGATGTTGCACAATCGAAAACTTGCAGCGCAACACGAATATGATGATTATAAGCCCGTAGTACCCTTAGGTTGAGAAAATTGGTTACATTTTTGTTTCGTTCAATAACGCTTTGTAGCGATGTTGCACAATCGGACACTTGCAGCGCAACACGAATATGATGATTATAAGCCCGTAGTACCCTTAGGTTGAGAAAGTTGGTTACATTTTTTTTTCGTTCAATAAGGCTTTGTAGCGATGTTGCACAATCGGAAACTGCCCGCGCAACACGAATATGATGATTATAGGCCCGTAGTACCCTTAGGTTGATAAAATTGGTTAAATTTTTTTTTCGTTCAACAACGCTTTGTAGCGATGTTGCACAATCGGACACTTGCAGCGCAACACGAATATCATGATTATAAGCCCGTAGTACCCTTAGGTTGAGAAAATTGGTTACATTTTTGTTTCGTTCAATAACGCTTTGTAGCGATGGCTCGCAATCGGAAATTTCCCGCGCAACACGAATATGATGATCGAAAGCCCGTAGTACCCTTAGGTTGAGAAAATTGGTTACATTTTTGTTTCGTTCAATAACGCTTTGTAGCGATGTTGCACAATCGAAAACTTGCAGCGCAACACGAATATGATGATTATAAGCCCGTAGTACCCTTAGGTTGAGAAAATTGGTTACATTTTTGTTTCGTTCAATAACGCTTTGTAGCGATGTTGCACAATCGGACACTTGCAGCGCAACACGAATATGATGATTATAAGCCCGTAGTACCCTTAGGTTGAGAAAGTTGGTTACATTTTTTTTTCGTTCAATAAGGCTTTGTAGCGATGTTGCACAATCGGAAACTGCCCGCGCAACACGAATATGATGATTATAGGCCCGTAGTACCCTTAGGTTGATAAAATTGGTTAAATTTTTTTTTCGTTCAACAACGCTTTGTAGCGATGTTGCACAATCGGACACTTGCAGCGCAACACGAATATCATGATTATAAGCCCGTAGTACCCTTAGGTTGAGAAAATTGGTTACATTTTTTTTTCGTTCAATAACGCTTTGTACCGATGTTGCACAATCGGACACTTGCAGCGCAACACGAATATGATGATTATAAGCCCGTAGTACGCTTAGGTTGAGAAAACTGGTTACATTTTTTTTCGTTCAATAACGCTTTGTACCGATGTTGCACAATCGGACACTTGCAGCGCAACACGAATATGATGATTATAAGCCCGTAGTACCCTTAGGTTGAGAAAATTGGTTACATTTTTGTTTCGTTCAATAACGCTTTGTAGCGATGTTGCACAATCGGACACTTGCAGCGCAACACGAATATCATGATTATAAGCCCGTAGTACCCTTAGGTTGAGAAAATTGGTTACATTTTTTTTTCGTTCAATAAGGCTTTGTAGCGATGTTGCACAATCGGCAACTGCCCGCGCAACACGAATATGATGATTATAAGCCCGTAGTACCCTTAGGTTGATAAAATTGGTCGAAATTTGTATCGTTCAATAAGGCTTTGTAGCGATGTTGCACAATCGGAAATTTCCCGCGCAACACGAATATGATGATTATAAGCCCGTAGTACCCTTAGGTTGAGAAAATTGGTTACATTTTTTTTCGTTTAATAAGGCTTTGTAGCGATGTTGCACAATCGGAAACTGCCCGCGCAACACGAATATGATGATTGTAAGCCCGTAGTACCGTTAGGTTGACAAAATCGGACGAAATTTGTTTTCGTCCAATGAGGCTTTTTAGCGATGTCTCGCAATCGGACACTTGCAGCGCAACACGAATATGATGATTATAAGCCCGTAGTACCCTTAGGTTGAGAAAACTGGTTACATTTTTGTTTCGTTCAATAACGCTTTGTAGCGATGTTGCACAATCGAAAACTTGCAGCGCAACACCAATATGATGATTATAAGCCCGTAGTACCCTTAGGTTGAGAAAGTTGGTTACATTTTTTTTTCGTTCAATAAGGCTTTGTAGCGATGTTGCACAATCGGAAACTGCCCGCGCAACACGAATATGATGATTATAAGCCCGTAGTACCCTTAGGTTGATAAAATTGGTTAAATTTTTTTTTCGTTCAATAACGCTTTGTAGCGATGTTGCACAATCGGACACTTGCAGCGCAACACGAATATCATGATTATAAGCCCGTAGTACCCTTAGGTTGAGAAAATTGGTTAAATTTTTTTTCCGTTCAATAACGCTTTGTACCGATGTTGCACAATCGGAAACTGCCCCCGCAACACGAATATGATGATGATACGCCCGTAGTACCCTTAGGTTGAGAAAATTGGTTTAATTTTTTGTTCGTTCAATAAGGCTTTGTAGCGATGTTGCACAATCGGAAACTGCCCGCGCAACACGAATATGATGATTGTAAGCCCGTAGTACCGTTAGGTTGACAAAATTGGACGAAATTTTTTTTCGTCCAATAAGGCTTTGTAGCGATGTCTCGCAATCGGACACTTGCAGCGCAACACGAATATGATGATTATAAGCCCGTAGTACCGTTAGGTTGACAAAATCGGTCGAATTTTTTTTTCGTCCAATAAGGCTTTGTAGCGATGTCTCGCAATCGGACACTTGCAGCGCAACATGAATATGATGATTATAAGCCCGTAGTACCCTTAGGTTGATAAAATTGGTTAAATTTTGTTTTCGTTCAATAACGCTTTGTACCGAGTTTGCACAATCGGACACTTGCAGCGCAACACGAATATGATGATTATAAGCCCGTAGTACCCTTAGGTTGAGAAAATTGGTTACATTTTTGTTTCGTTCAATAACGCTTTGTAGCGATGTTGCACAATCGGACACTTGCAGCGCAACACGAATATCATGATTATAAGCCCGTAGTACCCTTAGGTTGAGAAAATTGGTTGCATTTTGTTTTCGTTCAATAACGCTTTGTACCGAGTTTGCACAATCGGACACTTGCAGCGCAACACGAATATCATGATTATAAGCCCGTAGTACCCTTAGGTTGAGAAAATTGGTTACATTTTTTTTTCGTTCAATAAGGCTTTGTAGCGATGTTGCACAATCGGCAACTGCCCGCGCAACACGAATATGATGATTATAAGCCCGTAGTACCCTTAGGTTGATAAAATTGGTCGAAATTTGTATCGTTCAATAAGGCTTTGTAGCGATGTTGCACAATCGGAAATTTCCCGCGCAACACGAATATGATGATTATAAGCCCGTAGTACCCTTAGGTTGAGAAAATTGGTTACATTTTTTTTCGTTTAATAAGGCTTTGTAGCGATGTTGCACAATCGGAAACTGCCCGCGCAACACGAATATGATGATTGTAAGCCCGTAGTACCGTTAGGTTGACAAAATCGGACGAAATTTGTTTTCGTCCAATGAGGCTTTTTAGCGATGTCTCGCAATCGGACACTTGCAGCGCAACACGAATATGATGATTATAAGCCCGTAGTACCCTTAGGTTGAGAAAACTGGTTACATTTTTGTTTCGTTCAATAACGCTTTGTAGCGATGTTGCACAATCGAAAACTTGCAGCGCAACACCAATATGATGATTATAAGCCCGTAGTACCCTTAGGTTGAGAAAGTTGGTTACATTTTTTTTTCGTTCAATAAGGCTTTGTAGCGATGTTGCACAATCGGAAACTGCCCGCGCAACACGAATATGATGATTATAAGCCCGTAGTACCCTTAGGTTGATAAAATTGGTTAAATTTTTTTTTCGTTCAATAACGCTTTGTAGCGATGTTGCACAATCGGACACTTGCAGCGCAACACGAATATCATGATTATAAGCCCGTAGTACCCTTAGGTTGAGAAAATTGGTTAAATTTTTTTTCCGTTCAATAACGCTTTGTACCGATGTTGCACAATCGGAAACTGCCCCCGCAACACGAATATGATGATGATACGCCCGTAGTACCCTTAGGTTGAGAAAATTGGTTTAATTTTTTGTTCGTTCAATAAGGCTTTGTAGCGATGTTGCACAATCGGAAACTGCCCGCGCAACACGAATATGATGATTGTAAGCCCGTAGTACCGTTAGGTTGACAAAATTGGACGAAATTTTTTTTCGTCCAATAAGGCTTTGTAGCGATGTCTCGCAATCGGACACTTGCAGCGCAACACGAATATGATGATTATAAGCCCGTAGTACCGTTAGGTTGACAAAATCGGTCGAATTTTTTTTTCGTCCAATAAGGCTTTGTAGCGATGTCTCGCAATCGGACACTTGCAGCGCAACATGAATATGATGATTATAAGCCCGTAGTACCCTTAGGTTGATAAAATTGGTTAAATTTTGTTTTCGTTCAATAACGCTTTGTACCGAGTTTGCACAATCGGACACTTGCAGCGCAACACGAATATGATGATTATAAGCCCGTAGTACCCTTAGGTTGAGAAAATTGGTTACATTTTTGTTTCGTTCAATAACGCTTTGTAGCGATGTTGCACAATCGGACACTTGCAGCGCAACACGAATATCATGATTATAAGCCCGTAGTACCCTTAGGTTGAGAAAATTGGTTGCATTTTGTTTTCGTTCAATAACGCTTTGTACCGAGTTTGCACAATCGGACACTTGCAGCGCAACACGAATATGATGATTATAAGCCCGTAGTACCCTTAGGTTGAGAAAATTGGTTACATTTTTGTTTCGTTCAATAAGGCTTTGTAGCGATGTTGCACAATCGGCAACTGCCCGCGCAACACGAATATGATGATTATAAGCCCGTAGTACCCTTAGGTTGATAAAATTGGTCGAAATTTGTATCGTTCGATAAGGCTTTGTAGCGATGTTGCACAATCGGACACTTGCAGCGCAACACGAATATCATGATTATAAGCCCGTAGTACCCTTAGGTTGATAAAATTGGTCGAAATTTGTATCGTTCAATAAGGCTTTGTAGCGATGTTGCACAATCGGAAATTTCCCGCGCAACACGAATATGATGATTATAAGCCCGTAGTACCCTTAGGTTGAGAAAATTGGTTACATTTTTGTTTCGTTCAATAAGGCTTTGTAGCGATGTTGCACAATCGGAAACTGCCCGCGCAACACGAATATGATGATTATAAGCCCGTAGTACCCTTAGGTTGACAAAATTGGTCGAAATTTTTGTTTCGTTCAATAACGCTTTGTAGCGATGTTGCACAATCGGACACTTGCAGCGCAACACGAATATGATGATTATAAGCCCGTAGTACCCTTAGGTTGAGAAAGTTGGTTACATTTTTTTTTCGTTCAATAAGGCTTTGTAGCGATGTTGCACAATCGGAAACTGCCCGCGCAACACGAATATGATGATTATAAGCCCGTAGTACCCTTAGGTTGATAAAATTGGTTAAATTTTGTTTTCGTTCAACAACGCTTTGTAGCGATGTTGCACAATCGGACACTTGCAGCGCAACACGAATATCATGATTATAAGCCCGTAGTACCCTTAGGTTGAGAAAATTGGTTACATTTTTTTTTCGTTCAATAACGCTTTGTACCGATGTTGCACAATCCGACACTTGCAGCGCAACACGAATATGATGATTATAAGCCCGTAGTACCCTTAGGTTGAGAAAACTGGTTACATTTTTTTTCGTTCAATAACGCTTTGTACCGATGCTGCACAATCGGACACTTGCAGCGCAACACGAATATGATGATTATAAGCCCGTAGTACCCTTAGGTTGAGAAAATTGGTTACATTTTTGTTTCGTTCAATAACGCTTTGTAGCGATGTTGCACAATCGGCAACTGCCCGCGCAACACGAATATGATGATTATAAGCCCGTAGTACCCTTAGGTTGATAAAATTGGTCGAAATTTGTATCGTTCAATAAGGCTTTGTAGCGATGTTGCACAATCGGAAATTTCCCGCGCAACACGAATATGATGATTATAAGCCCGTAGTACCCTTAGGTTGAGAAAATTGGTTACATTTTTTTTTCGTTCAATAAGGCTTTGTAGCGATGTTGCACAATCGGAAACTGCCCGCGCAACACGAATATGATGATTATAAGCCCGTAGTACCCTTAGGTCGATAAAAGTGGTTAAATTTTTTTTTCGTTCATTAACGCTTTGTACCGATGTTGCACAATCGGACACTTGCAGCGCAACACGAATATGATGATTATAAGCCCGTAGTACCCTTAGGTTGAGAAAATTGGTTACATTTTTGTTTCGTTCAATAACGCTTTGTAGCGATGTTGCACAATCGGACACTTGCAGCGCAACACGAATATCATGATCATAAGCCCGTAGTACCCTTAGGTTGAGAAAATTGGTTACATTTTTTTTTCGTTCAATAAGGCTTTGTAGCGATGTTGCACAATCGGCAACTGCCCGCGCAACACAAATATGATGATTATAAGCCCGTAGTACCCTTAGGTTGATAAAATTGGTCGAAATTTGTATCGTTCAATAAGGCTTTGTAGCGATGTTGCACAATCGGAAATTTCCCGCCGAACACGAATATGATGATTATAAGCCCGTAGTACCCTTAGGTTGAGAAAACTGGTTACATTTTTGTTTCGTTCAATAAGGCTTTGTAGCGATGTTGCACAATCGGAAACTGCCCGCGCAACACGAATATGATGATTATAAGCCCGTAGTACCCTTAGGTTGACAAAATTGGTCGAAATTTTTGTTTCGTTCAATAACGCTTTGTAGCGATGTTGCACAATCGGACACTTGCAGCGCAACACGAATATCATGATTATAAGCCCGTAGTACCCTTAGGTTGAGAAAATTGGTTACATTTTTTTTTCGTTCAATAAGGCTTTGTAGCGATGTTGCGCAATCGGCAACTGCCCGCGCAACACGAATATGATGATTGTAAGCCCGTAGTACCGTTAGGTTGACAAAATCGGACAAAATTTGTTTTCGTCCAACAAGGCTTTTTAGCGATGTCTCGCAATCGGACACTTGCAGCGCAACACGAATATGATGATTATAAGCCCGTAGTACCCTTAGGTTGAGAAAATTGGTTAAATTTTTTTTCCGTTCAATAACGCTTTGTACCGATGTTGCACAATCGGACACTTGCAGCGCAACACGAATATGATGATTATAAGCCCGTAGTACCCTTAGGTTGAGAAAATTGGTTAAATTTTTGTTTCGTTCAATAAGGCTTTGTAGCGATGTTGCACAATCTGAAATTTCCCGCGCAACACGAATATGATGACTATAAGCCCGTAGTACCCTTAGGTTGAGAAAATTGGTTACATTTTTGTTTCGTTCAATAACGCTTTGTAGCGATGGCTCGCAATCGGAAATTTCCCGCGCAACACGAATATGATGATCGAAAGCCCGTAGTACCCTTAGGTTGAGAAAATTGGTTACATTTTTTTTCGTTCAATAAGGCTTTGTGGCGATGTTGCATAATCGGAAACTGCCCGCGCAACACGAATATGATGATTGTAAGCCCGTAGTACCGTTAGGTTGACAAAATCGGTCGAAATTTTGTTTCGTCCAATAAGGCTTTGTAGCGATGTCTCGCAATCGGACACTTGCAGCGCAACACGAATGTGATGATTATAAGCCCGTAGTACCCTTAGGTTGACAAAATTGGTCGAAATTTTTGTTTCGTTCAATAACGCTTTGTAGCGATGTTGCACAATCGGACACTTGCAGCGCAACACGAATATGATGATTATAAGCCCGTAGTACCCTTAGGTTGAGAAAGTTGGTTACATTTTTTTTTCGTTCAATAAGGCTTTGTAGCGATGTTGCACAATCGGAAACTGCCCGCGCAACACGAATATGATGATTATAAGCCCGTAGTACCCTTAGGTTGATAAAATTGGTCGAAATTTGTATCGTTCAATAAGGCTTTGTAGCGATGTTGCACAATCGGAAATTTCCCGCGCAACACGAATATGATGATTATAAGCCCGTAGTACCCTTAGGTTGAGAAAATTGGTTACATTTTTGTTTCGTTCAATAAGGCTTTGTAGCGATGTTGCACAATCGGAAACTGCCCGCGCAACACGAATATGATGATTGTAAGCCCGTAGTACCGTTAGGTTGACAAAATCGGACGAAATTTGTTTTCGTCCAATGAGGCTTTTTAGCGATGTCTCGCAATCGGACACTTGCAGCGCAACACGAATATGATGATTATAAGCCCGTAGTACCCTTAGGTTGAGAAAATTGGTTACATTTTTGTTTCGTTCAATAACGCTTTGTAGCGATGGCTCGCAATCGGAAATTTCCCGCGCAACACGAATATGATGATCGAAAGCCCGTAGTACCCTTAGGTTGAGAAAATTGGTTACATTTTTGTTTCGTTCAATAACGCTTTGTAGCGATGTTGCACAATCGAAAACTTGCAGCGCAACACGAATATGATGATTATAAGCCCGTAGTACCCTTAGGTTGAGAAAATTGGTTACATTTTTGTTTCGTTCAATAACGCTTTGTAGCGATGTTGCACAATCGGACACTTGCAGCGCAACACGAATATGATGATTATAAGCCCGTAGTACCCTTGGGTTGAGAAAGTTGGTTACATTTTTTTTTCGTTCAATAAGGCTTTGTAGCGATGTTGCACAATCGGAAACTGCCCGCGCAACACGAATATGATGATTATAGGCCCGTAGTACCCTTAGGTTGATAAAATTGGTTAAATTTTTTTTTCGTTCAACAACGCTTTGTAGCGATGTTGCACAATCGGACACTTGCAGCGCAACACGAATATCATGATTATAAGCCCGTAGTACCCTTAGGTTGAGAAAATTGGTTACATTTTTGTTTCGTTCAATAACGCTTTGTAGCGATGGCTCGCAATCGGAAATTTCCCGCGCAACACGAATATGATGATCGAAAGCCCGTAGTACCCTTAGGTTGAGAAAATTGGTTACATTTTTGTTTCGTTCAATAACGCTTTGTAGCGATGTTGCACAATCGAAAACTTGCAGCGCAACACGAATATGATGATTATAAGCCCGTAGTACCCTTAGGTTGAGAAAATTGGTTACATTTTTGTTTCGTTCAATAACGCTTTGTAGCGATGTTGCACAATCGGACACTTGCAGCGCAACACGAATATGATGATTATAAGCCCGTAGTACCCTTAGGTTGAGAAAGTTGGTTACATTTTTTTTTCGTTCAATAAGGCTTTGTAGCGATGTTGCACAATCGGAAACTGCCCGCGCAACACGAATATGATGATTATAGGCCCGTAGTACCCTTAGGTTGATAAAATTGGTTAAATTTTTTTTTCGTTCAACAACGCTTTGTAGCGATGTTGCACAATCGGACACTTGCAGCGCAACACGAATATCATGATTATAAGCCCGTAGTACCCTTAGGTTGAGAAAATTGGTTACATTTTTTTTTCGTTCAATAACGCTTTGTACCGATGTTGCACAATCGGACACTTGCAGCGCAACACGAATATGATGATTATAAGCCCGTAGTACGCTTAGGTTGAGAAAACTGGTTACATTTTTTTTCGTTCAATAACGCTTTGTACCGATGTTGCACAATCGGACACTTGCAGCGCAACACGAATATGATGATTATAAGCCCGTAGTACCCTTAGGTTGAGAAAATTGGTTACATTTTTGTTTCGTTCAATAACGCTTTGTAGCGATGTTGCACAATCGGACACTTGCAGCGCAACACGAATATCATGATTATAAGCCCGTAGTACCCTTAGGTTGAGAAAATTGGTTACATTTTTTTTTCGTTCAATAAGGCTTTGTAGCGATGTTGCACAATCGGCAACTGCCCGCGCAACACGAATATGATGATTATAAGCCCGTAGTACCCTTAGGTTGATAAAATTGGTCGAAATTTGTATCGTTCAATAAGGCTTTGTAGCGATGTTGCACAATCGGAAATTTCCCGCGCAACACGAATATGATGATTATAAGCCCGTAGTACCCTTAGGTTGAGAAAATTGGTTACATTTTTTTTCGTTTAATAAGGCTTTGTAGCGATGTTGCACAATCGGAAACTGCCCGCGCAACACGAATATGATGATTGTAAGCCCGTAGTACCGTTAGGTTGACAAAATCGGACGAAATTTGTTTTCGTCCAATGAGGCTTTTTAGCGATGTCTCGCAATCGGACACTTGCAGCGCAACACGAATATGATGATTATAAGCCCGTAGTACCCTTAGGTTGAGAAAACTGGTTACATTTTTGTTTCGTTCAATAACGCTTTGTAGCGATGTTGCACAATCGAAAACTTGCAGCGCAACACCAATATGATGATTATAAGCCCGTAGTACCCTTAGGTTGAGAAAGTTGGTTACATTTTTTTTTCGTTCAATAAGGCTTTGTAGCGATGTTGCACAATCGGACACTTGCAGCGCAACACGAATATCATGATTATAAGCCCGTAGTACCCTTAGGTTGAGAAAATTGGTTAAATTTTTTTTCCGTTCAATAACGCTTTGTACCGATGTTGCACAATCGGAAACTGCCCCCGCAACACGAATATGATGATGATACGCCCGTAGTACCCTTAGGTTGAGAAAATTGGTTTAATTTTTTGTTCGTTCAATAAGGCTTTGTAGCGATGTTGCACAATCGGAAACTGCCCGCGCAACACGAATATGATGATTGTAAGCCCGTAGTACCGTTAGGTTGACAAAATTGGACGAAATTTTTTTTCGTCCAATAAGGCTTTGTAGCGATGTCTCGCAATCGGACACTTGCAGCGCAACACGAATATGATGATTATAAGCCCGTAGTACCGTTAGGTTGACAAAATCGGTCGAATTTTTTTTTCGTCCAATAAGGCTTTGTAGCGATGTCTCGCAATCGGACACTTGCAGCGCAACATGAATATGATGATTATAAGCCCGTAGTACCCTTAGGTTGATAAAATTGGTTAAATTTTGTTTTCGTTCAATAACGCTTTGTACCGAGTTTGCACAATCGGACACTTGCAGCGCAACACGAATATGATGATTATAAGCCCGTAGTACCCTTAGGTTGAGAAAATTGGTTACATTTTTGTTTCGTTCAATAACGCTTTGTAGCGATGTTGCACAATCGGACACTTGCAGCGCAACACGAATATCATGATTATAAGCCCGTAGTACCCTTAGGTTGAGAAAATTGGTTACATTTTTTTTTCGTTCAATAAGGCTTTGTAGCGATGTTGCACAATCGGCAACTGCCCGCGCAACACGAATATGATGATTATAAGCCCGTAGTACCCTTAGGTTGATAAAATTGGTCGAAATTTGTATCGTTCGATAAGGCTTTGTAGCGATGTTGCACAATCGGACACTTGCAGCGCAACACGAATATCATGATTATAAGCCCGTAGTACCCTTAGGTTGAGAAAATTGGTTACATTTTTGTTTCGTTCAATAAGGCTTTGTAGCGATGTTGCACAATCTGAAATTTCCCGCGCAACACGAATATGATGACTATAAGCCCGTAGTACCCTTAGGTTGATAAAATTGGTTAAATTTTTTTTTCGTTCAATAACGCTTTGTAGCGATGTTGCACAATCGGACACTTGTAGCGCAACACGAATATCATGATTATAAGCCCGTAGTACCCTTAGGTTGAGAAAATTGGTTACATTTTTTTTTCGTTCAATAACGCTTTGTACCGATGTTGCACAATCGGACACTTGCAGCGCAACACGAATATGATGATGATAAGCCCGTAGTACCCTTAGGTTGAGAAAATTGTTTAAATTTTTTTTTCGTTCAATAAGGCTTTGTAGCGATGTTGCAAAATCGGAAACTACCCGCGCAACACGAATATGATGATTATAAGCCCGTAGTACCCTTAGGTTGAGAAAATTGGTTAAATTTCTATTTCGTTCAATAAGGCTTTGCAGCGATGTTGTGCAATCGGACACTTGCAGTGCAACACGAATATGATGATTATAAGCCCGTAGTACCGTTAGGTTGACAAAATCGGTCGAAATTTGTTTTCTTCGAATAAGGCTTTGTAGCGATGTCTCGCCATCGGACACTGGCAGCGCAACACGAATATCATGATGATAAGCCCGTAGTACCCTTAGGTTGAGAAAATTGGTTAGTTTTTGTTTTCGTTCAATAAGGCTTTGTAGCGATGTTGCACAATCGGAACCTGCCCGCGCAACACGAATATGATGATTATAAGCCCGTAGTACCCTTAGTTTGATAAAATTGGTTAAATTTTTTTTTCGTTCAATAAGGCTTTGCAGCGATGTTGTGCAATCGGATACTTGCAGTGCAACACGAATATGATGATTATGAGCCCGTAGTATCCTTAGGTTGAGTTGTGGTTAGCCGTTATCGCGTGAAGCGCGCGTCTAGCGGGTTACGGCGGGGTAGGGGGTAGGGGGTACGGCGCAATTGAGTGAGAGAGAGAGAGAGAGAGAGAGAGAGAGAGAGAGAGAGAGAGAGAGAGATATGTTTTTTCTTATCTTTCTTGTTTATTGCTCATCATGACGCAATTATTATTATGCGATTTACAATACATTTTTCTTATCTAATTTACAATAACAGTATTACTTGTTTTTGTATGTATAATTTTAACCAATGATGAAAAAAGATTATTTCAATCACGCTACAATAAATAATATTTTCGGAATTAGATGACGACACTGTATTTTTATGTAGCGGGCAGTTGTAGAATATAACTGTTTCGTTGAATATATTATCATTTACAAGCTGTTCGAATGTAGGACATCCGATCGATTCGAGATTGAAGGAAGGAATTTTCATTTCCGCCAATCTGTCTCTGGCACGATATTGCCTTTATATGCCACCAAAAGCTTGTCTTCCTGAATGTTCGATTGCTTGAGAAAAGTTTGAATCACCGGTTGAACGTCAGATTGGTTTAAATTTTCCCATGGATAATCCTTGAAGAGTATACCGTGAACGTATTGGTATTGATATCGATTTCTTCGTTTGTCTCTTGATGATAGAGCAGCGTAGGAAGTATTTAATCGAAAGCTGAATCGGTTTATGCCTCCGGTTGCACATTCCAATAAACCAATCTCTTTATAGAGAAATTTATCATCTCTATAAAATCCTTGAATGCTTATAATGTGCGTAATTTTCTTAACTTCCACCGTCATGCTACTCTATAAAGGACATATGTGGAACTAGATCTTTTAAAAGATGTATAGACATATATATATATTTGAGAGGAAAGGAAGTGGGTGCGGTTTTTCAATGCTAGAGGATATCGTTGAGATTAAAACTGTTGGAAATTGAGAGAGAGAGAGAGTCTTTACAAAATTTATTATATTAGTTTTTTAACAATATTTGATAACGTATAATATTCAACAATTCGATCATGTATGATGAGACAATAAGCCGATGTATTTTCAGGTATATTGCCTGAACATTCAAATTCCAGTTTCACATCCACCGTACCACTTTTAATCGATTCATTTTGATGTGAACAATCAATGATTATTATCGGACCAAAACTTAGAAAGTTATCGTAATCGAGCATCGGTATCATGTCGGTTGTATTATTATATGAGTTTATAAATCTCGAATACATATCATATAATATACTATAACGATTATCGTTATCGGAAAAATTTAAGTTCAGTTTATCATAAGAATAAAATTCGGAATTTAAGAATAGTTTTAAATCACGCAAATTACAGTGGTCAAATTTTACCATAGTTTTATTGATATTATTTTTACGATTCGTTTGTAAAGCCACTATAACATATCGTGGTTTCTCCAACATTGTAGAAGTTTTCACAGACCATGTATGACG
This sequence comes from Netelia virgata, assembly GCA_951802705.1. Lineage (NCBI taxonomy): Eukaryota > Metazoa > Arthropoda > Insecta > Hymenoptera > Ichneumonidae > Netelia > Netelia virgata. The sequence goes on from OX637866.1 coordinate 16,760,877, forward strand.
TTCAGTCTGAGGTAATAATGGATATTCATACAAATCCCATGAACGAAAAGCCATTGTTATAGAACGACTTTCATTCAGTATTTTTAAATATTGTAATTTGGTATAGTCATCAAGCACAATATGAGGCATTCTCCATTGAATTCTATGATATTCTATCTTCGATGTTTTAATCTTTTTAGATTGGGTGAACAATGAATTTTTATCATCGCGCGCTCTTATAAGAACGAGCTCGTGTCTAGCATTCATAATTACATGTTTATAATCTTCGCAGAATCCTAACAGCATACTTAATGGTATACAATAGTTAAATTCTGAAATACTACGTCTATCCAACGCTACATTCCATCCAGCATTTATTAGACTTTTACTTTTCTCACGCGTGAGTGTTCCAAAATTTTTCAATGTCGTTGTAATACCAACATTTTTACAACGATCTACTTCAATACCATTCAATTCATAGCGTATTTCGCTGAACATGTAAGCTATCACATTATTATCAATGAAAACTTTATCACCATCTGTAGCGCCAGCATCTTTTTCAACAACTTTTCCTTCTATATGCAAATAACTTTGATGAGGAAGTACAATTAGCTCTTGTTGTTGGATTGGAATACGAATTTCATCGTTATAATCAAATGATGTATTTGCATATGGATTATAACTGTGATATTCAATGTTAGTTATACGATTATCGTATTGCGGTTTTGATGTAATATTTAACATATCAACCGTCATGATGAAGTTTTATTTATTAACTCTTTTTATCACTTTCCTCAATGTTATATGATTTATTCACTTTAAAGCCCAACGATTGTAAAAATTTCACGTTTTCAATTTTTAAACTAGATCGATTAGCTGATGTCGTCTTGGAAGTTCGATCTCGACTAATACTCAATGCGTTTATTCTCGATGATTTATATGCTTTATCAATAGCATTTTGCAGGTTATGATCACTGTTATAAATTAACATTTTCTTATATGTAGTCGTATCGTAATTTCTTCTCCTCCAAAATCCACTATATTATTATTTTGATCAACGATTCGCAGTGTTAATCTATCTATCACTCGCACGATGATTGGTAGATAAATGACATTTGATGGCGTTTCCGATATTTTATATCCCGGCTTAACATTAGGAAAAAATTCATGAATGACGTGAACCATTTTTCCATTGCTGTATGCGCCTGCCGTAACATTACACTCAATTCGAAGTATATTGATTTTTATTATCTTCACAGCAATATTAGATTCATGCCATGACAGTGGGGGGAGTATTCGATCGCTTGAAAATCCAAGAATACCACCAATATTATTGGGACCGCTAAAATCAATTGCAAATTTACATTTAATTTCACTTTTTAATGTATTGTTATTAGCTCGTATAATTAATACATCATCAGGTTCCTCTTTTAAATCGCGAGGTATATTCTCTTGCAGATATTTATTTATAGCACTGAGTTCATACGATCCCTTAGGTATTTCAATTACCTCACCATTATAATAAAATTTATTATTAGTTTCATCAACGTTTGCTATCACATGAAAAGTTTGGAAATCTATTAATCCGAGCTCATAATCACCATCGCTGAGATCGATCGGCGGAAAAAAATCGGTTGTGAGATTTGAATAAGTTCCGGATAATGTAACAGTAATTGAAGACATTATTATGCAATATTATTTTATAGCTATCTCCAGTGTAAGGTGTTTAACGAAAGAAACTTAACACATAACTGACCACAAATACTTGTATCATATAACTGATATTGAGTGTGATTATATTTTATTATAACTCCTGGACCAAAATAATGAATTAATTCCAGCGGAGGTCTTAGATTTCCAAACGAATCAAAGTAGTCGACATGATTAGCAGTTTTCACATAAGCAACCCAGTGAGTACCGGCTCCTTCATTATTATCGAGATTTACAATACCACACTCATTATTCAATACAACATTTGGTAAATTAGTTCGCATGAAAACTCCACGAAAATTTGTAATATTTTTACATACTTTTTCTAGTTGAAAATTTGACATTGGTCTATTGCTATACATTATTGTTTTTTTAACGTTTTTTTTTTTTTTTTTTTTAATTCTTTTTCTATTACATACACCACGACCTGAATGTCTTTGAGGTTTTAAATAAAGACCTCGACCTTCCATAGCACGATTATGACGCTGTAATTCCTCCAATTATTTCTGCGTAGATTTTGACTTATTTACAGCATTGGCAACACCTGCCGCACCACCAACTAATGATCCTAATACACCGAGCAATGGTAATAATGGTAAAAATCCACCTCGTTTCGCAATGGGTAATTTTCTTTTATTTTTACGTTTGTTAACTTTATTTTGCTTCTTTCGCACACCCATACCAGCTTTTCTTTTTACATTCATTGCAGTCCAAGTGACAGTTGCAGCGGCACGTTCACCTAATGTTGCGTCTTTAGCAGTTATTCGCTGTTTTGCACGATTTGCCAATATTTTATCAGCACGATGACGATTCTCCAGATCTTTATGTTTGAAATATTCAATATCGTGATCGCGACAAGCTCGGTCCAAGGGATTAATACCTAAATCACCTCGAGCTAATCTTTCAGTCAAACGTGTTCCTGGACCACAAAATTCGTATCCGGGTATATGTAATTCGAATGGTAATGAATTGATGGCACTATTAATTAGACCACATCCAAAATGTTTCTTCTTTGTATGATTATCGTTGATGTAATATTGCATTTATATTACAATATAAGTTTTAGAAATATTTCAAAGAGATAAAAGATGTTACAGCATCACACACTCTTTATACACAGACTGAGTTTATTCATATTCAGTTATTTATAAGAAATAATTATTTATTAGATCTTAAAAGATTTTCTTTTTCCAAAATGGTGTAATGCCCCCATGGTAGTGTATTAACATTATTCGATTCTATATAACGTTTATCGTCGTATGAGCTAAGCGCAATTTTTTTCTCTGAAACTGTATATATCTTATGTAATTTAGATCTAATACAGTTTTGTCTCATTGTTATAATTTCGGAAGTTGTTAATACTTCTAAATAATCGTTAAACGTTAATTCTTTGTTAACAACATGGGTAGAAATACCTTTAGCCTTCTTAACTTCATAGTTTCCAAATATTTTAAAGGAATACATTTTTTATCTTAATCCTACAAATTCATGCATAATTAACCCTTTACATTCATCTTTCATCAAACCTATTATTTTACGATTAACTCTCGGCATATTAAAAACATTATCCGTTTTATAATCACTCGTGTCAAAGCGCTCAATATCTTTTTTCATTATCTCATAAATATCACGAATTTTAATTTCATAAATTAGACTGTCTGTATCGGTGTATAGAATTCGACAATCTTGTTTTAATAAGGGTTTCATATAATTATAATGAAAATTGTATACACAAATTTTTGATATCTCTAATATTGACATTCCAACATAAATTGGTTTATTCATTAATACGTCTAACTTTTTCATATGAATGGCGACAAAATTTTTATTGAAAATGACTGAGCGATAAAAATTTGGCTGTGCAATATAAGATCGAGCGCCATATCTACCATCCCACTTCGTTACTAATTTTACATCAATATGATTGTGAACGTTTTCTATTGTTTTCCCAAAAACTGCATTAATCATCAATTTATATAGTGAAACGTTAGAGTCGTTCCTTAAAGTTCGTTTTGAGGCTCGACGCTCGGGACACTGGCCTAGGGTAATGTTTTCGTCGGTGTGCAATGATTTTCGGCGGCCTGTTTACATCAATGTTATCGCTAGTTATTTATTCGGTGAATATTGACGTATTTACATTTGAATTCTGTATAATGTTTCGCCGTTTAATTAGGCGTGTTTATTTTTGATGTTAATTCTATTTCGTGCTTGGTCTCCCGTGGCGATAATCCCCTCTCCTTGACCCGCGGCTCCCCGGCTTCGTGCTCGCGACGGCCCGTCTCGTTCCTTGGCTCGTGCTCTTGCTGTCTCGCTCCTCCCTCCTCTCCTCACCCGTCCCGCGTTTTCTCGGTATGTATCGCTCAGCTGCTTGGGTAAGTATGGTCCCGTCGAGGATCTCTCTCCTCGCGCTGTTGACGTGTGGACTCACGCACCTCTCCTCACCCCCCCCGCGTCGTCTCGATCAGCTGCTCTCTCGTATGTGCTCCCGGCGTTCGTCTCGTCCAACGTCGCGTCGTTCTGGTGTTTCGTGAAACGCCGTTCTCGTCGTACCTCCGACGGGTCGCGGCTTTTCAGCGCTTGCTTGTTCGCTCGCAAGACTCTTCTTCAGAGTGCATGCGTGGCTTGGTTGATCTTTGGCAAGACTCTTCTTCAGAGTTCATGCGTTAGGTCTGATCAGCTAGGACTGATGATCATCCTTGATTTGGCTGCCCTTTTATAGTGCCCCAGGTCCTGTTTTTGCTTGGGTGGGGGGTCCGTCCTGCCGGGTCAGCTGGTCGACCGTGGTGCCGTGTGGACCTTCGCTTGGGTGGGGGTCCTTGCTGCCGGGTCAGCTGGTCGGCCGTGGTGGGAGGCGTCGTATGAGACTGTTCCCGTCTCATTACCCCCCCAATTGTTCAAATCCTTTGGACAATTAATAATAATTTTCGTAGTTGTTATAGTCCCAAGCTTTTCCCGTTCCGTTATTTCCCGACTTTTTTTGTTACTCATTCTTATTCCCACTGCTGCCGTCCTTTTGCCCTTCCCTTCTGCCTTAAACTTCCATCTATATTTCTCGCTCCTTTTCTCCCTTGCCTTTTCTTCATCCTGTTCCTCTACCCACGTTTCTTGCAACACCAACATGTCGGCTTCCTCCAATACCTCCGACGCTTCTCCAATTTTAAATATATCCGCAACATTCCACAATATTCTTTTTAATTCCTCATCGCTTTCCTTTTTTCCTGCTTTTTCGCAATCTTCTGTGTCACCGCTCCTCACCGCTACTTCCCTCGTCTCTCTTCTTTCTTCTTCTTGTCTTCCTTCATCCTGCCCACATGCCTCTCCTCCCCGTCCAAACGGGCTGCTACCCTCTCTCCTCGTCCCGCCATTCTTCGACTCCTCCACTCCTCTCGTTTCGCCAGCTTTCGATGTCTCCTCTCCTCTCGTTCCGTCTCCACCATTTTTTTCTCCAACTAGATCCTCTTCCTTCTTCAAACGTTCGGCCACCGCCTTCTCCTCCTCTAGTTTCTCTGCCTCCTCTTTCTTCAAACGTTCGGCCTCCGCTTTTGCTTTTTCTAATCTTTCCTTCTCCAATCTCTCCGCTTCGTCTTTTCTGAGTCTTTCTGCCTCCTGTTCTTTACGTTCCGACTCTTCCCTCTCCAATCTCTCCGCTTCCTCTCGTACTTTTACCTTCCCTTCCACCGTGTCTATTGATATTTGTAATGCGACCATGTCGTGTATCCCGAGAATCATTTCCCTTACTAGCTTCGGTATTATTAACATCTGTATTACTGCTTTCTTTCCATGGGCGTCTATTTCTCCACTGATCTGTTTTTTTATGCTTTTCGCGATTCCGCCAAAGGCGCTAACCACCTTCGTCCCGGTCACTGGTAGTGTGAGCAGTCCATGCAGTTTTTTCTTATTTCTTTCGTAGAACTCCTCCGATAAGCATGAAACTTCGCTCCCGCTATCTACGAGAGCTTGTATTTGTAAACCTTGAAAGGATACCGTGATTGTTGGGCACTTGGTGCTTTTTGTGTCATGCCATCGGTTTTCTTCGTGTTTCTCCTCCATCAAATATTCCCTTGGATCTTCATATATTGCGTTGACCTCTCTGACTCCTCCATCCTCGTCCGTTGGCCTGTGTTCGGTGTTGTCTATTTTTTTTTCCGTTGTGTCTCGCTCTTTTGGTTCCTGGGTGCGCCAGTTATTTTGTTCGGACACAACGCCTATTCGTTTCCCGCCGTCGTGTTCTCTCTGGACTCGGCTCGGTTCCGACTCCTGTTCCGGGGTTCCTCTCTCGGTGCGTAGGTGTCCCGCCATGGTGTTCTTTCTCGCCCTTGCGGTGTTGCGTTCCAGGTATTACGTTGTCGGTGGTCCCTATCTTGGTTTGCGTCTCGCTCATCGTGTGATTCGTTGTTCCTTGGTCGAGGCTGGTTCCTCCTCCGATGCATATTTAGTTGACTCTCCTCCTCGGTTGCCTCCAACAATTCCAAGATGTCCTCGATGGTGTTAATGTTTCGGACTTTGATAGCGCTTCGGATTGTCTCATCAAAGTGTTTTCCTAGGCTCCGAATAATCCGTTGGTCCGTGAGTTTGTCTTCAAGTTCTCGGGCGTTGCCTATTATTCGGGTGGCGTATTCGGCTTGCGTCAACGTCTGGCCTCTTTCGGCGTACACGCCAAATTCGAGGTTCCTTTTCACCTTTTCTTGTAGCTCCCGACTCCAATATCTCGTTTGGAATTTGGTGGTGAAATCGTCCAAGGTTTTGACGTCTTTTTCGACGAGGTACCACCAATCCAGTGCGCATCCTGTTAATGCTTGGGTAATTAATATTTTTATGTCGGATCCTTCGAGTCCTATGGCCTGGCAATATCCTCGCAGCGCTTTTAGGAATTGCATCGGCGGCTCCTTGCCATCGCCGTTGTATGTGGGCGGCTTTTGTTTCGCCGTGAAGATGCGGGTGGTGTTCATCGCGTTTGAGCCCATCGTTATATTACTTCCCGACGTCGTCCCCTGCTCCCACCCGATAGTCGTGTGGTTTGTTCTAAGTTCTTTAATCTGTTCGGCCATTCCGCTTATTTGCCTCCGCAGTGCTGCCATTTCCTCCGTTTGTTTCTGTTTCATTTGTTCTTGTTCTTTCCTGATATTTAGCTCGACTGATATCGTTTTGTATTCCGTTATCTTTTTCAGTTCGCCGACCTTTTTTTCTATTAATGCTTCGCACTCTACCTGAATCGTTTTACTTCGTTTCTCGCACGCTTCCTGATTTGCCCTAAGTGCCTGCTGAGTTTTCTCGTGTATCCTATGCTCGATTGTCTCCCATCTCTTTTGGATCATTAGGAGCATCGTTCTGATTTCTTGTCGTTCCTCCAGGTCGATCCTCTCGGTCTCCCTGGCGTCTTGACTTTCTGGCGCGAGTTTGCCGCTCTCCTCACCACTCTCGAAATCGGACGGCGTGTGTATTGTTGACAGGTCTCGGATGCCGTCTCGGTCTTGTTTTCTTTTTTCTCGGGACAGTTCCTCGTGGGTTGATGATTCTAATGCTGTCTCTGGCTGATCTGGTCCGTCCTTATGCCGGTTTATAATCTCCTCTTGGATGCTTAAGGCGTCAGCTACTTCCTCGATTAGATCCTCCATTTTTCCACGCGACCTTACCCTTGCGTCTCGAAACGTCGAGCCCCACGTTGGGCGCCAAATGAAACGTTAGAGTCGTTCCTTAAAGTTCGTTTTGAGGCTCGACGCTCGGGACACTGGCCTAGGGTAATGTTTTCGTCGGTGTGCAATGATTTTCGGCGGCCTGTTTACATCAATGTTATCGCTAGTTATTTATTCGGTGAATATTGACGTATTTACATTTGAATTCTGTATAATGTTTCGCCGTTTAATTAGGCGTGTTTATTTTTGATGTTAATTCTATTTCGTGCTTGGTCTCCCGTGGCGATAATCCCCTCTCCTTGACCCGCGGCTCCCCGGCTTCGTGCTCGCGACGGCCCGTCTCGTTCCTTGGCTCGTGCTCTTGCTGTCTCGCTCCTCCCTCCTCTCCTCACCCGTCCCGCGTTTTCTCGGTATGTATCGCTCAGCTGCTTGGGTAAGTATGGTCCCGTCGAGGATCTCTCTCCTCGCGCTGTTGACGTGTGGACTCACGCACCTCTCCTCACCCCCCCCCCGCGTCGTCTCGATCAGCTGCTCTCTCGTATGTGCTCCCGGCGTTCGTCTCGTCCAACGTCGCGTCGTTCTGGTGTTTCGTGAAACGCCGTTCTCGTCGTACCTCCGACGGGTCGCGGCTTTTCAGCGCTTGCTTGTTCGCTCGCAAGACTCTTCTTCAGAGTGCATGCGTGGCTTGGTTGATCTTTGGCAAGACTCTTCTTCAGAGTTCATGCGTTAGGTCTGATCAGCTAGGACTGATGATCATCCTTGATTTGGCTGCCCTTTTATAGTGCCCCAGGTCCTGTTTTTGCTTGGGTGGGGGGTCCGTCCTGCCGGGTCAGCTGGTCGACCGTGGTGCCGTGTGGACCTTCGCTTGGGTGGGGGTCCTTGCTGCCGGGTCAGCTGGTCGGCCGTGGTGGGAGGCGTCGTATGAGACTGTTCCCGTCTCAATAGATTAGTTTCAAAATTTGTTTGCGCTTTAATACGCAGTTTAGTGTTTAACTCAATATAATGACGTAGCCATGGTGCTTGATCAAATTGTAATATACGATGAATTTTACATAATTGTAAACCATTTTGTAAACATTGTTTCAGAGCACGATAATGAATTATATAACAAAATTTATCATGTAGCGTAGCTAAAAGTTTTTCACAATTTCTTTTTCCAGTAGGTGGTCGCTCATGATTTGAGCAAAACGGTAGATCCGCATGTAAATCATGAATCTCTGTAGGATATTTCAAATCCACTTCTAATATATATCCGATTGAGGAATCATCACATATGGCTGTTACATCGAAATTATAAATGTTTTCCAACCATTGAAAATTTGTATATGGTAAAGCTTGCATCATTGCCCATCCGTATAAGTTGTTAACATCATAATACATTAAGTAAATTGAATCTTCGTGCGAATTGTAAGACTCATTCATATATTTATGATTCGATTTCGCATGTCGATGAGAACATTGACTTAAACCACCACGAATACCTCGCTCGATGAACATTACCATATCAATGTCGGTTAATAATTCCAATTCAATATTTGTAGTTTTTAACATAACATCCCAGGAGTATCCTGGTATTGTAAAATAATATGCTGGATCTAGTTTATAACTCTTTAGACAGTTTAATCTAAAAGTTTCAAATACGTCGGCTAATAACAGAACATCGGTTTTTAAATATAAATCGCTATATTCCCCCAATGTTTGAATCTTAAAAGTTCTCCATATATTTTTTGCATGTTCATATTCCTCGATGGTTATATTACATTTCATCAATGTATTATAGAACGATTCGTAATTAGGTAACACTGTTTCTTGCAATTTTTCCATATTGTTCACATATTCATAGGGAAAAATACCTTTTTTCGTTAATAAAGTAAACGATTCTTCGTCTAAATCGTAAAATTGTTTAAGTAAAATCTTCATATCATGAGTTTTTAATGTCTCCACTAAATTATTGAGCGATGCGTTTAAAAATCTATATGAATCAATAAATTTCATTCGTAAATTAATTTTTTTCTCTTCAACGTTAACGGTGTGATTGACTGTAAATGAGATATATTTTTCAAGCGTAGTAGCAATAACGTTCACTGATTTTTTAAAATTTAAAGCTAATTTTTCTATAAACAAATGTGTGTCATAATTACTTAGATTATGAAAAATTATTGGAATTATATAAAAATTTCGATAATTTAGGTTACATCCAACGTGTGCAGCACCGCGATAACAGCCCGTTAAATGACAATGATCGCGAACGGTTGTATCATCAGCATTGAATTCTTTTTCACAAATATGACAATGCGTGGCATGTGTAAAATTATATTGATATTTTTACTAAATATCATTTTCGCTGAATTTGCATACATTTTACCAACGACTTCCATAAGGTTTTTTAATTCATCAATAAACCATTCAACACACCGTTCTCCACGATATGAATTATACTTAGACGGTATTCGATCAACTGTACAATGAAAATAATATCCAATACTATATGGAATATGTTCTTGATATATATAAGTAGAATCGTTTTCATGATAATCATTTTTTTGTAAAAAACATTCAAAATCTGCGTAAATTGTAATAGGTAGAACATTTTTTCTATAATAATTCTTAAATTTCACATAAGGAGGTGCATCATTTAGTTCGTCACGTGTTGGAAGAATAATTTTCGTATGATACATATTTCTACAATGCGTATAGTGAGATTGTAGCTTCGCGTTGTTGATGAAGTAATGTAGACATCTGAAATAAAAAAATAATATTATATATATTTATTTTTTATTTTTTTTAATTTAAAAAAAAAATCATACCTGTTGCAAATGTATTTCTTGTTCTTCTTATTAGGTAACTGATTACACACCAATCTCGATAAATCTTTTATCCAGGCATAGTGCCAATTGTCTTTTCTTTTTACTCTCTCATTTCTAAATAGCAATAAATTAATATGTTGATAGTTCTCATCCTCTTGCACACTCAATTGCAGTGGAACTGTTTGATATTTTCCTCTTTTACATAGTTTCAAGAGATACACATTTATTGATAGCTGATTTAGTCGTTCAAACGTCGGTATTTGGGATAACTTCATTGGAAATGTTATACCCTTTAAATTAAGCACTGTAGTATAGTGAGGATAATTCTTCATCGAATGTGTGTTCACCTTTGCTGGATATAGTGCTGATACTATCGCCCAAGCGAAGCATGCATCATCATCATTTGATTGTATCAGTCGCACTGCTCGTGTGAGTTGAATTTGTCTTGGTAGTTGCGTGTATTTTGATCCATTCATGAGCATACATTTATTAACATTTATTATAATGTTAAAAATGTTCGATAATGCCCAACCACTATCACGCTCCTGATATTCTTCCAATAATGTTAAAGCTTTCTTAATTACATCGATCGAATACCATTTTTCAAGATCTGATGTTAGAAAAAAATAAGTTTTTTCTTCAATGATCGCTTCATTCGAACTATTGGATTGATTTAAAATATTTTTTGTTATAAATTCAACGTTGAGGATTGTATTTACTTTGATACAATCATGTTTGATAACTTTTCTAGTAACATTCTCCAATATTATTCTTTTACAATCAATTAAAAATTGTAAAGGTTCGATATGTATAATATTTGCAATCATTCCCGTTGTAATACGATTCTTCAAAGCTGATTCAAGCTTTCGCCAACGAAGTAACGATGTTGCTGCAAATGTAGGCGTTGACTCCACAATCGTTGATGATGATGGTAGAGGATCCCTTTCCAAACCATGTCCAAATAAAGATTGCGAATAATAAACTCTCTCTTTATTAGAGTTTAATCGTGCTATAGCAGCTAATATTCGTTGTTTAAATCCAGTTGAAGCACTTTGTCTGCTTAATTGATTCATATATTCAATGCACTCGTCACATGATTTTATCCACTCAGAACGTTGTAATTGATTGTTAATAATTTTCAATTGCTTATTTAAGTTCTTTTCAATATTATTGATTAGATCTTCACTTTTATCATTTGTAGAAATCCACTTTTTATTTTTATTACTCTCCATACTTGACGAATGTTTCAGTTGAATGATTCACGGCGAACTAAATGGGCTATTGTATACAACGTTCATAATGTTATCCCCACTCCTTGTTAACCACACACCGTATCGTTCAAGTTTGTATCGCTCCAAAGGTCTTTTACAAATGATTTTTTACATATTGCTGTAGCTGTGAGAATGAATGGAAGATAGAGGCGTTATTTTTTATATTTTCACTCTGTTCATTGTTTTCAATGCTATTACGATTTGTATCATAAAAATGTAATAACTTTGAAGTTAATTTTACCAATTTACTAATTGTGGTTTCCATCGGGCACTCTATATCGAATAGAGATAAATTAAAGAATTCAGATTTTGTAAGAGTTTCTGTAAATTCATTAAATTCATAATAGTTCGTATCTGTTATCACATATAATCGACCATTGGTGTATCTGAAGACTGAATGGTCTTTTTTTGTCCATCCAATGCCTGGGAAAAGATCTGATATGAAAAAATATTGTTTTGGCTCGAAATTACAATCATCCATTTCTATAACGTAAAAATCTCGATAGAAAATATATGTTTTACCACTATTGGTAGCTACAGCAGCTTTTACACCGTCATATGGAAAATCACTACCTAATACATCTTGATAAGTTTTTGGCCAACCATATAAAGTTTTTAATGAATCACGATCAAACATGTATATATTGTTGTCGGAAAAAAGAACAATATTTCCTGATGGTCTTTCATAAATTGCGGATATCGATGTAAATTTTTTTGGTAAAAACCTTAACCAGTTTCTAATTAATTGAGGCTTTTCATATTTTTGATGCGTTAAACTCATTGGCCAAGAGCAAAGTTTATATAATATATACATTCGTTTACGCGAAATAAAGAAATTTATTTCGGAACTATTCAATTTACATATATCATCTTCATTTGGCGTTGGTGCTGATGATGGAATAGGTTTTGATGTCGGTGTAGGTATAGTGGTATACTTTTCTAACGATTTTTTCGGAGACACTGCTGTTACTGTATCAGTAATTACATTATTATACAAAAATTGTACTGCTTTGATTTCATCTGTAGTGAACACGTTATAATTTGTATTATTATAATGTCTATAAAATGGGTTCATTATGGAGCGTGTATAATCATTATGTCGAAGCCCTAATATATGTCCAATTTCATGAATCAACACCCAATATAGACTCACTTTATCGCTATCGAATGGTTCAAGACCCATTGCCCAATCGACATTGGCATTTAAATGTATTTCTTTTTGTCTATTGAATTCATCAGGAAAGAATGCATGTCCCAATACACCTTATTCCAGTGAACTTGTACAGGTTAAATCTTGTCCGACAAATCGATGAATTGGTCGATTGAAGGATATAATGATATCGGCATTTCTGTTTAAAATTCTTTTAAACTGTAATCCGGAAATGCTTGACCATTGTTGAAATGCATAATTCACTGTTTTAATTTGTTCCGCTGTGCCTAGCAAAAAAAACCAGGTGAGGTTTTTTTTATTCCATTTATACCATGCCGTATTGTATGAAACATCGTCAACAACACCACATCGTGTTTGTGACATTAGACTTTGAGTTTCATTATTAATTGTTTCCGTGATTGGTAAATTCCAATATTCTTGAAATCTTTTGAGTCCTTCACTTATTTTTTCTTTACCCACAGAATTTAACTCATCTTCATTAATACCTTCTAAATAACCATATCTTTGGAGATATCGAATTTTTTTTAAAGATATATCCGCGCTATATATTAATTTAAAAATAGTTAATAAAACAGTTATTAATAAAAAAAAATTCATGATAAATTTTTTTATTGAAACTGGGATAATTGCGATTGTGAGGTTTGCGGTGAACTGATAATGCGTACGACGTCGACGACTTTGGTTGAACGACTGCCTAGCGTCGTTTGATTTATTTTTTTCCAGATGAGGTGGGAGGGGCACCATTCCCCTCCCCTACCTTACACATATTACTTTTTGATTACATTATAAGATATTAGTATAGTAAATATACTTTAAGTAAAAATAAAGTTGATTATTACGTCGTATTAGACGATGAAAAATATTTCTAAACATGTGGTTAATAATTAGAAATCGATTATAATATTATGATATATATGTGTATGAAAATTTGCTGATAAATCTTCTTAGACACCGTGGAAGCGTAAAACCGTAAATCCGTGTTGATCCATAAGAAACAAAAATTCGCTGATAAATCTTCTTAGACACCGTGGAAGCGTAAAACTGTATATCCGTGTTGATCCATAGATTGATACCTATAACATGTAATAAACATTGATTTTAAAACATTTATCTTTATATCATGCACTAATTATTTACTTACATATTGCTATTCGGTTTATCCACTGATTGAGTTTATTCATATTCTTCATTGAAATTAATGCGACGACGTGTTGGTTGAGTTCGATCATTTAGTGCGGAGGTTGTCATCATCTTTTGCTTTTTTTGTATTGGTGAAGATGGTAGTGGTGGCAGTGGTGATGACGGTAGTTTGAAATTGAAACTAGTCTCCGGATTAATGAGTTCCCCATCAGCGTGATCTTCTTCTTCTTCTTGTAATTCAACTTCCAAATCAATTGAACGACCTCGTACGTTAGATTGTTCCTTTACAATCTTCGGTTTAAGTTTTTGAGGTATATTGGTATATTGCTGTTCCCACTTTTTATTTTCCTCTTCTTCTTGTTGTTTAACCGATATATTAATCTGTACATCTTGATCATTATCAAGATTGATCAATTCAATGTCAGTTTTTTCATCGACGGTGCAAAATTTGAAACTTAAATCGTCTCCATGATAGAGTAGTCTTAATTGTCGTGATCGACATAGATTATGTAAAGTTATATATGCCAACTCTTTCTGAAGTATAAGTCGACAAGCGCGTAGAGGTAAAAAAACATGGAATTCCCCATTTAATTCGATTCGAATTTTTTCACCGAAACGAGTATCCAATTTACGGATTTCAGTAATGCGATACATTCGATTCGTCACCAAAGCTTTGAACGGTATTGTTGGTAAAAGGGCATTTTGAGCACTACATACTTTGTTAATGTCAGATAATATAGTATTCACTTTTGATAAATTAGACGTCATGTTGATATACAAACGATTAACGTCTTAGCAAACGCTTAGTACAAAATATATTCCTTTATATACCTTCGTGGAGAAGAAAAGAGGGGGTATTTTTATGTAAAGATCACTCATACACACTTGTTAAAAGCGTCAGTCTAAATTTCTCTCAATGTTTGAAAGACATAACCGGAAATTTCCTTTTTCCTTCTCGGGACAAAGATTTGTCAATGCTGAGAAGATTAAGAGCGGATTTCCACATCCACCGTTGAAAAAATGCAACATTCGCGGAAAAAAGCGGTCTCATATTTGCATTTCATTCCTTTTATCGAAAACGGGAAATAGGTTTAGATTTCCGTTTCCTTTGCCGAACTGTTTAAAAACTATATAAATTTCGAAATCCAATTCAGAATATAGTTAGTTCGTGGAGAAACTGAGCTATGTAGAAGTCATTAAAAGCAATTTATTAACGATGTATCCATACTATTTACCATCAATTTTTTTAAACTCAAATGTGAAGTTTACACTTGCTCATGGAGTTAGTACTTCAAGTATATTTTTACGTTCTTCCGAAATGGAAAGTGCAAATGAACAATTATATAATGTGCTACAACGTTACTATGTGACGGAAGATCGCGGTGAACGTATTATGAATGATAATAAATTTATCAATATGAATTGTGTAGTAAAAAATGAATCTGATGCATTTCGTGGTATTATAATTTCCATTGAGGATGATGGTAAAAGATCACGAGTACTGTTTGTCGATGAAGGAAACATTGAAACTTTTGACTCTAAATGTTTATATCATTGCACACCATTCTTTGAAGCTATACTAATGCTCACTATCGAGTGTCGACTCTTCGGATTTGAGAATTATATCCGGTTACATCAATCGGAAATCCTTTCAAATATATGTGGAGGTGAAATGAGGGCCGTTCTTATCGATTATGGTGATGAAAATAAACCTCCGGGTATTTTATTATACAATTCTGAACAACAAGATATTGGACATTTATTTGTTACTCATTCAAGAATCAATCATACTTTCGAATTTTCAGAATCTGACAATAGCGATATAGAGATATGTGAAACGTTCAGGAAGTAGGAGGGAAAGAGGAGAGGTTAGTCAGTCTATATAAAAAAAATTTCAGTTCACATTTAGAAGTGAAAGAAGAAGCACTATAAAATGAATTCGCGCGATCGCGATATAATTGATATTCTTTGTCAAAATATTATTTATAAAATACGGATGTATGAACTATTACCAGTTTTGATTCAACTTCAAGTTTTTAATCATGATGATGTAAACTTAACTACTTGGAGAGTGAGTATAAAATAATATGTTTTATAATCAGAACAATTTTGTATTTATAATATTCTTTTTTAGAGAAAAATACATTGTAAAGACACTGCGCAAGACATCGTGTTAACTATAAAGACTCGAGGACCATATGCGTATGAAAAATTCATAAAAGCATTACGGATAACAAATCATAACGATAAAGCTAATCTTCTAGAAAATGCAAGATTCGTGAATAATATAAAATCATTTAATATTATAAATGCGATTTATTCCGAAACATTATCACAATTCAGAGATCGCTAGTGGTAGAAGAAGTGGTTAACTCCACTTCCACATCCTTCCTTCACTTTCGCCACTTCCACCAGTTATATAAAGTGGTGGAGGGTACCGTTTGAAAATATATAAACTCGTCAACAAGAGTGGAAGATCTCATTCTCATTTTCATTGCAAAGCGTATTAAATATTTCACAGTTTAAAAATGAATTATCAGTGTAAATATACATTCGTAATATACGATCAAGAAATTAGAGTACCAAATGAGTGGTGTATAAACACCAGTCATGAAGAAATTATGAATCGAATGTATTTAGTGAAACGTTGCATCGATTTAAAAGTGCAATTTTACGCTCATATGGTGCTCCCAATGGGAGTTTATAACTTTTCCACGGTAAATCGAATAACGAAAGTCGATGACTGTTTACCGTTCAATACGAGTTCATCAAAAGGATTCTTAATACCTAACGGTTGGTGGTACAAATCAACAACGCGACCGTCAGATTATAACAACGGTGATGATGGTAATAACGATGTCGACGATGATGGAGATAAATATGAATATTATATAAATGCTAGTACAAATGATATCATTACCAAAAAAATTACAACCTGGGAAGATTTAGACGATCAAATAAAAAAATTGGAAAAACTTCATCATTACGATGCTGATGATGGTGATGATATTGAGACCACTACCACTGCTGCTGCTATCACTGTTACTAATAATGAAGATGATGATGATAGTGATGATGAAGATGATGATGCTGGTATTGTATTTGAGGCATCAGAAACTAATGATGGTGCAAATCAAAGTAATTTACCATCATTTAACGCCGTCGTAGATGGTAATTTGAATAAATTCGAAAAAATTAACGTCGAATTTAGAATTAGTGATAAATATCGATTATCGATATCATTCAACCCATTGATATTCGATAAAATGCTCGCCAATATGGATGAAGAAGAAGAAGAACGCAAAATCAAGGTAAAATTTTAATCTTAATATATTTGAATCAAATATTATATTTTTTATTTCTTACAGAGAGAGAGCAAATGCAATATCAAAAAATTGATGTTGGAACAAGCACCAGTGACTAAAGAAAATTTTAAAATATTTAATAATCAAAATAACGGACGGATAACAAATTCAGGTAAAATTAAAATACATTATTAATTTTTTTATTTTGTTTACTAATTATAGTATATAAATCGATATAATTAAACATTATAGAGTAAATAATGAAACGATAACTTCAGTATTATGCTAATTGTTATACTTAATAAATTTTAAAAACTTATTGTAGAACAATAAATCATCATCAAAATAGTGACGACATCACCATCTTGTTGAATGATTATTATCATCGTTACCATCGTCTTATTGAACCAGAAATAATAAATCCAGTAAACATAACTACGGAGAAGTGGATGGAGGAAAAACTTATCACGAAACAATAATTCAGCATTATCAACACCGTCGCCACCATCGTGTTGAACGATTATTATCATCGACAGCACTATCTTATCGAACTGGGAAAAATAAATCAATGCAACTCTAAACGTTATCCTTTATAATTTTACTTACCGCTATATCGCATCTTAATCGCTTAATTATTTGAATTATATACATATACACATATATATGATTAATGGTGAAGAGGAGAGAAAAATGGTATAAATACATCTTTCAAAATTTTTCTGCTTTAAAAATTGTTAAAATGCGCTTTGTGAAACATTCATTATCAATTCATGTGAATAAAAGAATTTTTGATGAAGAAGATAGTCGATATCGTCGACATGGTGTTCTACTACCTAACACAATTCGTGCAATCATTTGCGGTCCATCAAATTGTGGGAAAACTAACTTAATACTGAGTTTAATTGAAAGTCCAAATGGCATACGCTTTGAAAATATATATTTATATTCAAAATCGTTACATCAGCCCAAATATAAATATCTCGAACATATTTTAAAGCCAATTGATGATATTGGTTATTTCACATTTTCAAACAATAGTGATATAATTCAACCGGATTGTGTAAAACCAAACTCCGTTTTTATTTTTGATGATGTGGCGTGTGATAAACAAGATAATATCCGAGAATATTTCTCTATGGGACGTCATTTTAATATCGATAGTTTTTATTTGTGTCAAACGTATGCTAAAATTCCGAAACACTTAATTCGTGATAATACAAATTTTGTAATATTTTTCAAACAAGACGGTATGAATTTACGGCATATGTATAACGATCATGTGAATACTGACATGACGTATGACGAATTCTTGCAATTATGCTCACTTTGCTGGAAAGATAAATATGGTTTTATGGTTATAGATAAAGATAGTCTCAAAAACAGTGGGAGATATCGTAAAGGGTTTAATCAATTCGCAATCATTTGATTGATTCATTCGCTGTTCGTTGATGGTACTATACACTTGTGTACTAACGGTTAAGCGTCAAAAATGTCTGCAGTAAATATTAAAAAGAAGAAAAAGACGCAAAGAGAACACGTTTTGGAAAAAATTATTCAAATCAGTGATAATATACGAAATAAACATCGAGCTATAAAATTGGGAAAAATTGAAGATAGAGAACTGTTGGATGAATCATACAAACCGATAGTTGAACCATTACAACAATTAGTTCGGAACAATATTGAGGAGAAAACAAACGCATTACAATCATTATCCATTAAAAAAAAAAAAGTGAAATAAAAGATGATAAAACAGTTGGGTATGAGAGTGAAAAAATTAATGATGATAATGGTGATGATAATGTTAATGACTCTTTATATCCATATATGGTGAAGAGAAGGAAAATCGATATCATTGGTGAACAAAGTACTCCAATAAATAAGCATAATTTATCAACATTGCGAGATATCTCATCTAATATATCTCCAATGAACGCATCGTCTAACACATTACCAAATGAAGAATCCATTCGAGAAATTATGCAACAACCATCGAAGGAAATTGAAAAAACTATCAGTGAAAATCTGGGTAATTTAACCCAAAAATATTTTAATTTATTCTTTGGACCTGATAGTGGGAAAAAATTGATACTGATTACGGTGTTTATTTCAATGATAATATAATGATGTTGGGTGACTCGGTATTCGAAGTTGATAAGAATGATAATATTATAATAAATGACATAACGTATAGAGGTACGCCTGGTATATTTGAATTAATTTTCATGAAAAATCCCTCAAAAAAATTATACAGTGAGAGAGATTTGGATAAATATAGGAAAATTTTACTTGCAACTAATGCCTATCGACATGAATTCTCATCAACTGGAAAAATTATGGGAAACAGAGGATTAAAATACAAAAATATTATCGCACCGTTAATTGCAACAATTACATCGACGAATATACCCTCATCATCACAAATAAAAGATACTGCAAGCGGAAGTGGTATATTTCCCAATAAGATTGCAACGCCACCTCTATCATCATTGGTAAATGATACCACAGGTGAAAGTGTTATAATTCCTGATAAGATGACGACAACACCCTGCGATATACAATATGTTTTTTGGAACGAGCCCAACGAACTCATTGAGAGACTTCAACTCTTAATCGCATCGGAAAATGCGGGACATACGGGTCATGATAATGAAATAATTTCAATTATCGAAGAATTACGCGAAGCAAATATCATTATATAAAGCAACGATATATACTCCGCTTGTTAGTTCATTCCGTCAAGTTTTACAGTCAATGTGCTATCAAAAAAAATGTTTATCAATAAGTTTGGAAACAATACCGCAAATTATCAGATTGAGACAAAGAAAACATGTAAATCACTTCGATGGAGTAAGCCTGATAATGCATATGACGCTGATCATATGAATATTATAAATCTTAAAAGTCGTACAAGAATGGATAATGCTGTGAATAAATCATATCTCAATTATCGCATTACGCCGCTAATTATGCAAAATACAAAAAATTTTAATAATTTTAAAAAAATTGAAAACAATTTAAATACAAATTTTGTAACAAAAAAAACCTTTGATAATTTAAAAGAGGATTTAAAAAAAGACATAGCTAATATAAATACAACAATACAATCACAAATGAAAATTTATTTTATAAATTCAGCAAAGTTATTCGACGATAAATTTACCGAATGGACGTATTCTCAGGATAAATTTAAAAATGAAATAATCAAAAAAATTAATAGTATCGGTGATCGAACGAGCGATTGTCAGCGTCAAATTCATGAAAATATTGAAAGTGAGATACTTAGAAATAATAATATTTTCCAACAATTTGAAATTTTTAAAAATAGCGACGATTCGATGAAAAGACAAATTGAATATAATGAAAAAATTTGTAAAGAACTGTTGGAACAATGCGTTCAAATGACTACTGTACAAAATTTAATGCACGATGTGTATACACAAATAAATAATCTTCAACTATTGATAGATAAAAAAACGGAATAAATTCAAAAATATATATATTAATGAAGATAATTTAAGTAATATTCAAATAGTGAGTAGACACGAAGCCGTTATGAGTAAAGAAAAAAAGAAGCTAGTTCAAGAACTTCACACACCGGCAAGAAGAAAGTTTCCTCGAAGACGTGTGATTATTAAAGGTTATGACGATCTTTGGCAAGCCGATCTAGTTGACATGCGTGCTTACTCTCGTATCAATAAAGGATATCAATACATTCTCACGGTGATTGATACATTCTCTAAATTCGCTTGGGCTATCGCAATAAAAACCAAGAGTGCCGAAGATGTTGTGAACGCTTTCCATGAAATAATATCTACTTCCTCAAGACATCCAAAAAATCTACAAACCGACGATGGAAAAGAATTCTTCAACAAAAAATTTCAAACATTCATGAAAAAACATAGCATCAATCATTATTCAACATACAGCGTTATGAAAGCATCGATTGTTGAACGATTTAATAAAACTTTAAAGAATAATATGTGGAAAGAGTTTACGTTAAATGGGGAACATAAATGGCTTACAATACTTCCCGAATTAATGAACAATTATAATGCATGTATAAATCGAACGACGAATATGAGACCGATGGATGTAACGATCAAGCATAATAAGAAGTTATTATCCACCGTATATAGTAATATAAAAATTGCTGGTCGTGCCAAGTATCGAGTCAACGATTATGTTCGCATTAGTAAATATAAAAACCTTTTTACGAAAGGTTATACTCCTAATTGGACTACGGAAATCTTTCAAATTAAAAAAGTTTGTCTAACCAATCCTGTCACATACCTTTTAAAAGACATTAACGATCATGATATAGAAGGAGGATTCTACGAACAAGAATTATTAAAAACAACTCAGCCAAATGTATATTTGGTTAAAAAAGTTTTGCGTAAAAAGGGCAATAAAGTTTATGTAAAATGGTTAGGAATAGATTCATCGCACAATTCATGGATAGATAAGAAAAATGTAATGTAAATCGCATAATAATAATTGCGTCATGATCAGCAATAAAGAATAAAGATAAGAAAAAACATCTCTCTCTCTCTCTCTCTCTCTCTCGCTCAATTGCGTCGTACTCCCTAACCCCTACCCCGCCGTAACCCGCTAGCCGCGCGCTTCGCGCGATAACGGCTAACCACATACTGGACACGTCATCGGGCGGCGACCGAGTTTGGCGCGATTATCGGTTTTTCCGAAATTTATCGATAACCAATCCACCTACGTACTATCTCGATATACTCACCTGTGCGGATTTCGAAAACGCATCCAATGACCCCCCACGACTTTACATACGTACACTCACGACAACGCTAGTCTCGTTTTTATAAGTCTTATCTCAAAAAATGTGAAACCCCGCTGGTATACCTACTACCGTTAGGTTGACAAAATCGGTCAAAATTGTTTTTCTTCGAATAAGGCTTTGTAGCGATGTCTCGCAATCGGACACTTGCAGCGCAACACGAATATGATGATTATAAGCCCGTAGTACCCTTAGGTTGACAAAATCGGTCGAAATTTTTTTTCGTCCAATAAGGCTTTGTAGCGATGGCTCGCAATCGGAAATTTCCCGCGCAACACGAATATGATGATTATAAGCCCGTAGTACCCTTAGGTTAAGAAAATTGGTTACATTTTTTTTCGTTCAATAAGGCTTGTAGCGATGTTGCACAATCGGAAACTACCCGCGCAACACGAATATGATGATTATAAGCCCGTAGTACCCTTAGGTTAAGAAAATTGTTTACATTTTTGTTTCGTTCAATAACGCTTTGTAGCGATGTTGCACAATCGGACACTTGCAGCGCAACACGAATATGATGATGATAAGCCCGTAGTACCCTTAGGTTGAGAAAATTGATTAAATTTTTATTTCGTTCAATAAGGCTTTGTAGCGATGTTGCACAATCGGAAATTTCCCGCGCAACACGAATATGATGATTATAAGCCCGTAGTACCCTTAGGTTGAGAAAATTGGTTACATTTTGTTTTCGTTCAATAAGGCTTTGTAGCGATGTTCCACAATCGGAAACTTCCCGCGCAACACGAATATGATGATTATAAGCCCGTAGTACCCTTAGGTTGAAAAAATCGGTCGAAATTTTTTTTCGTCCAATAAGGCTTTGTAGCGATGGCTCGCAATCGGAAATTTCCCGCGCAACACGAATATGATGATCATAAGCCCGTAGTACCCTTAGGTTGAGAAAATTGGTTACATTTTTGTTTCGTTCAATAACGCGTTGTAGCGATGTTGCACAATCGGACACTTGCAGCGCAACACGAATATGATGATGATAAGCCCGTAGTACCGTTAGGTTGACAAAATCGGTCGAAATTCTTTTTCGTCCAATAAGGCTTTGTAGCGATGGCTCGCAATCGGAAATTTCCCGCGCAACAAGAATATGATGATCATAAGCCCGTAGTACCCTTAGGTTGAGAAAATTGGTTACATTTTTCTTTCGTTCAATAAAGCTTTGTAGCGATGTTGCACAATCGGACACTTGCAGCGCAATACGAATATGATGATGATAAGCCCGTAGTACCCTTAGGTTGAGAAAATTGGTTAAATTTTTATTTCGTTCAATAAGGCTTTGTAGCGATGTTGCACAATCGGAAATTTCCCGCGCAACACGAATATGATGATTATAAGCCCGTAGTACCCTTAGGTTGAGAAGATTGGTTACATTTTTTTTTCGTTCAATAAGGCTTTGTAGCGATGTTCCACAATCGGAAACTTCCCGCGCAACACGAATATGATGATTATAAGCCCGTAGTACCCTTAGGTTAAGAAAATTGTTTACATTTTTTTTTCGTTAAATAAGGCTTTGTAGCGATGTTGCACAATCGGAAACTACCCGCGCAATACGAATATGATGATTATAAGCCCGTAGTACCCTTAGGTTGATTAAATTGGTTAAATTTTGTTTTCGTTCAATAAGGATTTGCAGCGATGTTGTGCAATCGGACACTTGCAGCGCAACACGAATATGATGATGATAAGCCCGTAGTACCGTTAGGTTGACAAAATCGGTCGAAATCCTTTTTCGTCCAATAAGGCTTTGTAGCGATGTTGCACAATCGGAAACTGCCCGCGCAACACGAATATGATGATTATAAGCCCGTAGTACCCTTAGGTTGATAAAATTGGTCGAAATTTTGTTTCGTTCAATAAGGCTTTGTAGCGATGTTGCACAATCGGAAACTGCCCGCCGAACACGAATATGATGATTATAAGCCCGTAGTACCCTTAGGTTGATAAATTTGGTTAAGTTTTTTTTTCGTTCAATAAGGGTTTGCAGCGATGTTGTGCAATCGGAAACTTGCAGTGCAACACGAATATGATGATTATAAGCCCGTAGTACCGTTAGGTTGACAAAATCGGTCGAAATTTGTTTTCGTCCAATAAGGCTTTGTAGCGATGTCTCGCAATCGGACACTCGCAGCGCAACACGAATATGATGATGATAAGCCCGTAGTACCCTTAGGTTGATAAAACTGGTTAAATTTTTTTTTCGTTCAATAAGGCTTTGCAGCGATGTCTCGCAATCGGACACTTGCAGCGCAACACGAATATGATGATTATAAGCCCGTAGTACCCTTAGGTTGATAAAATTGGTTAAATTTTTTTTCGTCAAATAAGGCTTTGTAGCGATGTCTCGCAATTGGACACTTGCAGCGCACCACGAATATGATGATTATAAGCCCGTAGTACCCTTAGGTTAAGAAAATTGGTTACATTTTTTTTTCGTTCAATAAGGCTTTGTAGCGATGTTGCACAATCGGAAACTTCCCGCGCAACACGAATATGATGATTATAAGCCCGTAGTACCCTTAGGTTGATAAAACTGGTTAAATTTTTTTTTCGTTCAATAAGGCTTTGCAGCGATGTCTCGCAATCGGACACTTGCAGCGCAACACGAATATGATGATTATAAGCCCGTAGTACCCTTAGGTTGATAAAATTGGTTAAATTTTTTTTTCGTTCAATAAGGCTTTGCAGCGATGTTGTGCAATCGGACGCTTGCAGTGGAACACGAATATGATGATTATAAGCCCGTAGTACCGTTAGGTTGACAAAATCGGTCGAAATTTTTTGTCTTCGAATAAGGCTTTGTAGCGATGTCTCGCAATCGGACACTTGCAGCGCAACACGAATATGATGATTATAAGCCCGTAGTACCCTTAGGTTGACAAAATCGGTCGAAATTTGTTTTCGTCCAATAAGGCTTTGTAGCGATGGCTCGCAATCGGAAATTTCCCGCGCAACACGAATATGATGATCATAAGCCCGTAGTACCCTTAGGTTGAGAAAATTGGTTACATTTTTGTTTCGTTCAATAAGGCTTTGTAGCGATGTTCCACAATCGGAAACTTCCCGCGCAACACGAATATGATGATTATAAGCCCGTAGTACCCTTAGGTTGATAAAACTGGTCGAAATTTTGTTTCGTTCAATAAGGCTTTGTAGCGATGTTGCACAATCGGAAACTGCCCGCGCAACACGAATAAGATGATTATAAGCCCGTAGTACCCTTAGGTTGATAAATTTGGTTAAGTTTTTTTTTCGTTCAATAAGGCTTTGCAGCGATGTTGTGCAATCAGACACTTGCAGTGCAACACGAATATGATGATTATAAGCCCGTAGTACCGTTAGGTTGACAAAATCGGTCGAAATTTTGTTTCTTCGAATAAGGCTTTGTAGCGATGTCTCGCAATCGGACACTTGCAGCGCAACACGAATATGATGATTATAAGCCCGTAGTACCCTTAGGTTGACAAAATCGGTCGAAATTTTGTTTCGTTCAATAAGGCTTTGTAGCGATGTTGCACAATCGGAAACTGCCCGCGCAACACGAATATGATGATTATAAGCCCGTAGTACCCTTAGGCCGATAAATTTGGTTAAGTTTTTTTTTCGTTCAATAAGGGTTTGCAGCGATGTTGTGCAATCGGAAACTTGCAGTGCAACACGAATATGATGATTATAAGCCCGTAGTACCCTTAGGTTGACAAAATCGGTCGAAATTTTGTTTCGTCCAATAAGGCTTTGTAGCGATGGCTCGCAATCGGAAATTTCCTGCGCAACACGAATATGATGATCATAAGCCCGTAGTACCCTTAGGTTGAGAAAATTGGTTACATTTTTGTTTCGTTCAATAACGCTTTGTAGCGATGTTGCACAATCGGACACTTGCAGCGCAACACGAATATGATGATGATAAGCCCATAGTACCCTTAGGTTGAGAAAATTGGTTAAATTTTTATTTCGTTCAATAAGGCTTTGTAGCGATGTTGCACAATCGGAAATTTCCCGCGCAACACGAATATGATGATTATAAGCCCGTAGTACCCTTAGGTTGAGAAAATTGGTTACATTTTGTTTTCGTTCAATAAGGCTTTGTAGCGATGTTCCACAATCGGAAACTTCCCGCGCAACACGAATATGATGATTATAAGCCCGTAGTACCCTTAGGTTGATAAAACTAGTTAAATGTTGTTTTCGTTCAATAAGGCTTTGCAGCGATGTCTCGCAATCGGACACTTGCAGCGCAACACGAATATGATGATTATAAGCCCGTAGTACCCTTAGGTTGACAAAATCGGTCGAAATTTTTTGTCTTCGAATAAGGCTTTGTAGCGATGTCTCGCAATCGGACACTTGCAGCGCAACATGAATATGATGATTATAAGCCCGTAGTACCCTTAGGTTGACAAAATCGGTCGAAATTTGTTTTCGTCCAATAAGGCTTTGTAGCGATGGCTCGCAATCGGAAATTTCCCGCGCAACACGAATATGATGATCATAAGCCCGTAGTACCCTTAGGTTGAGAAAATTGGTTACATTTTTGTTTCGTTCAATAACGCTTTGTAGCGATGTTGCACAATCGGACACTTGCAGCGCAACACGAATATGATGATGATAAGCCCGTAGTACCGTTAGGTTGACAAAATCGGTCGAAATTCTTTTTCGTCCAATAAGGCTTTGTAGCGATGTTGCACAATCGGAAACTGCCCGCGCAACACGAATATGATGATGATAAGCCCGTAGTACCCTTAGGTTGAGAAAATTGGTTAAATTTTTTTTTCGTTCAATAAGGCTTTGTAGCGATGTTCCACAATCGGAAACTTCCCGCGCAACACGAATATAATGATTATAAGCCCGTAGTACCCTTAGGTTGATAAAATTGGTCGAAATTTTGTTTCGTTCAATACGGCTTTGTAGCGATGTTGCACAATCGGAAACTGCCCGCGCAACACGAATAAGATGATTATAAGCCCGTAGTACCCTTAGGTTGATAAATTTGGTTAAGTTTTTTTTTCGTTCAATAAGGCTTTGCAGCGATGTTGTGCAATCAGACACTTGCAGTGCAACACGAATATGATGATTATAAGCCCGCAGTACCGTTAGGTTAACAAAATCGGTCGAAATTTTGTTTCTGCGAATAAGGCTTTGTAGCGATGTCTCGCAATCGGACACTTGCAGCGCAACACGAATATGATGACTATAAGCCCGTAGTACCCTTAGGTTGACAAAATCGGTCGAAATTTTGTTTCGTTCAATAAGGCTTTGTAGCGATGTTGCACAATCGGAAACTGCCCGCGCAACACGAATATGATGATTATAAGCCCGTAGTACCCTTAGGTTGATAAATTTGGTTAAGTTTTTTTTTCGTTCAATAAGGGTTTGCAGCGATGTTGTGCAATCGGAAACTTGCAGTGCAACACGAATATGATGATTATAAGCCCGTAGTACCGTTAGGTTGGCAAAATCGGTCGAAATTTTGTTTCGTCCAATAAGGCTTTGTAGCGATGTCTCGCAATCGGACACTCGCAGCGCAACCCGAATATGATGATGATAAGCCCGTAGTACCCTTAGGTTGAGAAAATTGGTTAAATTTTTTTTTCGTTCAATAAGGCTTTGTAGCGATGTTCCACAATCGGAAACTTCCCGCGCAACACGAATATGATGATTATAAGCCCGTAGTACCCTTAGGTTGATAAAACTGGTTAAATTTTGTTTTCGTTCAATAAGGCTTTGCAGCGATGTCTCGCAATCGGACACTTGCAGCGCAACACGAATATGATGATTATAAGCCCGTAGTACCCTTAGGTTGACAAAATCGGTCGAAATGTTTTGTCTTCGAATAAGGCTTTGTAGCGATGTCTCGCAATCGGACACTGGCAGCGCAACATGAATATGATGATTATAAGCCCGTAGTACCCTTAGGTTGACAAAATCGGTCGAAATTTGTTTTCGTCCAATAAGGCTTTGTAGCGATGGCTCGCAATCGGAAATTTCCCGCGCAACACGAATATGATGATCATAAGCCCGTAGTACCCTTAGGTTGAGAAAATTGGTTACATTTTTGTTTCGTTCAATAACGCTTTGTAGCGATGTTGCACAATCGAAAACTTGCAGCGCAACACGAATATGATGATGATAAGCCCGTAGTAGCGTTAGGTTGACAAAATCGGTCGAAATTCTTTTTCGTCCAATAAGGCTTTGTAGCGATGTTGCACAATCGGAAACTGCCCGCGCAACACGAATATGATGATTATAAGCCCGTAGTACCCTTAGGTTGATAAAATTGGTTAAGTTTTTTTTTCGTTCAATAAGGGTTTGCAGCGATGTTGTGCAATCGGAAACTTGCAGTGCAACACGAATATGATGATTATAAGCCCGTAGTACCGTTAGGTTGACAAAATCGGTCGAAATTTTTTT
Source organism: Netelia virgata (assembly GCA_951802705.1). Lineage (NCBI taxonomy): Eukaryota > Metazoa > Arthropoda > Insecta > Hymenoptera > Ichneumonidae > Netelia > Netelia virgata. Next base: position 16,789,120 of record OX637866.1, read on the forward strand.
TCGTCCAATAAGGCTTTGTAGCGATGTCTCGCAATCGGACACTCGCAGCGCAACCCGAATATGATGATGATAAGCCCGTAGTACCCTTAGGTTGAGAAAATTGGTTAAATTTTTTTTTCGTTCAATAAGGCTTTGTAGCGATGGCTCGCAATCGGAAATTTCCCGCGCAACACGAATATGATGATCATAAGCCCGTAGTACCCTTAGGTTGAGAAAATTGGTTACATTTTTGTTTCGTTCAATAACGCTTTGTAGCGATGTTGCACAATCGGACACTTGCAGCGCTACACGAATATGATGATGATAAGCCCGTAGTACCGTTAGGTTGACAAAATCGGTCGAAATTCTTTTTCGTCCAATAAGGCTTTGTAGCGATGTTGCACAATCGGAAACTGCCCGCGCAACACGAATATGATGATTATAAGCCCGTAGTACCCTTAGGTTGATAAAATTGGTCGAAATTTTGTTTCGTTCAATAAGGCTTTGTAGCGATGTTGCACAATCGGAAACTGCCCGCCCAACACGAATATGATGATTATAAGCCCGTAGTACCCTTAGGTTGATAAATTTGGTCGAAATTTTGTTTCGTTCAATACGGCTTTGTAGCGATGTTGCACAATCGGAAACTGCCCGCGCAACACGAATAAGATGATTATAAGCCCGTAGTACCCTTAGGTTGATAAATTTGGTTAAGTTTTTTTTTCGTTCAATAAGGCTTTGCAGCGATGTTGTGCAATCAGACACTTGCAGTGCAACACGAATATGATGATTATAAGCCCGCAGTACCGTTAGGTTAACAAAATCGGTCGAAATTTTGTTTCTGCGAATAAGGCTTTGTAGCGATGTCTCGCAATCGGACACTTGCAGCGCAACACGAATATGATGACTATAAGCCCGTAGTACCCTTAGGTTGACAAAATCGGTCGAAATTTTGTTTCGTTCAATAAGGCTTTGTAGCGATGTTGCACAATCGGAAACTGCCCGCGCAACACGAATATGATGATTATAAGCCCGTAGTACCCTTAGGTTGATAAATTTGGTTAAGTTTTTTTTTCGTTCAATAAGGGTTTGCAGCGATGTTGTGCAATCGGAAACTTGCAGTGCAACACGAATATGATGATTATAAGCCCGTAGTACCGTTAGGTTGACAAAATCGGTCGAAATTTTGTTTCGTCCAATAAGGCTTTGTAGCGATGTCTCGCAATCGGACACTCGCAGCGCAACACGAATATGATGATTATAAGCCCGTAGTACCCTTAGGTTGACAAAATCGGTCGAAATTTTGTTTCGTTCAATAAGGCTTTGTAGCGATGTTCCACAATCGGAAACTTCCCGCGCAACACGAATATGATGATTATAAGCCCGTAGTACCCTTAGGTTGATAAAACTGGTTAAATTTTGTTTTCGTTCAATAAGGCTTTGCAGCGATGTCTCGCAATCGGACACTTGCAGCGCAACACGAATATGATGATTATAAGCCCGTAGTACCCTTAGGTTGACAAAATCGGTCGAAATTTTTTGTCTTCGAATAAGGCTTTGTAGCGATGTCTCGCAATCGGACACTTGCAGCGCAACATGCATATGATGATTATAAGCCCGTAGTACCCTTAGGTTGACAAAATCGGTCGAAATTTGTTTTCGTCCAATAAGGCTTTGTAGCGATGGCTCGCAATCGGAAATTTCCCGCGCAACACGAATATGATGATCATAAGCCCGTAGTACCCTTAGGTTGAGAAAATTGGTTACATTTTTGTTTCGTTCAATAACGCTTTGTAGCGATGTTGCACAATCGGACACTTGCAGCGCAACACGAATATGATGATGATAAGCCCGTAGTACCGTTAGGTTGACAAAATCGGTCGAAATTCTTTTTCGTCCAATAAGGCTTTGCAGCGATGTTGTGCAATCGGACGCTTGCAGTGCAACACGAATATGATGATTATAAGCCCGTAGTACCGTTAGGTTGACAAAATCGGTCGAAATTTTTTGTCTTCGAATAAGGCTTTGTAGCGATGTCTCGCAATCGGACACTTGCAGCGCAACACGAATATGATGATTATAAGCCCGTAGTACCCTTAGGTTGACAAAATCGGTCGAATTTTTTTTTCGTCCAATAAGGGTTTGTAGCGATGGCTCGCAATCGGAAATTTCCCGCGCAACACGAATATGATGATGATAAGCCCGTAGTACCCTTAGGTTGAGAAAATTGGTTAAATTTTGTTTTCGTTCAATAAGGCTTTGTAGCGATGTTCCACAATCGGAAACTTCCCGCGCAACACGAATATGATGATTATAAGCCCGTAGTACCCTTAGGTTGATAAAATTGGTCGAAATTTTGTTTCGTTAAATAAGGCTTTGTAGCGATGTTGCACAATCGGAAACTGCCCGCGCAACACGAATAAGATGATTATAAGCCCGTAGTACCCTTAGGTTGATAAATTTGGTTAAGTTTTTTTTTCGTTCAATAAGGCTTTGCAGCGATGTTGTGCAATCAGACACTTGCAGTGCAACACGAATATGATGATTATAAGCCCGTAGTACCGTTAGGTTGACAAAATCGGTCGAAATTTTGTTTCTGCGAATAAGGCTTTGTAGCGATGTCTCGCAATCGGACACTTGCAGCGCAACACGAATGTGATGATTATAAGCCCGTAGTACCCTTAGGTTGACAAAATCGGTCGAAATTTTGTTTCGTTCAATAAGGCTTTGTAGCGATGTTGCACAATCGGAAACTGCCCGCGCAACACGAATATGATGATTATAAGCCCGTAGTACCCTTAGGTTGATAAATTTGGTTAAGTTTTTTTTTCGTTCAATAAGGGTTTGCAGCGATGTTGTGCAATCGGAAACTTGCAGTGCAACACGAATATGATGATTATAAGCCCGTAGTACCGTTAGGTTGACAAAATCGGTCGAAATTTGTTTTCGTCCAATAAGGCTTTGTAGCGATGTCTCGCAATCGGAAACTACCCGCGCAACACGAATATGATGATTATAAGCCCGTAGTACCCTTAGGTTGATAAAATTGGTTAAATTTTTTTTTCGTTCAATAAGGCTTTGTAGCGATGTTCCACAATCGGAAACTTCCCGCGCAACACGAATATGATGATTATAAGCCCGTAGTACCCTTAGGTTGATAAAACTGGTTAAATTTTTTTTCGTTCAATAAGGCTTTGCAGCGATGTTGTGCAATCGGACGCTTGCAGTGCAACACGAATATGATGATTATAAGCCCGTAGTACCGTTAGGTTGACAAAATCGGTCGAAATTTTTTGTCTTCGAATAAGGCTTTGTAGCGATGTCTCGCAATCGGACACTTGCAGCGCAACACGAATATGATGATTATAAGCCCGTAGTACCCTTAGGTTGACAAAATCGGTCGAAATTTTTTTTCGTCCAATAAGGCTTTGTAGCGATGGCTCGCAATCGGAAATTTCCCGCGCAACACGAATATGATGATGATAAGCCCGTAGTACCCTTAGGTTGAGAAAATTGGTTAAATTTTTTTTTCGTTCAATAAGGCTTTGTAGCGATGTTCCACAATCGGAAACTTCCCGCGCAACACGAATATGATGATTATAAGCCCGTAGTACCCTTAGGTTGATAAAATTGGTTAAATTTTTTTTTCGTTCAATAAGGGTTTGCAGCGATGTTGTGCAATCGGAAACTTGCAGTGCAACACGAATATGATGATTATAAGCCCGTAGTACCCTTAGGTTGAGAAAATTGGTTAAATTTTTTTTTCGTTCAATAAGGCTTTGTAGCGATGTTCCACAATCGGAAACTTCCCGCGCAACACGAATATGATGATTATAAGCCCGTAGTACCCTTAGGTTGAGAAAATTGGTTACATTTTTGTTTCGTTCAATAACGCTTTGTAGCGATGTTGCACAATCGGACACTTGCAGCGCAACACGAATATGATGATGATAAGCCCGTAGTACCGTTAGGTTGACAAAATCGGTCGAAATTCTTTTTCGTCCAATAAGGCTTTGTAGCGATGTTGCACAATCGGAAACTGCCCGCGCAACACGAATATGATGATGATAAGCCCGTAGTACCCTTAAGTTGATAAAATTGGTCGAAATTTTGTTTCGTTCAATAAGGCTTTGTAGCGATGTTGCACAATCGGAAGCTGCCCGCCCAACACGAATATGATGATTATAAGCCCGTAGTACCCTTAGGTTGATAAAATTGGTTAAATTTTTTTTTCGTTCAATAAGGCTTTGCAGCGATGTTGTGCAATCGGACGCTTGCAGTGCAACACGAATATGATGATTATAAGCCCGTAGTACCCTTAGGTTGACAAAATCGGTCGAAATTTTGTTTCGTTCAATAAGGCTTTGTAGCGATGTTCCACAATCGGAAACTTCCCGCGCAACACGAATATGATGATTATAAGCCCGTAGTACCCTTAGGTTGATAAAACTGGTTAAATTTTGTTTTCGTTCAATAAGGCTTTGCAGCGATGTCTCGCAATCGGACACTTGCAGCGCAACACGAATATGATGATTATAAGCCCGTAGTACCCTTAGGTTGACAAAATCGGTCGAAATTTTTTGTCTTCGAATAAGGCTTTGTAGCGATGTCTCGCAATCGGACACTTGCAGCGCAACATGCATATGATGATTATAAGCCCGTAGTACCCTTAGGTTGACAAAATCGGTCGAAATTTGTTTTCGTCCAATAAGGCTTTGTAGCGATGGCTCGCAATCGGAAATTTCCCGCGCAACACGAATATGATGATCATAAGCCCGTAGTACCCTTAGGTTGAGAAAATTGGTTACATTTTTGTTTCGTTCAATAACGCTTTGTAGCGATGTTGCACAATCGGACACTTGCAGCGCAACACGAATATGATGATGATAAGCCCGTAGTACCGTTAGGTTGACAAAATCGGTCGAAATTCTTTTTCGTCCAATAAGGCTTTGCAGCGATGTTGTGCAATCGGACGCTTGCAGTGCAACACGAATATGATGATTATAAGCCCGTAGTACCGTTAGGTTGACAAAATCGGTCGAAATTTTTTGTCTTCGAATAAGGCTTTGTAGCGATGTCTCGCAATCGGACACTTGCAGCGCAACACGAATATGATGATTATAAGCCCGTAGTACCCTTAGGTTGACAAAATCGGTCGAATTTTTTTTTCGTCCAATAAGGGTTTGTAGCGATGGCTCGCAATCGGAAATTTCCCGCGCAACACGAATATGATGATGATAAGCCCGTAGTACCCTTAGGTTGAGAAAATTGGTTAAATTTTGTTTTCGTTCAATAAGGCTTTGTAGCGATGTTCCACAATCGGAAACTTCCCGCGCAACACGAATATGATGATTATAAGCCCGTAGTACCCTTAGGTTGATAAAATTGGTCGAAATTTTGTTTCGTTAAATAAGGCTTTGTAGCGATGTTGCACAATCGGAAACTGCCCGCGCAACACGAATAAGATGATTATAAGCCCGTAGTACCCTTAGGTTGATAAATTTGGTTAAGTTTTTGTTTCGTTCAATAAGGCTTTGCAGCGATGTTGTGCAATCAGACACTTGCAGTGCAACACGAATATGATGATTATAAGCCCGTAGTACCGTTAGGTTGACAAAATCGGTCGAAATTTTGTTTCTGCGAATAAGGCTTTGTAGCGATGTCTCGCAATCGGACACTTGCAGCGCAACACGAATGTGATGATTATAAGCCCGTAGTACCCTTAGGTTGACAAAATCGGTCGAAATTTTGTTTCGTTCAATAAGGCTTTGTAGCGATGTTGCACAATCGGAAACTGCCCGCGCAACACGAATATGATGATTATAAGCCCGTAGTACCCTTAGGTTGATAAATTTGGTTAAGTTTTTTTTTCGTTCAATAAGGGTTTGCAGCGATGTTGTGCAATCGGAAACTTGCAGTGCAACACGAATATGATGATTATAAGCCCGTAGTACCGTTAGGTTGACAAAATCGGTCGAAATTTGTTTTCGTCCAATAAGGCTTTGTAGCGATGTCTCGCAATCGGAAACTACCCGCGCAACACGAATATGATGATTATAAGCCCGTAGTACCCTTAGGTTGATAAAATTGGTTAAATTTTTTTTTCGTTCAATAAGGCTTTGTAGCGATGTTCCACAATCGGAAACTTCCCGCGCAACACGAATATGATGATTATAAGCCCGTAGTACCCTTAGGTTGATAAAACTGGTTAAATTTTTTTTCGTTCAATAAGGCTTTGCAGCGATGTTGTGCAATCGGACGCTTGCAGTGCAACACGAATATGATGATTATAAGCCCGTAGTACCGTTAGGTTGACAAAATCGGTCGAAATTTTTTGTCTTCGAATAAGGCTTTGTAGCGATGTCTCGCAATCGGACACTTGCAGCGCAACACGAATATGATGATTATAAGCCCGTAGTACCCTTAGGTTGACAAAATCGGTCGAAATTTTTTTTCGTCCAATAAGGCTTTGTAGCGATGGCTCGCAATCGGAAATTTCCCGCGCAACACGAATATGATGATGATAAGCCCGTAGTACCCTTAGGTTGAGAAAATTGGTTAAATTTTTTTTTCGTTCAATAAGGCTTTGTAGCGATGTTCCACAATCGGAAACTTCCCGCGCAACACGAATATGATGATTATAAGCCCGTAGTACCCTTAGGTTGATAAAATTGGTTAAATTTTTTTTTCGTTCAATAAGGGTTTGCAGCGATGTTGTGCAATCGGAAACTTGCAGTGCAACACGAATATGATGATTATAAGCCCGTAGTACCCTTAGGTTGAGAAAATTGGTTAAATTTTTTTTTCGTTCAATAAGGCTTTGTAGCGATGTTCCACAATCGGAAACTTCCCGCGCAACACGAATATGATGATTATAAGCCCGTAGTACCCTTAGGTTGAGAAAATTGGTTACATTTTTGTTTCGTTCAATAACGCTTTGTAGCGATGTTGCACAATCGGACACTTGCAGCGCAACACGAATATGATGATGATAAGCCCGTAGTACCGTTAGGTTGACAAAATCGGTCGAAATTCTTTTTCGTCCAATAAGGCTTTGTAGCGATGTTGCACAATCGGAAACTGCCCGCGCAACACGAATATGATGATGATAAGCCCGTAGTACCCTTAAGTTGATAAAATTGGTCGAAATTTTGTTTCGTTCAATAAGGCTTTGTAGCGATGTTGCACAATCGGAAGCTGCCCGCCCAACACGAATATGATGATTATAAGCCCGTAGTACCCTTAGGTTGATAAAATTGGTTAAATTTTTTTTTCGTTCAATAAGGCTTTGCAGCGATGTTGTGCAATCGGACGCTTGCAGTGCAACACGAATATGATGACTATAAGCCCGTAGTACCGTTAGGTTGACAAAATCGGTCGAAATTTGTTGTCTTCGAATAAGGCTTTGTAGCGATGTCTCGCAATCGGACACTTGCAGCGCAACACGAATATGATGATTATAAGCCCGTAGTACCCTTAGGTTGACAAAATCGGTCGAAATTTTTTTTCGTCCAATAAGGCTTTGTAGCGATGGCTCGCAATCGGAAATTTCCCGCGCAACACGAATATGATGATGATAAGCCCGTAGTACCCTTAGGTTGAGAAAATTGGTTAAATTTTTTTTTCGTTCAATAAGGCTTTGTAGCGATGTTCCACAATCGGAAACTTCCCGCGCAACACGAATATGATGATTATAAGCCCGTAGTACCCTTAGGTTGATAAAACTGGTTAAATTTTGTTTTCGTTCAATAAGGCTTTGCAGCGATGTCTCGCAATCGGACACTTGCAGCGCAACACGAATATGATGATTATAAGCCCGTAGTACCCTTAGGTTGACAAAATCGGTCGAAATTTGTTTTCGTCCAATAAGGCTTTGTAGCGATGGCTCGCAATCGGAAATTTCCCGCGCAACACGAATATGATGATCATAAGCCCGTAATACCGTTAGGTTGACAAAATCGGTCGAAATTTGTTTTCGTCCAATAAGGCTTTGTAGCGATGTCTCGCAATCGGACACTCGGAGCGCAACACGAATATGATGATGATAAGCCCGTAGTACCTTTAGGTTGAGAAAATTGGTTAAATTTTTTTTTCGTTCAATAAGGCTTTGTAGCGATGTTCCACAATCGGAAACTTCCCGCGCAACACGAATATGATGATTATAAGCCCGTAGTACCCTTAGGTTGATAAAACTGGTTAAATTTTGTTTTCGTTCAATAAGGCTTTGCAGCGATGTCTCGCAATCGGACACTTGCAGCGCAACACGAATATGATGATTATAAGCCCGTAGTACCCTTAGGTTGACAAAATCGGTCGAAATTTTTTGTCTTCGAATAAGGCTTTGTAGCGATGTCTCGCAATCGGACACTTGCAGCGCAACATGAATATGATGATTATAAGCCCGTAGTACCCTTAGGTTGACAAAATCGGTCGAAATTTGTTTTCGTCCAATAAGGCTTTGTAGCGATGGCTCGCAATCGGAAATTTCCCGCGCAACACGAATATGATGATCATAAGCCCGTAGTACCCTTAGGTTGAGAAAATTGGTTACATTTTTGTTTCGTTCAATAACGCTTTGTAGCGATGTTGCACAATCGGACACTTGCAGCGCAACACGAATATGATGATGATAAGCCCGTAGTACCGTTAGGTTGACAAAATCGGTCGAAATGCTTTTTCGTCCAATAAGGCTTTGTAGCGATGTTGCACAATCGGAAACTGCCCGCGCAACACGAATATGATGATGATAAGCCCGTAGTACCCTTAAGTTGATAAAATTGGTCGAAATTTTGTTTCGTTCAATAAGGCTTTGTAGCGATGTTGCACAATCGGAAGCTGCCCGCCCAACACGAATATGATGATTATAAGCCCGTAGTACCCTTAGGTTGACAAAATCGGTCGAAATTTTTTTTCGTCCAATAAGGCTTTGTAGCGATGGCTCGCAATCGGAAATTTCCCGCGCAACACGAATATGATGATGATAAGCCCGTAGTACCCTTAGGTTGAGAAAATTGGTTAAATTTTGTTTTCGTTCAATAAGGCTTTGTAGCGATGTTCCACAATCGGAAACTTCCCGCGCAACACGAATATGATGATTATAAGCCCGTAGTACCCTTAGGTTGATAAAATTGGTCGAAATTTGGTTTCGTTAAATAAGGCTTTGTAGCGATGTTGCACAATCGGAAACTGCCCGCGCAACACGAATAAGATGATTATAAGCCCGTAGTACCCTTAGGTTGATAAATTTGATTAAGTTTTTTTTTCGTTCAATAAGGCTTTGCAGCGATGTTGTGCAATCAGACACTTGCAGTGCAACACGAATATGATGATTATAAGCCCGTAGTACCGTTAGGTTGACAAAATCGGTCGAAATTTTTTGTCTTCGAATAAGGCTTTGTAGCGATGTCTCGCAATCGGACACTTGCAGCGCAACACGAATATGATGATTATAAGCCCGTAGTACCCTTAGGTTGACAAAATCGGTCGAAATTTTTTTTCGTCCAATAAGGCTTTGTAGCGATGGCTCGCAATCGGAAATTTCCCGCGCAACACGAATATGATGATGATAAGCCCGTAGTACCCTTAGGTTGAGAAAATTGGTTAAATTTTTTTTTCGTTCAATAAGGCTTTGTAGCGATGTTCCACAATCGGAAACTTCCCGCGCAACACGAATATGATGATTATAAGCCCGTAGTACCCTTAGGTTGATAAAATTGGTCGAAATTTTGTTTCGTTCAATAAGGCTTTGTAGCGATGTTGCACAATCGGAAACTGCCCGCGCAACACGAATAAGATGATTATAAGCCCGTAGTACCCTTAGGTTGATAAATTTGGTTAAGTTTTTTTTTCGTTCAATAAGGCTTTGCAGCGATGTTGTGCAATCAGACACTTGCAGTGCAACACGAATATGATGATTATAAGCCCGTAGTACCGTTAGGTTGACAAAATCGGTCGAAATTTTGTTTCTGCGAATAAGGCTTTGTAGCGATGTCTCGCAATCGGACACTTGCAGCGCAACACGAATATGATGATTATAAGCCCGTAGTACCCTTAGGTTGATAAAACTGGTTAAATTTTGTTTTCGTTCAATAAGGCTTTGCAGCGATGTTGTGCAATCGGACGCTTGCAGTGCAACACGAATATGATGATTATAAGCCCGTAGTACCGTTAGGTTGACAAAATCGGTCGAAATTTTTTGTCTTCGAATAAGGCTTTGTAGCGATGTCTCGCAATCGGACACTTGCAGCGCAACACGAATATGATGATGATAAGCCCGTAGTACCCTTAGGTTGAGAAAATTGGTTAAATTTTTTTTTCGTTCAATAAGGCTTTGTAGCGATGTTCCACAATCGGAAACTTCCCGCGCAACACGAATATGATGATTATATTCCCGTAGTACCGTTTGGTTGACAAAATCGATCGAATTTGTTTTTCGTTCAATAAGGCTTTGTAGCGACGTCTCGCAATCGGACACTTGCAGCGCAACACGAATATGATGATTATAAGCCCGTAGTACCCTTAGGTTGAGAAAATTGGTTAAATTTTTGTTTCGTTCAATAAGGCTTTGTAGCGATGTTGCACAATCGGAAACTTCCCGCGCAACACGAATATGATGATTATAAGCCCGTAGTACCTTTAGGTTGACAAAATGGGTCGAATTTTTTTTTCGTTCAATAAGGCTTTGCAGCGATGTTGTGCAATCGGACACTTGCATGGCAACACGAATATGATGATTATAAGCCCGTAGTACTGTTTGGTTGAAAAAATCGGTCGAATTGTTTTTTCGTTCAATAAGGCTTTGCAGCGATGTTGTGCAATCGGGCACTTCCAGCGCAACACGAATATGATGATTATAAGCCCGTAGTACCGTTTGGTTGACATAATCGGTCGAAATTTGTTTTCGTCCAATAAGGCTTTGTAGCGATGTCTCGCAATCGGACACTTGCAGCGCAACACGAATATGATGATTATAAGCCCGTAGTACACTTAGGTTGATAAAATTGGTTAAATTTTGTTTTCGTTCAATAAGGCTTTGTAGCGATGTTGCACAATCGGAAACTTCCCGCGCAACACGAATATGATGATTATAAGCCCGTAGTACCCTTAGGTTGAAAAAATCGGTCGAATTTTTTTTTCGTTCAATAAGGCTTTGCAGCGATGTTGTGCAATCGGACACTTGCAGCGCAACACGAATATGATGATTATAAGCCCGTAGTACACTTAGGTTGATAAAATTGGTTAAATTTTGTTTTCGTTCAATAAGGCTTTGTAGCGATGTTGCACAATCGGAAACTTCCTGCGCAACACGAATATGATGATTATAAGCCCGTAGTACCCTTAGGTTGAAAAAATCGGTCGAATTTGTTTTTCGTTCAATAAGGCTTTGTAGCGATGTCTCGCAATCGGACACTTGCAGCGCAATACGAATATGATGATTATAAGCCCGTAGTACCCTTAGGTTGAGAAAATTGGTTAAATTTTTGTTTCGTTCAATAAGGCTTTGTAGCGATGTTGCACAATCGGAAACTTCCCGCGCAACACGAATATGATGATTATAAGCCCGTAGTACCCTTAGGTTGAAAAAATCGGTCGAATTTGTTTTTCGTTCAATAAGGCTTTGCAGCGATGTTGTGCAATCGGAAACTTCCCGCGCAACACGAATATGATGATTAAAACCCCTTAGTACCCTTAGGTTGAGAAAATTGGTTAAATTTTGTTTTCGTTCAATAAGGCTTTGTAGCGATGTTGCACAATCGGAAACTTCCCGCGCAACACGAATATGATGATTATAAGCCCGTAGTACCTTTAGGTTGAAAAAATCGGTCGAATTTTGTTTTCGTTCAATAAGGCTTTGCAGCGATGTTGTGCAATCGGACACTTGCAGCGCAACACGAATATGATGATTATATGCCCGTAGTACCGTTTGGTTGACAAAATCGGTCGAAATTTTGTTTCGTCCAATAAGGCCCTGTAGCGATGTGTCGCAATCGGACACTTGCAGCGCAAGACGAATATGATGATTATAAGCCCGTAGTACCCTTAGGTTGATAAAATTGGTTTAATTTTGTTTTCGTTCAATAAGGCTTTGTAGCGATGTTGCACAATCGGAAACTTCCTGCGCAACACGAATATGATGATTATAAGCCCGTAGTACCCTTAGGTTGAAAAAATTGGTTAAATTTTTGTTTCGTTCAATAAGGCTTTGTAGCGATGTTGCACAATCGGAAACTTCCCGCGCAACACGAATATGATGATTATAAGCCCGTAGTACCTTTAGGTTGACAAAATCGGTCGAATTTTTTTTTCGTTCAATAAGGCTTTGCAGCGATGTTGTGCAATCGGACACTTGCATGGCAACACGAATATGATGATTATAAGCCCGTAGTACTGTTTGGTTGAAAAAATCGGTCGAATTTTTTTTTCGTTCAATAAGGCTTTGCAGCGATGTTGTGCAATCGGGCACTTCCAGCGCAACGCGAATATGATGATTATAAGCCCGTAGTACCGTTTGGTTGACATAATCGGTCGAAATTTGTTTTCGTCCAATAAGGCTTTGTAGCGATGTCTCGCAATCGGACACTTGCAGCGCAACACGAATATGATGATTATAAGCCCGTAGTACACTTTGGTTGATAAAATTGGTTAAATTTTGTTTTCGTTCAATAAGGCTTTGTAGCGATGTTGCACAATCGGAAACTTCCCGCGCAACACGAATATGATAATTATAAGCCCGTAGTACCCTTAGGTTGAAAAAATCGGTCGAATTTGTTTTTCGTTCAATAAGGCTTTGCAGCGATGTTGTGCAATCGGACACTTGCAGCGCAACACGAATATCATGATTATATGCCCGTAGTACCGTTTGGTTGACAAAATCGGTCGAAATTTTGTTTCGTCCAATAAGGCCCTGTAGCGATGTGTCGCAATCGGACACTTGCAGCGCAACACGAATATGATGATTATAAGCCCGTAGTACCCTTAGGTTGAAAAAATCGGTCGAATTTGTTTTTCGTTCAATAAGGCTTTGTAGCGATGTCTCGCAATCGGACACTTGCAGCGCAACACGAATATGATGATTATAAGCCCGTAGTACCCTTAGGTTGAGAAAATTGGTTAAATTTTTGTTTCGTTCAATAAGGCTTTGTAGCGATGTTGCACAATCGGAAACTTCCCGCGCAACACGAATATGATGATTATAAGCCCGTAGTACCCTTAGGTTGAAAAAATCGGTCGAATTTGTTTTTCGTTCAATAAGGCTTTGCAGCGATGTTGTGCAATCGGAAACTTCCCGCGCAACACGAATATGATGATTAAAACCCCTTAGTACCCTTAGGTTGAGAAAATTGGTTAAATTTTGTTTTCGTTCAATAAGGCTTTGTAGCGATGTTGCACAATCGGAAACTTCCCGCGCAACACGAATATGATGATTATAAGCCCGTAGTACCTTTAGGTTGAAAAAATCGGTCGAATTTTGTTTTCGTTCAATAAGGCTTTGCAGCGATGTTGTGCAATCGGACACTTGCAGCGCAACACGAATATGATGATTATATGCCCGTAGTACCGTTTGGTTGACAAAATCGGTCGAAATTTTGTTTCGTCCAATAAGGCCCTGTAGCGATGTGTCGCAATCGGACACTTGCAGCGCAAGACGAATATGATGATTATAAGCCCGTAGTACCCTTAGGTTGATAAAATTGGTTTAATTTTGTTTTCGTTCAATAAGGCTTTGTAGCGATGTTGCACAATCGGAAACTTCCTGCGCAACACGAATATGATGATTATAAGCCCGTAGTACCCTTAGGTTGAAAAAATTGGTTAAATTTTTGTTTCGTTCAATAAGGCTTTGTAGCGATGTTGCACAATCGGAAACTTCCCGCGCAACACGAATATGATGATTATAAGCCCGTAGTACCCTTAGGTTGAAAAAATCGGTCGAATTTGTTTTTCGTTCAATAAGGCTTTGTAGCGATGTCTCGCAATCGGACACTTGCAGCGCAACACGAATATGATGATGATAAGCCCGTAGTACCCTTAGGTTGAGAAAATTGGTTAAATTTTTTTTTCGTTCAATAAGGCTTTGTAGCGATGTTGCACAATCGGAAACTTCCCGCGCAACACGAATATGATGATTATAAGCCCGTAGTACCCTTAGGTTGAAAAAATCGGTCGAATTTGTTTTTCGTTCAATAAGGCTTTGCAGCGATGTTGTGCAATCGGACACTTGCAGCGCAACACGAATATGATGATTAAAACCCCTTAGTACCCTTAGGTTGAAAAAATCGGTCGAATTTTGTTTTCGTTCAATAAGGCTTTGCAGCGATGTTGTGGAGTCGGACACTTGCAGCGCAACACGAATATGATGATTATATGCCCGTAGTACCGTTTGGTTGACAAAATCGGTCGAATTTTTTTTTCGTTCAATAAGGCTTTGCAGCGATGTTGTGCAATCGGACACTTGCAGCGCAACACGAATATGATGATTATAAGCCCGTAGTACACTTAGGTTGATAAAATTGGTTAAATTTGGTTTTCGTTCAATAAGGCTTTGTAGCGATGTTGCACAATCGGAAACTTCCTGCGCAACACGAATATGATGATTATAAGCCCGTAGTACCCTTAGGTTGAAAAAATCGGTCGAATTTGTTTTTCGTTCAATAAGGCTTTGTAGCGATGTCTCGCAATCGGACACTTGCAGCGCAACACGAATATGATGATTATAAGCCCGTAGTACCCTTAGGTTGAGAAAATTGGTTAAATTTTTGTTTCGTTCAATAAGGCTTTGTAGCGATGTTGCACAATCGGAAACTTCCCGCGCAACACGAATATGATGATTATAAGCCCGTAGTACCCTTAGGTTGAAAAAATCGGTCGAATTTGTTTTTCGTTCAATAAGGCTTTGCAGCGATGTTGTGCAATCGGACACTTGCAGCGCAACACGAATATGATGATTATATGCCCGTAGTACCGTTTGGTTGACAAAATCGGTCGAATTGTTTTTTCGTTCAATAAGGCTTTGCAGCGATGTTGTGCAATCGGGCACTTCCAGCGCAACACGAATATGATGATTATAAGCCCGTAGTACCGTTTGGTTGACATAATCGGTCGAAATTTGTTTTCGTCCAATAAGGCTTTGTAGCGATGTCTCGCAATCGGACACTTGCAGCGCAACACGAATATGATGATTATAAGCCCGTAGTACACTTAGGTTGATAAAATTGGTTAAATTTTGTTTTCGTTCAATAAGGCTTTGTAGCGATGTTGCACAATCGGAAACTTCCCGCGCAACACGAATATGATGATTATAAGCCCGTAGTACCCTTAGGTTGAAAAAATCGGTCGAATTTGTGTTTCGTTCAATAAGGCTTTGCAGCGATGTTGTGCAATCGGACACTTGCAGCGCAACACGAATATGATGATTATATGCCCGTAGTACCGTTTGGTTGACAAAATCGATCGAATTTGTTTTTCGTTCAATAAGGCTTTGTAGCGACGTCTCGCAATCGGACACTTGCAGCGCAACACGAATATGATGATTATAAGCCCGTAGTACCTTTAGGTTGAAAAAATCGGTCGAATTTTGTTTTCGTTCAATAAGGCTTTGCAGCGATGTTGTGCAATCGGACACTTGCAGCGCAACACGAATATGATGATTATATGCCCGTAGTACCGTTTGGTTGACAAAATCGGTCGAAATTTTGTTTCGTCCAATAAGGCCCTGTAGCGATGTGTCGCAATCGGACACTTGCAGCGCAAGACGAATATGATGATTATAAGCCCGTAGTACCCTTAGGTTGATAAAATTGGTTTAATTTCGTTTTCGTTCAATAAGGCTTTGTAGCGATGTTGCACAATCGGAAACTTCCTGCGCAACACGAATATGATGATTATAAGCCCGTAGTACCCTTAGGTTGAAAAAATTGGTTAAATTTTTGTTTCGTTCAATAGGGCTTTGTAGCGATGTTGCACAATCGGAAACTTCCCGCGCAACACGAATATGATGATTATAAGCCCGTAGTACCTTTAGGTTGACAAAATCGGTCGAATTTTTTTTTCGTTCAATAAGGCTTTGCAGCGATGTTGTGCAATCGGACACTTGCATGGCAACACGAATATGATGATTATAAGCCCGTAGTACTGTTTGGTTGAAAAAATCGGTCGAATTTTTTTTTCGTTCAATAAGGCTTTGCAGCGATGTTGTGCAATCGGGCACTTCCAGCGCAACGCGAATATGATGATTATAAGCCCGTAGTACCGTTTGGTTGACATAATCGGTCGAAATTTGTTTTCGTCCAATAAGGCTTTGTAGCGATGTCTCGCAATCGGACACTTGCAGCGCAACACGAATATGATGATTATAAGCCCGTAGTACACTTTGGTTGATAAAATTGGTTAAATTTTGTTTTCGTTCAATAAGGCTTTGTAGCGATGTTGCACAATCGGAAACTTCCCGCGCAACACGAATATGATAATTATAAGCCCGTAGTACCCTTAGGTTGAAAAAATCGGTCGAATTTGTTTTTCGTTCAATAAGGCTTTGCAGCGATGTTGTGCAATCGGACACTTGCAGCGCAACACGAATATGATGATTAAAACCCCTTAGTACCCTTAGGTTGAGAAAATTGGTTAAATTTTGTTTTCGTTCAACAAGGCTTTGTAGCGATGTTGCACAATCGGAAACTTCCCGCGCAACACGAATATGATGATTATAAGCCCATAGTACCTTTAGGTTGAAAAAATCGGTCGAATTTTGTTTTCGTTCAATAAGGCTTTGCAGCGATGTTGTGGAGTCGGACACTTGCAGCGCAACACGAATATGATGATTATATGCCCGTAGTACCGTTTGGTTGACAAAATCGGTCGAATTTTTGTTTCGTCCAATAAGGCCCTGTAGCGATGTGTCGCAATCGGACACTTGCAGCGCAACACGAATATGATGATTATAAGCCCGTAGTACCCTTAGGTTGAAAAAATCGGTCGAATTTGTTTTTCGTTCAATAAGGCTTTGTAGCGATGTCTCGCAATCGGACACTTGCAGCGCAACACGAATATGATGATTATAAGCCCGTAGTACCCTTAGGTTGAGAAAATTGGTTAAATTTTTGTTTCGTTCAATAAGGCTTTGTAGCGATGTTGCACAATCGGAAACTTCCCGCGCAACACGAATATGATGATTATAAGCCCGTAGTACCCTTAGGTTGAAAAAATCGGTCGAATTTGTTTTTCGTTCAATAAGGCTTTGTAGCGATGTCTCGCAATCGGACACTTGCAGCGCAACACGAATATGATGATGATAAGCCCGTAGTACCCTTAGGTTGAGAAAATTGGTTAAATTTTTTTTTCGTTCAATAAGGCTTTGCAGCGATGTTGTGGAGTCGGACACTTGCAGCGCAACACGAATATGATGATTATATGCCCGTAGTACCGTTTGGTTGACAAAATCGGTCGAATTTTTTTTTCGTTCAATAAGGCTTTGCAGCGATGTTGTGCAATCGGACACTTGCAGCGCAACACGAATATGATGATTATAAGCCCGTAGTACACTTAGGTTGATAAAATTGGTTAAATTTGGTTTTCGTTCAATAAGGCTTTGTAGCGATGTTGCACAATCGGAAACTTCCTGCGCAACACGAATATGATAATTATAAGCCCGTAGTACCCTTAGGTTGAAAAAATCGGTCGAATTTGTTTTTCGTTCAATAAGGCTTTGTAGCGATGTCTCGCAATCGGACACTTGCAGCGCAACACGAATATGATGATTATAAGCCCGTAGTACCCTTAGGTTGAGAAAATTGGTTAAATTTTTGTTTCGTTCAATAAGGCTTTGTAGCGATGTTGCACAATCGGAAACTTCCCGCGCAACACGAATATGATGATTATAAGCCCGTAGTACCCTTAGGTTGAAAAAATCGGTCGAATTTGTTTTTCGTTCAATAAGGCTTTGCAGCGATGTTGTGCAATCGGACACTTGCAGCGCAACACGAATATGATGATTATATGCCCGTAGTACCGTTTGGTTGACAAAATCGATCGAATTTGTTTTTCGTTCAATAAGGCTTTGTAGCGACGTCTCGCAATCGGACACTTGCAGCGCAACACGAATATGATGATTATAAGCCCGTAGTACCTTTAGGTTGAAAAAATCGGTCGAATTTTGTTTTCGTTCAATAAGGCTTTGCAGCGATGTTGTGCAATCGGACACTTGCAGCGCAACACGAATATGATGATTATATGCCCGTAGTACCGTTTGGTTGACAAAATCGGTCGAAATTTTGTTTCGTCCAATAAGGCCCTGTAGCGATGTGTCGCAATCGGACACTTGCAGCGCAAGACGAATATGATGATTATAAGCCCGTAGTACCCTTAGGTTGATAAAATTGGTTTAATTTTGTTTTCGTTCAATAAGGCTTTGTAGCGATGTTGCACAATCGGAAACTTCCTGCGCAACACGAATATGATGATTATAAGCCCGTAGTACCCTTAGGTTGAAAAAATTGGTTAAATTTTTGTTTCGTTCAATAAGGCTTTGTAGCGATGTTGCACAGTCGGAAACTTCCCGCGCAACACGAATATGATGATTATAAGCCCGTAGTACCTTTAGGTTGACAAAATCGGTCGAATTTTTTTTTCGTTCAATAAGGCTTTGCAGCGATGTTGTGCAATCGGACACTTGCATGGCAACACGAATATGATGATTATAAGCCCGTAGTACTGTTTGGTTGAAAAAATCGGTCGAATTTTTTTTTCGTTCAATAAGGCTTTGCAGCGATGTTGTGCAATCGGGCACTTCCAGCGCAACGCGAATATGATGATTATAAGCCCGTAGTACCGTTTGGTTGACATAATCGGTCGAAATTTGTTTTCGTCCAATAAGGCTTTGTAGCGATGTCTCGCAATCGGACACTTGCAGCGCAACACGAATATGATGATTATAAGCCCGTAGTACACTTTGGTTGATAAAATTGGTTAAATTTTGTTTTCGTTCAATAAGGCTTTGTAGCGATGTTGCACAATCGGAAACTTCCCGCGCAACACGAATATGATAATTATAAGCCCGTAGTACCCTTAGGTTGAAAAAATCGGTCGAATTTGTTTTTCGTTCAATAAGGCTTTGCAGCGATGTTGTGCAATCGGACACTTGCAGCGCAACACGAATATGATGATTAAAACCCCTTAGTACCCTTAGGTTGAGAAAATTGGTTAAATTTTTTTTTCGTTCAATAAGGCTTTGTAGCGATGTTGCACAATCGGAAACTTCCCGCGCAACACGAATATGATGATTATAAGCCCATAGTACCTATAGGTTGAAAAAATCGGTCGAATTTTGTTTTCGTTCAATAAGGCTTTGCAGCGATGTTGTGCAATCGGACACTTGCAGCGCAACACGAATATCATGATTATATGCCCGTAGTACCGTTTGGTTGACAAAATCGGTCGAAATTATGTTTCGTCCAATAAGGCCCTGTAGCGATGTGTCGCAATCGGACACTTGCAGCGCAACACGAATATGATGATTATAAGCCCGTAGTACCCTTAGGTTGAAAAAATCGGTCGAATTTGTTTTTCGTTCAATAAGGCTTTGTAGCGATGTCTCGCAATCGGACACTTGCAGCGCAACACGAATATGATGATTAAAACCCCTTAGTACCCTTAGGTTGAAAAAATTGGTTAAATTTTGTTTTCGTTCAATAAGGCTTTGCAGCGATGTTGTGCAATCGGACACTTGCAGCGCAACACGAATATGATGATTATATGCCCGTAGTACCGTTTGGTTGACAAAATCGGTCGAAATTTTGTTTCGTCCAATAAGGCCCTGTAGCGATGTGTCGCAATCGGACACTTGCAGCGCAACACGAATATGACGATTATAAGCCCGTAGTACCCTTAGGTTGATAAAATTGGTTAAATTTTGTTTTCGTTCAATAAGGCTTTGTAGCGATGTTGCACAATCGGAAACTTCCTGCGCAACACGAATATGATGATTATAAGCCCGTAGTACCGTTTGGTTGACAAAATCGATCGAATTTGTTTTTCGTTCAATAAGGCTTTGTAGCGACGTCTCGCAATCGGACACTTGCAGCGTAACACGAATATGATGATTAAAAGCCCGTAGTACCCTTAGGTTGAGAAAATTGGTTAAATTTTGTTTTCGTTCAATAAGGCTTTGTAGCGATGTTGCACAATCGGAAACTTCCCGCGCAACACGAATATGATGATTATAAGCCCGTAGTACCTTTAGGTTGACAAAATGGGGCGAATTTGTTTTTCGTTCAATAAGGCTTTTCAGCGATGTTGTGCAATCGGACACTTGCAGCGCAACACGAATATGATGATTAAAACCCCTTAGTACCCTTAGGTTGAAAAAATCGGTCGAATTAGTTTTTCGTTCAATAAGGCTTTGCAGCGATGTTGTGCAATCGGACACTTGCAGCGCAACACGAATATGATGATTAAAACCCCTTAGTACCCTTAGGTTGAGAAAATTGGTTAAATTTTTTTTTCGTTCAATAAGGCTTTGTAGCGATGTTGCACAATCGGAAACTTCCCGCGCAACACGAATATGATGATTATAAGCCCATAGTACCTATAGGTTGAAAAAATCGGTCGAATTTTGTTTTCGTTCAATAAGGCTTTGCAGCGATGTTGTGCAATCGGACACTTGCAGCGCAACACGAATATGATGATTATAAGCCCGTAGTACCCTTAGGTTGAGAAAATTGGTTAAATTTTTGTTTCGTTCAATAAGGCTTTGTAGCGATGTTGCACAATCGGAAACTTCCCGCGCAACACGAATATGATGATTATAAGCCCGTAGTACCCTTAGGTTGAAAAAATCGGTCGAATTTGTTTTTCGTTCAATAAGGCTTTGCAGTGATGTTGTACAATCGGACACTTGCAGCGTAACACGAATATGATGATTAAAACCCCTTAGTACCCTTAGGTTGAGAAAATTGGTTAAATTTTGTTTTCGTTCAATAAGGCTTTGTAGCGATGTTGCACAATCGGAAACTTCCCGCGCAACACGAATATGATGATTATAAGCCCGTAGTACCCTTAGGTTGAAAAAATCGGGCGAATTTGTTTTTCGTTCAATAAGGCTTTTCAGCGATGTTGTGCAATCGGACACTTGTAGCGCAACACGAATATGATGATTATATGCCCGTAGTACCGTTTGGTTGACAAAATCGGTCGAATTTTTTTTTCGTTCAATAAGGCTTTGCAGCGATGTTGTGCAATCGGACACTTGCAGCGCAACACGAATATGATGATTATAAGCCCGTAGTACACTTAGGTTGATAAAATTGGTTAAATTTGGTTTTCGTTCAATAAGGCTTTGTAGCGATGTTGCACAATCGGAAACTTCCTGCGCAACACGAATATGATGATTATAAGCCCGTAGTACCCTTAGGTTGAAAAAATCGGTCGAATTTGTTTTTCGTTGAATAAGGCTTTGTAGCGATGTCTCGCAATCGGACACTTGCAGCGCAACACGAATATGATGATTATAAGCCCGTAGTACCCTTAGGTTGAGAAAATTGGTTTAATTTTGTTTTCGTTCAATAAGGCTTTGTAGCGATGTTGCACAATCGGAAACTTCCTGCGCAACACGAATATGATGATTATAAGCCCGTAGTACCCTTAGGTTGAAAAAATCGGTCGAATTTGTTTTTCGTTCAATAAGGCTTTGCAGCGATGTTGTGCAATCGGACACTTGCAGCGCAACACGAATATGATGATTATATGCCCGTAGTACCGTTTGGTTGACAAAATCGATCGAATTTGTTTTTCGTTCAATAAGGCTTTGTAGCGACGTCTCGCAATCGGACACTTGCAGCGCAACACGAATATGATGATTATAAGCCCGTAGTACCTTTAGGTTGAAAAAATCGGTCGAATTTTGTTTTCGTTCAATAAGGCTTTGCAGCGATGTTGTGCAATCGGACACTTGCAGCGCAACACGAATATGATGATTATATGCCCGTAGTACCGTTTGGTTGACAAAATCGGTCGAAATTTTGTTTCGTCCAATAAGGCCCTGTAGCGATGTGTCGCAATCGGACACTTGCAGCGCAAGACGAATATGATGATTATAAGCCCGTAGTACCCTTAGGTTGATAAAATTGGTTTAATTTTGTTTTCGTTCAATAAGGCTTTGTAGCGATGTTGCACAATCGGAAACTTCCTGCGCAACACGAATATGATGATTATAAGCCCGTAGTACCCTTAGGTTGAAAAAATTGGTTAAATTTTTGTTTCGTTCAATAAGGCTTTGTAGCGATGTTGCACAATCGGAAACTTCCCGCGCAACACGAATATGATGATTATAAGCCCGTAGTACCTTTAGGTTGACAAAATCGGTCGAATTTTTTTTTCGTTCAATAAGGCTTTGCAGCGATGTTGTGCACTCGGACACTTGCATGGCAACACGAATATGATGATTATAAGCCCGTAGTACTGTTTGGTTGAAAAAATCGGTCGAATTTTTTTTTCGTTCAATAAGGCTTTGCAGCGATGTTGTGCAATCGGGCACTTCCAGCGCAACGCGAATATGATGATTATAAGCCCGTAGTACCGTTTGGTTGACATAATCGGTCGAAATTTGTTTTCGTCCAATAAGGCTTTGTAGCGATGTCTCGCAATCGGACACTTGCAGCGCAACACGAATATGATGATTATAAGCCCGTAGTACACTTTGGTTGATAAAATTGGTTAAATTTTGTTTTCGTTCAATAAGGCTTTGTAGCGATGTTGCACAATCGGAAACTTCCCGCGCAACACGAATATGATAATTATAAGCCCGTAGTACCCTTAGGTTGAAAAAATCGGTCGAATTTGTTTTTCGTTCAATAAGGCTTTGCAGCGATGTTGTGCAATCGGACACTTGCAGCGCAACACGAATATGATGATTAAAACCCCTTAGTACCCTTAGGTTGAGAAAATTGGTTAAATTTTTTTTTCGTTCAATAAGGCTTTGTAGCGATGTTGCACAATCGGAAACTTCCCGCGCAACACGAATATGATGATTATAAGCCCATAGTACCTATAGGTTGAAAAAATCGGTCGAATTTTGTTTTCGTTCAATAAGGCTTTGCAGCGATGTTGTGCAATCGGGCACTTGCAGCGCAACACGAATATCATGATTATATGCCCGTAGTACCGTTTGGTTGACAAAATCGGTCGAAATTATGTTTCGTCCAATAAGGCCCTGTAGCGATGTGTCGCAATCGGACACTTGCAGCGCAACACGAATATGATGATTATAAGCCCTTAGTACCCTTCGGTTGAAAAAATCGGTCGAATTTGTTTTTCGTTCAATAAGGCTTTGCAGTGATGTTGTACAATCGGACACTTGCAGCGTAACACGAATATGATGATTAAAACCCCTTAGTACCCTTAGGTTGAGAAAATTGGTTAAATTTTGTTTTCGTTCAATAAGGCTTTGTAGCGATGTTGCACAATCGGAAACTTCCCGCGCAACACGAATATGATGATTATAAGCCCGTAGTACCCTTAGGTTGAAAAAATCGGGCGAATTTGTTTTTCGTTCAATAAGGCTTTTCAGCGATGTTGTGCAATCGGACACTTGCAGCGCAACACGAATATGATGATTATATGCCCGTAGTACCGTTTGGTTGACAAAATCGGTCGAAATTTTGTTTCGTCCAATAAGGCCCTGTAGCGATGTGTCGCAATCGGACACTTGCAGCGCAAGACGAATATGATGATTATAAGCCCGTAGTACCCTTAGGTTGATAAAATTGGTTTAATTTTGTTTTCGTTCAATAAGGCTTTGTAGCGATGTTGCACAATCGGAAACTTCCTGCGCAACACGAATATGATGATTATAAGCCCGTAGTACCCTTAGGTTGAAAAAATTGGTTAAATTTTTGTTTCGTTCAATAAGGCTTTGCAGCGATGTTGCACAATCGGAAACTTCCCGCGCAACACGAATATGATGATTATAAGCCCGTAGTACCTTTAGGTTGACAAAATCGGTCGAATTTTTTTTTCGTTCAATAAGGCTTTGCAGCGATGTTGTGCAATCGGACACTTGCATGGCAACACGAATATGATGATTATAAGCCCGTAGTACTGTTTGGTTGAAAAAATCGGTCGAATTTTTTTTTCGTTCAATAAGGCTTTGCAGCGATGTTGTGCAATCGGGCACTTCCAGCGCAACGCGAATATGATGATTATAAGCCCGTAGTACCGTTTGGTTGACATAATCGGTCGAAATTTGTTTTCGTCCAATAAGGCTTTGTAGCGATGTCTCGCAATCGGACACTTGCAGCGCAACACGAATATGATGATTATAAGCCCGTAGTACACTTTGGTTGATAAAATTGGTTAAATTTTGTTTTCGTTCAATAAGGCTTTGTAGCGATGTTGCACAATCGGAAACTTCCCGCGCAACACGAATATGATAATTATAAGCCCGTAGTACCCTTAGGTTGAAAAAATTGGTTAAATTTTTTTTTCGTTCAATAAGGCTTTGTAGCGATGTTGCACAATCGGAAACTTCCCGCGCAACACGAATATGATGATTATAAGCCCGTAGTACCCTTAGGTTGAAAAAATCGGGCGAATTTGTTTTTCGTTCAATAAGGCTTTTCAGCGATGTTGTGCAATCGGACACTTGCAGCGCAACACGAATATGATGATTAAAACCCCTTAGTACCCTTAGGTTGAAAAAATTGGTTAAATTTTGTTTTCGTTCAATAAGGCTTTGCAGCGATGTTGTGCAATCGGACACTTGCAGCGCAACACGAATATGATGATTATATGCCCGTAGTACCGTTTGGTTGACAAAATCGGTCGAAATTTTGTTTCGTCCAATAAGGCCCTGTAGCGATGTGTCGCAATCGGACACTTGCAGCGCAACACGAATATGATGATTATAAGCCCGTAGTACCCTTAGGTTGATAAAATTGGTTAAATTTTGTTTTCGTTCAATAAGGCTTTGTAGCGATGTTGCACAATCGGAAACTTCCTGCGCAACACGAATATGATGATTATAAGCCCGTAGTACCCTTAGGTTGAAAAAATCGGTCGAATTTGTTTTTCGTTCAATAAGGCTTTGTAGCGATGTCTCGCAATCGGACACTTGCAGCGCAACACGAATATGATGATTATAAGCCCGTAGTACCCTTAGGTTGAAAAAATTGGTTAAATTTTTGTTTCGTTCAATAAGGCTTTGTAGCGATGTTGCACAATCGGAAACTTCCCGCGCAACACGAATATGATGATTATAAGCCCGTAGTACCTTTAGGTTGACAAAATCGGTCGAATTTTTTTTTCGTTCAATAAGGCTTTGCAGCGATGTTGTGCACTCGGACACTTGCATGGCAACACGAATATGATGATTATAAGCCCGTAGTACTGTTTGGTTGAAAAAATCGGTCCAATTTTTTTTTCGTTCAATAAGGCTTTGCAGCGATGTTGTGCAATCGGGCACTTCCAGCGCAACGCGAATATGATGATTATAAGCCCGTAGTACCGTTTGGTTGACATAATCGGTCGAAATTTGTTTTCGTCCAATAAGGCTTTGTAGCGATGTCTCGCAATCGGACACTTGCAGCGCAACACGAATATGATGATTATAAGCCCGTAGTACACTTTGGTTGATAAAATTGGTTAAATTTTGTTTTCGTTCAATAAGGCTTTGTAGCGATGTTGCACAATCGGAAACTTCCCGCGCAACACGAATATGATAATTATAAGCCCGTAGTACCCTTAGGTTGAAAAAATCGGTCGAATTTGTTTTTCGTTCAATAAGGCTTTGCAGCGATGTTGTGCAATCGGACACTTGCAGCGCAACACGAATATGATGATTAAAACCCCTTAGTACCCTTAGGTTGAGAAAATTGGTTAAATTTTTTTTTCGTTCAATAAGGCTTTGTAGCGATGTTGCACAATCGGAAACTTCCCGCGCAACACGAATATGATGATTATAAGCCCATAGTACCTATAGGTTGAAAAAATCGGTCGAATTTTGTTTTCGTTCAATAAGGCTTTGCAGCGATGTTGTGCAATCGGGCACTTGCAGCGCAACACGAATATCATGATTATATGCCCGTAGTACCGTTTGGTTGACAAAATCGGTCGAAATTATGTTTCGTCCAATAAGGCCCTGTAGCGATGTGTCGCAATCGGACACTTGCAGCGCAACACGAATATGATGATTATAAGCCCTTAGTACCCTTCGGTTGAAAAAATCGGTCGAATTTGTTTTTCGTTCAATAAGGCTTTGCAGTGATGTTGTACAATCGGACACTTGCAGCGTAACACGAATATGATGATTAAAACCCCTTAGTACCCTTAGGTTGAGAAAATTGGTTAAATTTTGTTTTCGTTCAATAAGGCTTTGTAGCGATGTTGCACAATCGGAAACTTCCCGCGCAACACGAATATGATGATTATAAGCCCGTAGTACCCTTAGGTTGAAAAAATCGGGCGAATTTGTTTTTCGTTCAATAAGGCTTTTCAGCGATGTTGTGCAATCGGACACTTGCAGCGCAACACGAATATGATGATTATATGCCCGTAGTACCGTTTGGTTGACAAAATCGGTCGAAATTTTGTTTCGTCCAATAAGGCCCTGTAGCGATGTGTCGCAATCGGACACTTGCAGCGCAAGACGAATATGATGATTATAAGCCCGTAGTACCCTTAGGTTGATAAAATTGGTTTAATTTTGTTTTCGTTCAATAAGGCTTTGTAGCGATGTTGCACAATCGGAAACTTCCTGCGCAACACGAATATGATGATTATAAGCCCGTAGTACCCTTAGGTTGAAAAAATTGGTTAAATTTTTGTTTCGTTCAATAAGGCTTTGCAGCGATGTTGCACAATCGGAAACTTCCCGCGCAACACGAATATGATGATTATAAGCCCGTAGTACCTTTAGGTTGACAAAATCGGTCGAATTTTTTTTTCGTTCAATAAGGCTTTGCAGCGATGTTGTGCAATCGGACACTTGCATGGCAACACGAATATGATGATTATAAGCCCGTAGTACTGTTTGGTTGAAAAAATCGGTCGAATTTTTTTTTCGTTCAATAAGGCTTTGCAGCGATGTTGTGCAATCGGGCACTTCCAGCGCAACGCGAATATGATGATTATAAGCCCGTAGTACCGTTTGGTTGACATAATCGGTCGAAATTTGTTTTCGTCCAATAAGGCTTTGTAGCGATGTCTCGCAATCGGACACTTGCAGCGCAACACGAATATGATGATTATAAGCCCGTAGTACACTTTGGTTGATAAAATTGGTTAAATTTTGTTTTCGTTCAATAAGGCTTTGTAGCGATGTTGCACAATCGGAAACTTCCCGCGCAACACGAATATGATAATTATAAGCCCGTAGTACCCTTAGGTTGAAAAAATTGGTTAAATTTTTTTTTCGTTCAATAAGGCTTTGTAGCGATGTTGCACAATCGGAAACTTCCCGCGCAACACGAATATGATGATTATAAGCCCGTAGTACCCTTAGGTTGAAAAAATCGGGCGAATTTGTTTTTCGTTCAATAAGGCTTTTCAGCGATGTTGTGCAATCGGACACTTGCAGCGCAACACGAATATGATGATTAAAACCCCTTAGTACCCTTAGGTTGAAAAAATTGGTTAAATTTTGTTTTCGTTCAATAAGGCTTTGCAGCGATGTTGTGCAATCGGACACTTGCAGCGCAACACGAATATGATGATTATATGCCCGTAGTACCGTTTGGTTGACAAAATCGGTCGAAATTTTGTTTCGTCCAATAAGGCCCTGTAGCGATGTGTCGCAATCGGACACTTGCAGCGCAACACGAATATGATGATTATAAGCCCGTAGTACCCTTAGGTTGATAAAATTGGTTAAATTTTGTTTTCGTTCAATAAGGCTTTGTAGCGATGTTGCACAATCGGAAACTTCCTGCGCAACACGAATATGATGATTATAAGCCCGTAGTACCCTTAGGTTGAAAACATCGGTCGAATTTGTTTTTCGTTCAATAAGGCTTTGTAGCGATGTCTCGCAATCGGACACTTGCAGCGCAACACGAATATGATGATTATAAGCCCGTAGTACCCTTAGGTTGAGAAAATTGGTTAAATTTTTGTTTCGTTCAATAAGGCTTTGTGGCGATGTTGCACAATCGGAAACTTCCCGCGCAACACGAATATGATGATTATATGCCCGTAGTACCGTTTGGTTGACAAAATCGATCGAATTTGTTTTTCGTTCAATAAGGCTTTGTAGCGACGTCTCGCAATCGGACACTTGCAGCGTAACACGAATATGATGATTAAAAGCCCGTAGTACCCTTAGGTTGAGAAAATTGGTTAAATTTTGTTTTCGTTCAATAAGGCTTTGTAGCGATGTTGCACAATCGGAAACTTCCCGCGCAACACGAATATGATGATTATAAGCCCGTAGTACCTTTAGGTTGACAAAATGGGGCGAATTTGTTTTTCGTTCAATAAGGCTTTTCAGCGATGTTGTGCAATCGGACACTTGCAGCGCAACACGAATATGATGATTAAAACCCCTTAGTACCCTTAGGTTGAAAAAATCGGTCGAATTTGTTTTTCGTTCAATAAGGCTTTGCAGCGATGTTGTGCAATCGGACACTTGCAGCGCAACACGAATATGATGATTAAAACCCCTTAGTACCCTTAGGTTGAGAAAATTGGTTAAATTTTTTTTTCGTTCAATAAGGCTTTGTAGCGATGTTGCACAATCGGAAACTTCCCGCGCAACACGAATATGATGATTATAAGCCCATAGTACCTATAGGTTGAAAAAATCGGTCGAATTTTGTTTTCGTTCAATAAGGCTTTGCAGCGATGTTGTGCAATCGGACACTTGCAGCGCAACACGAATATGATGATTATAAGCCCGTAGTACCCTTAGGTTGAGAAAATTGGTTAAATTTTTGTTTCGTTCAATAAGGCTTTGTAGCGATGTTGCACAATCGGAAACTTCCCGCGCAACACGAATATGATGATTATAAGCCCGTAGTACCCTTAGGTTGAAAAAATCGGTCGAATTTGTTTTTCGTTCAATAAGGCTTTGCAGTGATGTTGTACAATCGGACACTTGCAGCGTAACACGAATATGATGATTAAAACCCCTTAGTACCCTTAGGTTGAGAAAATTGGTTAAATTTTGTTTTCGTTCAATAAGGCTTTGTAGCGATGTTGCACAATCGGAAACTTCCCGCGCAACACGAATATGATGATTATAAGCCCGTAGTACCCTTAGGTTGAAAAAATCGGGCGAATTTGTTTTTCGTTCAATAAGGCTTTTCAGCGATGTTGTGCAATCGGACACTTGCAGCGCAACACGAATATGATGATTAAAACCCCTTAGTACCCTTAGGTTGAAAAAATTGGTTAAATTTTGTTTTCGTTCGATAAGGCTTTGCAGCGATGTTGTGCAATCGGACACTTGCAGCGCAACACGAATATGATGATTATATGCCCGTAGTACCGTTTGGTCGACAAAATCGGTCGAAATTTTGTTTCGTCCAATAAGGCCCTGTAGCGATGTGTCGCAATCGGACACTTGCAGCGCAACACGAATATGATGATTATAAGCCCGTAGTACCCTTAGGTTGATAAAATTGGTTAAATTTTGTTTTCGTTCAATAAGGCTTTGTAGCGATGTTGCACAATCGGAAACTTCCTGCGCAACACGAATATGATGATTATAAGCCCGTAGTACCCTTAGGTTGAAAAAATCGGTCGAATTTGTTTTTCGTTCAATAAGGCTTTGTAGCGATGTCTCGCAATCGGACACTTGCAGCGCAACACGAATATGATGATTATAAGCCCGTAGTACCCTTAGGTTGACAAAATCGGTCGAAATTTTTTTTCGTCCAATAAGGCTTTGTAGCGATGTCTCGCAATCGGACACTTGCAGCGCAACACGAATATGATTATTATAAGCCCGTAGTACCCTTAGGTTGATAAAATTGGTTACATTTTTTTTGCGTTCAATAACGCTTTGTAGCGATGTTGCACAATCGGACACTTGCAGCGCAACACGAATATGATGATTATAAGCCCGTAGTACCCTTAGGTTGAGAAAATTGGTTAAATTTTTGTTTCGTTCAATAAGGCTTTGTAGCGATGTTGCACAATCGGAAACTTCCCGCGCAACACGAATATGATGATTATAAGCCCGTAGTACCTTTAGGTTGACAAAATGGGGCGAATTTGTTTTTCGTTCAATAAGGCTTTTCAGCGATGTTGTGCAATCGGACACTTGCAGCGCAACACGAATATGATGATTAAAACCCCTTAGTACCCTTAGGTTGAAAAAATTGGTTAAATTTTGTTTTCGTTCAATAAGGCTTTGCAGCGATGTTGTGCAATCGGACACTTGCAGCGCAACACGAATATGATGATTATATGCCCGTAGTACCGTTTGGTTGACAAAATCGGTCGAAATTTTGTTTCGTCCAATAAGGCCCTGTAGCGATGTGTCGCAATCGGACACTTGCAGCGCAACACGAATATGATGATTATAAGCCCGTAGTACCCTTAGGTTGATAAAATTGGTTAAATTTTGTTTTCGTTCAATAAGGCTTTGTAGCGATGTTGCACAATCGGAAACTTCCTGCGCAACACGAATATGATGATTATAAGCCCGTAGTACCCTTAGGTTGAAAAAATCGGTCGAATTTGTTTTTCGTTCAATAAGGCTTTGTAGCGATGTCTCGCAATCGGACACTTGCAGCGCAACACGAATATGATGATTATAAGCCCGTAGTACCCTTAGGTTGAGAAAATTGGTTAAATTTTTGTTTCGTTCAATAAGGCTTTGTAGCGATGTTGCACAATCGGAAACTTCCCGCGCAACACGAATATGATGATTATAAGCCCGTAGTACCCTTAGGTTGAAAAAATCGGTCGAATTTGTTTTTCGTTCAATAAGGCTTTGCAGCGATGTTGTGCAATCGGACACTTGCAGCGCAACACGAATATGATGATTATAAGCCCGTAGTACCGTTTGGTTGACATAATCGGTCGAAATTTGTTTTCGTCCAATAAGGCTTTGTAGCGATGTCTCGCAATCGGACACTTGCAGCGCAACACGAATATGATGATTATAAGCCCGTAGTACACTTAGGTTGATAAAATTGGTTAAATTTTGTTTTCGTTCAATAAGGCTTTGTAGCGATGTTGCACAATCGGAAACTTCCCGCGCAACACGAATATGATGATTATAAGCCCGTAGTACCCTTAGGTTGAAAAAATCGGTCGAATTTTTTTTTCGTTCAATAAGGCTTTGCAGCGATGTTGTGCAATCGGACACTTGCAGCGCAACACGAATATGATGATTATAAGCCCGTAGTACACTTAGGTTGATAAAATTGGTTAAATTTTGTTTTCGTTCAATAAGGCTTTGTAGCGATGTTGCACAATCGGAAACTTCCCGCGCAACACGAATATGATGATTATAAGCCCGTAGTACCCTTAGGTTGAAAAAATCGGTCGAATTTGTTTTTCGTTCAATAAGGCTTTGCAGCGATGTTGTGCAATCGGACACTTGCAGCGCAACACGAATATGATGATTAAAACCCCTTAGTACCCTTAGGTTGAAAAAATCGGTCGAATTTGTTTTTCGTTCAATAAGGCTTTGCAGCGATGTTGTGCAATCGGACACTTGCAGCGCAACACGAATATGATGATTAAAACCCCTTAGTACCCTTAGGTTGAGAAAATTGGTTAAATTTTTTTTTCGTTCAATAAGGCTTTGTAGCGATGTTGCACAATCGGAAACTTCCCGCGCAACACGAATATGATGATTATAAGCCCATAGTACCTATAGGTTGAAAAAATCGGTCGAATTTTGTTTTCGTTCAATAAGGCTTTGCAGCGATGTTGTGCAATCGGACACTTGCAGCGCAACACGAATATGATGATTATAAGCCCGTAGTACCCTTAGGTTGAGAAAATTGGTTAAATTTTTGTTTCGTTCAATAAGGCTTTGTAGCGATGTTGCACAATC
Organism: Netelia virgata; assembly: GCA_951802705.1. NCBI lineage: Eukaryota > Metazoa > Arthropoda > Insecta > Hymenoptera > Ichneumonidae > Netelia > Netelia virgata. The sequence continues at coordinate 16,821,095 of OX637866.1, forward strand.
GGAAACTTCCCGCGCAACACGAATATGATGATTATAAGCCCGTAGTACCCTTAGGTTGAAAAAATCGGTCGAATTTGTTTTTCGTTCAATAAGGCTTTGCAGTGATGTTGTACAACCGGACACTTGCAGCGTAACACGAATATGATGATTAAAACCCCTTAGTACCCTTAGGTTGAGAAAATTGGTTAAATTTTGTTTTCGTTCAATAAGGCTTTGTAGCGATGTTGCACAATCGGAAACTTCCCGCGCAACACGAATATGATGATTATAAGCCCATAGTACCTATAGGTTGAAAAAATCGGTCGAATTTTGTTTTCGTTCAATAAGGCTTTGCAGCGATGTTGTGCAATCGGACACTTGCAGCGCAACACGAATATGATGATTATAAGCCCGTAGTACACTTAGGTTGATAAAATTGGTTAAATTTGGTTTTCGTTCAATAAGGCTTTGTAGCGATGTTGCACAATCGGAAACTTCCTGCGCAACACGAATATGATGATTATAAGCCCGTAGTACCCTTAGGTTGAAAAAATCGGTCGAATTTGTTTTTCGTTCAATAAGGCTTTGTAGCGATGTCTCGCAATCGGACACTTGCAGCGCAACACGAATATGATGATTATAAGCCCGTAGTACCCTTAGGTTGAGAAAATTGGTTTAATTTTGTTTTCGTTCAATAAGGCTTTGTAGCGATGTTGCACAATCGGAAACTTCCTGCGCAACACGAATATGATGATTATAAGCCCGTAGTACCCTTAGGTTGAAAAAATCGGTCGAATTTGTTTTTCGTTCAATAAGGCTTTGCAGCGATGTTGTGCAATCGGACACTTGCAGCGCAACACGAATATGATGATTATATGCCCGTAGTACCGTTTGGTTGACAAAATCGATCGAATTTGTTTTTCGTTCAATAAGGCTTTGTAGCGACGTCTCGCAATCGGACACTTGCAGCGCAACACGAATATGATGATTATAAGCCCGTAGTACCTTTAGGTTGAAAAAATCGGTCGAATTTTGTTTTCGTTCAATAAGGCTTTGCAGCGATGTTGTGCAATCGGACACTTGCAGCGCAACACGAATATGATGATTATATGCCCGTAGTACCGTTTGGTTGACAAAATCGGTCGAAATTTTGTTTCGTCCAATAAGGCCCTGTAGCGATGTGTCGCAATCGGACACTTGCAGCGCAAGACGAATATGATGATTATAAGCCCGTAGTACCCTTAGGTTGATAAAATTGGTTTAATTTTGTTTTCGTTCAATAAGGCTTTGTAGCGATGTTGCACAATCGGAAACTTCCTGCGCAACACGAATATGATGATTATAAGCCCGTAGTACCCTTAGGTTGAAAAAATTGGTTAAATTTTTGTTTCGTTCAATAAGGCTTTGTAGCGATGTTGCACAATCGGAAACTTCCCGCGCAACACGAATATGATGATTATATGCCCGTAGTACCGTTTGGTTGACAAAATCGATCGAATTTGTTTTTCGTTCAATAAGGCTTTGTAGCGACGTCTCGCAATCGGACACTTGCAGCGCAACACGAATATGATGATTATAAGCCCGTAGTACCTTTAGGTTGAAAAAATCGGTCGAATTTTGTTTTCGTTCAATAAGGCTTTGCAGCGATGTTGTGCAATCGGACACTTGCAGCGCAACACGAATATGATGATTATATGCCCGTAGTACCGTTTGGTTGACAAAATCGTTCGAAATTTTGTTTCGTCCAATAAGGCCCTGTAGCGATGTGTCGCAATCGGACACTTGCAGCGCAAGACGAATATGATGATTATAAGCCCGTAGTACCCTTAGGTTGATAAAATTGGTTTAATTTTGTTTTCGTTCAATAAGGCTTTGTAGCGATGTTGCACAATCGGAAACTTCCTGCGCAACACGAATATGATGATTATAAGCCCGTAGTACCCTTAGGTTGAAAAAATTGGTTAAATTTTTGTTTCGTTCAATAAGGCTTTGTAGCGATGTTGCACAATCGGAAACTTCCCGCGCAACACGAATATGATGATTATAAGCCCGTAGTACCTTTAGGTTGACAAAATCGGTCGAATTTTTTTTTCGTTCAATAAGGCTTTGCAGCGATGTTGTGCAATCGGACACTTGCATGGCAACACGAATATGATGATTATAAGCCCGTAGTACTGTTTGGTTGAAAAAATCGGTCGAATTTTTTTTTCGTTCAATAAGGCTTTGCAGCGATGTTGTGCAATCGGGCACTTCCAGCGCAACGCGAATATGATGATTATAAGCCCGTAGTACCGTTTGGTTGACATAATCGGTCGAAATTTGTTTTCGTCCAATAAGGCTTTGTAGCGATGTCTCGCAATCGGACACTTGCAGCGCAACACGAATATGATGATTATAAGCCCATAGTACCTATAGGTTGAAAAAATCGGTCGAATTTTGTTTTCGTTCAATAAGGCTTTGCAGCGATGTTGTGCAATCGGACACTTGCAGCGCAACACGAATATCATGATTATATGCCCGTAGTACCGTTTGGTTGACAAAATCGGTCGAAATTATGTTTCGTCCAATAAGGCCCTGTAGCGATGTGTCGCAATCGGACACTTGCAGCGCAACACGAATATGATGATTATAAGCCCGTAGTACCCTTAGGTTGAGAAAATTGGTTAAATTTTTGTTTCGTTCAATAAGGCTTTGTAGCGATGTTGCACAATCGGAAACTTCCCGCGCAACACGAATATGATGATTATAAGCCCGTAGTACCCTTAGGTTGAAAAAATCGGTCGAATTTGTTTTTCGTTCAATAAGGCTTTGCAGTGATGTTGTACAATCGGACACTTGCAGCGTAACACGAATATGATGATTAAAACCCCTTAGTACCCTTAGGTTGAGAAAATTGGTTAAATTTTGTTTTCGTTCAATAAGGCTTTGTAGCGATGTTGCACAATCGGAAAATTCCCGCGCAACACGAATATGACGATTATAAGCCCGTAGTACCCTTAGGTTGAAAAAATCGGGCGAATTTGTTTTTCGTTCAATAAGGCTTTTCAGCGATGTTGTGCAATCGGACACTTGCAGCGCAATACGAATATGATGATTAAAACCCCTTAGTACCCTTAGGTTGAAAAAATTGGTTAAATTTTGTTTTCGTTCAATAAGGCTTTGCAGCGATGTTGTGCAATCGGACACTTGCAGCGCAACACGAATATGATGATTATATGCCCGTAGTACCGTTTGGTTGACAAAATCGGTCGAAATTTTGTTTCGTCCAATAAGGCCCTGTAGCGATGTGTCGCAATCGGACACTTGCAGCGCAACACGAATATGATGATTATAAGCCCGTAGTACCCTTAGGTTGATAAAATTGGTTAAATTTTGTTTTCGTTCAATAAGGCTTTGTAGCGATGTTGCACAATCGGAAACTTCCTGCGCAACACGAATATGATGATTATAAGCCCGTAGTACCCTTAGGTTGAAAAAATCGGTCGAATTTGTTTTTCGTTCAATAAGGCTTTGTAGCGATGTCTCGCAATCGGACACTTGCAGCGCAACACGAATATGATGATTATAAGCCCGTAGTACCCTTAGGTTGAGAAAATTGGTTAAATTTTTGTTTCGTTCAATAAGGCTTTGTGGCGATGTTGCACAATCGGAAACTTCCCGCGCAACACGAATATGATGATTATATGCCCGTAGTACCGTTTGGTTGACAAAATCGATCGAATTTGTTTTTCGTTCAATAAGGCTTTGTAGCGACGTCTCGCAATCGGACACTTGCAGCGTAACACGAATATGATGATTAAAAGCCCGTAGTACCCTTAGGTTGAGAAAATTGGTTAAATTTTGTTTTCGTTCAATAAGGCTTTGTAGCGATGTTGCACAATCGGAAACTTCCCGCGCAACACGAATATGATGATTATAAGCCCGTAGTACCTTTAGGTTGACAAAATGGGGCGAATTTGTTTTTCGTTCAATAAGGCTTTTCAGCGATGTTGTGCAATCGGACACTTGCAGCGCAACACGAATATGATGATTAAAACCCCTTAGTACCCTTAGGTTGAGAAAATTGGTTAAATTTTTTTTTCGTTCAATAAGGCTTTGTAGCGATGTTGCACAATCGGAAACTTCCCGCGCAACACGAATATGATGATTATAAGCCCATAGTACCTATAGGTTGAAAAAATCGGTCGAATTTTGTTTTCGTTCAATAAGGCTTTGCAGCGATGTTGTGCAATCGGACACTTGCAGCGCAACACGAATATGATGATTATAAGCCCGTAGTACCCTTAGGTTGAGAAAATTGGTTAAATTTTTGTTTCGTTCAATAAGGCTTTGTAGCGATGTTGCACAATCGGAAACTTCCCGCGCAACACGAATATGATGATTATAAGCCCGTAGTACCCTTAGGTTGAAAAAATCGGTCGAATTTGTTTTTCGTTCAATAAGGCTTTGCAGTGATGTTGTACAATCGGACACTTGCAGCGTAACACGAATATGATGATTAAAACCCCTTAGTACCCTTAGGTTGAGAAAATTGGTTAAATTTTGTTTTCGTTCAATAAGGCTTTGTAGCGATGTTGCACAATCGGAAACTTCCCGCGCAACACGAATATGATGATTATAAGCCCGTAGTACCCTTAGGTTGAAAAAATCGGGCGAATTTGTTTTTCGTTCAATAAGGCTTTTCAGCGATGTTGTGCAATCGGACACTTGCAGCGCAACACGAATATGATGATTAAAACCCCTTAGTACCCTTAGGTTGAAAAAATTGGTTAAATTTTGTTTTCGTTCGATAAGGCTTTGCAGCGATGTTGTGCAATCGGACACTTGCAGCGCAACACGAATATGATGATTATATGCCCGTAGTACCGTTTGGTCGACAAAATCGGTCGAAATTTTGTTTCGTCCAATAAGGCCCTGTAGCGATGTGTCGCAATCGGACACTTGCAGCGCAACACGAATATGATGATTATAAGCCCGTAGTACCCTTAGGTTGATAAAATTGGTTAAATTTTGTTTTCGTTCAATAAGGCTTTGTAGCGATGTTGCACAATCGGAAACTTCCTGCGCAACACGAATATGATGATTATAAGCCCGTAGTACCCTTAGGTTGAAAAAATCGGTCGAATTTGTTTTTCGTTCAATAAGGCTTTGTAGCGATGTCTCGCAATCGGACACTTGCAGCGCAACACGAATATGATGATTATAAGCCCGTAGTACCCTTAGGTTGACAAAATCGGTCGAAATTTTTTTTCGTCCAATAAGGCTTTGTAGCGATGTCTCGCAATCGGACACTTGCAGCGCAACACGAATATGATTATTATAAGCCCGTAGTACCCTTAGGTTGATAAAATTGGTTACATTTTTTTTGCGTTCAATAACGCTTTGTAGCGATGTTGCACAATCGGACACTTGCAGCGCAACACGAATATGATGATTATAAGCCCGTAGTACCCTTAGGTTGAGAAAATTGGTTAAATTTTTGTTTCGTTCAATAAGGCTTTGTAGCGATGTTGCACAATCGGAAACTTCCCGCGCAACACGAATATGATGATTATATGCCCGTTGTACCGTTTGGTTGACAAAATCGATCGAATTTGTTTTTCGTTCAATAAGGCTTTGTAGCGACGTCTCGCAATCGGACACTAGCAGCGTAACACGAATATGATGATTAAAAGCCCGTAGTACCCTTAGGTTGAGAAAATTGGTTAAATTTTGTTTTCGTTCAATAAGGCTTTGTAGCGATGTTGCACAATCGGAAACTTCCCGCGCAACACGAATATGATGATTATAAGCCCGTAGTACCTTTAGGTTGACAAAATGGGGCGAATTTGTTTTTCGTTCAATAAGGCTTTTCAGCGATGTTGTGCAATCGGACACTTGCAGCGCAACACGAATATGATGATTAAAACCCCTTAGTACCCTTAGGTTGAAAAAATTGGTTAAATTTTGTTTTCGTTCAATAAGGCTTTGCAGCGATGTTGTGCAATCGGACACTTGCAGCGCAACACGAATATGATGATTATATGCCCGTAGTACCGTTTGGTTGACAAAATCGGTCGAAATTTTGTTTCGTCCAATAAGGCCCTGTAGCGATGTGTCGCAATCGGACACTTGCAGCGCAACACGAATATGATGATTATAAGCCCGTAGTACCCTTAGGTTGATAAAATTGGTTAAATTTTGTTTTCGTTCAATAAGGCTTTGTAGCGATGTTGCACAATCGGAAACTTCCTGCGCAACACGAATATGATGATTATAAGCCCGTAGTACCCTTAGGTTGAAAAAATCGGTCGAATTTGTTTTTCGTTCAATAAGGCTTTGTAGCGATGTCTCGCAATCGGACACTTGCAGCGCAACACGAATATGATGATTATAAGCCCGTAGTACCCTTAGGTTGAGAAAATTGGTTAAATTTTTGTTTCGTTCAATAAGGCTTTGTAGCGATGTTGCACAATCGGAAACTTCCCGCGCAACACGAATATGATGATTATAAGCCCGTAGTACCCTTAGGTTGAAAAAATCGGTCGAATTTGTTTTTCGTTCAATAAGGCTTTGCAGCGATGTTGTGCAATCGGACACTTGCAGCGCAACACGAATATGATGATTATATGCCCGTAGTACCGTTTGGTTGACAAAATCGATCGAATTTGTTTTTCGTTCAATAAGGCTTTGTAGCGACGTCTCGCAATCGGACACTTGCAGCGCAACACGAATATGATGATTATAAGCCCGTAGTACCCTTAGGTTGAGAAAATTGGTTAAATTTTTGTTTCGTTCAATAAGGCTTTGTAGCGATGTTGCACATTCGGAAACTTCCCGCGCAACACGAATATGATGATTATAAGCCCGTAGTACCTTTAGGTTGACAAAATGGGTCGAATTTTTTTTTCGTTCAATAAGGCTTTGCAGCGATGTTGTGCAATCGGACACTTGCATGGCAACACGAATATGATGATTATAAGCCCGTAGTACTGTTTGGTTGAAAAAATCGGTCGAATTGTTTTTTCGTTCAATAAGGCTTTGCAGCGATGTTGTGCAATCGGGCACTTCCAGCGCAACACGAATATGATGATTATAAGCCCGTAGTACCGTTTGGTTGACATAATCGGTCGAAATTTGTTTTCGTCCAATAAGGCTTTGTAGCGATGTCTCGCAATCGGACACTTGCAGCGCAACACGAATATGATGATTATAAGCCCGTAGTACACTTAGGTTGATAAAATTGGTTAAATTTTGTTTTCGTTCAATAAGGCTTTGTAGCGATGTTGCACAATCGGAAACTTCCCGCGCAACACGAATATGATGATTATAAGCCCGTAGTACCCTTAGGTTGAAAAAATCGGTCGAATTTTTTTTTCGTTCAATAAGGCTTTGCAGCGATGTTGTGCAATCGGACACTTGCAGCGCAACACGAATATGATGATTATAAGCCCGTAGTACACTTAGGTTGATAAAATTGGTTAAATTTTGTTTTCGTTCAATAAGGCTTTGTAGCGATGTTGCACAATCGGAAACTTCCCGCGCAACACGAATATGATGATTATAAGCCCGTAGTACCCTTAGGTTGAAAAAATCGGTCGAATTTGTTTTTCGTTCAATAAGGCTTTGCAGCGATGTTGTGCAATCGGACACTTGCAGCGCAACACGAATATGATGATTAAAACCCCTTAGTACCCTTAGGTTGAGAAAATTGGCTAAATTTTGTTTTCGTTCAATAAGGCTTTGTAGCGATGTTGCACAATCGGAAACTTCCTGCGCAACACGAATATGATGATTATAAGCCCGTAGTACCCTTAGGTTGAAAAAATCGGTCGAATTTGTTTTTCGTTCAATAAGGCTTTGTAGCGACGTCTCGCAATCGGACACTTGCAGCGCAACACGAATATGATGATTATAAGCCCGTAGTACCCTTAGGTTGAGAAAATTGGTTAAATTTTTGTTTCGTTCAAAAGGCTTTGTAGCGATGTTGCACAATCGGAAACTTCCCGCGCAACACGAATATGATGATTATAAGCCCGTAGTACCTTTAGGTTGACAAAATGGGTCGAATTTTTTTTTCGTTCAATAAGGCTTTGCAGCGATGTTGTGCAATCGGGCACTTCCAGCGCAACACGAATATGATGATTATAAGCCCGTAGTACCGTTTGGTTGACATAATCGGTCGAAATTTGTTTTCGTCCAATAAGGCTTTGTAGCGATGTCTCGCAATCGGACACTTGCAGCGCAACACGAATATGATGATTATAAGCCCGTAGTACACTTAGGTTGAGAAAATTGGTTAAATTTTGTTTTCGTTCAATAAGGCTTTGTAGCGATGTTGCACAATCGGAAACTTCCCGCGCAACACGAATATGATGATTATAAGCCCGTAGTACCTTTAGGTTGAAAGAATCGGTCGAATTTTTTTTTCGTTCAATAAGGCTTTGCAGCGATGTTGTGCAATCGGACACTTGCAGCGCAACACGAATATGATGATTATATGCCCGTAGTACCGTTTGGTTGACAAAATCGGTCGAAATTTTGTTTCGTCCAATAAGGCCCTGTAGCGATGTGTCGCAATCGGACACTTGCAGCGCAACACGAATATGATGATTATAAGCCCGTAGTACCCTTAGGTTGATAAAATTGGTTAAATTTTGTTTTCGTTCAATAAGGCTTTGTAGCGATGTTGCACAATCGGAAACTTCCTGCGCAACACGAATATGATGATTATAAGCCCGTAGTACCCTTAGGTTGAAAAAATCGGTCGAATTTGTTTTTCGATCAATAAGGCTTTGTAGCGATGTCTCGCAATCGGACACTTGCAGCGCAACACGAATATGATGATTATAAGCCCGTAGTACCCTTAGGTTGAGAAAATTGGTTAAATTTTTGTTTCGTTCAATAAGGCTTTGTAGCGATGTTGCACAATCGGAAACTTCCCGCGCAACACGAATATGATGATTATAAGCCCGTAGTACCCTTAGGTTGAAAAAATCGGTCGAATTTGTTTTTCGTTCAATAAGGCTTTGCAGTGATGTTGTACAATCGGACACTTGCAGCGTAACACGAATATGATGATTAAAACCCCTTAGTACCCTTAGGTTGAGAAAATTGGTTAAATTTTGTTTTCGTTCAATAAGGCTTTGTAGCGATGTTGCACAATCGGAAACTTCCCGCGCAACACGAATATGATGATTATAAGCCCGTAGTACCCTTAGGTTGAAAAAATCGGGCGAATTTGTTTTTCGTTCAATAAGGCTTTTCAGCGATGTTGTGCAATCGTACACTTGCAGCGCAACACGAATATGATGATTAAAACCCCTTAGTACCCTTAGGTTGAGAAAATTGGTTAAATTTTTGTTTCGTTCAATAAGGCTTTGTAGCGATGTTGCACAATCGGAAACTTCCCGCGCAACACGAATATGATGATTATAAGCCCATAGTACCTTTAGGTTGAAAAAATGGGTCGAATTTTGTTTTCGTTCAATAAGGCTTTGCAGCGATGTTGTGCAATCGGACACTTGCAGCGCAACACGAATATGATGATTATATGCCCGTAGTACCCTTAGGTTGAAAAAATTGGTTAAATTTTTGTTTCGTTCAATAAGGCTTTGTAGCGATGTTGCACAATCGGAAACTTCCCGCGCAACACGAATATGATGATTATAAGCCCGTAGTACCTTTAGGTTGACAAAATCGGTCGAATTTTTTTTTCGTTCAATAAGGCTTTGCAGCGATGTTGTGCAATCGGACACTTGCATGGCAACACGAATATGATGATTATAAGCCCGTAGTACTGTTTGGTTGAAAAAATCGGTCGAATTTTTTTTTCGTTCAATAAGGCTTTGCAGCGATGTTGTGCAATCGGGCACTTCCAGCGCAACGCGAATATGATGATTATAAGCCCGTAGTACCGTTTGGTTGACATAATCGGTCGAAATTTGTTTTCGTCCAATAAGGCTTTGTAGCGATGTCTCGCAATCGGACACTTGCAGCGCAACACGAATATGATGATTATAAGCCCGTAGTACACTTTGGTTGATAAAATTGGTTAAATTTTGTTTTCGTTCAATAAGGCTTTGTAGCGATGTTGCACAATCGGAAACTTCCCGCGCAACACGAATATGATAATTATAAGCCCGTAGTACCCTTAGGTTGAAAAAATCGGTCGAATTTGTTTTTCGTTCAATAAGGCTTTGCAGCGATGTTGTGCAATCGGACACTTGCAGCGCAACACGAATATGATGATTAAAACCCCTTAGTACCCTTAGGTTGAGAAAATTGGTTAAATTTTTTTTTCGTTCAATAAGGCTTTGTAGCGATGTTGCACAATCGGAAACTTCCCGCGCAACACGAATATGATGATTATAAGCCCATAGTACCTATAGGTTGAAAAAATCGGTCGAATTTTGTTTTCGTTCAATAAGGCTTTGCAGCGATGTTGTGCAATCGGACACTTGCAGCGCAACACGAATATGATGATTATATGCCCGTAGTACCGTTTGGTTGACAAAATCGGTCGAAATTTTGTTTCGTCCAATAAGGCCCTGTAGCGATGTGTCGCAATCGGACACTTGCAGCGCAACACGAATATGATGATTATAAGCCCGTAGTACCCTTAGGTTGATAAAATTGGTTAAATTTTGTTTTCGTTCAATAAGGCTTTGTAGCGATGTTGCACAATCGGAAACTTCCTGCGCAACACGAATATGATGATTATAAGCCCGTAGTACCCTTAGGTTGAAAAAATCGGTCGAATTTGTTTTTCGTTCAATAAGGCTTTGTAGCGATGTCTCGCAATCGGACACTTGCAGCGCAACACGAATATGATGATTATAAGCCCATAGTACCTATAGGTTGAAAAAATCGGTCGAATTTTGTTTTCGTTCAATAAGGCTTTGCAGCGATGTTGTGCAATCGGACACTTGCAGCGCAACACGAATATGATGATTAAAACCCCTTAGTACCCTTAGGTTGAGAAAATTGGTTAAATTTTGTTTTCGTTCAATAAGGCTTTGTAGCGATGTTGCACAATCGGAAACTTCCCGCGCAACACGAATATGATGATTATAAGCCCATAGTACCTATAGGTTGAAAAAATCGGTCGAATTTTGTTTTCGTTCAATAAGGCTTTGCAGCGATGTTGTGCAATCGGACACTTGCAGCGCAACACGAATATGATGATTATATGCCCGTAGTACCGTTTGGTTGACAAAATCGGTCGAAATTTTGTTTCGTCCAATAAGGCCCTGTAGCGATGTGTCGCAATCGGACACTTGCAGCGCAACACGAATATGATGATTATAAGCCCGTAGTACCCTTAGGTTGATAAAATTGGTTAAATTTTGTTTTCGTTCAATAAGGCTTTGTAGCGATGTTGCACAATCGGAAATTTCCTGCGCAACACGAATATGATGATTATAAGCCCGTAGTACCCTTAGGTTGAAAAAATCGGTCGAATTTGTTTTTCGTTCAATAAGGCTTTGTAGCGATGTCTCGCAATCGGACACTTGCAGCGCAACACGAATATGATGATTATAAGCCCGTAGTACCCTTAGGTTGAGAAAATTGGTTAAATTTTTGTTTCGTTCAATAAGGCTTTGTAGCGATGTTGCACAATCGGAAACTTCCCGCGCAACACGAATATGATGATTATAAGCCCGTAGTACCCTTAGGTTGAAAAAATCGGTCGAATTTGTTTTTCGTTCAATAAGGCTTTGCAGTGATGTTGTACAATCGGACACTTGCAGCGTAACACGAATATGATGATTAAAACCCCTTAGTACCCTTAGGTTGAGAAAATTGGTTAAATTTTGTTTTCGTTCAATAAGGCTTTGTAGCGATGTTGCACAATCGGAAACTTCCCGCGCAACACGAATATGATGATTATAAGCCCGTAGTACCCTTAGGTTGAAAAAATCGGGCGAATTTGTTTTTCGTTCAATAAGGCTTTTCAGCGATGTTGTGCAATCGGACACTTGCAGCGCAACACGAATATGATGATTAAAACCCCTTAGTACCCTTAGGTTGAGAAAATTGGTTAAATTTTTGTTTCGTTCAATAAGGCTTTGTAGCGATGTTGCGCAATCGGAAACTTCCCGCGCAACACGAATATGATGATTATAAGCCCATAGTACCTTTAGGTTGAAAAAATGGGTCGAATTTTGTTTTCGTTCAATAAGGCTTTGCAGCGATGTTGTGCAATCGGACACTTGCAGCGCAACACGAATATGATGATTATATGCCCGTAGTACCCTTAGGTTGAAAAAATTGGTTAAATTTTTGTTTCGTTCAATAAGGCTTTGTAGCGATGTTGCACAATCGGAAACTTCCCGCGCAACACGAATATGATGATTATAAGCCCGTAGTACCTTTAGGTTGAAAAAATCGGTCGAATTTTTTTTTCGTTCAATAAGGCTTTGCAGCGATGTTGTGCAATCGGACACTTGCAGCGCAACACGAATATGATGATTATATGCCCGTAGTACCGTTTGGTTGACAAAATCGGTCGAAATTTTGTTTCGTCCAATAAGGCTCTGTAGCGATGTGTCGCAATCGGACACTTACAGCGCAACACGAATATGATGATTATAAGCCCGTAGTACCCTTAGGTTGATAAAATTGGTTAAATTTTGTTTTCGTTCAATAAGGCTTTGTAGCGATGTTGCACAATCGGAAACTTCCTGCGCAACACGAATATGATGATTATAAGCCCGTAGTACCCTTAGGTTGATAAAATCGGTCGAATTTGTTTTCCGTTCAATAAGGCTTTGTAGCGATGTCTCGACAATCGGACACTTGCAGCGCAACACGAATATCATGATTATAAGCCCGTAGTACCCTTAGGTTGAGAAAATTGGTTAAATTTTTGTTTCGTTCAATAAGGCTCTGTAGCGATGTTGCACAATCGGAAACTTCCCGCGCAACACGAATATGATGATTATAAGCCCGTAGTACCCTTAGGTTGAAAAAATCGGTCGAATTTGTGTTTCGTTCAATAAGGCTTTGCAGCGATGTTGTGCAATCGGACACTTGCAGCGTAACACGAATATGATGATTAAAACCCCTTAGTACCCTTAGGTTGAGAAAATTGGTTAAATTTTGTTTTCGTTCAATAAGGCTTTGTAGCGATGTTGCACAATCGGAAACTTCCCGCGCAACACGAATATGATGATTATAAGCCCGTAGTACCTTTAGGTTGAAAAAATCGGTCGAATTTTTTTTTCGTTCAATAAGGCTTTGCAGCGATGTTGTGCAATCGGACACTTGCAGCGCAACACGAATATGATGATTATATGCCCGTAGTACCGTTTGGTTGACAAAATCGGTCGAAATTTTGTTTCGTCCAATAAGGCCCTGTAGCGATGTGTCGCAATCGGACACTTGCAGCGCAACACGAATATGATGATTATAAGCCCGTGGTACCCTTAGGTTGATAAAATTGGTTAAATTTTGTTTTCGTTCAATAAGGCTTTGTAGCGATGTTGCACAATCGGAAACTTCCTGCGCAACACGAATATGATGATTATAAGCCCGTAGTACCCTTAGGTTGAAAAAATCGGTCGAATTTGTTTTCCGTTCAATAAGGCTTTGTAGCGATGTCTCGCAATCGGGCACTTGCAGCGCAACACGAATATCATGATTATAAGCCCGTAGTACCCTTAGGTTGAGAAAATTGGTTAAATTTTTGTTTCGTTCAATAAGGCTTTGTAGCGATGTTGCACAATCGGAAACTTCCCGCGCAACACGAATATGATGATTATAAGCCCGTAGTACCTTTAGATTGACAAAATCGTTCGAATTTTTTTTTCGTTCAATAAGGCTTTGCAGCGATGTTGTGCAATCGGACACTTGCAGCGCAACACGAATATGATGATTATAAGCCCGTAGTACACTTAGGTTGATAAAATTGGTTAAATTTTGTTTTCGTTCAATAAGGCTTTGTAGCGATGTTGCACAATCGGAAACTTCCTGCGCAACACGAATGTGATGATTATAAGCCCGTAGTACCCTTAGGTTGAAAAAATCGGTCGAATTTGTTTTTCGTGCAATAAGGCTTTGTAGCGATGTCTCGCAATCGGACACTTGCAGCGCAACACGAATATGATGATTATACGCCCGTAGTACCCTTAGGTTGAGAAAATTGGTTAAATTTTTGTTTCGTTCAATAAGGCTTTGTAGCGATGTTGCACAATCGGAAACTTCCCGCGCAACACGAATATGATGATTAAAACCCCTTAGTACCCTTAGGTTGAGAAAATTGGTTAAATTTTGTTTTCGTTCAATAAGGCTTTGTAGCGATGTTGCACAATCGGAAACTTCCCGCGCAACACGAATATGATGATTATAAGCCCGTAGTACCTTTAGGTTGAAAAAATCGGTCGAATTTTGTTTTCGTTCAATAAGGCTTTGCAGCGATGTTGTGCAATCGGACACTTGCAGCGCACCACGAATATGATGATTATATGCCCGTAGTACCGTTTGGTTGACAAAATCGGTCGAATTTGTTTTTCGTTCAATAAGGCTTTGTAGCGACGTCTCGCAATCGGACACTTGCAGCGCAACACGAATATGATGATTATAAGCCCGTAGTACCCTTAGGTTGAGAAAATTGGTTAAATTTTTGTTTCGTTCAATAAGGCTTTGTAGCGATGTTGCACAATCGGAAACTTCCCGCGCAACACGAATATGATGATTATAAGCCCGTAGTACCCTTAGGTTGAAAAAATCGGTCGAATTTTTTTTTCGTTCAATAAGGCTTTGCAGCGATGTTGTGCAATCGGACACTTGCAGCGCAAGACGAATATGATGATTAAAACCCCTAAGTACCCTTAGGTTGAGAAAATTGGCTAAATTTTTTTTTCGTTCAATAAGGCTTTGTAGCGATGTTGCACAATCGGAAACTTCCCGCGCAACATGAATATGATGATTATAAGCCCGTAGTACCCTTAGGTTGAAAAAATCGGTCGAATTTGTTTTTCATTCAATAAGGCTTTGTAGCGATGTCTCGCAATCGGACACTTGCAGCGCAACACGAATATGATGATTATAAGCCCGTAGTACCCTTAGGTTGAGAAAATTGGTTAAATTTTTGTTTCGTTCAATAAGGCTTTGTAGCGATGTTGCACAATCGGAAACTTCCCGCGCAACACGAATATGATGATTAGAAGCCCGTAGTACCCTTAGGTTGAAAAAATCGGTCGAATTTGTTTTTCGTTCAATAAGGCTTTGCAGTGATGTTGTACAATCGGACACTTGCAGCGCAACACGAATATGATGATTATAAGCCCGTAGTACCCTTAGGTTGATAAAATTGGTTAAATTTTGTCTTCGTTCAATAAGGCTTTGTAGCGATGTTGCACAATCGGAAACTTCCTGCGCAACACGAATATCATGATTATAAGCCCGTAGTACCCTTAGGTTGAGAAAATTGGTTAAATTTTTGTTTCGTTCAATAAGGCTTTGTAGCGATGTTGCACAATCGGAAACTTCCCGCGCAACACGAATATGATGATTATAAGCCCGTAGTACCCTTAGGTTGAAAAAATCGGTCGAATTTGTTTTTCGTTCAATAAGGCTTTGCAGCGATGTTGTGCAATCGGACACTTGCAGCGTAACACGAATATGATGATTAAAACCCCTTAGTACCCTTAGGTTGAGAAAATTGGTTAAATTTTGTTTTCGTTCAATAAGGCTTTGTAGCGATGTTGCACAATCGGAAACTTCCCGCGCAACACGAATATGATGATTATAAGCCCGTAGTACCTTTAGGTTGAAAAAATCGGTCGAATTTTTTTTTCGTTCAATAAGGCTTTGCAGCGATGTTGTGCAATCGGACACTTGCAGCGCAACACGAATATGATGATTATAAGCCCGTAGTACCCTTAGGTTGAAAAAATCGGTCGAATTTGTTTTCCGTTCAATAAGGCTTTGTAGCGATGTCTCGCAATCGGGCACTTGCAGCGCAACACGAATATCATGATTATAAGCCCGTAGTACCCTTAGGTTGAGAAAATTGGTTAAATTTTTGTTTCGTTCAATAAGGCTTTGTAGCGATGTTGCACAATCGGAAACTTCCCGCGCAACACGAATATGATGATTATAAGCCCGTAGTACCTTTAGATTGACAAAATCGTTCGAATTTTTGTTTCGTTCAATAAGGCTTTGCAGCGATGTTGTGCAATCGGACACTTGCAGCGCAACACGAATATGATGATTATAAGCCCGTAGTACACTTAGGTTGATAAAATTGGTTAAATTTTGTTTTCGTTCAATAAGGCTTTGTAGCGATGTTGCACAATCGGAAACTTCCTGCGCAACACGAATGTGATGATTATAAGCCCGTAGTACCCTTAGGTTGAAAAAATCGGTCGAATTTGTTTTTCGTGCAATAAGGCTTTGTAGCGATGTCTCGCAATCGGACACTTGCAGCGCAACACGAATATGATGATTATACGCCCGTAGTACCCTTAGGTTGAGAAAATTGGTTAAATTTTTGTTTCGTTCAATAAGGCTTTGTAGCGATGTTGCACAATCGGAAACTTCCCGCGCAACACGAATATGATGATTAAAACCCCTTAGTACCCTTAGGTTGAGAAAATTGGTTAAATTTTGTTTTCGTTCAATAAGGCTTTCTAGCGATGTTGCACAATCGGAAACTTCCCGCGCAACACGAATATGATGATTATAAGCCCGTAGTACCTTTAGGTTGAAAAAATCGGTCGAATTTTGTTTTCGTTCAATAAGGCTTTGCAGCGATGTTGTGCAATCGGACACTTGCAGCGCACCACGAATATGATGATTATATGCCCGTAGTACCGTTTGGTTGACAAAATCGGTCGAATTTGTTTTTCGTTCAATAAGGCTTTGTAGCGACGTCTCGCAATCGGACACTTGCAGCGCAACACGAATATGATGATTATAAGCCCGTAGTACCCTTAGGTTGAGAAAATTGGTTAAATTTTTGTTTCGTTCAATAAGGCTTTGTAGCGATGTTGCACAATCGGAAACTTCCCGCGCAACACGAATATGATGATTATAAGCCCGTAGTACCTTTAGGTTGACAAAATCGGTCGAATTTTTTTTTCGTTCAATAAGGCTTTGCAGCGATGATGTGCAATCGGACACTTGCATGGCAACACGAATATGATGATTATAAGCCCGTAGTACCCTTAGGTTGATAAAATTGGTTAAATTTTGTTTTCGTTCAATAAGGCTTTGTAGCGATGTTGCACAATCGGAAACTTCCTGCGCAACACGAATGTGATGATTATAAGCCCGTAGTACCCTTAGGTTGAGAAAATTGTTTAAATTTTTGCTTCGTTCAATAAGGCTTTGTAGCGATGTTGCACAATCGGAAACTTCCCGCGCAACACGAATATGATGATTATAAGCCCGTAGTACCCTTAGGTTGAAAAAATCGGTCGAATTTTTTTTTCGTTCAATAAGGCTTTGCAGCGATGTTGTGCAATCGGACACTTGCAGCGCAACACGAATATGATGATTATAAGCCCGTAGTACACTTAGGTTGATAAAATTGGTTAAATTTTGTTTTCGTTCAATAAGGCTTTGTAGCGATGTTGCACAATCGGAAACTTCCTGCGCAACACGAATGTGATGATTATAAGCCCGTTGTACCCTTAGGTTGAAAAAATCGGTCGAATTTGTTTTTCGTGCAATAAGGCTTTGTAGCGATGTCTCGCAATCGGACACTTGCAGCGCAACACGAATATGATGATTATACGCCCGTAGTACCCTTAGGTTGAAAAAATCGGTCGAATTTGTTTTTCGTTCAATAAGGCTTTGCAGCGATGTTGTGCAATCGGACACTTGCAGCGCAACACGAATATGATGATTAAAACCCCTTAGTACCCTTAGGTTGAGAAAATTGGCTAAATTTTTTTTTCGTTCAATAAGGCTTTGTAGCGATGTTGCACAATCGGAAACTTCCTGCGCAACACGAATATGATGATTATAAGCCCGTAGTACCCTTAGGTTGAAAAAATCGGTCGAATTTGTTTTTCATTCAATAAGGCTTTGTAGCGATGTCTCGCAATCGGACACTTGCAGCGCAACACGAATATGATGATTATAAGCCCGTAGTACCCTTAGGTTGAGAAAATTGGTTAAATTTTTGTTTCGTTCAATAAGGCTTTGTAGCGATGTTGCACAATCGGAAACTTCCCGCGCAACACGAATATGATGATTATAAGCCCGTAGTACCCTTAGGTTGAAAAAATCGGTCGAATTTGTTTTTCGTTCAATAAGGCTTTGCAGTGATGTTGTACAATCGGACACTTGCAGCGTAACACGAATATGATGATTAAAACCCCTTAGTACCCTTAGGTTGAGAAAATTGGTTAAATTTTGTTTTCGTTCAATAAGGCTTTGTAGCGATGTTGCACAATCGGAAACTTCCCGCGCAACACGAATATGATGATTATAAGCCCGTAGTACCTTTAGGTTGAAAAAATCGGTCGAATTTTTTTTTCGTTCAATAAGGCTTTGCAGCGATGTTGTGCAATCGGACACTTGCAGCGCAACACGAATATGATGATTATATGCCCGTAGTACCGTTTGGTTGACAAAATCGGTCGAAATTTTGTTTCGTCCAATAAGGCCCTGTAGCGATGTGTCGCAATCGGACACTTGCAGCGCAACACGAATATGATGATTATAAGCCCGTAGTACCCTTAGGTTGATAAAATTGGTTAAATTTTGTTTTCGTTCAATAAGGCTTTGTAGCGATGTTGCACAATCGGAAACTTCCTGCGCAACACGAATATGATGATTATAAGCCCGTAGTACCCTTAGGTTGAAAAAATCGGTCGAATTTATTTTTCGTTCAATAAGGCTTTGTAGCGATGTCTCGCAATCGGACACTTGCAGCGCAACACGAATATGATGATTATAAGCCCGTAGTACCCTTAGGTTGAGAAAATTGGTTAAATTTTTGTTTCGTTCAATAAGGCTTTGTAGCGATGTTGCACAATCGGAAACTTCCCGCGCAACACGAATATGATGATTATAAGCCCGTAGTACCCTTAGGTTGAAAAAATCGGTCGAATTTGTTTTTCGTTCAATAAGGCTTTGCAGTGATGTTGTGCAATCGGACACTTGCAGCGCAAGACGAATATGATGATTAAAACCCCTTAGTACCCTTAGGTTGAGAAAATTGGCTAAATTTTTTTTTCGTTCAATAAGGCTTTGTAGCGATGTTGCACAATCGGAAACTTCCCGCGCAACACGAATATGATGATTATAAGCCCGTAGTACCTTTAGATTGACAAAATCGTTCGAATTTTTTTTTCGTTCAATAAGGCTTTGCAGCGATGTTGTGCAATCGGACACTTGCAGCGCAACACGAATATGATGATTATAAGCCCGTAGTACCTTTAGGTTGAAAAAATCGGTCGAATTTTGTTTTCGTTCAATAAGGCTTTGCAGCGATGTTGTGCAATCGGACACTTGCAGCGCAACACGAATATGATGATTATATGCCCGTAGTACCGTTTGGTTGAAAAAATCGGTCGAATTTGTTTTTCGTTCAATAAGGCTTTGTAGCGACGTCTCGCAATCGGACACTTGCAGCGCAACACGAATATGATGGTTATAAGCCCGTAGTACCCTTAGGTTGAGAAAATTGGTTAAATTTTTGTTTCGTTCAATAAGGCTTTGTAGCGATGTTGCACAATCGGAAACTTCCCGCGCAACACGAATATGATGATTATAAGCCCGTAGTACCTTTAGGTTGACAAAATCGGTCGATTTTTTTTTTCGTTCAATAAGGCTTTGCAGCGATGATGTGCAATCGGACACTTGCATGGCAACACGAATATGATGATTATAAGCCCGTAGTACCCTTAGGTTGATAAAATTGGTTAAATTTTGTTTTCGTTCAATAAGGCTTTGTAGCGATGTTGCACAATCGGAAACTTCCTGCGCAACACGAATGTGATGATTATAAGCCCGTAGTACCCTTAGGTTGAGAAAATTGGTTAAATTTTTGCTTCGTTCAATAAGGCTTTGTAGCGATGTTGCACAGGCGGAAACTTCCCGCGCAACACGAATATGATGATTATAAGCCCGTAGTACCCTTAGGTTGAAAAAATCGGTCGAATTTGTTTTTCGTTCAATAAGGCTTTGCAGTGATGTTGTACAATCGGACACTTGCAGCGTAACACGAATATGATGATTAAAACCCCTTAGTACCCTTAGGTTGAGAAAATTGGTTAAATTTTGTTTTCGTTCAATAAGGCTTTGTAGCGATGTTGCACAATCGGAAACTTCCCGCGCAACACGAATATGATGATTATAAGCCCGTAGTACCTTTAGGTTGAAAAAATCGGTCGAATTTTTTTTTCGTTCAATAAGGCTTTGCAGCGATGTTGTGCAATCGGACACTTGCAGCGCAACACGAATATGATGATTATATGCCCGTAGTACCGTTTGGTTGACAAAATCGGTCGAAATTTTGTTTCGTCCAATAAGGCCCTGTAGCGATGTGTCGCAATCGGACACTTGCAGCGCAACACGAATATGATGATTATAAGCCCGTAGTACCCTTAGGTTGATAAAATTGGTTAAATTTTGTTTTCGTTCAATAAGGCTTTGTAGCGATGTTGCACAATCGGAAACTTCCTGCGCAACACGAATGTGATGATTATAAGCCCGTAGTACCCTTAGGTTGAGAAAATTGGTTAAATTTTTGCTTCGTTCAATAAGGCTTTGTAGCGATGTTGCACAATCGGAAACTTCCCGCGCAACACGAATATGATGATTATAAGCCCGTAGTACCCTTAGGTTGAAAAAATCGGTCGAATTTGTTTTTCGTTCAATAAGGCTTTGCAGTGATGTTGTACAATCGGACACTTGCAGCGTAACACGAATATGATGATTAAAACCCCTTAGTACCCTTAGGTTGAGAAAATTGGTTAAATTTTGTTTTCGTTCAATAAGGCTTTGTAGCGATGTTGCACAATCGGAAACTTCCCGCGCAACACGAATATGATGATTATAAGCCCGTAGTACCCTTAGGTTGAAAAAATCGGTCGAATTTGTTTTTCGTTCGATAAGGCTTTGCAGTGATGTTGTACAATCGGACACTTGCAGCGTAACACGAATATGATGATTAAAACCCCTTAGTACCCTTAGGTTGAGAAAATTGGTTAAATTTTGTTTTCGTTCAATAAGGCTTTGTAGCGATGTTGCACAATCGGAAACTTCCCGCGCAACACGAATATGATGATTATAAGCCCGTAGTACCTTTAGGTTGAAAAAATCGGTCGAATTTTTTTTTCGTTCAATAAGGCTTTGCAGCGATGTTGTGCAATCGGACACTTGCAGCGCAACACGAATATGATGATTATATGCCCGTAGTACCGTTTGGTTGACAAAATCGGTCGAAATTTTGTTTCGTCCAATAAGGCCCTGTAGCGATGTGTCGCAATCGGACACTTGCAGCGCAACACGAATATGATGATTATAAGCCCGTAGTACCCTTAGGTTGATAAAATTGGATAAATTTTGTTTTCGTTCAATAAGGCTTTGTAGCGATGTTGCACAATCGGAAACTTCCTGCGCAACACGAATATGATGATGATAAGCCCGTAGTACCCTTAGGTTGAAAAAATCGGTCGAATTTGTTTTTCGTTCAATAAGGCTTTGTAGCGATGTCTCGCAATCGGACACTTGCAGCGCAACACGAATATGATGATTATAAGCCCGTAGTACCCTTAGGTTGAGAAAATTGGTTAAATTTTTGTTTCGTTCAATAAGGCTTTGTAGCGATGTTGCACAATCGGAAACTTCCCGCGCAACACGAATATGATGATTATAAGCCCGTAGTACCCTTTGGTTGAAAAAATCGGTCGAATTTGTTTTTCGTTCAATAAGGCTTTGCAGTGATGTTGTGCAATCGGACACTTGCAGCGCAAGACGAATATGATGATTAAAACCCCTTCGTACCCTTAGGTTGAGAAAATTGGCTAAATTTTTTTTTCGTTCAATAAGGCTTTGTAGCGATGTTGCACAATCGGAAACTTCCCGCGCAACACGAATATGATGATTATAAGCCCGTAGTACCTTTAGATTGACAAAATCGTTCGAATTTTTTTTTCGTTCAATAAGGCTTTGCAGCGATGTTGTGCAATCGGACACTTGCAGCGCAACACGAATATGATGATTATAAGCCCGTAGTACACTTAGGTTGATAAAATTGGTTAAATTTTGTTTTCGTTCAATAAGGCTTTGTAGCGATGTTGCACAATCGGAAACTTCCTGCGCAACACGAATGTGATGATTATAAGCCCGTAGTACCCTTAGGTTGAAAAAATCGGTCGAATTTGTTTTTCGTGCAATAAGGCTTTGTAGCGATGTCTCGCAATCGGACACTTGCAGCGCAACACGAATATGATGATTATAAGCCCGTAGTACCTTTAGGTTGAAAAAATCGGTCGAATTTTGTTTTCGTTCAATAAGGCTTTGAAGCGATGTTGTGCAATCGGACACTTGCAGCGCAACACGAATATGATGATTATATGCCCGTAGTACCGTTTGGTTGACAAAATCGGCCGAATTTGTTTTTCATTCAATAAGGCTTTGTAGCGACGTCTCGCAATCGGACACTTGCAGCGCAACACGAATATGATGATTATACGCCCGTAGTACCCTTAGGTTGAGAAAATTGGTTAAATTTTTGTTTCGTTCAATAAGGCTTTGTAGCGATGTTGCACAATCGGAAACTTCCCGCGCAACACGAATATGATGATTAAAACCCCTTAGTACCCTTAGGTTGAGAAAATTGGTTAAATTTTGTTTTCGTTCAATAAGGCTTTGTAGCGATGTTGCACAATCGGAAACTTCCCGCGCAACACGAATATGATGATTATAAGCCCGTAGTACCCTTAGGTTGAAAAAATCGGTCGAATTTGTTTTTCGTTCAATAAGGCTTTGCAGCGATGTTGTGCAATCGGACACTTGCAGCGCAACACGAATATGATGATTAAAACCCCTTAGTACCCTTAGGTTGAGAAAATTGGTTAAATTTTTGTTTCGTTCAATAAGGCTTTGTAGCGATGTTGCACAATCGGAAACTTCCCGCGCAACACGAATATGATAATTATAAGCCCGTAGTACCCTTAAGTTGAAAAAATCGGTCGAATTTGTTTTTCGTTCAATAAGGCTTTGCAGTGATGTTGTACAATCGGACACTTGCAGCGTAACACGAATATGATGATTAAAACCCCTTAGTACCCTTAGGTTGAGAAAATTGGTTAAATTTTGTTTTCGTTCAATAAGGCTTTGTAGCGATGTTGCACAATCGGAAACTTCCCGCGCAACACGAATATGATGATTATAAGCCCGTAGTACCTTTAGGTTGAAAAAATCGGTCGAATTTTTGTTTCGTTCAATAAGGCTTTGCAGCGATGTTGTGCAATCGGACACTTGCAGCGCAACACGAATTTGATGATTATATGCCCGTAGTACCGTTTGGTTGACAAAATCGGTCGAAATTTTGTTTCGTCCAATAAGGCCCTGTAGCGATGTGTCGCAATCGGACACTTGCAGCGCAACACGAATATGATGATTATAAGCCCGTAGTACCCTTAGGTTGATAAAATTGGTTAAATTTTGTTTTCGTTCAATAAGGCTTTGCAGCGATGTTGTGCAATCGGACACTTGCAGCGCAACACGAATATGATGATTATATGCCCGTAGTACCGTTTGGTTGACAAAATCGGTCGAATTTGTTTTTCGTTCAATAAGGCTTTGTAGCGACGTCTCGCAATCGGACACTTGCAGCGCAACACGAATATGATGATTATAAGCCCGTAGTACCCTTAGGTTGAGAAAATCGGTCGAATTTTTGTTTCGTTCAATAAGGCCCTGTAGCGATGTGTCGCAATCGGACACTTGCAGCGCAACACGAATATGATGATTATAAGCCCGTAGTACCCTTAGGTTGAAAAAATCGGTCGAATTTGTTTTTCGTTCAATAAGGCTTTGCAGTGATGTTGTACAATCGGACACTTGCAGCGTAACACGAATATGATGATTACAACCCCTTAGTACCCTTAGGTTGAGAAAATTGGTTAAATTTTGTTTTCGTTCAATAAGGCTTTGTAGCGATGTTGCACAATCGGAAACTTCCCGCGCAACACGAATATGATGATTATAAGCCCGTAGTACCCTTAGGTTGAAAAAATCGGTCGAATTTGTTTTTCGTTCAATAAGGCTTTGCAGCGATGTTGTGCAATCGGACACTTGCAGCGCAACACGAATATGATGATTAAAACCCCTTAGTACCCTTAGGTTGAGAAAATTGGTTAAATTTTTGTTTCGTTCAATAAGGCTTTGTAGCGATGTTGCACAATCGGAAACTTCCCGCGCAACACGAATATGATGATTATAAGCCCGTAGTACCCTTAGGTTGAAAAAATCGGTCGAATTTGTTTTTCGTTCAATAAGGCTTTGTAGCGATGTTGCACAATCGGAAACTTCCCGCGCAACACGAATATGATGATTATAAGCCCGTAGTACCTTCAGGTTGAAAAAATCGGTCGAATTTTTGTTTCGTTCAATAAGGCTTTGCAGCGATGTTGTGCAATCGGACACTTGCAGCGCAACACGAATATGATGATTATATGCCCGTAGTACCGTTTGGTTGACAAAATCGGTCGAAATTTTGTTTCGTCCAATAAGGCCCTGTAGCGATGTGTCGCAATCGGACACTTGCAGCGCAACACGAATATGATGATTATAAGCCCGTAGTACCCTTAGGTTGAAAAAATCGGTCGAATTTGTTTTTCGTTCAATAAGGCTTTGCAGTGATGTTGTACAATCGGACACTTGCAGCGTAACACGAATATGATGATTAAAACCCCTTAGTACCCTTAGGTTGAGAAAATTGGTTAAATTTTGTTTTCGTTCAATAAGGCTTTGTAGCGATGTTGCACAATCGGAAACTTCCCGCGCAACACGAATATGATGATTATAAGCCCGTAGTACCCTTAGGTTGAAAAAATCGGTCGAATTTGTTTTTCGTTCAATAAGGCTTTGCAGCGATGTTGTGCAATCGGACACTTGCAGCGCAACACGAATATGATGATTAAAACCCCTTAGTACCCTTAGGTTGAGAAAATTGGTTAAATTTTTGTTTCGTTCAATAAGGCTTTGTAGCGATGTGTCGCAATCGGACACTTGCAGCGCAACACGAATATGATGATTATAAGCCCGTAGTGCCCTTAGGTTGAAAAAATCGGTCGAATTTGTTTTTCGTTCAATAAGGCTTTGCAGTGATGTTGTACAATCGGACACTTGCAGCGTAACACGAATATGATGATTAAAACCCCTTAGTACCCTTAGGTTGAGAAAATTGGTTAAATTTTGTTTTCGTTCAATAAGGCTTTGTAGCGATGTTGCACAATCGGAAACTTCCCGCGCAACACGAATATGATGATTATAAGCCCGTAGTACCCTTAGGTTGAAAAAATCGGTCGAATTTGTTTTTCGTTCAATAAGGCTTTGTAGCGATGTCTCGCAATCGGACACTTGCAGCGCAACACGAATATGATGATTATAAGCCCGTAGTACCCTTAGGTTGAGAAAATTGGTTAAATTTTTGTTTCGTTCAATAAGGCTTTGTAGCGATGTTGCACAATCGGAAACTTCCCGCGCAACACGAATATGAAGATTATAAGCCCGTCGTACCCTTAGGTTGAAAAAATCGGTCGAATTTGTTTTTCGTTCAATAAGGCTTTGCAGTGATGTTGTACAATCGGACACTTGCAGCGTAACACGAATATGATGATTAAAACCCCTTAGTACCCTTAGGTTGAGAAAATTGGTTAAATTTTGTTTTCGTTCAATAAGGCTTTGTAGCGATGTTGCACAATCGGAAACTTCCCGCGCAACACGAATATGATGATTATAAGCCCGTAGTACCCTTAGGTTGAAAAAATCGGTCGAATTTGTTTTTCGTTCAATAAGGCTTTGTAGCGATGTTGCACAATCGGAAACTTCCCGCGCAACACGAATATGATGATTATAAGCCCATAGTACCTTTAGGTTGAAAAAATCGGTCGAATTTTGTTTTCGTTCAATAAGGCTTTGCAGCGATGTTGTGCAATCGGACACTTGCAGCGCAACACGAATATGATGATTATATGCCCGTAGTACCGTTTGGTTGACAAAATCGGTCGAAATTTTGTTTCGTCCAATAAGGCCCTGTAGCGATGTGTCGCAATCGGACACTTGCAGCGCAACACGAATATGATGATTATAAGCCCGTAGTACCCTTAGGTTGATAAAATTGGTTAAATTTTGTTTTCGTTCAATAAGGCTTTGTAGCGATGTTGCACAATCGGAAACTTCCTGCGCAACACGAATATGATGATTATAAGCCCGTAGTACCCTTAGGTTGAAAAAATCGGTCGAATTTGTTTTTCGTTCAATAAGGCTTTGTAGCGATGTCTCGCAATCGGACACTTGCAGCGCAACACGAATATGATGATTATAAGCCCGTAGTACCCTTAGGTTGAGAAAATTGGTTAAATTTTTGTTTCGTTCAATAAGGCTTTGTAGCGATGTTGCACAATCGGAAACTTCCCGCGCAACACGAATATGATGATTATAAGCCCGTAGTACCCTTAGGTTGAAAAAATCGGTCGAATTTGTTTTTCGTTCAATAAGGCTTTGCAGTGATGTTGTACAATCGGACACTTGCAGCGTAACACGAATATGATGATTAAAACCCCTTAGTACCCTTAGGTTGAGAAAATTGGTTAAATTTTGTTTTCGTTCAATAAGGCTTTGTAGCGATGTTGCACAATCGGAAACTTCCCGCGCAACACGAATATGATGATTATAAGCCCGTAGTACCCTTAGGTTGAAAAAATCGGTCGAATTTGTTTTTCGTTCAATAAGGCTTTGCAGCGATGTTGTGCAATCGGACACTTGCAGCGCAACACGAATATGATGATTAAAACCCCTTAGTACCCTTAGGTTGAGAAAATTGGTTAAATTTTTTTTTCGTTCAATAAGGCTTTGTAGCGATGTTGCACAATCGGAAACTTCCCGCGCAACACGAATATGATGATTATAAGCCCATAGTACCTTTAGGTTGAAAAAATCGGTCGAATTTTGTTTTCGTTCAATAAGGCTTTGCAGCGATGTTGTGCAATCGGACACTTGCAGCGCAACACGAATATGATGATTATATGCCCGTAGTACCGTTTGGTTGACAAAATCGGTCGAAATTTTGTTTCGTCCAATAAGGCCCTGTAGCGATGTGTCGCAATCGGACACTTGCAGCGCAACACGAATATGATGATTATAAGCCCGTAGTACCCTTAGGTTGATAAAATTGGTTAAATTTTGTTTTCGTTCAATAAGGCTTTGTAGCGATGTTGCACAATCGGAAACTTCCTGCGCAACACGAATATGATGATTATAAGCCCGTAGTACCCTTAGGTTGAAAAAATCGGTCGAATTTGTTTTTCGTTCAATAAGGCTTTGTAGCGATGTCTCGCAATCGGACACTTGCAGCGCAACACGAATATGATGATTATAAGCCCGTAGTACCCTTAGGTTGAGAAAATTGGTTAAATTTTTGTTTCGTTCAATAAGGCTTTGTAGCGATGTTGCACAATCGGAAACTTCCCGCGCAACACGAATATGATGATTATAAGCCCGTAGTACCCTTAGGTTGAAAAAATCGGTCGAATTTGTTTTTCGTTCAATAAGGCTTTGCAGTGATGTTGTACAATCGGACACTTGCAGCGTAACACGAATATGATGATTAAAACCCCTTAGTACCCTTAGGTTGAGAAAATTGGTTAAATTTTGTTTTCGTTCAATAAGGCTTTGTAGCGATGTTGCACAATCGGAAACTTCCCGCGCAACACGAATATGATGATTATAAGCCCGTAGTACCCTTAGGTTGAAAAAATCGGGCGAATTTGTTTTTCGTTCAATAAGGCTTTTCAGCGATGTTGTGCAATCGGACACTTGCAGCGCAACACGAATATGATGATTAAAACCCCTTAGTACCCTTAGGTTGAGAAAATTGGTTAAATTTTTGTTTCGTTCAATAAGGCTTTGTAGCGATGTTGCACAATCGGAAACTTCCCGCGCAACACGAATATGATGATTATAAGCCCGTAGTACCTTTAGGTTGAAAAAATCGGTCGAATTTTTTTTTCGTTCAATAAGGCTTTGCAGCGATGTTGTGCAATCGGACACTTGCAGCGCAACACGAATATGATGATTATATGCCCGTAGTACCGTTTGGTTGACAAAATCGGTCGAAATTTTGTTTCGTCCAATAAGGCCCTGTAGCGATGTGTCGCAATCGGACACTTGCAGCGCAACACGAATATGATGATTATAAGCCCGTAGTACCCTTAGGTTGATAAAATTGGTTAAATTTTGTTTTCGTTCAATAAGGCTTTGTAGCGATGTTGCACAATCGGAAACTTCCTGCGCAACACGAATATGATGATTATAAGCCCGTAGTACCCTTAGGTTGATAAAATCGGTCGAATTTGTTTTCCGTTCAATAAGGCTTTGTAGCGATGTCTCGACAATCGGACACTTGCAGCGCAACACGAATATCATGATTATAAGCCCGTAGTACCCTTAGGTTGAGAAAATTGGTTAAATTTTTGTTTCGTTCAATAAGGCTTTGTAGCGATGTTGCACAATCGGAAACTTCCCGCGCAACACGAATATGATGATTATAAGCCCGTAGTACCCTTAGGTTGAAAAAATCGGTCGAATTTGTTTTTCGTTCAATAAGGCTTTGCAGCGATGTTGTGCAATCGGACACTTGCAGCGCAACACGAATATGATGATTATAAGCCCGTAGTACACTTAGGTTGATAAAATTGGTTAAATTTTGTTTTCGTTCAATAAGGCTTTGCAGCGATGTTGCACAATCGGAAACTTCCTGCGCAACACGAATGTGATGATTATAAGCCCGTAGTACCCTTAGGTTGAAAAAATCGGTCGAATTTGTTTTTCGTGCAATAAGGCTTTGTAGCGATGTCTCGCAATCGGACACTTGCAGCGCAACACGAATATGATGATTATACGCCCGTAGTACCCTTAGGTTGAGAAAATTGGTTAAATTTTTGTTTCGTTCAATAAGGCTTTGTAGCGATGTTGCACAATCGGAAACTTCCCGCGCAACACGAATATGATGATTAAAACCCCTTAGTACCCTTAGGTTGAGAAAATTGGTTAAATTTTGTTTTCGTTCAATAAGGCTTTGTAGCGATGTTGCACAATCGGAAACTTCCCGCGCAACACGAATATGATGATTATAAGCCCGTAGTACCTTTAGGTTGAAAAAATCGGTCGAATTTTGTTTTCGTTCAATAAGGCTTTGCAGCGATGTTGTGCAATCGGACACTTGCAGCGCACCACGAATATGATGATTATATGCCCGTAGTACCGTTTGGTTGACAAAATCGGTCGAATTTGTTTTTCGTTCAATAAGGCTTTGTAGCGACGTCTCGCAATCGGACACTTGCAGCGCAACACGAATATGATGATTATAAGCCCGTAGTACCCTTAGGTTGAGAAAATTGGTTAAATTTTTGTTTCGTTCAATAAGGCTTTGTAGCGATGTTGCACAATCGGAAACTTCCCGCGCAACACGAATATGATGATTATAAGCCCGTAGTACCTTTAGGTTGACAAAATCGGTCGAATTTTTTTTTCGTTCAATAAGGCTTTGCAGCGATGATGTGCAATCGGACACTTGCATGGCAACACGAATATGATGATTATAAGCCCGTAGTACCCTTAGGTTGATAAAATTGGTTAAATTTTGTTTTCGTTCAATAAGGCTTTGTAGCGATGTTGCACAATCGGAAACTTCCTGCGCAACACGAATGTGATGATTATAAGCCCGTAGTACCCTTAGGTTGAGAAAATTGTTTAAATTTTTGCTTCGTTCAATAAGGCTTTGTAGCGATGTTGCACAATCGGAAACTTCCCGCGCAACACGAATATGATGA
This sequence comes from Netelia virgata, assembly GCA_951802705.1. NCBI lineage: Eukaryota > Metazoa > Arthropoda > Insecta > Hymenoptera > Ichneumonidae > Netelia > Netelia virgata. Next base: position 16,851,079 of record OX637866.1, read on the forward strand.
TTATAAGCCCGTAGTACCCTTAGGTTGAAAAAATCGGTCGAATTTGTTTTTCGTTCAATAAGGCTTTGCAGCGATGTTGTGCAATCGGACACTTGCAGCGCAAGACGAATATGATGATTAAAACCCCTAAGTACCCTTAGGTTGAGAAAATTGGCTAAATTTTTTTTTCGTTCAATAAGGCTTTGTAGCGATGTTGCACAATCGGAAACTTCCCGCGCAACATGAATATGATGATTATAAGCCCGTAGTACCTTTAGATTGACAAAATCGTTCGAATTTTTTTTTCGTTCAATAAGGCTTTGCAGCGATGTTGTGCAATCGGACACTTGCAGCGCAACACGAATATGATGATTATAAGCCCGTAGTACACTTAGGTTGATAAAATTGGTTAAATTTTGTTTTCGTTCAATAAGGCTTTGTAGCGATGTTGCACAATCGGAAACTTCCTGCGCAACACGAATGTGATGATTATAAGCCCGTTGTACCCTTAGGTTGAAAAAATCGGTCGAATTTGTTTTTCGTGCAATAAGGCTTTGTAGCGATGTCTCGCAATCGGACACTTGCAGCGCAACACGAATATGATGATTATACGCCCGTAGTACCCTTAGGTTGAAAAAATCGGTCGAATTTGTTTTTCGTTCAATAAGGCTTTGCAGCGATGTTGTGCAATCGGACACTTGCAGCGCAACACGAATATGATGATTAAAACCCCTTAGTACCCTTAGGTTGAGAAAATTGGCTAAATTTTTTTTTCGTTCAATAAGGCTTTGTAGCGATGTTGCACAATCGGAAACTTCCTGCGCAACACGAATATGATGATTATAAGCCCGTAGTACCCTTAGGTTGAAAAAATCGGTCGAATTTGTTTTTCATTCAATAAGGCTTTGTAGCGATGTCTCGCAATCGGACACTTGCAGCGCAACACGAATATGATGATTATAAGCCCGTAGTACCCTTAGGTTGAGAAAATTGGTTAAATTTTTGTTTCGTTCAATAAGGCTTTGTAGCGATGTTGCACAATCGGAAACTTCCCGCGCAACACGAATATGATGATTATAAGCCCGTAGTACCCTTAGGTTGAAAAAATCGGTCGAATTTGTTTTTCGTTCAATAAGGCTTTGCAGTGATGTTGTACAATCGGACACTTGCAGCGCAACACGAATATGATGATTATAAGCCCGTAGTACCCTTAGGTTGATAAAATTGGTTAAATTTTGTTTTCGTTCAATAAGGCTTTGTAGCGATGTTGCACAATCGGAAACTTCCTGCGCAACACGAATATGATGATTATAAGCCCGTAGTACCCTTAGGTTGATAAAATCGGTCGAATTTGTTTTCCGTTCAATAAGGCTTTGTAGCGATGTCTCGACAATCGGACACTTGCAGCGCAACACGAATATCATGATTATAAGCCCGTAGTACCCTTAGGTTGAGAAAATTGGTTAAATTTTTGTTTCGTTCAATAAGGCTTTGTAGCGATGTTGCACAATCGGAAACTTCCCGCGCAACACGAATATGATGATTATACGCCCGTAGTACCCTTAGGTTGAGAAAATTGGTTAAATTTTTGTTTCGTTCAATAAGGCTTTGTAGCGATGTTGCACAATCGGAAACTTCCCGCGCAACACGAATATGATGATTAAAACCCCTTAGTACCCTTAGGTTGAGAAAATTGGTTAAATTTTGTTTTCGTTCAATAAGGCTTTGTAGCGATGTTGCACAATCGGAAACTTCCCGCGCAATACGAATATGATGATTATAAGCCCGTAGTACCGTTTGGTTGACAAAATCGGTCGAATTTGTTTTTCGTTCAATAAGGCTTTGTAGCGACGTCTCGCAATCGGACACTTGCAGCGCAACACGAATATGATGATTATAAGCCCGTAGTACCCTTAGGTTGAGAAAATTGGTTAAATTTTTGTTTCGTTCAATAAGGCTTTGTAGCGATGTTGCACAATCGGAAACTTCCCGCGCAACACGAATATGATGATTATAAGCCCGTAGTACCTTTAGGTTGACAAAATCGGTCGAATTTTTTTTTCGTTCAATAAGGCTTTGCAGCGATGATGTGCAATCGGACACTTGCATGGCAACACGAATATGATGATTATAAGCCCGTAGTACCCTTAGGTTGATAAAATTGGTTAAATTTTGTTTTCGTTCAATAAGGCTTTGTAGCGATGTTGCACAATCGGAAACTTCCTGCGCAACACGAATGTGATGATTATAAGCCCGTAGTACCCTTAGGTTGAGAAAATTGTTTAAATTTTTGCTTCGTTCAATAAGGCTTTGTAGCGATGTTGCACAATCGGAAACTTCCCGCGCAACACGAATATGATGATTATAAGCCCGTAGTACCCTTAGGTTGAAAAAATCGGTCGAATTTGTTTTTCGTTCAATAAGGCTTTGCAGCGATGTTGTGCAATCGGACACTTGCAGCGTAACACGAATATGATGATTAAAACCCCTTAGTACCCTTAGGTTGAGAAAATTGGTTAAATTTTGTTTTCGTTCAATAAGGCTTTGTAGCGATGTTGCACAATCGGAAACTTCCCGCGCAACACGAATATGATGATTATAAGCCCGTAGTACCTTTAGGTTGAAAAAATCGGTCGAATTTTTTTTTCGTTCAATAAGGCTTTGCAGCGATGTTGTGCAATCGGACACTTGCAGCGCAACACGAATATGATGATTATATCCCGTAGTACCTTTAGATTGACAAAATCGTTCGAATTTTTTTTTCGTTCAATAAGGCTTTGCAGCGATGTTGTGCAATCGGACACTTGCAGCGCAACACGAATATGATGATTATAAGCCCGTAGTACACTTAGGTTGATAAAATTGGTTAAATTTTGTTTTCGTTCAATAAGGCTTTGTAGCGATGTTGCACAATCGGAAACTTCCCGCGCAACACGAATATGATGATTAAAACCCCTTAGTACCCTTAGGTTGAGAAAATTGGTTAAATTTTGTTTTCGTTCAATAAGGCTTTGTAGCGATGTTGCACAATCGGAAACTTCCCGCGCAACACGAATATGATGATTATAAGCCCGTAGTACCCTTAGGTTGAGAAAATTGTTTAAATTTTTGCTTCGTTCAATAAGGCTTTGTAGCGATGTTGCACAATCGGAAACTTCCCGCGCAACACGAATATGATGATTATAAGCCCGTAGTACCCTTAGGTTGAAAAAATCGGTCGAATTTGTTTTTCGTTCAATAAGGCTTTGCAGCGATGTTGTGCAATCGGACACTTGCAGCGCAAGACGAATATGATGATTAAAACCCCTAAGTACCCTTAGGTTGAGAAAATTGGCTAAATTTTTTTTTCGTTCAATAAGGCTTTGTAGCGATGTTGCACAATCGGAAACTTCCCGCGCAACATGAATATGATGATTATAAGCCCGTAGTACCTTTAGATTGACAAAATCGTTCGAATTTTTTTTTCGTTCAATAAGGCTTTGCAGCGATGTTGTGCAATCGGACACGTGCAGCGCAACACGAATATGATGATTATAAGCCCGTAGTACACTTAGGTTGATAAAATTGGTTAAATTTTGTTTTCGTTCAATAAGGCTTTGTAGCGATGTTGCACAATCGGAAACTTCCTGCGCAACACGAATGTGATGATTATAAGCCCGTTGTACCCTTAGGTTGAAAAAATCGGTCGAATTTGTTTTTCGTGCAATAAGGCTTTGTAGCGATGTCTCGCAATCGGACACTTGCAGCGCAACACGAATATGATGATTATACGCCCGTAGTACCCTTAGGTTGAAAAAATCGGTCGAATTTGTTTTTCGTTCAATAAGGCTTTGCAGCGATGTTGTGCAATCGGACACTTGCAGCGCAACACGAATATGATGATTAAAACCCCTTAGTACCCTTAGGTTGAGAAAATTGGCTAAATTTTGTTTTCGTTCAATAAGGCTTTGTAGCGATGTTGCACAATCGGAAACTTCCTGCGCAACACGAATATCATGATTATAAGCCCGTAGTACCCTTAGGTTGAGAAAATTGGTTAAATTTTTGTTTCGTTCAATAAGGCTTTGTAGCGATGTTGCACAATCGGAAACTTCCCGCGCAACACGAATATGATGATTATAAGCCCGTAGTACCTTTAGATTGACAAAATCGTTCGAATTTTTTTTTCGTTCAATAAGGCTTTGCAGCGATGTTGTGCAATCGGACACTTGCAGCGCAACACGAATATGATGATTATAAGCCCGTAGTACACTTAGGTTGATAAAATTGGTTAAATTTTGTTTTCGTTCAATAAGGCTTTGTAGCGATGTTGCACAATCGGAAACTTCCTGCGCAACACGAATGTGATGATTATAAGCCCGTAGTACCCTTAGGTTGAAAAAATCGGTCGAATTTTTTTTTCGTTCAATAAGGCTTTGCAGCGATGTTGTGCAATCGGACACTTGCAGCGCAACACGAATATGATGATTATATGCCCGTAGTACCGTTTGGTTGACAAAATCGGTCGAAATTTTGTTTCGTCCAATAAGGCCCTGTAGCGATGTGTCGCAATCGGACACTTGCAGCGCAACACGAATATGATGATTATAAGCCCGTAGTACCCTTAGGTTGATAAAATTGGTTAAATTTTGTTTTCGTTCAATAAGGCTTTGTAGCGATGTTGCACAATCGGAAACTTCCTGCGCAACACGAATATGATGATTATAAGCCCGTAGTACCCTTAGGTTGAAAAAATCGGTCGAATTTGTTTTCCGTTCAATAAGGCTTTGTAGCGATGTCTCGCAATCGGGCACTTGCAGCGCAACACGAATATCATGATTATAAGCCCGTAGTACCCTTAGGTTGAGAAAATTGGTTAAATTTTTGTTTCGTTCAATAAGGCTTTGTAGCGATGTTGCACAATCGGAAACTTCCCGCGCAACACGAATATGATGATTATAAGCCCGTAGTACCTTTAGATTGACAAAATCGTTCGAATTTGTTTTTCGTTCAATAAGGCTTTGCAGCGATGTTGTGCAATCGGACACTTGCAGCGCAACACGAATATGATGATTATAAGCCCGTAGTACACTTAGGTTGATAAAATTGGTTAAATTTTGTTTTCGTTCAATAAGGATTTGTAGCGATGTTGCACAATCGGAAACTTCCTGCGCAACACGAATGTGATGATTATAAGCCCGTAGTACCCTTAGGTTGAAAAAATCGGTCGAATTTGTTTTTCGTGCAATAAGGCTTTGTAGCGATGTCTCGCAATCGGACACTTGCAGCGCAACACGAATATGATGATTATACGCCCGTAGTACCCTTAGGTTGAGAAAATTGGTTAAATTTTTGTTTCGTTCAATAAGGCTTTGTAGCGATGTTGCACAATCGGAAACTTCCCGCGCAACACGAATATGATGATTAAAACCCCTTAGTACCCTTAGGTTGAGAAAATTGGTTAAATTTTGTTTTCGTTCAATAAGGCTTTGTAGCGATGTTGCACAATCGGAAACTTCCCGCGCAACACGAATATGATGATTATAAGCCCGTAGTACCCTTAGGTTGAGAAAATTGTTTAAATTTTTGCTTCGTTCAATAAGGCTTTGTAGCGATGTTGCACAATCGGAAACTTCCCGCGCAACACGAATATGATGATTATAAGCCCGTAGTACCCTTAGGTTGAAAAAATCGGTCGAATTTGTTTTTCGTTCAATAAGGCTTTGCAGCGATGTTGTGCAATCGGACACTTGCAGCGCAAGATGAATATGATGATTAAAACCCCTAAGTACCCTTAGGTTGAGAAAATTGGCTAAATTTTTTTTTCGTTCAATAAGGCTTTGTAGCGATGTTGCACAATCGGAAACTTCCCGCGCAACATGAATATGATGATTATAAGCCCGTAGTACCTTTAGATTGACAAAATCGTTCGAATTTTTTTTTCGTTCAATAAGGCTTTGCAGCGATGTTGTGCAATCGGACACTTGCAGCGCAACACGAATATGATGATTATAAGCCCGTAGTACACTTAGGTTGATAAAATTGGTTAAATTTTGTTTTCGTTCAATAAGGCTTTGTAGCGATGTTGCACAATCGGAAACTTCCTGCGCAACACGAATGTGATGATTATAAGCCCGTAGTACCCTTAGGTTGAAAAAATCGGTCGAATTTGTTTTTCGTGCAATAAGGCTTTGTAGCGATGTCTCGCAATCGGACACTTGCAGCGCAACACGAATATGATGATTATACGCCCGTAGTACCCTTAGGTTGAGAAAATTGGTTAAATTTTTGTTTCGTTCAATAAGGCTTTGTAGCGATGTTGCACAATCGGAAACTTCCCGCGCAACACGAATATGATGATTAAAACCCCTTAGTACCCTTAGGTTGAGAAAATTGGTTAAATTTTGTTTTCGTTCAATAAGGCTTTGTAGCGATGTTGCACAATCGGAAACTTCCCGCGCAACACGAATATGATGATTATAAGCCCGTAGTACCCTTAGGTTGAGAAAATTGTTTAAATTTTTGCTTCGTTCAATAAGGCTTTGTAGCGATGTTGCACAATCGGAAACTTCCCGCGCAACACGAATATGATGATTATAAGCCCGTAGTACCCTTAGGTTGAAAAAATCGGTCGAATTTGTTTTTCGTTCAATAAGGCTTTGCAGCGATGTTGTGCAATCGGACACTTGCAGCGCAAGACGAATATGATGATTAAAACCCCTAAGTACCCTTAGGTTGAGAAAATTGGTTAAATTTTTGTTTCGTTCAATAAGGCTTTGTAGCGATGTTGCACAATCGGAAACTTCCCGCGCAACACGAATATGATGATTATAAGCCCGTAGTACCTTTAGATTGACAAAATCGTTCGAATTTTTTTTTCGTTCAATAAGGCTTTGCAGCGATGTTGTGCAATCGGACACTTGCAGCGCAACACGAATATGATGATTATAAGCCCGTAGTACACTTAGGTTGATAAAATTGGTTAAATTTTGTTTTCGTTCAATAAGGCTTTGTAGCGATGTTGCACAATCGGAAACTTCCTGCGCAACACGAATGTGATGATTATAAGCCCGTAGTACCCTTAGGTTGAAAAAATCGGTCGAATTTTTTTTTCGTTCAATAAGGCTTTGCAGCGATGTTGTGCAATCGGACACTTGCAGCGCAACACGAATATGATGATTATATGCCCGTAGTACCGTTTGGTTGACAAAATCGGTCGAAATTTTGTTTCGTCCAATAAGGCCCTGTAGCGATGTGTCGCAATCGGACACTTGCAGCGCAACACGAATATGATGATTATAAGCCCGTAGTACCCTTAGGTTGATAAAATTGGTTAAATTTTGTTTTCGTTCAATAAGGCTTTGTAGCGATGTTGCACAATCGGAAACTTCCTGCGCAACACGAATATGATGATTATAAGCCCGTAGTACCCTTAGGTTGAAAAAATCGGTCGAATTTGTTTTCCGTTCAATAAGGCTTTGTAGCGATGTCTCGCAATCGGGCACTTGCAGCGCAACACGAATATCATGATTATAAGCCCGTAGTACCCTTAGGTTGAGAAAATTGGTTAAATTTTTGTTTCGTTCAATAAGGCTTTGTAGCGATGTTGCACAATCGGAAACTTCCCGCGCAACACGAATATGATGATTATAAGCCCGTAGTACCTTTAGATTGACAAAATCGTTCGAATTTGTTTTTCGTTCAATAAGGCTTTGCAGCGATGTTGTGCAATCGGACACTTGCAGCGCAACACGAATATGATGATTATAAGCCCGTAGTACACTTAGGTTGATAAAATTGGTTAAATTTTGTTTTCGTTCAATAAGGCTTTGTAGCGATGTTGCACAATCGGAAACTTCCTGCGCAACACGAATGTGATGATTATAAGCCCGTAGTACCCTTAGGTTGAAAAAATCGGTCGAATTTGTTTTTCGTGCAATAAGGCTTTGTAGCGATGTCTCGCAATCGGACACTTGCAGCGCAACACGAATATGATGATTATACGCCCGTAGTACCCTTAGGTTGAGAAAATTGGTTAAATTTTTGTTTCGTTCAATAAGGCTTTGTAGCGATGTTGCACAATCGGAAACTTCCCGCGCAACACGAATATGATGATTAAAACCCCTTAGTACCCTTAGGTTGAGAAAATTGGTTAAATTTTGTTTTCGTTCAATAAGGCTTTGTAGCGATGTTGCACAATCGGAAACTTCCCGCGCAACACGAATATGATGATTATAAGCCCGTAGTACCCTTAGGTTGAGAAAATTGTTTAAATTTTTGCTTCGTTCAATAAGGCTTTGTAGCGATGTTGCACAATCGGAAACTTCCCGCGCAACACGAATATGATGATTATAAGCCCGTAGTACCCTTAGGTTGAAAAAATCGGTCGAATTTGTTTTTCGTTCAATAAGGCTTTGCAGCGATGTTGTGCAATCGGACACTTGCAGCGCAAGACGAATATGATGATTAAAACCCCTAAGTACCCTTAGGTTGAGAAAATTGGTTAAATTTTTGTTTCGTTCAATAAGGCTTTGTAGCGATGTTGCACAATCGGAAACTTCCCGCGCAACACGAATATGATGATTATAAGCCCGTAGTACCTTTAGATTGACAAAATCGTTCGAATTTTTTTTTCGTTCAATAAGGCTTTGCAGCGATGTTGTGCAATCGGACACTTGCAGCGCAACACGAATATGATGATTATAAGCCCGTAGTACACTTAGGTTGATAAAATTGGTTAAATTTTGTTTTCGTTCAATAAGGCTTTGTAGCGATGTTGCACAATCGGAAACTTCCTGCGCAACACGAATGTGATGATTATAAGCCCGTAGTACCCTTAGGTTGAAAAAATCGGTCGAATTTTTTTTTCGTTCAATAAGGCTTTGCAGCGATGTTGTGCAATCGGACACTTGCAGCGCAACACGAATATGATGATTATATGCCCGTAGTACCGTTTGGTTGACAAAATCGGTCGAAATTTTGTTTCGTCCAATAAGGCCCTGTAGCGATGTGTCGCAATCGGACACTTGCAGCGCAACACGAATATGATGATTATAAGCCCGTAGTACCCTTAGGTTGATAAAATTGGTTAAATTTTGTTTTCGTTCAATAAGGCTTTGTAGCGATGTTGCACAATCGGAAACTTCCTGCGCAACACGAATATGATGATTATAAGCCCGTAGTACCCTTAGGTTGAAAAAATCGGTCGAATTTGTTTTCCGTTCAATAAGGCTTTGTAGCGATGTCTCGCAATCGGGCACTTGCAGCGCAACACGAATATCATGATTATAAGCCCGTAGTACCCTTAGGTTGAGAAAATTGGTTAAATTTTTGTTTCGTTCAATAAGGCTTTGTAGCGATGTTGCACAATCGGAAACTTCCCGCGCAACACGAATATGATGATTATAAGCCCGTAGTACCTTTAGATTGACAAAATCGTTCGAATTTGTTTTTCGTTCAATAAGGCTTTGCAGCGATGTTGTGCAATCGGACACTTGCAGCGCAACACGAATATGATGATTATAAGCCCGTAGTACACTTAGGTTGATAAAATTGGTTAAATTTTGTTTTCGTTCAATAAGGCTTTGTAGCGATGTTGCACAATCGGAAACTTCCTGCGCAACACGAATGTGATGATTATAAGCCCGTAGTACCCTTAGGTTGAAAAAATCGGTCGAATTTGTTTTTCGTGCAATAAGGCTTTGTAGCGATGTCTCGCAATCGGACACTTGCAGCGCAACACGAATATGATGATTATACGCCCGTAGTACCCTTAGGTTGAGAAAATTGGTTAAATTTTTGTTTCGTTCAATAAGGCTTTGTAGCGATGTTGCACAATCGGAAACTTCCCGCGCAACACGAATATGATGATTAAAACCCCTTAGTACCCTTAGGTTGAGAAAATTGGTTAAATTTTGTTTTCGTTCAATAAGGCTTTGTAGCGATGTTGCACAATCGGAAACTTCCCGCGCAACACGAATATGATGATTATAAGCCCGTAGTACCCTTAGGTTGAGAAAATTGTTTAAATTTTTGCTTCGTTCAATAAGGCTTTGTAGCGATGTTGCACAATCGGAAACTTCCCGCGCAACACGAATATGATGATTATAAGCCCGTAGTACCCTTAGGTTGAAAAAATCGGTCGAATTTGTTTTTCGTTCAATAAGGCTTTGCAGCGATGTTGTGCAATCGGACACTTGCAGCGCAAGACGAATATGATGATTAAAACCCCTAAGTACCCTTAGGTTGAGAAAATTGGCTAAATTTTTTTTTCGTTCAATAAGGCTTTGTAGCGATGTTGCACAATCGGAAACTTCCCGCGCAACATGAATATGATGATTATAAGCCCGTAGTACCTTTAGATTGACAAAATCGTTCGAATTTTTTTTTCGTTCAATAAGGCTTTGCAGCGATGTTGTGCAATCGGACACTTGCAGCGCAACACGAATATGATGATTATAAGCCCGTAGTACACTTAGGTTGATAAAATTGGTTAAATTTTGTTTTCGTTCAATAAGGCTTTGTAGCGATGTTGCACAATCGGAAACTTCCTGCGCAACACGAATGTGATGATTATAAGCCCGTTGTACCCTTAGGTTGAAAAAATCGGTCGAATTTGTTTTTCGTGCAATAAGGCTTTGTAGCGATGTCTCGCAATCGGACACTTGCAGCGCAACACGAATATGATGATTATACGCCCGTAGTACCCTTAGGTTGAAAAAATCGGTCGAATTTGTTTTTCGTTCAATAAGGCTTTGCAGCGATGTTGTGCAATCGGACACTTGCAGCGCAACACGAATATGATGATTAAAACCCCTTAGTACCCTTAGGTTGAGAAAATTGGCTAAATTTTGTTTTCGTTCAATAAGGCTTTGTAGCGATGTTGCACAATCGGAAACTTCCTGCGCAACACGAATATGATGATTATAAGCCCGTAGTACCCTTAGGTTGAAAAAATCGGTCGAATTTGTTTTTCATTCAATAAGGTTTTGTAGCGATGTCTCGCAATCGGACACTTGCAGCGCAACACGAATATGATGATTATAAGCCCGTAGTACCCTTAGGTTGAGAAAATTGGTTCACTTTTTGTTTCGTTCAATAAGGCTTTGTAGCGATGTTGCACAATCGGAAACTTCCCGCGCACCACGAATATGATGATTATAAGCCCGTAGTACCCTTAGGTTGAAAAAATCGGTCGAATTTGTTTTTCGTTCAATAAGGCTTTGCAGTGATGTTGTACAATCGGACACTTGCAGCGTAACACGAATATGATGATTAAAACCCCTTAGTACCCTTAGGTTGAGAAAATTGGTTAAATTTTGTTTTCGTTCAATAAGGCTTTGTAGCGATGTTGCACAATCGGAAACTTCCCGCGCAACACGAATATGATGATTATAAGCCCGTAGTACCTTTAGGTTGAAAAAATCGGTCGAATTTTTTTTTCGTTCAATAAGGCTTTGTAGCGATGTTGCACAATCGGAAACTTCCTGCGCAACACGAATGTGATGATTATAAGCCCGTTGTACCCTTAGGTTGAAAAAATCGGTCGAATTTGTTTTTCGTGCAATAAGGCTTTGTAGCGATGTCTCGCAATCGGACACTTGCAGCGCAACACGAATATGATGATTATACGCCCGTAGTACCCTTAGGTTGAAAAAATCGGTCGAATTTGTTTTTCGTTCAATAAGGCTTTGCAGCGATGTTGTGCAATCGGACACTTGCAGCGCAACACGAATATGATGATTAAAACCCCTTAGTACCCTTAGGTTGAGAAAATTGGCTAAATTTTGTTTTCGTTCAATAAGGCTTTGTAGCGATGTTGCACAATCGGAAACTTCCTGCGCAACACGAATATGATGATTATAAGCCCGTAGTACCCTTAGGTTGAAAAAATCGGTCGAATTTGTTTTTCATTCAATAAGGCTTTGTAGCGATGTCTCGCAATCGGACACTTGCAGCGCAACACGAATATGATGATTATAAGCCCGTAGTACCCTTAGGTTGAGAAAATTGGTTAAATTTTTGTTTCGTTCAATAAGGCTTTGTAGCGATGTTGCACAATCGGAAACTTCCCGCGCAACACGAATATGATGATTATAAGCCCGTAGTACCCTTAGGTTGAAAAAATCGGTCGAATTTGTTTTTCGTTCAATAAGGCTTTGCAGTGATGTTGTACAATCGGACACTTGCAGCGTAACACGAATATGATGATTAAAACCCCTTAGTACCCTTAGGTTGAGAAAATTGGTTAAATTTTGTTTTCGTTCAATAAGGCTTTGTAGCGATGTTGCACAATCGGAAACTTCCCGCGCAACACGAATATTATGATTATAAGCCCGTAGTACCTTTAGGTTGAAAAAATCGGTCGAATTTTTTTTTCGTTCAATAAGGCTTTGCAGCGATGTTGTGCAATCGGACACTTGCAGCGCAACACGAATATGATGATTATATGCCCGTAGTACCGTTTGGTTGACAAAATCGGTCGAAATTTTGTTTCGTCCAATAAAGCCCTGTAGCGATGTGTCGCAATCGGACACTTGCAGCGCAACACGAATATGATGATTATAAGCCCGTAGTACCCTTAGGTTGATAAAATTGGTTAAATTTTGTTTTCGTTCAATAAGGCTTCGTAGCGATGTTGCACAATCGGAAACTTCCTGCGCAACACGAATATGATGATTATAAGCCCGTAGTACCCTTAGGTTGAAAAAATCGGTCGAATTTATTTTTCGTTCAATAAGGCTTTGTAGCGATGTCTCGCAATCGGACACTTGCAGCGCAACACGAATATGATGATTATAAGCCCGTAGTACCCTTAGGTTGAGAAAATTGGTTAAATTTTTGTTTCGTTCAATAAGGCTTTGTAGCGATGTTGCACAATCGGAAACTTCCCGCGCAACACGAATATGATGATTATAAGCCCGTAGTACCCTTAGGTTGAAAAAATCGGTCGAATTTGTTTTTCGTTCAATAAGGCTTTGCAGTGATGTTGTGCAATCGGACACTTGCAGCGCAAGATGAATATGATGATTAAAACCCCTTAGTACACTTAGGTTGAGAAAATTGGCTAAATTTTTTTTTCGTTCAATAAGGCTTTGTAGCGATGTTGCACAATCGGAAACTTCCCGCGCAACACGAATATGATGATTATAAGCCCGTAGTACCTTTAGATTGACAAAATCGTTCGAATTTTTTTTTCGTTCAATAAGGCTTTGCAGCGATGTTGTGCAATCGGACACTTGCAGCGCAACACGAATATGATGATTATAAGCCCGTAGTACACTTAGGTTGATAAAATTGGTTAAATTTTGTTTTCGTTCAATAAGGCTTTGTAGCGATGTTGCACAATCGGAAACTTCCTGCGCAACACGAATGTGATGATTATAAGCCCGTAGTACCCTTAGGTTGAAAAAATCGGTCGAATTTGTTTTTCGTGCAATAAGGCTTTGTAGCGATGTCTCGCAATCGGACACTTGCAGCGCAACACGAATATGATGATTATAAGCCCGTAGTACCTTTAGGTTGAAAAAATCGGTCGAATTTTGTTTTCGTTCAATAAGGCTTTGCAGCGATGTTGTGCAATCGGACACTTGCAGCGCAACACGAATATGATGATTATATGCCCGTAGTACCGTTTGGTTGACAAAATCGGTCGAATTTGTTTTTCGTTCAATAAGGCTTTGTAGCGACGTCTCGCAATCGGACACTTGCAGCGCAACACGAATATGATGATTATAAGCCTGTAGTACCCTTAGGTTGAGAAAATTGGTTAAATTTTTGTTTCGTTCAATAAGGCTTTGTAGCGATGTTGCACAATCGGAAACTTCCCGCGCAACACGAATATGATGATTATAAGCCCGTAGTACCTTTAGGTTGACGAAATCGGTCGAATTTTTGTTTCGTTCAATAAGGCTTTGCAGCGATGATGTGCAATCGGACACTTGCATGGCAACACGAATATGATGATTATAAGCCCGTAGTACCCTTAGGTTGATAAAATTGGTTAAATTTTGTTTTCGTTCAATAAGGCTTTGTAGCGATGTTGCACAATCGGAAACTTCCTGCGCAACACGAATGTGATGATTATAAGCCCGTAGTACCCTTAGGTTGAGAAAATTGGTTAAATTTTTGCTTCGTTCAATAAGGCTTTGTAGCGATGTTGCACAATCGGAAACTTCCCGCGCAACACGAATATGATGATTATAAGCCCGTAGTACCCTTAGGTTGAAAAAATCGGTCGAATTTGTTTTTCGTTCAATAAGGCTTTGCAGCGATGTTGTGCAATCGGACACTTGCAGCGCAAGACGAATATGATGATTAAAACCCCTAAGTACCCTTAGGTTGAGAAAATTGGCTAAATTTTTTTTTCGTTCAATAAGGCTTTGTAGCGATGTTGCACAATCGGAAACTTCCCGCGCAACATGAATATGATGATTATAAGCCCGTAGTACCCTTAGGTTGAGAAAATTGGTTAAATTTTGTTTTCGTTCAATAAGGCTTTGTAGCGATGTTGCACAATCGGAAACTTCCCGCGCAACACGAATATGATGATTATAAGCCCGTAGTACCTTTAGGTTGAAAACATCGGTCGAATTTTGTTTTCGTTCAATAAGGCTTTGCAGCGATGTTGTGCAATCGGACACTTGCAGCGCAACACGAATATGATGATTATATGCCCGTAGTACCGTTTGGTTGACAAAATCGGTCGAATTTGTTTTTCGTTCAATAAGGCTTTGTAGCGACGTCTCGCAATCGGACACTTGCAGCGCAACACGAATATGATGGTTATAAGCCCGTAGTACCCTTAGGTTGAGAAAATTGGTTAAATTTTTGTTTCGTTCAATAAGGCTTTGTAGCGATGTTGCACAATCGGAAACTTCCCGCGCAACACGAATATGATGATTATAAGCCCGTAGTACCTTTAGGTTGACAAAATCGGTCGATTTTTTTTTTTCGTTCAATAAGGCTTTGCAGCGATGATGTGCAATCGGACACTTGCATGGCAACACGAATATGATGATTATAAGCCCGTAGTACCCTTAGGTTGATAAAATTGGTTAAATTTTGTTTTCGTTCAATAAGGCTTTGTAGCGATGTTGCACAATCGGAAACTTCCTGCGCAACACGAATGTGATGATTATAAGCCCGTAGTACCCTTAGGTTGAGAAAATTGGTTAAATTTTTGCTTCGTTCAATAAGGCTTTGTAGCGATGTTGCACAATCGGAAACTTCCCGCGCAACACGAATATGATGATTATAAGCCCGTAGTACCCTTAGGTTGAAAAAATCGGTCGAATTTGTTTTTCGTTCAATAAGGCTTTGCAGTGATGTTGTGCAATCGGACACTTGCAGCGCAAGACGAATATGATGATTAAAACCCCTTAGTACCCTTAGGTTGAGAAAATTGGCTAAATTTTTTTTTCGTTCAATAAGGCTTTGTAGCGATGTTGCACAATCGGAAACTTCCCGCGCAACACGAATATGATGATTATAAGCCCGTAGTACCTTTAGATTGACAAAATCGTTCGAATTTTTTTTTCGTTCAATAAGGCTTTGCAGCGATGTTGTGCAATCGGACACTTGCAGCGCAACACGAATATGATGATTATAAGCCCGTAGTACCCTTAGGTTGAGAAAATTGGTTAAATTTTGTTTTCGTTCAATAAGGCTTTGTAGCGATGTTGCACAATCGGAAACTTCCCGCGCAACACGAATATGATGATTATAAGCCCGTAGTACCTTTAGGTTGAAAACATCGGTCGAATTTTGTTTTCGTTCAATAAGGCTTTGCAGCGATGTTGTGCAATCGGACACTTGCAGCGCAACACGAATATGATGATTATATGCCCGTAGTACCGTTTGGTTGACAAAATCGGTCGAATTTGTTTTTCGTTCAATAAGGCTTTGTAGCGACGTCTCGCAATCGGACACTTGCAGCGCAACACGAATATGATGGTTATAAGCCCGTAGTACCCTTAGGTTGAGAAAATTGGTTAAATTTTTGTTTCGTTCAATAAGGCTTTGTAGCGATGTTGCACAATCGGAAACTTCCCGCGCAACACGAATATGATGATTATAAGCCCGTAGTACCTTTAGGTTGACAAAATCGGTCGATTTTTTTTTCGTTCAATAAGGCTTTGCAGCGATGATGTGCAATCGGACACTTGCATGGCAACACGAATATGATGATTATAAGCCCGTAGTACCCTTAGGTTGATAAAATTGGTTAAATTTTGTTTTCGTTCAATAAGGCTTTGTAGCGATGTTGCACAATCGGAAACTTCCTGCGCAACACGAATATGATGATTATAAGCCCGTAGTACCCTTAGGTTGAAAAAATCGGTCGAATTTGTTTTTCGTTCAATAAGGTTTTGTAGCGATGTCTCGCAATCGGACACTTGCAGCGCAACACGAATATGATGATTATAAGCCCGTAGTACCCTTAGGTTGAGAAAATTGGTTAAATTTTTGTTTCGTTCAATAAGGCTTTGTAGCGATGTTGCACAATCGGAAACTTCCCGCGCAACACGAATATGATGATTATAAGCCCGTAGTACCCTTAGGTTGAAAAAATCGGTCGAATTTGTTTTTCGTTCAATAAGGCTTTGCAGTGATGTTGTGCAATCGGACACTTGCAGCGCAAGACGAATATGATGATTAAAACCCCTTAGTACCCTTAGGTTGAGAAAATTGGCTAAATTTTGTTTTCGTTCAATAAGGCTTTGTAGCGATGTTGCACAATCGGAAACTTCCCGCGCAACACGAATATGATGATTATAAGCCCGTAGTACCTTTAGATTGACAAAATCGTTCGAATTTTTTTTTCGTTCAATAAGGCTTTGCAGCGATGTTGTGCAATCGGACACTTGCAGCGCAACACGAATATGATGATTATAAGCCCGTAGTACACTTAGGTTGATAAAATTGGTTAAATTTTGTTTTCGTTCAATAAGGCTTTGTAGCGATGTTGCACAATCGGAAACTTCCTGCGCAACACGAATGTGATGATTATAAGCCCGTAGTACCCTTAGGTTGAAAAAATCGGTCGAATTTGTTTTTCGTGCAATAAGGCTTTGTAGCGATGTCTCGCAATCGGACACTTGCAGCGCAACACGAATATGATGATTATAAGCCCGTAGTACCTTTAGGTTGAAAAAATCGGTCGAATTTTGTTTTTCGTTCAATAAGGCTTTGTAGCGATGTCTCGCAATCGGACACTTGTAGCGCAACACGAATATGATGATTATAAGCCCGTAGTACACTTAGGTTGATAAAATTGGTTAAATTTTGTTTTCGTTCAATAAGGCTTTGTAGCGATGTTGCACAATCGGAAACTTCCTGCGCAACACGAATGTGATGATTATAAGCCCGTAGTACCCTTAGGTTGAAAAAATCGGTCGAATTTGTTTTTCGTGCAATAAGGCTTTGTAGCGATGTCTCGCAATCGGACACTTGCAGCGCAACACGAATATGATGATTATAAGCCCGTAGTACCTTTAGGTTGAAAAAATCGGTCGAATTTTGTTTTCGTTCAATAAGGCTTTGCAGCGATGTTGTGCAATCGGACACTTGCAGCGCAACACGAATATGATGATTATATGCCCGTAGTACCGTTTGGTTGACAAAATCGGTCGAATTTGTTTTTCATTCAATAAGGCTTTGTAGCGACGTCTCGCAATCGGACACTTGCAGCGCAACACGAATATGATGATTATAAGCCTGTAGTACCCTTAGGTTGAGAAAATTGGTTAAATTTTTGTTTCGTTCAATAAGGCTTTGTAGCGATGTTGCACAATCGGAAACTTCCCGCGCAACACGAATATCATGATTATAAGCCCGTAGTACCCTTAGGTTGAAAAAATCGGTCGAATTTGTTTTTCGTTCAATAAGGCTTTGCAGCGATGTTGTGCAATCGGACACTTGCAGCGCAAGACGAATATGATGATTAAAACCCCTAAGTACCCTTAGGTTGAGAAAATTGGCTAAATTTTTGTTTCGTTCAATAAGGCTTTGTAGCGATGTTGCACAATCGGAAACTTCCCGCGCAACATGAATATGATGATTATAAGCCCGTAGTACCTTTAGATTGACAAAATCGTTCGAATTTTTTTTTCGTTCAATAAGGCTTTGCAGCGATGTTGTGCAATCGGACACTTGCAGCGCAACACGAATATGATGATTATAAGCCCGTAGTACACTTAGGTTGATAAAATTGGTTAAATTTTGTTTTCGTTCAATAAGGCTTTGTAGCGATGTTGCACAATCGGAAACTTCCTGCGCAACACGAATGTGATGATTATAAGCCCGTAGTACCCTTAGGTTGAAAAAATCAGTCGAATTTGTTTTTCGTGCAATAAGGCTTTGTAGCGATGTCTCGCAATCGGACACTTGCAGCGCAACACGAATATGATGATTATACGCCCGTAGTACCCTTAGGTTGAGAAAATTGGTTAAATTTTTGTTTCGTTCAATAAGGCTTTGTAGCGATGTTGCACAATCGGAAACTTCCCGCGCAACACGAATATGATGATTAAAACCCCTTAGTACCCTTAGGTTGAGAAAATTGGTTAAATTTTGTTTTCGTTCAATAAGGCTTTGTAGCGATGTTGCACAATCGGAAACTTCCCGCGCAACACGAATATGATGATTATAAGCCCGTAGTACCTTTAGGTTGAAAAAATCGGTCGAATTTTGTTTTCGTTCAATAAGGCTTTGCAGCGATGTTGTGCAATCGGACACTTGCAGCGCAACACGAATATGATGATTATATGCCCGTAGTACCGTTTGGTTGACAAAATCGGTCGAATTTGTTTTTCGTTCAATAAGGCTTTGTAGCGACGTCTCGCAATCGGACACTTGCAGCGCAACACGAATATGATGGTTATAAGCCCGTAGTACCCTTAGGTTGATAAAATTGGTTAAATTTTGTTTTCGTTCAATAAGGCTTTGTAGCGATGTTGCACAATCGGAAACTTCCTGCGCAACACGAATGTGATGATTATAAGCCCGTAGTACCCTTAGGTTGAGAAAATTGGTTAAATTTTTGCTTCGTTCAATAAGGCTTTGTAGCGATGTTGCACAATCGGAAACTTCCCGCGCAACACGAATATGATGATTATAAGCCCGTAGTACCCTTAGGTTGAAAAAATCGGTCGAATTTGTTTTTCGTTCAATAAGGCTTTGCAGTGATGTTGTACAATCGGACACTTGCAGCGTAACACGAGTATGATGATTAAAACCCCTTAGTACCCTTAGGTTGAGAAAATTGGTTAAATTTTGTTTTCGTTCAATAAGGCTTTGTAGCGATGTTGCACAATCGGAAACTTCCCGCGCAACACGAATATGATGATTATAAGCCCGTAGTACCCTTAGGTTGAAAAAATCGGTCGAATTTGTTTTTCGTTCGATAAGGCTTTGCAGTGATGTTGTACAATCGGACACTTGCAGCGTAACACGAATATGATGATTAAAACCCCTTAGTACCCTTAGGTTGATAAAATTGGTTAAATTTTGTTTTCGTTCAATAAGGCTTTGTAGCGATGTTGCACAATCGGAAACTTCCTGCGCAACACGAATGTGATGATTATAAGCCCGTAGTACCCTTAGGTTGAGAAAATTGGTTAAATTTTTGCTTCGTTCAATAAGGCTTTGTAGCGATGTTGCACAATCGGAAACTTCCCGCGCAACACGAATATGATGATTATAAGCCCGTAGTACCCTTAGGTTGAAAAAATCGGTCGAATTTGTTTTTCGTTCAATAAGGCTTTGCAGTAATGTTGTACAATCGGACACTTGCAGCGTAACACGAATATGATGATTAAAACCCCTTAGTACCCTTAGGTTGAGAAAATTGGTTAAATTTTGTTTTCGTTCAATAAGGCTTTGTAGCGATGTTGCACAATCGGAAACTTCCCGCGCAACACGAATATGATGATTATAAGCCCGTAGTACCCTTAGGTTGAAAAAATCGGTCGAATTTGTTTTTCGTTCGATAAGGCTTTGCAGTGATGTTGTACAATCGGACACTTGCAGCGTAACACGAATATGATGATTAAAACCCCTTAGTACCCTTAGGTTGAGAAAATTGGTTAAATTTTGTTTTCGTTCAATAAGGCTTTGTAGCGATGTTGCACAATCGGAAACTTCCCGCGCAACACGAATATGATGATTATAAGCCCGTAGTACCTTTAGGTTGAAAAAATCGGTCGAATTTTTTTTTCGTTCAATAAGGCTTTGCAGCGATGTTGTGCAATCGGACACTTGCAGCGCAACACGAATATGATGATTATATGCCCGTAGTACCGTTTGGTTGACAAAATCGGTCGAAATTTTGTTTCGTCCAATAAGGCCCTGTAGCGATGTGTCGCAATCGGACACTTGCAGCGCAACACGAATATGATGATTATAAGCCCGTAGTACCCTTAGGTTGATAAAATTGGTTAAATTTTGTTTTCGTTCAATAAGGCTTTGTAGCGATGTTGCACAATTGGAAACTTCCTGCGCAACACGAATATGATGATTATAAGCCCGTAGTACCCTTAGGTTGAAAAAATCGGTCGAATTTGTTTTTCGTTCAATAAGGCTTTGTAGCGATGTCTCGCAATCGGACACTTGCAGCGCAACACGAATATGATGATTATAAGCCCGTAGTACCCTTAGGTTGAGAAAATTGGTTAAATTTTTGTTTCGTTCAATAAGGCTTTGTAGCGATGTTGCACAATGGGAAACTTCCCGCGCAACACGAATATGATGATTATAAGCCCGTAGTACCCTTAGGTTGAAAAAATCGGTCGAATTTGTTTTTCGTTCAATAAGGCTTTGCAGTGATGTTGTGCAATCGGACACTTGCAGCGCAAGACGAATATGATGATTAAAACCCCTTAGTACCCTTAGGTTGAGAAAATTGGCTAAATTTTTTTTTCGTTCAATAAGGCTTTGTAGCGATGTTGCACAATCGGAAACTTCCCGCGCAACACGAATATGATGATTATAAGCCCGTAGTACCTTTAGATTGACAAAATCGTTCGAATTTTTTTTTCGTTCAATAAGGCTTTGCAGCGATGTTGTGCAATCGGACACTTGCAGCGCAACACGAATATGATGATTATAAGCCCGTAGTACACTTAGGTTGATAAAATTGGTTAAATTTTGTTTTCGTTCAATAAGGCTTTGTAGCGATGTTGCACAATCGGAAACTTCCTGCGCAACACGAATGTGATGATTATAAGCCCGTAGTACCCTTAGGTTGAAAAAATCGGTCGAATTTGTTTTTCGTGCAATAAGGCTTTGTAGCGATGTCTCGCAATCGGACACTTGCAGCGCAACACGAATATGATGATTATAAGCCCGTAGTACCTTTAGGTTGAAAAACTCGGTCGAATTTTGTTTTTCGTTCAATAAGGCTTTGTAGCGATGTCTCGCAATCGGACACTTGCAGCGCAACACGAATATGATGATTATAAGTCCGTAGTACACTTAGGTTGATAAAATTGGTTAAATTTTGTTTTCGTTCAATAAGGCTTTGTAGCGATGTTGCACAATCGGAAACTTCCTGCGCAACACGAATGTGATGATTATAAGCCCGTAGTACCCTTAGGTTGAAAAAATCGGTCGAATTTGTTTTTCGTTCAATAAGGCTTTGCAGTGATGTTGTGCAATCGGACACTTGCAGCGCAAGACGAATATGATGATTAAAACCCCTTAGTACCCTTAGGTTGAGAAAATTGGCTAAATTTTTTTTTCGTTCAATAAGGCTTTGTAGCGATGTTGCACAATCGGAAACTTCCCGCGCAACACGAATATGATGATTATAAGCCCGTAGTACCTTTAGATTGACAAAATCGTTCGAATTTTTTTTTCGTTCAATAAGGCTTTGCAGCGATGTTGTGCAATCGGACACTTGCAGCGCAACACGAATATGATGATTATAAGCCCGTAGTACACTTAGGTTGATAAAATTGGTTAAATTTTGTTTTCGTTCAATAAGGCTTTGTAGCGATGTTGCACAATCGGAAACTTCCTGCGCAACACGAATGTGATGATTATAAGCCCGTAGTACCCTTAGGTTGAAAAAATCGGTCGAATTTGTTTTTCGTGCAACAAGGCTTTGTAGCGATGTCTCGCAATCGGACACTTGCAGCGCAACACGAATATGATGATTATAAGCCCGTAGTACCTTTAGGTTGAAAAAATCGGTCGAATTTTGTTTTCGTTCAATAAGGCTTTGCAGCGATGTTGTGCAATCGGACACTTGCAGCGCAACACGAATATGATGATTATATGCCCGTAGTACCGTTTGGTTGACAAAATCGGTCGAATTTGTTTTTCATTCAATAAGGCTTTGTAGCGACGTCTCGCAATCGGACACTTGCAGCGCAACACGAATATGATGATTATAAGCCTGTAGTACCCTTAGGTTGAGAAAATTGGTTAAATTTTTGTTTCGTTCAATAAGGCTTTGTAGCGATGTTGCACAATCGGAAACTTCCCGCGCAACACGAATATGATGATTATAAGCCCGTAGTACCCTTAGGTTGAAAAAATCGGTCGAATTTGTTTTTCGTTCAATAAGGCTTTGCAGCGATGTTGTGCAATCGGACACTTGCAGCGCAAGACGAATATGATGATTAAAACCCCTAAGTACCCTTAGGTTGAGAAAATTGGCTAAATTTTTTTTTCGTTCAATAAGGCTTTGTAGCGATGTTGCACAATCGGAAACTTCCCGCGCAACATGAATATGATGATTATAAGCCCGTAGTACCTTTAGATTGACAAAATCGTTCGAATTTTTTTTTCGTTCAATAAGGCTTTGCAGCGATGTTGTGCAATCGGACACTTGCAGCGCAACACGAATATGATGATTATAAGCCCGTAGTACACTTAGGTTGATAAAATTGGTTAAATTTTGTTTTCGTTCAATAAGGCTTTGTAGCGATGTTGCACAATCGGAAACTTCCTGCGCAACACGAATGTGATGATTATAAGCCCGTAGTACCCTTAGGTTGAAAAAATCGGTCGAATTTGTTTTTCGTGCAATAAGGCTTTGTAGCGATGTCTCGCAATCGGACACTTGCAGCGCAACACGAATATGATGATTATAAGCCCGTAGTACCTTTAGGTTGAAAAAATCGGTCGAATTTTGTTTTTCGTTCAATAAGGCTTTGTAGCGATGTCTCGCAATCGGACACTTGTAGCGCAACACGAATATGATGATTATAAGCCCGTAGTACACTTAGGTTGATAAAATTGGTTAAATTTTGTTTTCGTTCAATAAGGCTTTGTAGCGATGTTGCACAATCGGAAACTTCCTGCGCAACACGAATGTGATGATTATAAGCCCGTAGTACCCTTAGGTTGAAAAAATCGGTCGAATTTGTTTTTCGTGCAATAAGGCTTTGTAGCGATGTCTCGCAATCGGACACTTGCAGCGCAACACGAATATGATGATTATAAGCCCGTAGTACCTTTAGGTTGAAAAAATCGGTCGAATTTTGTTTTCGTTCAATAAGGCTTTGCAGCGATGTTGTGCAATCGGACACTTGCAGCGCAACACGAATATGATGATTATATGCCCGTAGTACCGTTTGGTTGACAAAATCGGTCGAATTTGTTTTTCATTCAATAAGGCTTTGTAGCGACGTCTCGCAATCGGACACTTGCAGCGCAACACGAATATGATGATTATAAGCCTGTAGTACCCTTAGGTTGAGAAAATTGGTTAAATTTTTGTTTCGTTCAATAAGGCTTTGTAGCGATGTTGCACAATCGGAAACTTCCCGCGCAACACGAATATGATGATTATAAGCCCGTAGTACCCTTAGGTTGAAAAAATCGGTCGAATTTGTTTTTCGTTCAATAAGGCTTTGCAGCGATGTTGTGCAATCGGACACTTGCAGCGCAAGACGAATATGATGATTAAAACCCCTAAGTACCCTTAGGTTGAGAAAATTGGCTAAATTTTTGTTTCGTTCAATAAGGCTTTGTAGCGATGTTGCACAATCGGAAACTTCCCGCGCAACATGAATATGATGATTATAAGCCCGTAGTACCTTTAGATTGACAAAATCGTTCGAATTTTTTTTTCGTTCAATAAGGCTTTGCAGCGATGTTGTGCAATCGGACACTTGCAGCGCAACACGAATATGATGATTATAAGCCCGTAGTACACTTAGGTTGATAAAATTGGTTAAATTTTGTTTTCGTTCAATAAGGCTTTGTAGCGATGTTGCACAATCGGAAACTTCCTGCGCAACACGAATGTGATGATTATAAGCCCGTAGTACCCTTAGGTTGAAAAAATCAGTCGAATTTGTTTTTCGTGCAATAAGGCTTTGTAGCGATGTCTCGCAATCGGACACTTGCAGCGCAACACGAATATGATGATTATACGCCCGTAGTACCCTTAGGTTGAGAAAATTGGTTAAATTTTTGTTTCGTTCAATAAGGCTTTGTAGCGATGTTGCACAATCGGAAACTTCCCGCGCAACACGAATATGATGATTAAAACCCCTTAGTACCCTTAGGTTGAGAAAATTGGTTAAATTTTGTTTTCGTTCAATAAGGCTTTGTAGCGATGTTGCACAATCGGAAACTTCCCGCGCAACACGAATATGATGATTATAAGCCCGTAGTACCTTTAGGTTGAAAAAATCGGTCGAATTTTGTTTTCGTTCAATAAGGCTTTGCAGCGATGTTGTGCAATCGGACACTTGCAGCGCAACACGAATATGATGATTATATGCCCGTAGTACCGTTTGGTTGACAAAATCGGTCGAATTTGTTTTTCGTTCAATAAGGCTTTGTAGCGACGTCTCGCAATCGGACACTTGCAGCGCAACACGAATATGATGGTTATAAGCCCGTAGTACCCTTAGGTTGATAAAATTGGTTAAATTTTGTTTTCGTTCAATAAGGCTTTGTAGCGATGTTGCACAATCGGAAACTTCCTGCGCAACACGAATGTGATGATTATAAGCCCGTAGTACCCTTAGGTTGAGAAAATTGGTTAAATTTTTGCTTCGTTCAATAAGGCTTTGTAGCGATGTTGCACAATCGGAAACTTCCCGCGCAACACGAATATGATGATTATAAGCCCGTAGTACCCTTAGGTTGAAAAAATCGGTCGAATTTGTTTTTCGTTCAATAAGGCTTTGCAGTGATGTTGTACAATCGGACACTTGCAGCGTAACACGAATATGATGATTAAAACCCCTTAGTACCCTTAGGTTGAGAAAATTGGTTAAATTTTGTTTTCGTTCAATAAGGCTTTGTAGCGATGTTGCACAATCGGAAACTTCCCGCGCAACACGAATATGATGATTATAAGCCCGTAGTACCCTTAGGTTGAAAAAATCGGTCGAATTTGTTTTTCGTTCGATAAGGCTTTGCAGTGATGTTGTACAATCGGACACTTGCAGCGCAACACGAATATGATGATTATATGCCCGTAGTACCGTTTGGTTGACAAAATCGGTCGAAATTTTGTTTCGTCCAATAAGGCCCTGTAGCGATGTGTCGCAATCGGACACTTGCAGCGCAACACGAATATGATGATTATAAGCCCGTAGTACCCTTAGGTTGATAAAATTGGTTAAATTTTGTTTTCGTTCAATAAGGCTTTGTAGCGATGTTGCACAATCGGAAACTTCCTGCGCAACACGAATATGATGATTATAAGCCCGTAGTACCCTTAGGTTGAAAAAATCGGTCGAATTTGTTTTTCGTTCAATAAGGCTTTGTAGCGATGTCTCGCAATCGGACACTTGCAGCGCAACACGAATATGATGATTATAAGCCCGTAGTACCCTTAGGTTGAGAAAATTGGTTAAATTTTTGTTTCGTTCAATAAGGCTTTGTAGCGATGTTGCACAATCGGAAACTTCCCGCGCAACACGAATATGATGATTATAAGCCCGTAGTACTCTTAGGTTGAAAAAATCGGTCGAATTTGTTTTTCGTTCAATAAGGCTTTGCAGTGATGTTGTGCAATCGGACACTTGCAGCGCAAGACGAATATGATGATTAAAACCCCTTAGTACCCTTAGGTTGAGAAAATTGGCTAAATTTTTTTTTCGTTCAATAAGGCTTTGTAGCGATGTTGCACAATCGGAAACTTCCCGCGCAACACGAATATGATGATTATAAGCCCGTAGTACCTTTAGATTGACAAAATCGTTCGAATTTTTTTTTCGTTCAATAAGGCTTTGCAGCGATGTTGTGCAATCGGACACTTGCAGCGCAACACGAATATGATGATTATAAGCCCGTAGTACACTTAGGTTGATAAAATTGGTTAAATTTTGTTTTCGTTCAATAAGGCTTTGTAGCGATGTTGCACAATCGGAAACTTCCTGCGCAACACGAATGTGATGATTATAAGCCCGTAGTACCCTTAGGTTGAAAAAATCGGTCGAATTTGTTTTTCGTGCAATAAGGCTTTGTAGCGATGTCTCGCAATCGGACACTTGCAGCGCAACACGAATATGATGATTATAAGCCCGTAGTACCTTTAGGTTGAAAAAATCGGTCGAATTTTGTTTTTCGTTCAATAAGGCTTTGTAGCGATGTCTCGCAATCGGACACTTGCAGCGCAACACGAATATGATGATTATAAGCCCGTAGTACCCTTAGGTTGATAAAATTGGTTAAATTTTGTTTTCGTTCAATAAGGCTTTGTAGCGATGTTGCACAATCGGAAACTTCCTGCGCAACACGAATATGATGATTATAAGCCCGTAGTACCCTTAGGTTGAAAAAATCGGTCGAATTTGTTTTTCGTTCAATAAGGCTTTGTAGCGATGTCTCGCAATCGGACACTTGCAGCGCAACACGAATATGATGATTATAAGCCCGTAGTACCCTTAGGTTGAGAAAATTGGTTAAATTTTTGTTTCGTTCAATAAGGCTTTGTAGCGATGTTGCACAATCGGAAACTTCCCGCGCAACACGAATATGATGATTATAAGCCCGTAGTACCCTTAGGTTGAAAAAATCGGTCGAATTTGTTTTTCGTTCAATAAGGCTTTGCAGTGATGTTGTGCAATCGGACACTTGCAGCGCAAGACGAATATGATGATTAAAACCCCTTAGTACCCTTAGGTTGAGAAAATTGGCTAAATTTTTTTTTCGTTCAATAAGGCTTTGTAGCGATGTTGCACAATCGGAAACTTCCCGCGCAACACGAATATGATGATTATAAGCCCGTAGTACCTTTAGATTGACAAAATCGTTCGAATTTTTTTTTCGTTCAATAAGGCTTTGCAGCGATGTTGTGCAATCGGACACTTGCAGCGCAACACGAATATGATGATTATAAGCCCGTAGTACACTTAGGTTGATAAAATTGGTTAAATTTTGTTTTCGTTCAATAAGGCTTTGTAGCGATGTTGCACAATCGGAAACTTCCTGCGCAACACGAATGTGATGATTATAAGCCCGTAGTACCCTTAGGTTGAAAAAATCGGTCGAATTTGTTTTTCGTGCAATAAGGCTTTGTAGCGATGTCTCGCAATCGGACACTTGCAGCGCAACACGAATATGATGATTATAAGCCCGTAGTACCTTTAGGTTGAAAAAATCGGTCGAATTTTGTTTTCGTTCAATAAGGCTTTGCAGCGATGTTGTGCAATCGGACACTTGCAGCGCAACACGAATATGATGATTATATGCCCGTAGTACCGTTTGGTTGACAAAATCGGTCGAATTTGTTTTTCATTCAATAAGGCTTTGTAGCGACGTCTCGCAATCGGACACTTGCAGCGCAACACGAATATGATGATTATAAGCCTGTAGTACCCTTAGGTTGAGAAAATTGGTTAAATTTTTGTTTCGTTCAATAAGGCTTTGCAGCGATGTTGCACAATCGGAAACTTCCCGCGCAACACGAATATGATGATTATAAGCCCGTAGTACCCTTAGGTTGAAAAAATCGGTCGAATTTGTTTTTCGTTCAATAAGGCTTTGCAGCGATGTTGTGCAATCGGACACTTGCAGCGCAAGACGAATATGATGATTAAAACCCCTAAGTACCCTTAGGTTGAGAAAATTGGCTAAATTTTTTTTTCGTTCAATAAGGCTTTGTAGCGATGTTGCACAATCGGAAACTTCCCGCGCAACATGAATATGATGATTATAAGCCCGTAGTACCTTTAGATTGACAAAATCGTTCGAATTTTTTTTTCGTTCAATAAGGCTTTGCAGCGATGTTGTGCAATCGGACACTTGCAGCGCAACACGAATATGATGATTATAAGCCCGTAGTACACTTAGGTTGATAAAATTGGTTAAATTTTGTTTTCGTTCAATAAGGCTTTGTAGCGATGTTGCACAATCGGAAACTTCCTGCGCAACACGAATGTGATGATTATAAGCCCGTAGTACCCTTAGGTTGAAAAAATCGGTCGAATTTGTTTTTCGTGCAATAAGGCTTTGTAGCGATGTCTCGCAATCGGACACTTGCAGCGCAACACGAATATGATGATTATAAGCCCGTAGTACCTTTAGGTTGAAAAAATCGGTCGAATTTTGTTTTTCGTTCAATAAGGCTTTGTAGCGATGTCTCGCAATCGGACACTTGTAGCGCAACACGAATATGATGATTATAAGCCCGTAGTACACTTAGGTTGATAAAATTGGTTAAATTTTGTTTTCGTTCAATAAGGCTTTGTAGCGATGTTGCACAATCGGAAACTTCCTGCGCAACACGAATATGATGATTATAAGCCCGTAGTACCTTTAGATTGACAAAATCGTTCGAATTTTTTTTTCGTTCAATAAGGCTTTGCAGCGATGTTGTGCAATCGGACACTTGCAGCGCAACACGAATATGATGATTATAAGCCCGTAGTACACTTAGGTTGATAAAATTGGTTAAATTTTGTTTTCGTTCAATAAGGCTTTGTAGCGATGTTGCACAATCGGAAACTTCCTGCGCAACACGAATGTGATGATTATAAGCCCGTAGTACCCTTAGGTTGAAAAAATCGGTCGAATTTGTTTTTCGTGCAATAAGGCTTTGTAGCGATGTCTCGCAATCGGACACTTGCAGCGCAACACGAATATGATGATTATAAGCCCGTAGTACCTTTAGGTTGAAAAAATCGGTCGAATTTTGTTTTCGTTCAATAAGGCTTTGCAGCGATGTTGTGCAATCGGACACTTGCAGCGCAACACGAATATGATGATTATATGCCCGTAGTACCGTTTGGTTGACAAAATCGGTCGAATTTGTTTTTCATTCAATAAGGCTTTGTAGCGACGTCTCGCAATCGGACACTTGCAGCGCAACACGAATATGATGATTATAAGCCTGTAGTACCCTTAGGTTGAGAAAATTGGTTAAATTTTTGTTTCGTTCAATAAGGCTTTGTAGCGATGTTGCACAATCGGAAACTTCCCGCGCAACACGAATATGATGATTATAAGCCCGTAGTACCCTTAGGTTGAAAAAATCGGTCGAATTTGTTTTTCGTTCAATAAGGCTTTGCAGCGATGTTGTGCAATCGGACACTTGCAGCGCAAGACGAATATGATGATTAAAACCCCTAAGTACCCTTAGGTTGAGAAAATTGGCTAAATTTTTGTTTCGTTCAATAAGGCTTTGTAGCGATGTTGCACAATCGGAAACTTCCCGCGCAACATGAATATGATGATTATAAGCCCGTAGTACCTTTAGATTGACAAAATCGTTCGAATTTTTTTTTCGTTCAATAAGGCTTTGCAGCGATGTTGTGCAATCGGACACTTGCAGCGCAACACGAATATGATGATTATAAGCCCGTAGTACACTTAGGTTGATAAAATTGGTTAAATTTTGTTTTCGTTCAATAAGGCTTTGTAGCGATGTTGCACAATCGGAAACTTCCTGCGCAACACGAATGTGATGATTATAAGCCCGTAGTACCCTTAGGTTGAAAAAATCAGTCGAATTTGTTTTTCGTGCAATAAGGCTTTGTAGCGATGTCTCGCAATCGGACACTTGCAGCGCAACACGAATATGATGATTATACGCCCGTAGTACCCTTAGGTTGAGAAAATTGGTTAAATTTTTGTTTCGTTCAACAAGGCTTTGTAGCGATGTTGCACAATCGGAAACTTCCCGCGCAACACGAATATGATGATTAAAACCCCTTAGTACCCTTAGGTTGAGAAAATTGGTTAAATTTTGTTTTCGTTCAATAAGGCTTTGTAGCGATGTTGCACAATCGGAAACTTCCCGCGCAACACGAATATGATGATTATAAGCCCGTAGTACCTTTAGGTTGAAAAAATCGGTCGAATTTTGTTTTCGTTCAATAAGGCTTTGCAGCGATGTTGTGCAATCGGACACTTGCAGCGCAACACGAATATGATGATTATATGCCCGTAGTACCGTTTGGTTGACAAAATCGGTCGAATTTGTTTTTCGTTCAATAAGGCTTTGTAGCGACGTCTCGCAATCGGACACTTGCAGCGCAACACGAATATGATGGTTATAAGCCCGTAGTACCCTTAGGTTGATAAAATTGGTTAAATTTTGTTTTCGTTCAATAAGGCTTTGTAGCGATGTTGCACAATCGGAAACTTCCCGCGCAACACGAATGTGATGATTATAAGCCCGTAGTACCTTTAGGTTGAAAAAATCGGTCGAATTTTGTTTTCGTTCAATAAGGCTTTGCAGCGATGTTGTGCAATCGGACACTTGCAGCGCAACACGAATATGATGATTATATGCCCGTAGTACCGTTTGGTTGACAAAATCGGTCGAATTTGTTTTTCGTTCAATAAGGCTTTGTAGCGACGTCTCGCAATCGGACACTTGTAGCGCAACACGAATATGATGGTTATAAGCCCGTAGTACCCTTAGGTTGATAAAATTGGTTAAATTTTGTTTTCGTTCAATAAGGCTTTGTAGCGATGTTGCACAATCGGAAACTTCCTGCGCAACACGAATGTGATGATTATAAGCCCGTAGTACCCTTAGGTTGAGAAAATTGGTTAAATTTTTGCTTCGTTCAATAAGGCTTTGTAGCGATGTTGCACAATCGGAAACTTCCCGCGCAACACGAATATGATGATTATAAGCCCGTAGTACCCTTAGGTTGAAAAAATCGGTCGAATTTGTTTTTCGTTCAATAAGGCTTTGCAGTGATGTTGTACAATCGGACACTTGCAGCGTAACACGAATATGATGATTAAAACCCCTTAGTACCCTTAGGTTGAGAAAATTGGTTAAATTTTGTTTTCGTTCAATAAGGCTTTGTAGCGATGTTGCACAATCGGAAACTTCCCGCGCAACACGAATATGATGATTATAAGCCCGTAGTACCCTTAGGTTGAAAAAATCGGTCGAATTTGTTTTTCGTTCGATAAGGCTTTGCAGTGATGTTGTACAATCGGACACTTGCAGCGTAACACGAATATGATGATTAAAACCCCTTAGTACCCTTAGGTTGAGAAAATTGGTTAAATTTTGTTTTCGTTCAATAAGGCTTTGTAGCGATGTTGCACAATCGGAAACTTCCCGCGCAACACGAATATGATGATTATAAGCCCGTAGTACCTTTAGGTTGAAAAAATCGGTCGAATTTTTTTTTCGTTCAATAAGGCTTTGCAGCGATGTTGTGCAATCGGACACTTGCAGCGCAACACGAATATGATGATTATATGCCCGTAGTACCGTTTGGTTGACAAAATCGGTCGAAATTTTGTTTCGTCCAATAAGGCCCTGTAGCGATGTGTCGCAATCGGACACTTGCAGCGCAACACGAATATGATGATTATAAGCCCGTAGTACCCTTAGGTTGATAAAATTGGTTAAATTTTGTTTTCGTTCAATAAGGCTTTGTAGCGATGTTGCACAATCGGAAACTTCCTGCGCAACACGAATATGATGATTATAAGCCCGTAGTACCCTTAGGTTGAAAAAATCGGTCGAATTTGTTTTTCGTTCAATAAGGCTTTGTAGCGATGTCTCGCAATCGGACACTTGCAGCGCAACACGAATATGATGATTATAAGCCCGTAGTACCCTTAGGTTGAGAAAATTGGTTAAATTTTTGTTTCGTTCAATAAGGCTTTGTAGCGATGTTGCACAATCGGAAACTTCCCGCGCAACACGAATATGATGATTATAAGCCCGTAGTACCCTTAGGTTGAAAAAATCGGTCGAATTTGTTTTTCGTTCAATAAGGCTTTGCAGTGATGTTGTGCAATCGGACACTTGCAGCGCAAGACGAATATGATGATTAAAACCCCTTAGTACCCTTAGGTTGAGAAAATTGGCTAAATTTTTTTTTCGTTCAATAAGGCTTTGTAGCGATGTTGCACAATCGGAAACTTCCCGCGCAACACGAATATGATGATTATAAGCCCGTAGTACCTTTAGATTGACAAAATCGTTCGAATTTTTTTTTCGTTCAATAAGGCTTTGCAGCGATGTTGTGCAATCGGACACTTGCAGCGCAACACGAATATGATGATTATAAGCCCGTAGTACACTTAGGTTGATAAAATTGGTTAAATTTTGTTTTCGTTCAATAAGGCTTTGTAGCGATGTTGCACAATCGGAAACTTCCTGCGCAACACGAATGTGATGATTATAAGCCCGTAGTACCCTTAGGTTGAAAAAATCGGTCGAATTTGTTTTTCGTGCAATAAGGCTTTGTAGCGATGTCTCGCAATCGGACACTTGCAGCGCAACACGAATATGATGATTATAAGCCCGTAGTACCTTTAGGTTGAAAAAATCGGTCGAATTTTGTTTTTCGTTCAATAAGGCTTTGTAGCGATGTCTCGCAATCGGACACTTGCAGCGCAACACGAATATGATGATTATAAGCCCGTAGTACACTTAGGTTGATAAAATTGGTTAAATTTTGTTTTCGTTCAATAAGGCTTTGTAGCGATGTTGCACAATCGGAAACTTCCTGCGCAACACGAATGTGATGATTATAAGCCCGTAGTACCCTTAGGTTGAAAAAATCGGTCGAATTTGTTTTTCGTTCAATAAGGCTTTGCAGTGATGTTGTGCAATCGGACACTTGCAGCGCAAGACGAATATGATGATTAAAACCCCTTAGTACCCTTAGGTTGAGAAAATTGGCTAAATTTTTTTTTCGTTCAATAAGGCTTTGTAGCGATGTTGCACAATCGGAAACTTCCCGCGCAACACGAATATGATGATTATAAGCCCGTAGTACCTTTAGATTGACAAAATCGTTCGAATTTTTTTTTCGTTCAATAAGGCTTTGCAGCGATGTTGTGCAATCGGACACTTGCAGCGCAACACGAATATGATGATTATAAGCCCGTAGTACACTTAGGTTGATAAAATTGGTTAAATTTTGTTTTCGTTCAATAAGGCTTTGTAGCGATGTTGCACAATCGGAAACTTCCTGCGCAACACGAATGTGATGATTATAAGCCCGTAGTACCCTTAGGTTGAAAAAATCGGTCGAATTTGTTTTTCGTGCAATAAGGCTTTGTAGCGATGTCTCGCAATCGGACACTTGCAGCGCAACACGAATATGATGATTATAAGCCCGTAGTACCTTTAGGTTGAAAAAATCGGTCGAATTTTGTTTTCGTTCAATAAGGCTTTGCAGCGATGTTGTGCAATCGGACACTTGCAGCGCAACACGAATATGATGATTATATGCCCGTAGTACCGTTTGGTTGACAAAGTCGGTCGAATTTGTTTTTCATTCAATAAGGCTTTGTAGCGACGTCTCGCAATCGGACACTTGCAGCGCAACACGAATATGATGATTATAAGCCTGTAGTACCCTTAGGTTGAGAAAATTGGTTAAATTTTTGTTTCGTTCAATAAGGCTTTGTAGCGATGTTGCACAATCGGAAACTTCCCGCGCAACACGAATATGATGATTATAAGCCCGTAGTACCCTTAGGTTGAAAAAATCGGTCGAATTTGTTTTTCGTTCAATAAGGCTTTGCAGCGATGTTGTGCAATCGGACACTTGCAGCGCAAGACGAATATGATGATTAAAACCCCTTAGTACCCTTAGGTTGAGAAAATTGGCTAAATTTTTTTTTCGTTCAATAAGGCTTTGTAGCGATGTTGCACAATCGGAAACTTCCCGCGCAACACGAATATGATGATTATAAGCCCGTAGTACCTTTAGATTGACAAAATCGTTCGAATTTTTTTTTCGTTCAATAAGGCTTTGCAGCGATGTTGTGCAATCGGACACTTGCAGCGCAACACGAATATGATGATTATAAGCCCGTAGTACACTTAGGTTGATAAAATTGGTTAAATTTTGTTTTCGTTCAATAAGGCTTTGTAGCGATGTTGCACAATCGGAAACTTCCTGCGCAACACGAATGTGATGATTATAAGCCCGTAGTACCCTTAGGTTGAAAAAATCGGTCGAATTTGTTTTTCGTGCAATAAGGCTTTGTAGCGATGTCTCGCAATCGGACACTTGCAGCGCAACACGAATATGATGATTATAAGCCCGTAGTACCTTTAGGTTGAAAAAATCGGTCGAATTTTGTTTTCGTTCAATAAGGCTTTGCAGCGATGTTGTGCAATCGGACACTTGCAGCGCAACACGAATATGATGATTATATGCCCGTAGTACCGTTTGATTGACAAAATCGGTCGAATTTGTTTTTCATTCAATAAGGCTTTGTAGCGACGTCTCGCAATCGGACACTTGCAGCGCAACACGAATATGATGATTATAAGCCTGTAGTACCCTTAGGTTGAGAAAATTGGTTAAATTTTTGTTTCGTTCAATAAGGCTTTGTAGCGATGTTGCACAATCGGAAACTTCCCGCGCAACACGAATATGATGATTATAAGCCCGTAGTACCCTTAGGTTGAAAAAATCGGTCGAATTTGTTTTTCGTTCAATAAGGCTTTGCAGCGATGTTGTGCAATCGGACACTTGCAGCGCAAGACGAATATGATGATTAAAACCCCTAAGTACCCTTAGGTTGAGAAAATTGGCTAAATTTTTTTTTCGTTCAATAAGGCTTTGTAGCGATGTTGCACAATCGGAAACTTCCCGCGCAACATGAATATGATGATTATAAGCCCGTAGTACCTTTAGATTGACAAAATCGTTCGAATTTTTTTTTCGTTCAATAAGGCTTTGCAGCGATGTTGTGCAATCGGACACTTGCAGCGCAACACGAATATGATGATTATAAGCCCGTAGTACACTTAGGTTGATAAAATTGGTTAAATTTTGTTTTCGTTCAATAAGGCTTTGTAGCGATGTTGCACAATCGGAAACTTCCTGCGCAACACGAATGTGATGATTATAAGCCCGTAGTACCCTTAGGTTGAAAAAATCAGTCGAATTTGTTTTTCGTGCAATAAGGCTTTGTAGCGATGTCTCGCAATCGGACACTTGCAGCGCAACACGAATATGATGATTATACGCCCGTAGTACCCTTAGGTTGAGAAAATTGGTTAAATTTTTGTTTCGTTCAATAAGGCTTTGTAGCGATGTTGCACAATCGGAAACTTCCCGCGCAACACGAATATGATGATTAAAACCCCTTAGTACCCTTAGGTTGAGAAAATTGGTTAAATTTTGTTTTCGTTCAATAAGGCTTTGTAGCGATGTTGCACAATCGGAAACTTCCCGCGCAACACGAATATGATGATTATAAGCCCGTAGTACCTTTAGGTTGAAAAAATCGGTCGAATTTTGTTTTCGTTCAATAAGGCTTTGCAGCGATGTTGTGCAATCGGACACTTGCAGCGCAACACGAATATGATGATTATATGCCCGTAGTACCGTTTGATTGACAAAATCGGTCGAATTTGTTTTTCATTCAATAAGGCTTTGTAGCGACGTCTCGCAATCGGACACTTGCAGCGCAACACGAATATGATGATTATAAGCCCGTAGTACCCTTAGGTTGAGAAAATTGGTTAAATTTTTGTTTCGTTCAATAAGGCTTTGTAGCGATGTTGCACAATCGGAAACTTCCCGCGCAACACGAATATGATGATTATAAGCCCGTAGTACCCTTAGGTTGAAAAAATCGGTCGAATTTGTTTTTCGTTCAATAAGGCTTTGCAGCGATGTTGTGCAATCGGACACTTGCAGCGCAAGACGAATATGATGATTAAAACCCCTAAGTACCCTTAGGTTGAGAAAATTGGCTAAATTTTTTTTTCGTTCAATAAGGCTTTGTAGCGATGTTGCACAATCGGAAACTTCCCGCGCAACATGAATATGATGATTATAAGCCCGTAGTACCTTTAGATTGACAAAATCGTTCGAATTTTTTTTTCGTTCAATAAGGCTTTGCAGCGATGTTGTGCAATCGGACACTTGCAGCGCAACACGAATATGATGATTATAAGCCCGTAGTACACTTAGGTTGATAAAATTGGTTAAATTTTGTTTTCGTTCAATAAGGCTTTGTAGCGATGTTGCACAATCGGAAACTTCCTGCGCAACACGAATGTGATGATTATAAGCCCGTAGTACCCTTAGGTTGAAAAAATCAGTCGAATTTGTTTTTCGTGCAATAAGGCTTTGTAGCGATGTCTCGCAATCGGACACTTGCAGCGCAACACGAATATGATGATTATACGCCCGTAGTACCCTTAGGTTGAGAAAATTGGTTAAATTTTTGTTTCGTTCAATAAGGCTTTGTAGCGATGTTGCACAATCGGAAACTTCCCGCGCAACACGAATATGATGATTAAAACCCCTTAGTACCCTTAGGTTGAGAAAATTGGTTAAATTTTGTTTTCGTTCAATAAGGCTTTGTAGCGATGTTGCACAATCGGAAACTTCCCGCGCAACACGAATATGATGATTATAAGCCCGTAGTACCTTTAGGTTGAAAAAATCGGTCGAATTTTGTTTTCGTTCAATAAGGCTTTGCAGCGATGTTGTGCAATCGGACACTTGCAGCGCAACACGAATATGATGATTATATGCCCGTAGTACCGTTTGGTTGACAAAATCGGTCGAATTTGTTTTTCGTTCAGTAAGGCTTTGTAGCGACGTCTCGCAATCGGACACTTGCAGCGCAACACGAATATGATGGTTATAAGCCCGTAGTACCCTTAGGTTGAGAAAATTGGTTAAATTTTTGTTTCGTTCAATAAGGCTTTGTAGCGATGTTGCACAATCGGAAACTTCCCGCGCAACACGAATATGATGATTATAAGCCCGTAGTACCTTTAGGTTGACAAAAACGGTCGATTTTTTTTTTCGTTCAATAAGGCTTTGCAGCGATGATGTGCAATCGGACACTTGCAGCGTAACACGAATATGATGATTAAAACCCCTTAGTACCCTTAGGTTGAGAAAATTGGTTAAATTTTGTTTTCGTTCAATAAGGCTTTGTAGCGATGTTGCACAATCGGAAACTTCCCGCGCAACACGAATATGATGATTATAAGCCCGTAGTACCCTTAGGTTGAAAAAATCGGTCGAATTTGTTTTTCGTTCAATAAGGCTTTGCAGCGATGTTGTGTAATCGGACACTTGCAGCGCAACACGAATATGATGATTAAAACCCCTTGGTACCCTTAGGTTGAGAAAATTGGTTAAATTTTTTTTTCGTTCAATAAGGCTTTGTAGCGATGTTGCACAATCGGAAACTTCCCGCGCAACACGAATATGATGATTATAAGCCCATAGTACCTTTAGGTTGAAAAAATCGGTCGAATTTTGTTTTCGTTCAATAAGGCTTTGCAGCGATGTTGTGCAATCGGACACTTGCAGCGCAACACGAATATGATGATTATAAGCCCGTAGTACCGTTTGGTTGACAAAATCGGTCGAAATTTTGTTTCGTCCAATAAGGCCCTGTAGCGATGTGTCGCAATCGGACACTTGCAGCGCAACACGAATATGATGATTATAAGGCCGTAGTACCCTTAGGTTGATAAAATTGGTTAAATTTTGTTTTCGTTCAATAAGGCTTCGTAGCGATGTTGCACAATCGGAAACTTCCTGCGCAACACGAATATGATGATTATAAGCCCGTAGTACCCTTAGGTTGAAAAAATCGGTCGAATTTGTTTTTCGTTCAATAAGGCTTTGTAGCGATGTCTCGCAATCGGACACTTGCAGCGCAACACGAATATGATGATTATAAGCCCGTAGTACCCTTAGGTTGAGAAAATTGGTTAAATTTTTGTTTCGTTCAATAAGGCTTTGTAGCGATGTTGCACAATCGGAAACTTCCCGCGCAACACGAATATGATGATTATAAGCCCGTAGTACCCTTAGGTTGAAAAAATCGGTCGAATTTGTTTTTCGTTCAATAAGGCTTTGCAGTGATGTTGTACAATCGGACACTTGCAGCGTTACATCAATATGATGATTAAAACCCCTTAGTACCCTTAGGTTGAGAAAATTGGTTAAATTTTGTTTTCGTTCAATAAGGCTTTGTAGCGATGTTGCACAATCGGAAACTTCCCGCGCAACACGAATATGATGATTATAAGCCCGTAGTACCTTTAGGTTGAAAAAATCGGTCGAATTTTTGTTTCGTTCAATAAGGCTTTGCAGCGATGTTGTGCAATCGGACACTTGCAGCGCAACACGAATATGATGATTATAAGCCCGTAGTACCCTTAGGTTGAGAAAATTGGTTAAATTTTTGTTTCGTTCAATAAGGCTTTGTAGCGATGTTGCACAATCGGAAACTTCCCGCGCAACACGAATATGATGATTATAAGCCCGTAGTACCTTTAGGTTGACAAAATTGGTCGAATTTTTTTTTCGTTCAATAAGGCTTTGCAGCGATGTTGTGCAATCGGACACTTGCATGGCTCCACGAATATGATGATTATAAGCCCGTAGTACCCTTAGGTTGAAAAAATCGGTCGGATTTGTTTTTCGTTCAATAAGGCTTGGTAGTGATGTCTCGCAATCGGACACTTGCAGCGCAACACGAATATGATGATTATAAGCCCGTAGTACCCTTAGGTTGAGAAAATTGGTTAAATTTTTGCTTCGTTCAATAAGGCTTTGTAGCGATGTTGCACAATCGGAAACTTCCCGCGCAACACGAGTATGATGATTA
Organism: Netelia virgata; assembly: GCA_951802705.1. Lineage (NCBI taxonomy): Eukaryota > Metazoa > Arthropoda > Insecta > Hymenoptera > Ichneumonidae > Netelia > Netelia virgata. The sequence continues at coordinate 16,890,049 of OX637866.1, forward strand.
TAAGCCCGTAGTACCCTTAGGTTGAAAAAATCGGTCGAATTTGTTTTTCGTTCAATAAGGCTTTGCAGCGATGTTGTGCAATCGGACACTTGCAGCGCAACACGAATATGATGATTAAAACCCCTTAGTACCCTTAGGTTGAGAAAATTGGTTAAATTTTTTTTTCGTTCAATAAGGCTTTGTAGCGATGTTGCACAATCGGAAACTTCCCGCGCAACACGAATATGATGATTATAAGCCCATAGTACCTTTAGGTTGAAAAAATCGGTCGAATTTTGTTTTCGTTCAATAAGGCTTTGCAGCGATGTTGTGCAATCGGACACTTGCAGCGCAACACGAATATGATGATTATAAGCCCGTAGTACCGTTTGGTTGACAAAATCGGTCGAAATTTTGTTTCGTCCAATAAGGCCCTGTAGCGATGTGTCGCAATCGGCCACTTGCAGCGCAACACGAATATGATGATTATAAGCCCGTAGTACCCTTAGGTTGATAAAATTGGTTAAATTTTGTTTTCGTTCAATAAGGCTTCGTAGCGATGTTGCACAATCGGAAACTTCCTGCGCAACACGAATATGATGATTATAAGCCCGTAGTACCCTTAGGTTGAAAAAATCGGTCGAATTTGTTTTTCGTTCAATAAGGCTTTGTAGCGATGTCTCGCAATCGGACACTTGCAGCGCAACACGAATATGATGATTATAAGCCCGTAGTACCCTTAGGTTGAGAAAATTGGTTAAATTTTTGTTTCGTTCAATAAGGCTTTGTAGCGATGTTGCACAATCGGAAACTTCCCGCGCAACACGAATATGATGATTATAAGCCCGTAGTACCCTTAGGTTGAAAAAATCGGTCGAATTTGTTTTTCGTTCAATAAGGCTTTGCAGTGATGTTGTGCAATCGGACACTTGCAGCGCAAGACGAATATGATGATTAAAACCCCTTAGTACCCTTAGGTTGAGAAAATTGGCTAAATTTTGTTTTCGTTCAATAAGGCTTTGTAGCGATGTTGCACAATCGGAAACTTCCCGCGCAACACGAATATGATGATTATAAGCCCGTAGTACCTTTAGATTGACAAAATCGTTCGAATTTTTTTTTCGTTCAATAAGGCTTTGCAGCGATGTTGTGCAATCGGACACTTGCAGCGCAACACGAATATGATGATTATAAGCCCGTAGTACACTTAGGTTGATAAAATTGGTTAAATTTTGTTTTCGTTCAATAAGGCTTTGTAGCGATGTTGCACAATCGGAAACTTCCTGCGCAACACGAATGTGATGATTATAAGCCCGTAGTACCCTTAGGTTGAAAAAATCGGTCGAATTTGTTTTTCGTGCAATAAGGCTTTGTAGCGATGTCTCGCAATCGGACACTTGCAGCGCAACACGAATATGATGATTATAAGCCCGTAGTACCTTTAGGTTGAAAAAATCGGTCGAATTTTGTTTTCGTTCAATAAGGCTTTGCAGCGATGTTGTGCAATCGGACACTTGCAGCGCAACACGAATATGATGATTATATGCCCGTAGTACCGTTTGGTTGACAAAATCGGTCGAATTTGTTTTTCATTCAATAAGGCTTTGTAGCGACGTCTCGCAATCGGACACTTGCAGCGCAACACGAATATGATGATTATAAGCCTGTAGTACCCTTAGGTTGAGAAAATTGGTTAAATTTTTGTTTCGTTCAATAAGGCTTTGTAGCGATGTTGCACAATCGGAAACTTCCCGCGCAACACGAATATGATGATTATAAGCCCGTAGTACCCTTAGGTTGAAAAAATCGGTCGAATTTGTTTTTCGTTCAATAAGGCTTTGCAGCGATGTTGTGCAATCGGACACTTGCAGCGCAAGACGAATATGATGATTAAAACCCCTAAGTACCCTTAGGTTGAGAAAATTGGCTAAATTTTTGTTTCGTTCAATAAGGCTTTGTAGCGATGTTGCACAATCGGAAACTTCCCGCGCAACATGAATATGATGATTATAAGCCCGTAGTACCTTTAGATTGACAAAATCGTTCGAATTTTTTTTTCGTTCAATAAGGCTTTGCAGCGATGTTGTGCAATCGGACACTTGCAGCGCAACACGAATATGATGATTATAAGCCCGTAGTACACTTAGGTTGATAAAATTGGTTAAATTTTGTTTTCGTTCAATAAGGCTTTGTAGCGATGTTGCACAATCGGAAACTTCCTGCGCAACACGAATGTGATGATTATAAGCCCGTAGTACCCTTAGGTTGAAAAAATCAGTCGAATTTGTTTTTCGTGCAATAAGGCTTTGTAGCGATGTCTCGCAATCGGACACTTGCAGCGCAACACGAATATGATGATTATACGCCCGTAGTACCCTTAGGTTGAGAAAATTGGTTAAATTTTTGTTTCGTTCAATAAGGCTTTGTAGCGATGTTGCACAATCGGAAACTTCCCGCGCAACACGAATATGATGATTAAAACCCCTTAGTACCCTTAGGTTGAGAAAATTGGTTAAATTTTGTTTTCGTTCAATAAGGCTTTGTAGCGATGTTGCACAATCGGAAACTTCCCGCGCAACACGAATATGATGATTATAAGCCCGTAGTACCTTTAGGTTGAAAAAATCGGTCGAATTTTGTTTTCGTTCAATAAGGCTTTGCAGCGATGTTGTGCAATCGGACACTTGCAGCGCAACACGAATATGATGATTATATGCCCGTAGTACCGTTTGGTTGACAAAATCGGTCGAATTTGTTTTTCGTTCAATAAGGCTTTGTAGCGACGTCTCGCAATCGGACACTTGCAGCGCAACACGAATATGATGGTTATAAGCCCGTAGTACCCTTAGGTTGATAAAATTGGTTAAATTTTGTTTTCGTTCAATAAGGCTTTGTAGCGATGTTGCACAATCGGAAACTTCCTGCGCAACACGAATGTGATGATTATAAGCCCGTAGTACCCTTAGGTTGAGAAAATTGGTTAAATTTTTGCTTCGTTCAATAAGGCTTTGTAGCGATGTTGCACAATCGGAAACTTCCCGCGCAACACGAATATGATGATTATAAGCCCGTAGTACCCTTAGGTTGAAAAAATCGGTCGAATTTGTTTTTCGTTCAATAAGGCTTTGCAGTGATGTTGTACAATCGGACACTTGCAGCGTAACACGAATATGATGATTAAAACCCCTTAGTACCCTTAGGTTGAGAAAATTGGTTAAATTTTGTTTTCGTTCAATAAGGCTTTGTAGCGATGTTGCACAATCGGAAACTTCCCGCGCAACACGAATATGATGATTATAAGCCCGTAGTACCCTTAGGTTGAAAAAATCGGTCGAATTTGTTTTTCGTTCGATAAGGCTTTGCAGTGATGTTGTACAATCGGACACTTGCAGCGTAACACGAATATGATGATTAAAACCCCTTAGTACCCTTAGGTTGAGAAAATTGGTTAAATTTTGTTTTCGTTCAATAAGGCTTTGTAGCGATGTTGCACAATCGGAAACTTCCCGCGCAACACGAATATGATGATTATAAGCCCGTAGTACCTTTAGGTTGAAAAAATCGGTCGAATTTTTTTTTCGTTCAATAAGGCTTTGCAGCGATGTTGTGCAATCGGACACTTGCAGCGCAACACGAATATGATGATTATATGCCCGTAGTACCGTTTGGTTGACAAAATCGGTCGAAATTTTGTTTCGTCCAATAAGGCCCTGTAGCGATGTGTCGCAATCGGACACTTGCAGCGCAACACGAATATGATGATTATAAGCCCGTAGTACCCTTAGGTTGATAAAATTGGTTAAATTTTGTTTTCGTTCAATAAGGCTTTGTAGCGATGTTGCACAATCGGAAACTTCCTGCGCAACACGAATATGATGATTATAAGCCCGTAGTACCCTTAGGTTGAAAAAATCGGTCGAATTTGTTTTTCGTTCAATAAGGCTTTGTAGCGATGTCTCGCAATCGGACACTTGCAGCGCAACACGAATATGATGATTATAAGCCCGTAGTACCCTTAGGTTGAGAAAATTGGTTAAATTTTTGTTTCGTTCAATAAGGCTTTGTAGCGATGTTGCACAATCGGAAACTTCCCGCGCAACACGAATATGATGATTATAAGCCCGTAGTACCCTTAGGTTGAAAAAATCGGTCGAATTTGTTTTTCGTTCAATAAGGCTTTGCAGTGATGTTGTGCAATCGGACACTTGCAGCGCAAGACGAATATGATGATTAAAACCCCTTAGTACCCTTAGGTTGAGAAAATTGGCTAAATTTTTTTTTCGTTCAATAAGGCTTTGTAGCGATGTTGCACAATCGGAAACTTCCCGCGCAACACGAATATGATGATTATAAGCCCGTAGTACCTTTAGATTGACAAAATCGTTCGAATTTTTTTTTCGTTCAATAAGGCTTTGCAGCGATGTTGTGCAATCGGACACTTGCAGCGCAACACGAATATGATGATTATAAGCCCGTAGTACACTTAGGTTGATAAAATTGGTTAAATTTTGTTTTCGTTCAATAAGGCTTTGTAGCGATGTTGCACAATCGGAAACTTCCTGCGCAACACGAATGTGATGATTATAAGCCCGTAGTACCCTTAGGTTGAAAAAATCGGTCGAATTTGTTTTTCGTGCAATAAGGCTTTGTAGCGATGTCTCGCAATCGGACACTTGCAGCGCAACACGAATATGATGATTATAAGCCCGTAGTACCTTTAGGTTGAAAAAATCGGTCGAATTTTGTTTTTCGTTCAATAAGGCTTTGTAGCGATGTCTCGCAATCGGACACTTGCAGCGCAACACGAATATGATGATTATAAGCCCGTAGTACCCTTAGGTTGATAAAATTGGTTAAATTTTGTTTTCGTTCAATAAGGCTTTGTAGCGATGTTGCACAATCGGAAACTTCCTGCGCAACACGAATATGATGATTATAAGCCCGTAGTACCCTTAGGTTGAAAAAATCGGTCGAATTTGTTTTTCGTTCAATAAGGCTTTGTAGCGATGTCTCGCAATCGGACACTTGCAGCGCAACACGAATATGATGATTATAAGCCCGTAGTACCCTTAGGTTGAGAAAATTGGTTAAATTTTTGTTTCGTTCAATAAGGCTTTGTAGCGATGTTGCACAATCGGAAACTTCCCGCGCAACACGAATATGATGATTATAAGCCCGTAGTACCCTTAGGTTGAAAAAATCGGTCGAATTTGTTTTTCGTTCAATAAGGCTTTGCAGTGATGTTGTGCAATCGGACACTTGCAGCGCAAGACGAATATGATGATTAAAACCCCTTAGTACCCTTAGGTTGAGAAAATTGGCTAAATTTTTTTTTCGTTCAATAAGGCTTTGTAGCGATGTTGCACAATCGGAAACTTCCCGCGCAACACGAATATGATGATTATAAGCCCGTAGTACCTTTAGATTGACAAAATCGTTCGAATTTTTTTTTCGTTCAATAAGGCTTTGCAGCGATGTTGTGCAATCGGACACTTGCAGCGCAACACGAATATGATGATTATAAGCCCGTAGTACACTTAGGTTGATAAAATTGGTTAAATTTTGTTTTCGTTCAATAAGGCTTTGTAGCGATGTTGCACAATCGGAAACTTCCTGCGCAACACGAATGTGATGATTATAAGCCCGTAGTACCCTTAGGTTGAAAAAATCGGTCGAATTTGTTTTTCGTGCAATAAGGCTTTGTAGCGATGTCTCGCAATCGGACACTTGCAGCGCAACACGAATATGATGATTATAAGCCCGTAGTACCTTTAGGTTGAAAAAATCGGTCGAATTTTGTTTTTCGTTCAATAAGGCTTTGTAGCGATGTCTCGCAATCGGACACTTGCAGCGCAACACGAATATGATGATTATAAGCCCGTAGTACCCTTAGGTTGATAAAATTGGTTAAATTTTGTTTTCGTTCAATAAGGCTTTGTAGCGATGTTGCACAATCGGAAACTTCCTGCGCAACACGAATATGATGATTATAAGCCCGTAGTACCCTTAGGTTGAAAAAATCGGTCGAATTTGTTTTTCGTTCAATAAGGCTTTGTAGCGATGTCTCGCAATCGGACACTTGCAGCGCAACACGAATATGATGATTATAAGCCCGTAGTACCCTTAGGTTGAGAAAATTGGTTAAATTTTTGTTTCGTTCAATAAGGCTTTGTAGCGATGTTGCACAATCGGAAACTTCCCGCGCAACACGAATATGATGATTATAAGCCCGTAGTACCCTTAGGTTGAAAAAATCGGTCGAATTTGTTTTTCGTTCAATAAGGCTTTGCAGTGATGTTGTGCAATCGGACACTTGCAGCGCAAGACGAATATGATGATTAAAACCCCTTAGTACCCTTAGGTTGAGAAAATTGGCTAAATTTTTTTTTCGTTCAATAAGGCTTTGTAGCGATGTTGCACAATCGGAAACTTCCCGCGCAACACGAATATGATGATTATAAGCCCGTAGTACCTTTAGATTGACAAAATCGTTCGAATTTTTTTTTCGTTCAATAAGGCTTTGCAGCGATGTTGTGCAATCGGACACTTGCAGCGCAACACGAATATGATGATTATAAGCCCGTAGTACACTTAGGTTGATAAAATTGGTTAAATTTTGTTTTCGTTCAATAAGGCTTTGTAGCGATGTTGCACAATCGGAAACTTCCTGCGCAACACGAATGTGATGATTATAAGCCCGTAGTACCCTTAGGTTGAAAAAATCGGTCGAATTTGTTTTTCGTGCAATAAGGCTTTGTAGCGATGTCTCGCAATCGGACACTTGCAGCGCAACACGAATATGATGATTATAAGCCCGTAGTACCTTTAGGTTGAAAAAATCGGTCGAATTTTGTTTTCGTTCAATAAGGCTTTGCAGCGATGTTGTGCAATCGGACACTTGCAGCGCAACACGAATATGATGATTATATGCCCGTAGTACCGTTTGGTTGACAAAATCGGTCGAATTTGTTTTTCATTCAATAAGGCTTTGTAGCGACGTCTCGCAATCGGACACTTGCAGCGCAACACGAATATGATGATTATAAGCCTGTAGTACCCTTAGGTTGAGAAAATTGGTTAAATTTTTGTTTCGTTCAATAAGGCTTTGTAGCGATGTTGCACAATCGGAAACTTCCCGCGCAACACGAATATGATGATTATAAGCCCGTAGTACCCTTAGGTTGAAAAAATCGGTCGAATTTGTTTTTCGTTCAATAAGGCTTTGCAGCGATGTTGTGCAATCGGACACTTGCAGCGCAAGACGAATATGATGATTAAAACCCCTAAGTACCCTTAGGTTGAGAAAATTGGCTAAATTTTTTTTTCGTTCAATAAGGCTTTGTAGCGATGTTGCACAATCGGAAACTTCCCGCGCAACATGAATATGATGATTATAAGCCCGTAGTACCTTTAGATTGACAAAATCGTTCGAATTTTTTTTTCGTTCAATAAGGCTTTGCAGCGATGTTGTGCAATCGGACACTTGCAGCGCAACACGAATATGATGATTATAAGCCCGTAGTACACTTAGGTTGATAAAATTGGTTAAATTTTGTTTTCGTTCAATAAGGCTTTGTAGCGATGTTGCACAATCGGAAACTTCCTGCGCAACACGAATGTGATGATTATAAGCCCGTAGTACCCTTAGGTTGAAAAAATCGGTCGAATTTGTTTTTCGTGCAATAAGGCTTTGTAGCGATGTCTCGCAATCGGACACTTGCAGCGCAACACGAATATGATGATTATAAGCCCGTAGTACCTTTAGGTTGAAAAAATCGGTCGAATTTTGTTTTTCGTTCAATAAGGCTTTGTAGCGATGTCTCGCAATCGGACACTTGTAGCGCAACACGAATATGATGATTATAAGCCCGTAGTACACTTCGGTTGATAAAATTGGTTAAATTTTGTTTTCGTTCAATAAGGCTTTGTAGCGATGTTGCACAATCGGAAACTTCCTGCGCAACACGAATATGATGATTATAAGCCCGTAGTACCTTTAGATTGACAAAATCGTTCGAATTTTTTTTTCGTTCAATAAGGCTTTGCAGCGATGTTGTGCAATCGGACACTTGCAGCGCAACACGAATATGATGATTATAAGCCCGTAGTACACTTAGGTTGATAAAATTGGTTAAATTTTGTTTTCGTTCAATAAGGCTTTGTAGCGATGTTGCACAATCGGAAACTTCCTGCGCAACACGAATGTGATGATTATAAGCCCGTAGTACCCTTAGGTTGAAAAAATCGGTCGAATTTGTTTTTCGTGCAATAAGGCTTTGTAGCGATGTCTCGCAATCGGACACTTGCAGCGCAACACGAATATGATGATTATAAGCCCGTAGTACCTTTAGGTTGAAAAAATCGGTCGAATTTTGTTTTCGTTCAATAAGGCTTTGCAGCGATGTTGTGCAATCGGACACTTGCAGCGCAACACGAATATGATGATTATATGCCCGTAGTACCGTTTGGTTGACAAAATCGGTCGAATTTGTTTTTCATTCAATAAGGCTTTGTAGCGACGTCTCGCAATCGGACACTTGCAGCGCAACACGAATATGATGATTATAAGCCTGTAGTACCCTTAGGTTGAGAAAATTGGTTAAATTTTTGTTTCGTTCAATAAGGCTTTGTAGCGATGTTGCACAATCGGAAACTTCCCGCGCAACACGAATATGATGATTATAAGCCCGTAGTACCCTTAGGTTGAAAAAATCGGTCGAATTTGTTTTTCGTTCAATAAGGCTTTGCAGCGATGTTGTGCAATCGGACACTTGCAGCGCAAGACGAATATGATGATTAAAACCCCTAAGTACCCTTAGGTTGAGAAAATTGGCTAAATTTTTGTTTCGTTCAATAAGGCTTTGTAGCGATGTTGCACAATCGGAAACTTCCCGCGCAACATGAATATGATGATTATAAGCCCGTAGTACCTTTAGATTGACAAAATCGTTCGAATTTTTTTTTCGTTCAATAAGGCTTTGCAGCGATGTTGTGCAATCGGACACTTGCAGCGCAACACGAATATGATGATTATAAGCCCGTAGTACACTTAGGTTGATAAAATTGGTTAAATTTTGTTTTCGTTCAATAAGGCTTTGTAGCGATGTTGCACAATCGGAAACTTCCTGCGCAACACGAATGTGATGATTATAAGCCCGTAGTACCCTTAGGTTGAAAAAATCAGTCGAATTTGTTTTTCGTGCAATAAGGCTTTGTAGCGATGTCTCGCAATCGGACACTTGCAGCGCAACACGAATATGATGATTATACGCCCGTAGTACCCTTAGGTTGAGAAAATTGGTTAAATTTTTGTTTCGTTCAACAAGGCTTTGTAGCGATGTTGCACAATCGGAAACTTCCCGCGCAACACGAATATGATGATTAAAACCCCTTAGTACCCTTAGGTTGAGAAAATTGGTTAAATTTTGTTTTCGTTCAATAAGGCTTTGTAGCGATGTTGCACAATCGGAAACTTCCCGCGCAACACGAATATGATGATTATAAGCCCGTAGTACCTTTAGGTTGAAAAAATCGGTCGAATTTTGTTTTCGTTCAATAAGGCTTTGCAGCGATGTTGTGCAATCGGACACTTGCAGCGCAACACGAATATGATGATTATATGCCCGTAGTACCGTTTGGTTGACAAAATCGGTCGAATTTGTTTTTCGTTCAATAAGGCTTTGTAGCGACGTCTCGCAATCGGACACTTGCAGCGCAACACGAATATGATGGTTATAAGCCCGTAGTACCCTTAGGTTGATAAAATTGGTTAAATTTTGTTTTCGTTCAATAAGGCTTTGTAGCGATGTTGCACAATCGGAAACTTCCTGCGCAACACGAATGTGATGATTATAAGCCCGTAGTACCCTTAGGTTGAGAAAATTGGTTAAATTTTTGCTTCGTTCAATAAGGCTTTGTAGCGATGTTGCACAATCGGAAACTTCCCGCGCAACACGAATATGATGATTATAAGCCCGTAGTACCCTTAGGTTGAAAAAATCGGTCGAATTTGTTTTTCGTTCAATAAGGCTTTGCAGTGATGTTGTACAATCGGACACTTGCAGCGTAACACGAATATGATGATTAAAACCCCTTAGTACCCTTAGGTTGAGAAAATTGGTTAAATTTTGTTTTCGTTCAATAAGGCTTTGTAGCGATGTTGCACAATCGGAAACTTCCCGCGCAACACGAATATGATGATTATAAGCCCGTAGTACCCTTAGGTTGAAAAAATCGGTCGAATTTGTTTTTCGTTCGATAAGGCTTTGCAGTGATGTTGTACAATCGGACACTTGCAGCGTAACACGAATATGATGATTAAAACCCCTTAGTACCCTTAGGTTGAGAAAATTGGTTAAATTTTGTTTTCGTTCAATAAGGCTTTGTAGCGATGTTGCACAATCGGAAACTTCCCGCGCAACACGAATATGATGATTATAAGCCCGTAGTACCTTTAGGTTGAAAAAATCGGTCGAATTTTTTTTTCGTTCAATAAGGCTTTGCAGCGATGTTGTGCAATCGGACACTTGCAGCGCAACACGAATATGATGATTATATGCCCGTAGTACCGTTTGGTTGACAAAATCGGTCGAAATTTTGTTTCGTCCAATAAGGCCCTGTAGCGATGTGTCGCAATCGGACACTTGCAGCGCAACACGAATATGATGATTATAAGCCCGTAGTACCCTTAGGTTGATAAAATTGGTTAAATTTTGTTTTCGTTCAATAAGGCTTTGTAGCGATGTTGCACAATCGGAAACTTCCTGCGCAACACGAATATGATGATTATAAGCCCGTAGTACCCTTAGGTTGAAAAAATCGGTCGAATTTGTTTTTCGTTCAATAAGGCTTTGTAGCGATGTCTCGCAATCGGACACTTGCAGCGCAACACGAATATGATGATTATAAGCCCGTAGTACCCTTAGGTTGAGAAAATTGGTTAAATTTTTGTTTCGTTCAATAAGGCTTTGTAGCGATGTTGCACAATCGGAAACTTCCCGCGCAACACGAATATGATGATTATAAGCCCGTAGTACCCTTAGGTTGAAAAAATCGGTCGAATTTGTTTTTCGTTCAATAAGGCTTTGCAGTGATGTTGTGCAATCGGACACTTGCAGCGCAAGACGAATATGATGATTAAAACCCCTTAGTACCCTTAGGTTGAGAAAATTGGCTAAATTTTTTTTTCGTTCAATAAGGCTTTGTAGCGATGTTGCACAATCGGAAACTTCCCGCGCAACACGAATATGATGATTATAAGCCCGTAGTACCTTTAGATTGACAAAATCGTTCGAATTTTTTTTTCGTTCAATAAGGCTTTGCAGCGATGTTGTGCAATCGGACACTTGCAGCGCAACACGAATATGATGATTATAAGCCCGTAGTACACTTAGGTTGATAAAATTGGTTAAATTTTGTTTTCGTTCAATAAGGCTTTGTAGCGATGTTGCACAATCGGAAACTTCCTGCGCAACACGAATGTGATGATTATAAGCCCGTAGTACCCTTAGGTTGAAAAAATCGGTCGAATTTGTTTTTCGTGCAATAAGGCTTTGTAGCGATGTCTCGCAATCGGACACTTGCAGCGCAACACGAATATGATGATTATAAGCCCGTAGTACCTTTAGGTTGAAAAAATCGGTCGAATTTTGTTTTTCGTTCAATAAGGCTTTGTAGCGATGTCTCGCAATCGGACACTTGCAGCGCAACACGAATATGATGATTATAAGCCCGTAGTACACTTAGGTTGATAAAATTGGTTAAATTTTGTTTTCGTTCAATAAGGCTTTGTAGCGATGTTGCACAATCGGAAACTTCCTGCGCAACACGAATGTGATGATTATAAGCCCGTAGTACCCTTAGGTTGAAAAAATCGGTCGAATTTGTTTTTCGTTCAATAAGGCTTTGCAGTGATGTTGTGCAATCGGACACTTGCAGCGCAAGACGAATATGATGATTAAAACCCCTTAGTACCCTTAGGTTGAGAAAATTGGCTAAATTTTTTTTTCGTTCAATAAGGCTTTGTAGCGATGTTGCACAATCGGAAACTTCCCGCGCAACACGAATATGATGATTATAAGCCCGTAGTACCTTTAGATTGACAAAATCGTTCGAATTTTTTTTTCGTTCAATAAGGCTTTGCAGCGATGTTGTGCAATCGGACACTTGCAGCGCAACACGAATATGATGATTATAAGCCCGTAGTACACTTAGGTTGATAAAATTGGTTAAATTTTGTTTTCGTTCAATAAGGCTTTGTAGCGATGTTGCACAATCGGAAACTTCCTGCGCAACACGAATGTGATGATTATAAGCCCGTAGTACCCTTAGGTTGAAAAAATCGGTCGAATTTGTTTTTCGTGCAATAAGGCTTTGTAGCGATGTCTCGCAATCGGACACTTGCAGCGCAACACGAATATGATGATTATAAGCCCGTAGTACCTTTAGGTTGAAAAAATCGGTCGAATTTTGTTTTCGTTCAATAAGGCTTTGCAGCGATGTTGTGCAATCGGACACTTGCAGCGCAACACGAATATGATGATTATATGCCCGTAGTACCGTTTGGTTGACAAAATCGGTCGAATTTGTTTTTCATTCAATAAGGCTTTGTAGCGACGTCTCGCAATCGGACACTTGCAGCGCAACACGAATATGATGATTATAAGCCTGTAGTACCCTTAGGTTGAGAAAATTGGTTAAATTTTTGTTTCGTTCAATAAGGCTTTGTAGCGATGTTGCACAATCGGAAACTTCCCGCGCAACACGAATATGATGATTATAAGCCCGTAGTACCCTTAGGTTGAAAAAATCGGTCGAATTTGTTTTTCGTTCAATAAGGCTTTGCAGCGATGTTGTGCAATCGGACACTTGCAGCGCAAGACGAATATGATGATTAAAACCCCTTAGTACCCTTAGGTTGAGAAAATTGGCTAAATTTTTTTTTCGTTCAATAAGGCTTTGTAGCGATGTTGCACAATCGGAAACTTCCCGCGCAACACGAATATGATGATTATAAGCCCGTAGTACCTTTAGATTGACAAAATCGTTCGAATTTTTTTTTCGTTCAATAAGGCTTTGCAGCGATGTTGTGCAATCGGACACTTGCAGCGCAACACGAATATGATGATTATAAGCCCGTAGTACACTTAGGTTGATAAAATTGGTTAAATTTTGTTTTCGTTCAATAAGGCTTTGTAGCGATGTTGCACAATCGGAAACTTCCTGCGCAACACGAATGTGATGATTATAAGCCCGTAGTACCCTTAGGTTGAAAAAATCGGTCGAATTTGTTTTTCGTGCAATAAGGCTTTGTAGCGATGTCTCGCAATCGGACACTTGCAGCGCAACACGAATATGATGATTATAAGCCCGTAGTACCTTTAGGTTGAAAAAATCGGTCGAATTTTGTTTTCGTTCAATAAGGCTTTGCAGCGATGTTGTGCAATCGGACACTTGCAGCGCAACACGAATATGATGATTATATGCCCGTAGTACCGTTTGATTGACAAAATCGGTCGAATTTGTTTTTCATTCAATAAGGCTTTGTAGCGACGTCTCGCAATCGGACACTTGCAGCGCAACACGAATATGATGATTATAAGCCTGTAGTACCCTTAGGTTGAGAAAATTGGTTAAATTTTTGTTTCGTTCAATAAGGCTTTGTAGCGATGTTGCACAATCGGAAACTTCCCGCGCAACACGAATATGATGATTATAAGCCCGTAGTACCCTTAGGTTGAAAAAATCGGTCGAATTTGTTTTTCGTTCAATAAGGCTTTGCAGCGATGTTGTGCAATCGGACACTTGCAGCGCAAGACGAATATGATGATTAAAACCCCTAAGTACCCTTAGGTTGAGAAAATTGGCTAAATTTTTTTTTCGTTCAATAAGGCTTTGTAGCGATGTTGCACAATCGGAAACTTCCCGCGCAACATGAATATGATGATTATAAGCCCGTAGTACCTTTAGATTGACAAAATCGTTCGAATTTTTTTTTCGTTCAATAAGGCTTTGCAGCGATGTTGTGCAATCGGACACTTGCAGCGCAACACGAATATGATGATTATAAGCCCGTAGTACACTTAGGTTGATAAAATTGGTTAAATTTTGTTTTCGTTCAATAAGGCTTTGTAGCGATGTTGCACAATCGGAAACTTCCTGCGCAACACGAATGTGATGATTATAAGCCCGTAGTACCCTTAGGTTGAAAAAATCAGTCGAATTTGTTTTTCGTGCAATAAGGCTTTGTAGCGATGTCTCGCAATCGGACACTTGCAGCGCAACACGAATATGATGATTATACGCCCGTAGTACCCTTAGGTTGAGAAAATTGGTTAAATTTTTGTTTCGTTCAATAAGGCTTTGTAGCGATGTTGCACAATCGGAAACTTCCCGCGCAACACGAATATGATGATTAAAACCCCTTAGTACCCTTAGGTTGAGAAAATTGGTTAAATTTTGTTTTCGTTCAATAAGGCTTTGTAGCGATGTTGCACAATCGGAAACTTCCCGCGCAACACGAATATGATGATTATAAGCCCGTAGTACCTTTAGGTTGAAAAAATCGGTCGAATTTTGTTTTCGTTCAATAAGGCTTTGCAGCGATGTTGTGCAATCGGACACTTGCAGCGCAACACGAATATGATGATTATATGCCCGTAGTACCGTTTGGTTGACAAAATCGGTCGAATTTGTTTTTCGTTCAGTAAGGCTTTGTAGCGACGTCTCGCAATCGGACACTTGCAGCGCAACACGAATATGATGGTTATAAGCCCGTAGTACCCTTAGGTTGAGAAAATTGGTTAAATTTTTGTTTCGTTCAATAAGGCTTTGTAGCGATGTTGCACAATCGGAAACTTCCCGCGCAACACGAATATGATGATTATAAGCCCGTAGTACCTTTAGGTTGACAAAAACGGTCGATTTTTTTTTTCGTTCAATAAGGCTTTGCAGCGATGATGTGCAATCGGACACTTGCAGCGTAACACGAATATGATGATTAAAACCCCTTAGTACCCTTAGGTTGAGAAAATTGGTTAAATTTTGTTTTCGTTCAATAAGGCTTTGTAGCGATGTTGCACAATCGGAAACTTCCCGCGCAACACGAATATGATGATTATAAGCCCGTAGTACCCTTAGGTTGAAAAAATCGGTCGAATTTGTTTTTCGTTCAATAAGGCTTTGCAGCGATGTTGTGTAATCGGACACTTGCAGCGCAACACGAATATGATGATTAAAACCCCTTGGTACCCTTAGGTTGAGAAAATTGGTTAAATTTTTTTTTCGTTCAATAAGGCTTTGTAGCGATGTTGCACAATCGGAAACTTCCCGCGCAACACGAATATGATGATTATAAGCCCATAGTACCTTTAGGTTGAAAAAATCGGTCGAATTTTGTTTTCGTTCAATAAGGCTTTGCAGCGATGTTGTGCAATCGGACACTTGCAGCGCAACACGAATATGATGATTATAAGCCCGTAGTACCGTTTGGTTGACAAAATCGGTCGAAATTTTGTTTCGTCCAATAAGGCCCTGTAGCGATGTGTCGCAATCGGACACTTGCAGCGCAACACGAATATGATGATTATAAGGCCGTAGTACCCTTAGGTTGATAAAATTGGTTAAATTTTGTTTTCGTTCAATAAGGCTTCGTAGCGATGTTGCACAATCGGAAACTTCCTGCGCAACACGAATATGATGATTATAAGCCCGTAGTACCCTTAGGTTGAA
This sequence comes from Netelia virgata, assembly GCA_951802705.1. Classification (NCBI taxonomy): domain Eukaryota; kingdom Metazoa; phylum Arthropoda; class Insecta; order Hymenoptera; family Ichneumonidae; genus Netelia; species Netelia virgata. Next base: position 16,905,757 of record OX637866.1, read on the forward strand.
AAAATCGGTCGAATTTGTTTTTCGTTCAATAAGGCTTTGTAGCGATGTCTCGCAATCGGACACTTGCAGCGCAACACGAATATGATGATTATAAGCCCGTAGTACCCTTAGGTTGAGAAAATTGGTTAAATTTTTGTTTCGTTCAATAAGGCTTTGTAGCGATGTTGCACAATCGGAAACTTCCCGCGCAACACGAATATGATGATTATAAGCCCGTAGTACCCTTAGGTTGAAAAAATCGGTCGAATTTGTTTTTCGTTCAATAAGGCTTTGCAGTGATGTTGTACAATCGGACACTTGCAGCGTTACATCAATATGATGATTAAAACCCCTTAGTACCCTTAGGTTGAGAAAATTGGTTAAATTTTGTTTTCGTTCAATAAGGCTTTGTAGCGATGTTGCACAATCGGAAACTTCCCGCGCAACACGAATATGATGATTATAAGCCCGTAGTACCTTTAGGTTGAAAAAATCGGTCGAATTTTTGTTTCGTTCAATAAGGCTTTGCAGCGATGTTGTGCAATCGGACACTTGCAGCGCAACACGAATATGATGATTATAAGCCCGTAGTACCCTTAGGTTGAGAAAATTGGTTAAATTTTTGTTTCGTTCAATAAGGCTTTGTAGCGATGTTGCACAATCGGAAACTTCCCGCGCAACACGAATATGATGATTATAAGCCCGTAGTACCTTTAGGTTGACAAAATCGGTCGAATTTTTTTTTCGTTCAATAAGGCTTTGCAGCGATGTTGTGCAATCGGACACTTGCATGGCTCCACGAATATGATGATTATAAGCCCGTAGTACCCTTAGGTTGAAAAAATCGGTCGGATTTGTTTTTCGTTCAATAAGGCTTGGTAGTGATGTCTCGCAATCGGACACTTGCAGCGCAACACGAATATGATGATTATAAGCCCGTAGTACCCTTAGGTTGAGAAAATTGGTTAAATTTTTGCTTCGTTCAATAAGGCTTTGTAGCGATGTTGCACAATCGGAAACTTCCCGCGCAACACGAATATGATGATTATAAGCCCGTAGTACCCTTAGGTTGAAAAAATCGGTCGAATTTGTTTTTCGTTCAATAAGGCTTTGCAGCGATGTTGTGCAATCGGACACTTGCAGCGCAACACGAATATGATGATTAAAACCCCTTAGTACCCTTAGGTTGAGAAAATTGGTTAAATTTTTTTTTCGTTCAATAAGGCTTTGTAGCGATGTTGCACAATCGGAAACTTCCCGCGCAACACGAATATGATGATTATAAGCCCGTAGTACCGTTTGGTTGACAAAATCGGTCGAAATTTTGTTTCGTCCAATAAGGCCCTGTAGCGATGTGTCGCAATCGGCCACTTGCAGCGCAACACGAATATGATGATTATAAGCCCGTAGTACCCTTAGGTTGATAAAATTGGTTAAATTTTGTTTTCGTTCAATAAGGCTTCGTAGCGATGTTGCACAATCGGAAACTTCCTGCGCAACACGAATATGATGATTATAAGCCCGTAGTACCCTTAGGTTGAAAAAATCGGTCGAATTTGTTTTTCGTTCAATAAGGCTTTGTAGCGATGTCTCGCAATCGGACACTTGCAGCGCAACACGAATATGATGATTATAAGCCCGTAGTACCCTTAGGTTGAGAAAATTGGTTAAATTTTTGTTTCGTTCAATAAGGCTTTGTAGCGATGTTGCACAATCGGAAACTTCCCGCGCAACACGAATATGATGATTATAAGCCCGTAGTACCCTTAGGTTGAAAAAATCGGTCGAATTTGTTTTTCGTTCAATAAGGCTTTGCAGTGATGTTGTACAATCGGACACTTGCAGCGTAACATCAATATGATGATTAAAACCCCTTAGTACCCTTAGGTTGAGAAAATTGGTTAAATTTTGTTTTCGTTCAATAAGGCTTTGTAGCGATGTTGCACAATCGGAAACTTCCCGCGCAACACGAATATGATGATTATAAGCCCGTAGTACCTTTAGGTTGACAAAATCGGTCGAATTTTTTTTTCGTTCAATAAGGCTTTGCAGCGATGTTGTGCAATCGGACACTTGCATGGCTCCACGAATATGATGATTATAAGCCCGTAGTACCCTTAGGTTGAAAAAATCGGTCGGATTTGTTTTTCGTTCAATAAGGCTTGGTAGTGATGTCTCGCAATCGGACACTTGCAGCGCAACACGAATATGATGATTATAAGCCCGTAGTACCCTTAGGTTGAGAAAATTGGTTAAATTTTTGCTTCGTTCAATAAGGCTTTGTAGCGATGTTGCACAATCGGAAACTTCCCGCGCAACACGAATATGATGATTATAAGCCCGTAGTACCCTTAGGTTGAAAAAATCGGTCGAATTTGTTTTTCGTTCAATAAGGCTTTGCAGCGATGTTGTGCAATCGGACACTTGCAGCGCAACACGAATATGATGATTAAAACCCCTTAGTACCCTTAGGTTGAGAAAATTGGTTAAATTTTTTTTTCGTTCAATAAGGCTTTGTAGCGATGTTGCACAATCGGAAACTTCCCGCGCAACACGAATATGATGATTATAAGCCCATAGTACCTTTAGGTTGAAAAAATCGGTCGAATTTTGTTTTCGTTCAATAAGGCTTTGCAGCGATGTTGTGCAATCGGACACTTGCAGCGCAACACGAATATGATGATTATAAGCCCGTAGTACCGTTTGGTTGACAAAATCGGTCGAAATTTTGTTTCGTCCAATAAGGCCCTGTAGCGATGTGTCGCAATCGGCCACTTGCAGCGCAACACGAATATGATGATTATAAGCCCGTAGTACCCTTAGGTTGATAAAATTGGTTAAATTTTGTTTTCGTTCAATAAGGCTTCGTAGCGATGTTGCACAATCGGAAACTTCCTGCGCAACACGAATATGATGATTATAAGCCCGTAGTACCCTTAGGTTGAAAAAATCGGTCGAATTTGTTTTTCGTTCAATAAGGCTTTGTAGCGATGTCTCGCAATCGGACACTTGCAGCGCAACACGAATATGATGATTATAAGCCCGTAGTACCCTTAGGTTGAGAAAATTGGTTAAATTTTTGTTTCGTTCAATAAGGCTTTGTAGCGATGTTGCACAATCGGAAACTTCCCGCGCAACACGAATATGATGATTATAAGCCCGTAGTACCCTTAGGTTGAAAAAATCGGTCGAATTTGTTTTTCGTTCAATAAGGCTTTGCAGTGATGTACAATCGGACACTTGCAGCGTAACATCAATATGATGATTAAAACCCCTTAGTACCCTTAGGTTGAGAAAATTGGTTAAATTTTGTTTTCGTTCAATAAGGCTTTGTAGCGATGTTGCACAATCGGAAACTTCCCGCGCAACACGAATATGATGATTATAAGCCCGTAGTACCTTTAGGTTGAAAAAATCGGTCGAATTTTTGTTTCGTTCAATAAGGCTTTGCAGCGATGTTGTGCAATCGGACACTTGCAGCGCAACACGAATATGATGATTATAAGCCCGTAGTACCCTTAGGTTGAGAAAATTGGTTAAATTTTTGTTTCGTTCAATAAGGCTTTGTAGCGATGTTGCACAATCGGAAACTTCCCGCGCAACACGAATATGATGATTATAAGCCCGTAGTACCCTTAGGTTGAAAAAATCGGTCGAATTTGTTTTTCGTTCAATAAGGCTTTGCAGTGATGTTGTACAATCGGACACTTGCAGCGTAACACGAATATGATGATTAAAACCCCTTAGTACCCTTAGGTTGAGAAAATTGGTTAAATTTTTGTTTCGTTCAATAAGGCTTTGTAGCGATGTTGCACAATCGGAAACTTCCCGCGCAACACGAATATGATGATTATAAGCCCGTAGTACCCTTAGGTTGAAAAAATCGGTCGAATTTGTTTTTCGTTCAATAAGGCTTTGCAGCGATGTTGTGCAATCGGACACTTGCAGCGCAACACGAATATGATGATTATATGCCCGTAGTACCGTTTGGTTGACAAAATCGATCGAATTTGTTTTTCGTTCAATAAGGCTTTGTAGCGACGTCTCGCAATCGGACACTTGCAGCGCAACACGAATATGATGATTATAAGCCCGTAGTACCCTTAGGTTGAGAAAACTGGTTAAATTTTTGTTTCGTTCAATAAGGCTTTGTAGCGATGTTGCACAATCGGAAACTTCCCGCGCAACACGAATATGATGATTATAAGCCCGTCGTACCCTTAGGTTGAAAAAATCGGTCGAATTTGTTTTTCGTTCAATAAGGCTTTGCAGTGATGTTGTACAATCGGACACTTGCAGCGTAACACGAATATGATGATTAAAACCCCTTAGTACCCTTAGGTTGAGAAAATTGGTTAAATTTTGTTTTCGTTCAATAAGGCTTTGTAGCGATGTTGCACAATCGGAAACTTCCCGCGCAACACGAATATGATGATTATAAGCCCGTAGTACCTTTAGGTTGAAAAAATCGGTCGAATTTTTTTTTCGTTCAATAAGGCTTTGCAGCGATGTTGTGCAATCGGGCACTTGCAGCGCAACACGAATATGATGATTATATGCCCGTAGTACCGTTTGGTTGACAAAATCGGTCGAAATTTTGTTTCGTCGAATAAGGCCCTGTAGCGATGTGTCGCAATCGGACACTTGCAGCGCAACACGAATATGATGATTATAAGCCCCTTAGTACCCTTAGGTTGAGAAAATTGGTTAAATTTTGTTTTCGTTCAATAAGGCTTTGTAGCGATGTTGCACAATCGGAAACTTCCCGCGCAACACGAATATGATGATTATAAGCCCGTAGTACCTTCAGGTTGAAAAAATCGGTCGAATTTTTGTTTCGTTCAATAAGGCTTTGCAGCGATGTTGTGCAATCGGACACTTGCAGCGCAACACGAATATGATGATTATATGCCCGTAGTACCGTTTGGTTGACAAAATCGGTCGAAATTTTGTTTCGTCCAATAAGGCCCTGTAGCGATGTGTCGCAATCGGACACTTGCAGCGCAACACGAATATGATGATTATAAGCCCGTAGTACCCTTAGGTTGAAAAAATCGGTCGAATTTGTTTTTCGATCAATAAGGCTTTGCAGTGATGTTGTACAATCGGACACTTGCAGCGTAACACGAATATGATGATTAAAACCCCTTAGTACCCTTAGGTTGAGAAAATTGGTTAAATTTTGTTTTCGTTCAATAAGGCTTTGTAGCGATGTTGCACAATCGGAAACTTCCCGCGCAACACGAATATGATGATTATAAGCCCGTAGTACCCTTAGGTTGAAAAAATCGGTCGAATTTGTTTTTCGTTCAATAAGGCTTTGCAGCGATGTTGTGCAATCGGACACTTGCAGCGCAACACGAATATGATGATTAAAACCCCTTAGTACCCTTAGGTTGAGAAAATTGGTTAAATTTTTGTTTCGTTCAATAAGGCTTTGTAGCGATGTTGCACAATCGGAAACTTCCCGCGCAACACGAATATGATGATTATAAGCCCGTAGTACCCTTAGGTTGAAAAAATCGGTCGAATTTGTTTTTCGTTCAATAAGGCTTTGCAGTGATGTTGTACAATCGGACACTTGCAGCGTAACACGAATATGATGATTAAAACCCCTTAGTACCCTTAGGTTGAGAAAATTGGTTAAATTTTGTTTTCGTTCAATAAGGCTTTGTAGCGATGTTGCACAATCGGAAACTTCCCGCGCAACACGAATATGATGATTATAAGCCCGTAGTACCTTTAGGTTGAAAAAATCGGTCGAATTTTTGTTTCGTTCAATAAGGCTTTGCAGCGATGTTGTGCAATCGGACACTTGCAGCGCAACACGAATATGATGATTATATGCCCGTAGTACCGTTTGGTTGACAAAATCGGTCGAATTTGTTTTTCGTTCAATAAGGCTTTGTAGCGACGTCTCGCAATCGGACACTTGCAGCGCAACACGAATATGATGATTATAAGCCCGTAGTACCCTTAGGTTGAGAAAATCGGTCGAATTTGTTTTTCGTTCAATAAGGCTTTGCAGTGATGTTGTACAATCGGACACTTGCAGCGTAACACGAATATGATGATTACAACCCCTTAGTACCCTTAGGTTGAGAAAATTGGTTAAATTTTGTTTTCGTTCAATAAGGCTTTGTAGCGATGTTGCACAATCGGAAACTTCCCGCGCAACACGAATATGATGATTATAAGCCCGTAGTACCCTTAGGTTGAGAAAATTGGTTAAATTTTGTTTTCGTTCAATAAGGCTTTGTAGCGATGTTGCACAATCGGAAACTTCCCGCGCAACACGAATATGATGATTATAAGCCCGTAGTACCCTTAGGTTGAAAAAATCAGTCGAATTTGTTTTTCGTTCAATAAGGCTTTGCAGCGATGTTGTGCAATCGGACACTTGCAGCGCAACACGAATATGATGATTAAAACCCCTTAGTACCCTTAGGTTGAGAAAATTGGTTAAATTTTTTTTTCGTTCAATAAGGCTTTGTAGCGATGTTGCACAATCGGAAACTTCCCGCGCAACACGAATATGATGATTATAAGCCCGTAGTACCCTTAGGTTGAAAAAATCGGTCGAATTTGTTTTTCGTTCAATAAGGCTTTGCAGTGATGTTGTACAATCGGACACTTGCAGCGTAACACGAATATGATGATTAAAACCCCTTAGTACCCTTAGGTTGAGAAAATTGGTTAAATTTTTGTTTCGTTCAATAAGGCTTTGTAGCGATGTTGCACAATCGGAAACTTCCCGCGCAACACGAATATGATGATTATAAGCCCGTAGTACCCTTAGGTTGAAAAAATCGGTCGAATTTGTTTTTCGTTCAATAAGGCTTTGCAGCGATGTTGTGCAATCGGACACTTGCAGCGCAACACGAATATGATGATTATATGCCCGTAGTACCGTTTGGTTGACAAAATCGATCGAATTTGTTTTTCGTTCAATAAGGCTTTGTAGCGACGTCTCGCAATCGGACACTTGCAGCGCAACACGAATATGATGATTATAAGCCCGTAGTACCCTTAGGTTGAGAAAACTGGTTAAATTTTTGTTTCGTTCAATAAGGCTTTGTAGCGATGTTGCACAATCGGAAACTTCCCGCGCAACACGAATATGATGATTATAAGCCCGTCGTACCCTTAGGTTGAAAAAATCGGTCGAATTTGTTTTTCGTTCAATAAGGCTTTGCAGTGATGTTGTACAATCGGACACTTGCAGCGTAACACGAATATGATGATTAAAACCCCTTAGTACCCTTAGGTTGAGAAAATTGGTTAAATTTTGTTTTCGTTCAATAAGGCTTTGTAGCGATGTTGCACAATCGGAAACTTCCCGCGCAACACGAATATGATGATTATAAGCCCGTAGTACCTTTAGGTTGAAAAAATCGGTCGAATTTTTTTTTCGTTCAATAAGGCTTTGCAGCGATGTTGTGCAATCGGGCACTTGCAGCGCAACACGAATATGATGATTATATGCCCGTAGTACCGTTTGGTTGACAAAATCGGTCGAAATTTTGTTTCGTCGAATAAGGCCCTGTAGCGATGTGTCGCAATCGGACACTTGCAGCGCAACACGAATATGATGATTATAAGCCCCTTAGTACCCTTAGGTTGAGAAAATTGGTTAAATTTTGTTTTCGTTCAATAAGGCTTTGTAGCGATGTTGCACAATCGGAAACTTCCCGCGCAACACGAATATGATGATTATAAGCCCGTAGTACCTTCAGGTTGAAAAAATCGGTCGAATTTTTGTTTCGTTCAATAAGGCTTTGCAGCGATGTTGTGCAATCGGACACTTGCAGCGCAACACGAATATGATGATTATATGCCCGTAGTACCGTTTGGTTGACAAAATCGGTCGAAATTTTGTTTCGTCCAATAAGGCCCTGTAGCGATGTGTCGCAATCGGACACTTGCAGCGCAACACGAATATGATGATTATAAGCCCGTAGTACCCTTAGGTTGAAAAAATCGGTCGAATTTGTTTTTCGATGAATAAGGCTTTGCAGTGATGTTGTACAATCGGACACTTGCAGCGTAACACGAATATGATGATTAAAACCCCTTAGTACCCTTAGGTTGAGAAAATTGGTTAAATTTTGTTTTCGTTCAATAAGGCTTTGTAGCGATGTTGCACAATCGGAAACTTCCCGCGCAACACGAATATGATGATTATAAGCCCGTAGTACCCTTAGGTTGAAAAAATCGGTCGAATTTGTTTTTCGTTCAATAAGGCTTTGCAGCGATGTTGTGCAATCGGACACTTGCAGCGCAACACGAATATGATGATTAAAACCCCTTAGTACCCTTAGGTTGAGAAAATTGGTTAAATTTTTGTTTCGTTCAATAAGGCTTTGTAGCGATGTTGCACAATCGGAAACTTCCCGCGCAACACGAATATGATGATTATAAGCCCGTAGTACCCTTAGGTTGAAAAAATCGGTCGAATTTGTTTTTCGTTCAATAAGGCTTTGCAGTGATGTTGTACAATCGGACACTTGCAGCGTAACACGAATATGATGATTAAAACCCCTTAGTACCCTTAGGTTGAGAAAATTGGTTAAATTTTTGTTTCGTTCAATAAGGCTTTGTAGCGATGTTGCACAATCGGAAACTTCCCGCGCAACACGAATATGATGATTATAAGCCCGTAGTACCCTTAGGTTGAAAAAATCGGTCGAATTTGTTTTTCGTTCAATAAGGCTTTGCAGCGATGTTGTGCAATCGGACACTTGCAGCGCAACACGAATATGATGATTAAAACCCCTTAGTACCCTTAGGTTGAGAAAATTGGTTAAATTTTGTTTTCGTTCAATAAGGCTTTGTAGCGATGTTGCACAATCGGAAACTTCCCGCGCAACACGAATATGATGATTATAAGCCCGTAGTACCCTTAGGTTGAGAAAATTGGTTAAATTTTGTTTTCGTTCAATAAGGCTTTGTAGCGATGTTGCACAATCGGAAACTTCCCGCGCAACACGAATATGATGATTATAAGCCCGTAGTACCCTTAGGTTGAAAAAATCAGTCGAATTTGTTTTTCGTTCAATAAGGCTTTGCAGCGATGTTGTGCAATCGGACACTTGCAGCGCAACACGAATATGATGATTAAAACCCCTTAGTACCCTTAGGTTGAGAAAATTGGTTAAATTTTTTTTTCGTTCAATAAGGCTTTGTAGCGATGTTGCACAATCGGAAACTTCCCGCGCAACACGAATATGATGATTATAAGCCCATAGTACCTTTAGGTTGAAAAAATCGGTCGAATTTGTTTTTCGTTCAATAAGGCTTTGCAGCGATGTTGTGCAATCGGACACTTGCAGCGCAACACGAATATGATGATTATATGCCCGTAGTACCGTTTGGTTGACAAAATCGGTCGTAATTTTGTTTCGTCCAATAAGGCCCTGTAGCGATGTGTCGCAATCGGCCACTTGCAGCGCAACACGAATATGATGATTATAAGCCCGTAGTACCCTTAGGTTGATAAAATTGGTTAAATTTTGTTTTCGTTCAATAAGGCTTTGTAGCGATGTTGCACAATCGGAAACTTCCTGCGCAACACGAATATGATGATTATAAGCCCGTAGTACCCTTAGGTTGAAAAAATCGGTCGAATTTGTTTTCCGTTCAATAAGGCTTTGTAGCGATGTCTCGCAATCGGACACTTGCAGCGCAACACGAATATCATGATTATAAGCCCGTAGTACCCTTAGGTTGAGAAAATTGGTTAAATTTTTGTTTCGTTCAATAAGGCTTTGTAGCGATGTTGCACAATCGGAAACTTCCCGCGCAACACGAATATGATGATTATAAGCCCGTAGTACCCTTAGGTTGAAAAAATCGGTCGAATTTGTTTTTCGTTCAATAAGGCTTTGCAGCGATGTTGTGCAATCGGACACTTGCAGCGCAACACGAATATGATGATTAAAACCCCTTAGTACCCTTAGGTTGAGAAAATTGGTTAAATTTTTGTTTCGTTCAATAAGGCTTTGTAGCGATGTTGCACAATCGGAAACTTCCCGCGCAACACGAATATTATGATTATAAGCCCGTAGTACCCTTAGGTTGAAAAAATCGGTCGAATTTATTTTTCGTTCAATAAGGCTTTGCAGTGATGTTGTACAATCGGACACTTGCAGCGTAACACGAATATGATGATTAAAACCCCTTAGTACCCTTACGTTGAGAAAATTGGTTAAATTTTGTTTTCGTTCAATAAGGCTTTGTAGCGATGTTGCACAATCGGAAACTTCCCGCGCAACACGAATATGATGATTATAAGCCCGTAGTACCTTTAGGTTGAAAAAATCGGTCGAATTTTTGTTTCGTTCAATAAGGCTTTGCAGCGATGTTGTGCAATCGGACACTTGCAGCGCAACACGAATTTGATGATTATATGCCCGTAGTACCGTTTGGTTGATAAAATCGGTCGAAATTTTGTTTCGTCCAATAAGGCCCTGTAGCGATGTGTCGCAATCGGACACTTGCAGCGCAACACGAATATGATGATTATAAGCCCGTAGTACCCTTAGGTTGATAAAATTGGTTAAATTTTGTTTTCGTTCAATAAGGCTTTGCAGCGATGTTGTGCAATCGGACACTTGCAGCGCAACACGAATATGATGATTATATGCCCGTAGTACCGTTTGGTTGACAAAATCGGTCGAATTTGTTTTTCGTTCAATAAGGCTTTGTAGCGACGTCTCGCAATCGGACACTTGCAGCGCAACACGAATATGATGATTATAAGCCCGTAGTACCCTTAGGTTGAGAAAATCGGTCGAATTTTTGTTTCGTTCAATAAGGCTTTGCAGCGATGTTGTGCAATCGGACACTTGCAGCGCAACACGAATATGATGATTATATGCCCGTAGTACCGTTTGGTTGACAAAATCGGTCGAAATTTTGTTTCGTCCAATAAGGCCCTGTAGCGATGTGTCGCAATCGGACACTTGCAGCGCAACACGAATATGATGATTATAAGCCCGTAGTACCCTTAGGTTGAAAAAATCGGTCGAATTTGTTTTTCGTTCAATAAGGCTTTGCAGTGATGTTGTACAATCGGACACTTGCAGCGTAACACGAATATGATGATTACAACCCCTTAGTACCCTTAGGTTGAGAAAATTGGTTAAATTTTGTTTTCGTTCAATAAGGCTTTGTAGCGATGTTGCACAATCGGAACCTTCCCGCGCAACACGAATATGATGATTATAAGCCCGTAGTACCCTTAGGTTGAAAAAATCGGTCGAATTTGTTTTTCGTTCAATAAGGCTTTGCAGCGATGTTGTGCAATCGGACACTTGCAGCGCAACACGAATATGATGATTAAAACCCCTTAGTACCCTTAGGTTGAGAAAATTGGTTACATTTTTGTTTCGTTCAATAAGGCTTTGTAGCGATGTTGCACAATCGGAAACTTCCCGCGCAACACGAATATGATGATTATAAGCCCGTAGTACCTTTAGGTTGAAAAAATCGGTCGAATTTTTGTTTCGTTCAATAAGGCTTTGCAGCGATGTTGTGCAATCGGACACTTGCAGCGCAACACGAATATGATGATTATATGCCCGTAGTACCGTTTGGTTGACAAAATCGGTCGAAATTTTGTTTCGTCCAATAAGGCCCTGTACCGATGTGTCGCAATCGGACACTTGCAGCGCAACACGAATATGATGATTATAAGCCCGTAGTACCCTTAGGTTGAGAAAATTGGTTAAATTTTTGTTTCGTTCAATAAGGCTTTGTAGCGATGTTGCACAATCGGAAACTTCCCGCGCAACACGAATATGATGATTATAAGCCCGTCGTACCCATAGGTTGAAAAAATCGGTCGAATTTGTTTTTCGTTCAATAAGGCTTTGCAGTGATGTTGTACAATCGGACACTTGCAGCGTAACACGAATATGATGATTAAAACCCCTTAGTACCCTTAGGTTGAGAAAATTGGTTAAATTTTGTTTTCGTTCAATAAGGCTTTGTAGCGATGTTGCACAATCGGAAACTTCCCGCGCAACACGAATATGATGATTATAAGCCCGTAGTACCCTTAGGTTGAAAAAATCGGTCGAATTTGTTTTTCGTTCAATAAGGCTTTGCAGCGATGTTGTGCAATCGGACACTTGCAGCGCAACACGAATATGATGATTAAAACCCCTTAGTACCCTTAGGTTGAGAAAATTGGTTAAATTTTTTTTTCGTTCAATAAGGCTTTGTAGCGATGTTGCACAATCGGAAACTTCCCGCGCAACACGAATATGATGATTATAAGCCCATAGTACCTTTAGGTTGAAAAAATCGGTCGAATTTTGTTTTCGTTCAATAAGGCTTTGCAGCGATGTTGTGCAATCGGACACTTGCAGCGCAACACGAATATGATGATTATATGCCCGTAGTACCGTTTGGTTGACAAAATCGGTCGAAATTTTGTTTCGTCCAATAAGGCCCTGTAGCGATGTGTCGCAATCGGACACTTGCAGCGCAACACGAATATGATGATTATAAGCCCGTAGTACCCTTAGGTTGATTAATTGGTTAAATTTTGTTTTCGTTCAATAAGGCTTTGTAGCGATGTTGCACAATCGGAAACTTCCTGCGCAACACGAATATGATGATTATAAGCCCGTAGTACCCTTAGGTTGAAAAAATCGGTCGAATTTGTTTTTCGTTCAATAAGGCTTTGCAGCGATGTTGTGCAATCGGACACTTGCAGCGCAACACGAATATGATGATTATATGCCCGTAGTACCGTTTGGTTGACAAAATCGGTCGTAATTTTGTTTCGTCCAATAAGGCCCTGTAGCGATGTGTCGCAATCGGCCACTTGCAGCGCAACACGAATATGATGATTATAAGCCCGTAGTACCCTTAGGTTGATAAAATTGGTTAAATTTTGTTTTCGTTCAATAAGGCTTTGTAGCGATGTTGCACAATCGGAAACTTCCTGCGCAACACGAATATGATGATTATAAGCCCGTAGTACCCTTAGGTTGAAAAAATCGGTCGAATTTGTTTTCCGTTCAATAAGGCTTTGTAGCGATGTCTCGCAATCGGACACTTGCAGCGCAACACGAATATCATGATTATAAGCCCGTAGTACCCTTAGGTTGAGAAAATTGGTTAAATTTTTGTTTCGTTCAATAAGGCTTTGCAGTGATGTTGTACAATCGGACACTTGCAGCGTAACACGAATATGATGATTACAACCCCTTAGTACCCTTAGGTTGAGAAAATTGGTTAAATTTTGTTTTCGTTCAATAAGGCTTTGTAGCGATGTTGCACAATCGGAACCTTCCCGCGCAACACGAATATGATGATTATAAGCCCGTAGTACCCTTAGGTTGAAAAAATCGGTCGAATTTGTTTTTCGTTCAATAAGGCTTTGCAGCGATGTTGTGCAATCGGACACTTGCAGCGCAACACGAATATGATGATTAAAACCCCTTAGTACCCTTAGGTTGAGAAAATTGGTTACATTTTTGTTTCGTTCAATAAGGCTTTGTAGCGATGTTGCACAATCGGAAACTTCCCGCGCAACACGAATATGATGATTATAAGCCCGTAGTACCCTTAGGTTGAAAAAATCGGTCGAATTTGTTTTTCGTTCAATAAGGCTTTGCGGTGATGTTGTACAATCGGACACTTGCAGCGTAACACGAATATGATGATTAAAACCCCTTAGTACCCTTAGGTTGAGAAAATTGGTTAAATTTTGTTTTCGTTCAATAAGGCTTTGTAGCGATGTTGCACAATCGGAAACTTCCCGCGCAACACGAATATGATGATTATAAGCCCGTAGTACCTTTAGGTTGAAAAAATCGGTCGAATTTTTGTTTCGTTCAATAAGGCTTTGCAGCGATGTTGTGCAATCGGACACTTGCAGCGCAACACGAATATGATGATTATATGCCCGTAGTACCGTTTGGTTGACAAAATCGGTCGAAATTTTGTTTCGTCCAATAAGGCCCTGTAGCGATGTGTCGCAATCGGACACTTGCAGCGCAACACGAATATGATGATTATAAGCCCGTAGTACCCTTAGGTTGAGAAAATTGGTTAAATTTTTGTTTCGTTCAATAAGGCTTTGTAGCGATGTTGCACAATCGGAAACTTCCCGCGCAACACGAATATGATGATTATAAGCCCGTCGTACCCTTAGGTTGAAAAAATCGGTCGAATTTGTTTTTCGTTCAATAAGGCTTTGCAGTGATGTTGTACAATCGGACACTTGCAGCGTAACACGAATATGATGATTAAAACCCCTTAGTACCCTTAGGTTGAGAAAATTGGTTAAATATTGTTTTCGTTCAATAAGGCTTTGTAGCGATGTTGCACAATCGGAAACTTCCCGCGCAACACGAATATGATGATTATAAGCCCGTAGTACCCTTAGGTTGAAAAAATCGGTCGAATTTGTTTTTCGTTCAATAAGGCTTTGCAGCGATGTTGTGCAATCGGACACTTGCAGCGCAACACGAATATGATGATTAAAACCCCTTAGTACCCTTAGGTTGAGAAAATTGGTTAAATTTTTTTTTCGTTCAATAAGGCTTTGTAGCGATGTTGCACAATCGGAAACTTCCCGCGCAACACGAATATGATGATTATAAGCCCATAGTACCTTTAGGTTGAAAAAATCGGTCGAATTTTGTTTTCGTTCAATAAGGCTTTGCAGCGATGTTGTGCAATCGGACACTTGCAGCGCAACACGAATATGATGATTATATGCCCGTAGTACCGTTTGGTTGACAAAATCGGTCGTAATTTTGTTTCGTCCAATAAGGCCCTGTAGCGATGTGTCGCAATCGGCCACTTGCAGCGCAACACGAATATGATGATTATAAGCCCGTAGTACCCTTAGGTTGATAAAATTGGTTAAATTTTGTTTTCGTTCAATAAGGCTTTGTAGCGATGTTGCACAATCGGAAACTTCCTGCGCAACACGAATATGATGATTATAAGCCCGTAGTACCCTTAGGTTGAAAAAATCGGTCGAATTTGTTTTCCGTTCAATAAGGCTTTGTAGCGATGTCTCGCAATCGGACACTTGCAGCGCAACACGAATATCATGATTATAAGCCCGTAGTACCCTTAGGTTGAGAAAATTGGTTAAATTTTTGTTTCGTTCAATAAGGCTTTGTAGCGATGTTGCACAATCGGAAACTTCCCGCGCAACACGAATATGATGATTATAAGCCCGTAGTACCCTTAGGTTGAAAAAATCGGTCGAATTTGTTTTTCGTTCAATAAGGCTTTGCAGCGATGTTGTGCAATCGGACACTTGCAGCGCAACACGAATATGATGATTAAAACCCCTTAGTACCCTTAGGTTGAGAAAATTGGTTAAATTTTTGTTTCGTTCAATAAGGCTTTGTAGCGATGATGCACAATCGGAAACTTCCCGCGCAACACGAATATGATGATTATAAGCCCGTAGTACCCTTAGGTTGAAAAAATCGGTCGAATTTGTTTTTCGTTCAATAAGGCTTTGCAGTGATGTTGTACAATCGGACACTTGCAGCGTAACACGAATATGATGATTAAAACCCCTTAGTACCCTTAGGTTGAGAAAATTGGTTAAATTTTGTTTTCGTTCAATAAGGCTTTGCAGTGATGTTGTACAATCGGACACTTGCAGCGCAACACGAATTTGATGATTATATGCCCGTAGTACCGTTTGGTTGACAAAATCGGTCGAAATTTTGTTTCGTCCAATAAGGCCCTGTAGCGATGTGTCGCAATCGGACACTTGCAGCGCAACACGAATATGATGATTATAAGCCCGTAGTACCCTTAGGTTGATAAAATTGGTTAAATTTTGTTTTCGTTCAATAAGGCTTTGCAGCGATGTTGTGCAATCGGACACTTGCAGCGCAACACGAATATGATGATTATATGCCCTTAGTACCGTTTGGTTGACAAAATCGGTCGAATTTGTTTTTCGTTCAATAAGGCTTTGTAGCGACGTCTCGCAATCGGACACTTGCAGCGCAACACGAATATGATGATTATAAGCCCGTAGTACCCTTAGGTTGAGAAAATCGGTCGAATTTTTGTTTCGTTCAATAAGGCTTTGCAGCGATGTTGTGCAATCGGCCACTTGCAGCGCAACACGAATATGATGATTATATGCCCGTAGTACCGTTTGGTTGACAAAATCGGTCGAAATTTTGTTTCGTCCAATAAGGCCCTGTAGCGATGTGTCGCAATCGGACACTTGCAGCGCAACACGAATATGATGATTATAAGCCCGTAGTACCCTTAGGTTGAAAAAATCGGTCGAATTTGTTTTTCGTTCAATAAGGCTTTGCAGTGATGTTGTACAATCGGACACTTGCAGCGTAACACGAATATGATGATTACAACCCCTTAGTACCCTTAGGTTGAGAAAATTGGTTAAATTTTGTTTTCGTTCAATAAGGCTTTGTAGCGATGTTGCACAATCGGAAACTTCCCGCGCAACACGAATATGATGATTATAAGCCCGTAGTACCCTTAGGTTGAAAAAATCGGTCGAATTTGTTTTTCGTTCAATAAGGCTTTGCAGCGATGTTGTGCAATCGGACACTTGCAGCGCAACACGAATATGATGATTAAAACCCCTTAGTACCCTTAGGTTGAGAAAATTGGTTAAATTTTTGTTTCGTTCAATAAGGCTTTGTAGCGATGTTGCACAATCGGAAACTTCCCGCGCAACACGAATATGATGATTATAAGCCCGTAGTACCCTTAGGTTGAAAAATCGGTCGAATTTGTTTTTCGTTCAATAAGGCTTTGCAGTGATGTTGTACAATCGGACACTTGCAGCGTAACACGAATATGATGATTAAAACCCCTTAGTACCCTTAGGTTGAGAAAATTGGTTAAATTTTGTTTTCGTTCAATAAGGCTTTGTAGCGATGTTGCACAATCGGAAACTTCCCGCGCAACACGAATATGATGATTATAAGCCCGTAGTACCTTTAGGTTGAAAAAATCGGTCGAATTTTTGTTTCGTTCAATAAGGCTTTGCAGCGATGTTGTGCAATCGGACACTTGCAGCGCAACACGAATATGATGATTATATGCCCGTAGTACCGTTTGGTTGACAAAATCGGTCGAAATTTTGTTTCGTCCAATAAGGCCCTGTAGCGATGTGTCGCAATCGGACACTTGCAGCGCAACACGAATATGATGATTATAAGCCCGTAGTACCCTTATGTTGATAAAATTGGTTAAATTTTGTTTTCGTTCAATAAGGCTTTGCAGCGATGTTGTGCAATCGGACACTTGCAGCGCAACACGAATATGATGATTATATGCCCGTAGTACCGTTTGGTTGACAAAATCGGTCGAATTTGTTTTTCGTTCAATAAGGCTTTGTAGCGACGTCTCGCAATCGGACACTTGCAGCGCAACACGAATATGATGATTATAAGCCCGTAGTACCCTTAGGTTGAGAAAATTGGTTAAATTTTTGTTTCGTTCAATAAGGCTTTGTAGCGATGTTGCACAATCGGAAACTTCCCGCGCAACACGAATATGATGATTATAAGCCCGTAGTACCTTTAGGTTCACAAAATCGGTCGAATTTTTTTTTCGTTCAATAAGGCTTTGCAGCGATGTTGTGCAATCGGACACTTGCATGGCAACACGAATATGATGATTATAAGCCCGTAGTACCCTTAGGTTGAAAAAATCGGTCGGATTTGTTTTTCGTTCAATAAGGCTTTGTAGCGATGTCTCGCAATCGGACACTTGCAGCGCAACACGAATATGATGATTATAAGCCCGTAGTACCCTTAGGTTGAGAAAATTGGTTAAATTTTTGCTTCGTTCAATAAGGCTTTGTAGCGATGTTGCACAATCGGAAACTTCCCGCGCAACACGAATATGATGATTATAAGCCCGTAGTACCCTTAGGTCGAAAAAATCGGTCGAATTTGTTTTTCGTTCAATAAGGCTTTGTAGCGATGTCTCGCAATCGGACACTTGCAGCGCAACACGAATATGATGATTATAAGCCCGTAGTACCCTTAGGTTGAGAAAATTGGTTAAATTTTTGTTTCGTTCAATAAGGCTTTGTAGCGATGTTGCACAATCGGAAACTTCCCGCGCAACACGAATATGATGATTATAAGCCCGTAGTACCCTTAGGTTGAAAACATCGGTCGAATTTGTTTTTCGTTCAATAAGGCTTTGCAGTGATGTTGTACAATCGGACACTTGCAGCGTAACACGAATATGATGATTAAAACCCCTTAGTACCCTTAGGTTGAGAAAATTGGTTAAATTTTGTTTTCGTTCAATAAGGCTTTGTAGCGATGTTGCACAATCGGAAACTTCCCGCGCAACACGAATATGACGATTATAAGCCCGTAGTACCCTTAGGTTGAAAAAATCGGTCGAATTTGTTTTTTGTTCAATAAGGCTTTGCAGCGATCTTGTGCAATCGGACACTTGCAGCGCAACACGAATATGATGATTAAAACCCCTTAGTACCCTTAGGTTGAGAAAATTGGTTAAATTTTTTTTTCGTTCAATAAGGCTTTGTAGCGATGTTGCACAATCGGAAACTTCCCGCGCAACACGAATATGATGATTATAAGCCCGTAGTACCCTTAGGTTGAAAAAATCGGTCGAATTTGTTTTTCGTTCAATAAGGCTTTGCAGCGATGTTGTGCAATCGGACACTTGCAGCGCAACACGAATATGATGATTAAAACCCCTTAGTACCCTTAGGTTGAGAAAATTGGCTAAATTTTTTTTTCGTTCAATAAGGCTTTGTAGCGATGTTGCACAATCGGAAACTTCCCGCGCAACACGAATATGATGATTATAAGCCCGTAGTACCTTTAGATTGACAAAATCGTTCGAATTTTTTTTTCGTTCAATAAGACTTTGCAGCGATGTTGTGCAATCGGACACTTGCAGCGCAACACGAATATGATGATTATAAGCCCGTAGTACACTTAGGTTGATAAAATTGGTAAAATTTTTTTTTCGTTCAATAAGGCTTTGTAGCGATGTTGCACAATCGGAAACTTCCCGCGCAACACGAATATGATGATTATAAGCCCATAGTACCTTTAGGTTGAAAAAATCGGTCGAATTTTGTTTTCGTTCAATAAGGCTTTGCAGCGATGTTGTGCAATCGGACACTTGCAGTGCAACACGAATATGATGATTATATGCCCGTAGTACCGTTTGGTTGACAAAATTGGTTAAATTTTGTTTTCGTTCAATAAGGCTTTGTAGCGATGTTGCACAATCGGAAACTTCCCGCGCAACACGAATATGATGATTATAAGCCCGTAGTACCCTTATGTTGAAAAAATCGGTCGAATTTGTTTTTCGTTCAATAAGGCTTTGCAGCGATGTTGTGCAATCGGACACTTGCAGCGCAACACGAATATGATGATTAAAACCCCTTAGTACCCTTAGGTTGAGAAAATTGGCTAAATTTTTTTTTCGTTCAATAAGGCTTTGTAGCGATGTTGCACAATCGGAAACTTCCTGCGCAACACGAATATGATGATTATAAGCCCGTAGTACCCTTAGGTTGAAAAAATCGGTCGAATTTGTTTTTCGTTCAATAAGGCTTTGCAGCGATCTTGTGCAATCGGACACTTGCAGCGCAACACGAATATGATGATTAAAACCCCTTAGTACCCTTAGGTTGAGAAAATTGGTTAAATTTTTTTTTCGTTCAATAAGGCTTTGTAGCGATGTTGCACAATCGGAAACTTCCCGCGCAACACGAATATGATGATTATAAGCCCGTAGTACCCTTAGGTTGAAAAAATCGGTCGAATTTGTTTTTCGTTCAATAAGGCTTTGCAGCGATGTTGTGCAATCGGACACTTGCAGCGCAACACGAATATGATGATTAAAACCCCTTAGTACCCTTAGGTTGAGAAAATTGGCTAAATTATTTTTTCGTTCAATAAGGCTTTGTAGCGATGTTGCACAATCGGAAACTTCCCGCGCAACACGAATATGATGATTATAAGCCCGTAGTACCTTTAGATTGACAAAATCGTTCGAATTTTTTTTTCGTTCAATAAGACTTTGCAGCGATGTTGTGCAATCGGACACTTGCAGCGCAACACGAATATGATGATTATAAGCCCGTAGTACCCTTAGGTTGAAAACATCGGTCGAATTTGTTTTTCGTTCAATAAGGCTTTGCAGTGATGTTGTACAATCGGACACTTGCAGCGTAACACGAATATGATGATTAAAACCCCTTAGTACCCTTAGGTTGAGAAAATTGGTTAAATTTTGTTTTCGTTCAATAAGGCTTTGTAGCGATGTTGCACAATCGGAAACTTCCCGCGCAACACGAATATGATGATTATAAGCCCGTAGTACCCTTAGGTTGAAAAAATCGGTCGAATTTGTTTTTGTTCAATAAGGCTTTGCAGCGATCTTGTGCAATCGGACACTTGCAGCGCAACACGAATATGATGATTAAAACCCCTTAGTACCCTTAGGTTGAGAAAATTGGTTAAATTTTTTTTTCGTTCAATAAGGCTTTGTAGCGATGTTGCACAATCGGAAACTTCCCGCGCAACACGAATATGATGATTATAAGCCCGTAGTACCCTTAGGTTGAAAAAATCGGTCGAATTTGTTTTTCGTTCAATAAGGCTTTGCAGCGATGTTGTGCAATCGGACACTTGCAGCGCAACACGAATATGATGATTAAAACCCCTTAGTACCCTTAGGTTGAGAAAATTGGCTAAATTTTGTTTTCGTTCAATAAGGCTTTGTAGCGATGTTGCACAATCGGAAACTTCCCGCGCAACACGAATATGATGATTATAAGCCCGTAGTACCTTTAGATTGACAAAATCGTTCGAATTTTTTTTTCGTTCAATAAGACTTTGCAGCGATGTTGTGCAATCGGACACTTGCAGCGCAACACGAATATGATGATTATAAGCCCGTAGTACACTTAGGTTGATAAAATTGGTAAAATTTTTTTTTCGTTCAATAAGGCTTTGTAGCGATGTTGCACAATCGGAAACTTCCCGCGCAACACGAATATGATGATTATAAGCCCATAGTACCTTTAGGTTGAAAAAATCGGTCGAATTTTGTTTTCGTTCAATAAGGCTTTGCAGCGATGTTGTGCAATCGGACACTTGCAGTGCAACACGAATATGATGATTATATGCCCGTAGTACCGTTTGGTTGACAAAATTGGTTAAATTTTGTTTTCGTTCAATAAGGCTTTGTAGCGATGTTGCACAATCGGAAACTTCCCGCGCAACACGAATATGATGATTATAAGCCCGTAGTACCCTTATGTTGAAAAAATCGGTCGAATTTGTTTTTCGTTCAATAAGGCTTTGCAGCGATGTTGTGCAATCGGACACTTGCAGCGCAACACGAATATGATGATTAAAACCCCTTAGTACCCTTAGGTTGAGAAAATTGGCTAAATTTTTTTTTCGTTCAATAAGGCTTTGTAGCGATGTTGCACAATCGGAAACTTCCTGCGCAACACGAATATGATGATTATAAGCCCGTAGTACCCTTAGGTTGAAAAAATCGGTCGAATTTGTTTTTCGTTCAATAAGGCTTTGCAGCGATCTTGTGCAATCGGACACTTGCAGCGCAACACGAATATGATGATTAAAACCCCTTAGTACCCTTAGGTTGAGAAAATTGGTTAAATTTTTTTTTCGTTCAATAAGGCTTTGTAGCGATGTTGCACAATCGGAAACTTCCCGCGCAACACGAATATGATGATTATAAGCCCGTAGTACCCTTAGGTTGAAAAAATCGGTCGAATTTGTTTTTCGTTCAATAAGGCTTTGCAGCGATGTTGTGCAATCGGACACTTGCAGCGCAACACGAATATGATGATTAAAACCCCTTAGTACCCTTAGGTTGAGAAAATTGGCTAAATTATTTTTTCGTTCAATAAGGCTTTGTAGCGATGTTGCACAATCGGAAACTTCCCGCGCAACACGAATATGATGATTATAAGCCCGTAGTACCTTTAGATTGACAAAATCGTTCGAATTTTTTTTTCGTTCAATAAGACTTTGCAGCGATGTTGTGCAATCGGACACTTGCAGCGCAACACGAATATGATGATTATAAGCCCGTAGTACACTTAGGTTGATAAAATTGGTAAAATTTTTTTTTCGTTCAATAAGGCTTTGTAGCGATGTTGCACAATCGGAAACTTCCCGCGCAACACGAATATGATGATTATAAGCCCATAGTACCTTTAGGTTGAAAAAATCGGTCGAATTTTGTTTTCGTTCAATAAGGCTTTGCAGCGATGTTGTGCAATCGGACACTTGCAGTGCAACACGAATATGATGATTATATGCCCGTAGTACCGTTTGGTTGACAAAATTGGTTAAATTTTGTTTTCATTCAATAAGGCTTTGTAGCGATGTTGCACAATCGGAAACTTCCCGCGCAACACGAATATGATGATTATAAGCCCGTAGTACCCTTATGTTGAAAAAATCGGTCGAATTTGTTTTTCGTTCAATAAGGCTTTGCAGCGATGTTGTGCAATCGGACACTTGCAGCGCAACACGAATATGATGATTAAAACCCCTTAGTACCCTTAGGTTGAGAAAATTGGCTAAATTTTTTTTTCGTTCAATAAGGCTTTGTAGCGATGTTGCACAATCGGAAACTTCCTGCGCAACACGAATATGATGATTATAAGCCCGTAGTACCCTTAGGTTGAAAAAATCGGTCGAATTTGTTTTTCGTTCAATAAGGCTTTGTAGCGATGTCTCGCAATCGGACACTTGCAGCGCAACACGAATATGATGATTATAAGCCCGTAGTACCCTTAGGTTGAGAAAATTGGTTAAATTTTTGTTTCGTTCAATAAGGCTTTGTAGCGATGTTGCACAATCGGAAACTTCCCGCGCAACACGAATATGATGATTATAAGCCCGTAGTACCTTTAGGTTGAAAAAATCGGTCGAATTTTTTTTTCGTTCAGAAAGGCTTTGCAGCGATGTTGTGCAATCGGACACTTGCAGCGCAACACGAATATGATGATTATATGTCCGTAGTACCGTTTGGTTGACAAAATCGGTCGAAATTTTGTTTCGTCCAATAAGGCCCTGTAGCGATGTGTCGCAATCGGACACTTGCAGCGCAACACGAATATGATGATTATAAGCCCGTAGTACCCTTAGGTTGATAAAATTGGTTAAATTTTGTTTTCGTTCAATAAGGCTTTGTAGCGATGTTGCACAATCGGAAACTTCCTGCGCAACACGAATATGATGATTATAAGCCCGTAGTACCCTTAGGTTGAAAAAATCGGTCGAATTTGTTTTCCGTTCAATAAGGCTTTGTAGCGATGTCTCGCAATCGGACACTTGCAGCTCAACACGAATATCATGATTATAAGCCCGTAGTACCCTTAGGTTGAGAAAATTGGTTAAATTTTTGTTTCGTTCAATAAGGCTTTGTAGCGATGTTGCACAATCGGAAACTTCCCGCGCAACACGAATATGATGATTATAAGCCCGTAGTACCCTTAGGTTGAAAAAATCGGTCGAATTTGTTTTTCGTTCAATAAGGCTTTGCAGCGATGTTGTGCAATCGGACACTTGCAGCGCAACACGAATATGATGATTAAAACCCCTTAGTACCCTTAGGTTGAGAAAATTGGCTAAATTTTTTTTTCGTTCAATAAGGCTTTGTAGCGATGTTGCACAATCGGAAACTTCCCGCGCAACACGAATATGATGATTATAAGCCCGTAGTACCTTTAGATTGACAAAACCGTTCGAATTTTTTTTTCGTTCAATAAGGCTTTGCAGCGATGTTGTGCAATCGGACACTTGCAGCGCAACACGAATATGATGATTATAAGCCCGTAGTACACTTAGGTTGATAAAATTGGTTAAATTTTGTTTTCGTTCAATAAGGCTTTGTAGCGATGTTGCACAATCGGAAACTTCCTGCGCAACACGAATGTGATGATTATAAGCCCGTAGTACCGTTTGGTTGACAACATCGGTCGAATTTGTTTTTCGTTCAATAAGGCTTTGTAGCGACGTCTCGCAATCGGACACTTGCAGCGCAACACGAATATGATGATTATAAGCCCGTAGTACCCTTAGGTTGAGAAAATTGGTTAAATTTTTGTTTCGTTCAATAAGGCTTTGTAGCGATGTTGCACAATCGGAAACTTCCCGCGCAACACGAATATGATGATTATAAGCCCGTAGTACCTTTAGATTGACAAAATCGGTCGAATTTTTTTTTCGTTCAATAAGGCTTTGCAGCGATGTTGTGCAATCGGACACTTGCATGGCAACACGACTATGATGATTATAAGCCCGTAGTACCCTTAGGTTGAAAAAATCGGTCGAATTTGTTTTTCGTTCAATAAGGCTTTGTAGCGATGTCTCGCAATCGGACACTTGCAGCGCAACACGAATATGATGATTATAAGCCCGTAGTACCCTTAGGTTGAGAAAATTGGTTAAATTTTTGTTTCGTTCAATAAGGCTTTGTAGCGATGTTGCACAATCGGAAACTTCCCGCGCAACACGAATATGATGATTATAAGCCCATAGTACCTTTAGGTTGAAACAATCGGTGGAATTTTGTTTTCGTTCAATAAGGCTTTGCAGCGATGTTGTGCAATCGGACACTTGCAGCGCAACACGAATATGATGATTATATGCCCGTAGTACCTTTAGATTGACAAAACCGTTCGAATTTTTTTTTCGTTCAATAAGGCTTTGCAGCGATGTTGTGCAATCGGACACTTGCAGCGCAACACGAATATGATGATTATAAGCCCGTAGTACACTTAGGTTGATAAAATTGGTTAAATTTTGTTTTCGTTCAATAAGGCTTTGTAGCGATGTTGCACAATCGGAAACTTCCTGCGCAACACGAATGTGATGATTATAAGCCCGTAGTACCGTTTGGTTGACAAAATCGGTCGAATTTGTTTTTCGTTCAATAAGGCTTTGTAGCGACGTCTCGCAATCGGACACTTCCCGCGCAACACGAATATGATGATTATAAGCCCGTAGTACCCTTAGGTTGAGAAAATTGGTTAAATTTTTGTTTCGTTCAATAAGGCTTTGTAGCGATGTTGCACAATCGGTTGCACAATGCCCGTAGTACCGTTTGGTTGACAAAATCGGTCGAAATTTTGTTTCGTCCAATAAGGCCCTGTAGCGATGTGTCGCAATCGGACACTTGCAGCGCAACACGAATATGATGATTATAAGCCCGTAGTACCCTTAGGTTGATAAAATTGGTTAAATTTTGTTTTCGTTCAATAAGGCTTTGTAGCGAAGTTGCACAATCGGAAACTTCCTGCGCAACACGAATATGATGATTATAAGCCCGTAGTACCCTTAGGTTGAAAAAATCGGTCGAATTTGTTTTTCGTTCAATAAGGCTTTGCAGTGATGTTGTACAATCGGACACTTGCAGCGTAACACGAATATGATGATTAAAACCCCTTAGTACCCTTAGGTTGAGAAAATTGGTTAAATTTTGTTTTCGTTCAATAAGGCTTTGTAGCGATGTTGCACAATCGGAAACTTCCCGCGCAACACGAATATGATGATTATAAGCCCGTAGTACCTTTAGGTTGAAAAAATCGGTCGAATTTTTTTTTCGTTCAATAAGGCTTTGCAGCGATGTTGTGCAATCGGACACTTGCAGCGCAACACGAATATGATGATTATATGCCCGTAGTACCGTTTGGTTGACAAAATCGGTCGAAATTTTGTTTCGTCCAATAAGGCCCTGTAGCGATGTGTCGCAATCGGACACTTGCAGCGCAACACGAATATGATGATTATAAGCCCGTAGTACCCTTAGGTTGATAAAATTGGTTAAATTTTGTTTTCGTTCAATAAGGCTTTGTAGCGATGTTGCACAATCGGAAACTTCCTGCGCAACACGAATATGATGATTATAAGCCCGTAGTACCCTTAGGTTGAAAAAATCGGTCGAATTTGTTTTCCGTTCAATAAGGCTTTGTAGCGATGTCTCGCAATCGGACACTTGCAGCGCAACACGAATATGATGATTATAAGCCCGTAGTACCCTTAGGTTGAGAAAATTGGTTAAATTTTTGTTTCGTTCAATAAGGCTTTGTAGCGATGTTGCACAATCGGAAACTTCCCGCGCAACACGAATATGATGATTATAAGCCCGTCGTACCCTTAGGTTGAAAAAATCGGTCGAATTTATTTTTCGTTCAATAAGGCTTTGCAGTGATGTTGTACAATCGGACACTTGCAGCGTAACACGAATATGATGATTAAAACCCCTTAGTACCCTTAGGTTGAGAAAATTGGTTAAATTTTGTTTTCGTTCAATAAGGCTTTGTAGCGATGTTGCACAATCGGACACTTCCCGCGCAACACGAATATGATGATTATAAGCCCGTAGTACCCTTAGGTTGAAAAAATCGGTCGAATTTGTTTTTCGTTCAATAAGGCCTTGCAGCGATGTTGTGCAATCGGACACTTGCAGCGCAACACGAATATGATGATTAAAACCCCTTAGTACCCTTAGGTTGAGAAAATTGGCTAAATTTTTTTTTCGTTCAATAAGGCTTTGTAGCGATGTTGCACAATCGGAAACTTCCCGCGCAACACGAATATGATGATTATAAGCCCGTAGTACCTTTAGATTGACAAAATCGTTCGAATTTTTTTTTCGTTCAATAAGACTTTGCAGCGATGTTGTGCAATCGGACACTTGCAGTGCAACACGAATATGATGATTATATGCCCGTAGTACCGTTTGGTTGACAAAATTGGTTAAATTTTGTTTTCGTTCAATAAGGCTTTGTAGCGATGTTGCACAATCGGAAACTTCCTGCGCAACACGAATATGATGATTATAAGCCCGTAGTACCCTTAGGTTGAAAAAATCGGTCGAATTTGTTTTCCGTTCAATAAGGCTTTGTAGCGATGTCTCGCAATCGGACACTTGCAGCGCAACACGAATATCATGATTATAAGCCCGTAGTACCCTTAGGTTGAGAAAATTGGTTAAATTTTTGTTTCGTTCAATAAGGCTTTGTAGCGATGTTGCACAATCGGAAACTTCCCGCGCAACACGAATATGATGATTATAAGCCCGTAGTACCCTTATGTTGAAAAAATCGGTCGAATTTGTTTTTCGTTCAATAAGGCTTTGTAGCGATGTCTCGCAATCGGACACTTGCAGCGCAACACGAATATGATGATTATAAGCCCGTAGTACCCTTAGGTTGAGAAAATTGGTTAAATTTTTGTTTCGTTCAATAAGGCTTTGTAGCGATGTTGCATAATAGGAAACTTCCCGCGCAACACGAATATGATGATTATAAGCCCGTAGTACCTTTAGGTTGAAAAAATCGGTCGAATTTTTTTTTCGTTCAATAAGGCTTTGCAGCGATGTTGTGCAATCGGACACTTGCAGCGCAACACGAATATGATGATTATATGCCCGTAGTACCGTTTGGTTGACAAAATCGGTCGAATTTGTTTTTCGTTCAATAAGGCTTTGTAGCGACGTCTCGCAATCGGACACTTGCAGCGCAACACGAATATGATGATTATAAGCCCGTAGTACCCTTAGGTTGAGAAAATTGGTTAAATTTTTGTTTCGTTCAATGAGGCTTTGTAGCGATGTTGCACAATCGGAAACTTCCCGCGCAACACGAATATGATGATTATAAGCCCGTAGTACCTTTAGATTGACAAAATCGGTCGAATTTTTTTTTCGTTCAATAAGGCTTTGCAGCGATGTTGTGCAATCGGACACTTGCATGGCAACACGAATATGATGATTATAAGCCCGTAGTACCCTTAGGTTGAAAAAATCGGTCGAATTTGTTTTTCGTTCAATAAGGCTTTGTAGCGATGTCTCGCAATCGGACACTTGCAGCGCAACACGAATATGATGATTATAAGCCCGTAGTACCCTTAGGTTGAGAAAATTGGTTAAATTTTTGTTTCGTTCAATAAGGCTTTGTAGCGATGTTGCACAATCGGAAACTTCCCGCGCAACACGAATATGATGATTTTAAGCCCGTAGTACCCTTAGGTTGAAAAAATCGGTCGAATTTGTTTTTCGTTCAATAAGGCTTTGCAGTGATGTTGTACAATCGGACACTTGCAGCGTAACACGAATATGATGATTAAAACCCCTTAGTACCCTTAGGTTGAGAAAATGGGTTAAATTTTTGTTTCGTTCAATAAGGCTTTGTAGCGATGTTGCACAATCGGAAACTTCCCGCGCAACACGAATATGATGATTATAAGCCCATAGTACCTTTAGGTTGAAAAAATCGGTCGAATTTTGTTTTCGTTCAATAAGGCTTTGCAGCGATGTTGTGCAATCGGACACTTGCAGCGCAACACGAATATGATGATTATATGCCCGTAGTACCGTTTGGTTGACAAAATCGGTCGAAATTTTGTTTCGTCCAATAAGGCCCTGTAGCGATGTGTCGCAATCGGACACTTGCAGCGCAACACGAATATGATGATTATAAGCCCGTAGTACCCTTAGGTTGATAAAATTGGTTAAATTTTGTTTTCGTTCAATAAGGCTTTGTAGCAATGTTGCACAATCGGAAACTTCCTGCGCAACACGAATATGATGATTATAAGCCCGTAGTACCCTTAGGTTGAAAAAATCGGTCGAATTTGTTTTTCGTTCAATAAGGCTTTGCAGTGATGTTGTACAATCGGACACTTGCAGCGTAACACGAATATGATGATTAAAACCCCTTAGTACCCTTAGGTTGAGAAAATTGGTTAAATTTTGTTTTCGTTCAATAAGGCTTTGTAGCGATGTTGCACAATCGGAAACTTCCCGCGCAACACGAATATGATGATTATAAGCCCGTAGTACCTTTAGGTTGAAAAAATCGGTCGAATTTTTTTTTCGTTCAATAAGGCTTTGCAGCGATGTTGTGCAATCGGACACTTGCAGCGCAACACGAATATGATGATTATATGCCCGTAGTACCGTTTGGTTGACAAAATCGGTCGAAATTTTGTTTCGTCCAATAAGGCCCTGTAGCGATGTGTCGCAATCGGACACTTGCAGCGCAACACGAATATGATGATTATAAGCCCGTAGTACCCTTAGGTTGATAAAATTGGTTAAATTTTGTTTTCGTTCAATAAAGCTTTGTAGCGATGTTGCACAATCGGAAACTTCCTGCGCAACACGAATATGATGATTATAAGCCCGTAGTACCCTTAGGTTGAAAAAATCGGCCGAATTTGTTTTCCGTTCAATAAGGCTTTGTAGCGATGTCTCGCAATCGGACACTTGCAGCGCAACACGAATATCATGATTATAAGCCCGTAGTACCCTTAGGTTGAGAAAATTGGTTAAATTTTTGTTTCGTTCAATAAGGCTTTGTAGCGATGTTGCACAATCGGAAACTTCCCGCGCAACACGAATATGATGATTATAAGCCCGTAGTACCCTTAGGTTGAAAAAATCGGTCGAATTTGTTTTTCGTTCAATAAGGCTTTGCAGCGATGTTGTGCAATCGGACACTTGCAGCGCAACACGAATATGATGATTAAAACCCCTTAGTACCCTTAGGTTGAGAAAATTGGCTAAATTTTTGTTTCGTTCAATAAGGCTTTGTAGCGATGTTGCACAATCGGAAACTTCCCGCGGAACACGAATATGATGATTATAAGCCCGTAGTACCCTTAGGTTGAAAAAATCGGTCGAATTTGTTTTTCGTTCAATAAGGCTTTGCAGTGATGTTGTACAATCGGACACTTGCAGCGTAACACGAATATGATGATTAAAACCCCTTAGTACCCTTAGGTTGAGAAAATTGGTTAAATTTTGTTTTCGTTCAATAAGGCTTTGTAGCGATGTTGCACAATCGGAAACTTCCCGCGCAACACGAATATGATGATTATAAGCCCATAGTACCTTTAGGTTGAAAAAATCGGTCGAATTTTTTTTTCGTTCAATAAGGCTTTGCAGCGATGTTGTGCAATCGGACACTTGCAGCGCAACACGAATATGATGATTATATGCCCGTAGTACCGTTTGGTTGACAAAATCGGTCGAAATTTTGTTTCGTCCAATAAGGCCCTGTAGCGATGTGTCGCAATCGGACACTTGCAGCGCACCACGAATATGATGATTATAAGCCCGTAGTACCCTTAGGTTGATAAAATTGGTTAAATTTTGTTTTCGTTCAATAAGGCTTTGTAGCGATGTTGCACAATCGGAAACTTCCTGCGCAACACGAATATGATGATTATAAGCCCGTAGTACCCTTAGGTTGAAAACATCGGTCGAATTTGTTTTCCGTTCAATAAGGCTTTGTAGCGATGTCTCGCAATCGGACACTTGCAGCGCAACACGAATATCATGATTATAAGCCCGTAGTACCCTTAGGTTGAGAAAATTGGTTAAATTTTTGTTTCGTTCAATAAGGCTTTGTAGCGATGTTGCACAATCGGAAACTTCCCGCGCAACACGAATATGATGATTATAAGCCCGTAGTACCCTTAGGTTGAAAAAATCGGTCGAATTTGTTTTTCGTTCAATAAGGCTTTGCAGCGATGTTGTGCAATCGGACACTTGCAGCGCAACACGAATATGATGATTAAAACCCCTTAGTACCCTTAGGTTGAGAAAATTGGCTAAATTTTTTTTTCGTTCAATAAGGCTTTGTAGCGATGTTGCACAATCGGAAACTTCCCGCGCAACACGAATATGATGATTATAAGCCCGTAGTACCTTTAGATTGACAAAATCGTTCGAATTTTTTTTTCGTTCAATAAGGCTTTGCAGCGATGTTGTGCAATCGGACACTTGCAGCGCAACACGAATATGATGATTATAAGCCCGTAGTACACTTAGGTTGAGAAAATTGGTTAAATTTTGTTTTCGTTCAATAAGGCTTTGTAGCGATGTTGCACAATCGGAAACTTCCTGCGCAACACGAATGTGATGATTATAAGCCCGTAGTACCGTTTGGTTGACAAAATCGGTCGAATTTGTTTTTCGTTCAATAAGGCTTTGTAGCGACGTCTCGCAATCGGACACTTGCAGCGCAACACGAATATGATGATTATAAGCCCGTAGTACCCTTAGGTTGAGAAAATTGGTTAAATTTTTGTTTCGTTCAATGAGGCTTTGTAGCGATGTTGCACAATCGGAAACTTCCCGCGCAACACGAATATGATGATTATAAGCCCGTAGTACCTTTAGATTGACAAAATCGGTCGAATTTTTTTTTCGTTCAATAAGGCTTTGCAGCGATGTTGTGCAATCGGACACTTGCATGGCAACACGAATATGATGATTATAAGCCCGTAGTACCCTTAGGTTGAAAAAATCGGTCGAATTTGTTTTTCGTTCAATAAGGCTTTGTAGCGATGTCTCGCAATCGGACACTTGCAGCGCAACACGAATATGATGATTATAAGCCCGTAGTACCCTTAGGTTGAGAAAATTGGTTAAATTTTGTTTTCGTTCAATAAGGCTTTGTAGCGATGTTGCACAATCGGAAACTTCCTGCGCAACACGAATATGATGATTATAAGCCCGTAGTACCCTTAGGTTGAAAACATCGGTCGAATTTGTTTTCCGTTCAATAAGGCTTTGTAGCGATGTCTCGCAATCGGACACTTGCAGCGCAACACGAATATCATGATTATAAGCCCGTAGTACCCTTAGGTTGAGAAAATTGGTTAAATTTTTGTTTCGTTCAATAAGGCTTTGTAGCGATGTTGCACAATCGGAAACTTCCCGCGCAACACGAATATGATGATTATAAGCCCGTAGTACCCTTATGTTGAAAAAATCGGTCGAATTTGTTTTTCGTTCAATAAGGCTTTGCAGCGATGTTGTGCAATCGGACACTTGCAGCGCAACACGAATATGATGATTAAAACCCCTTAGTACCCTTAGGTTGAGAAAATTGGCTAAATTTTTTTTTCGTTCAATAAGGCTTTGTAGCGATGTTGCACAATCGGAAACTTCCCGCGCAACACGAATATGATGATTATAAGCCCGTAGTACACTTAGGTTGATAAAATTGGTTAAATTTTGTTTTCGTTCAATAAGGCTTTGTAGCGATGTTGCACAATCGGAAACTTCCTGCGCAACACGAATGTGATGATTATAAGCCCGTAGTACCGTTTGGTTGACAAAATCGGTCGAATTTGTTTTTCGTTCAATAAGGCTTTGTAGCGACGTCTCGCAATCGGACACTTGCAGCGCAACACGAATATGATGATTATAAGCCCGTAGTACCCTTAGGTTGAGAAAATTGGTTAAATTTTTGTTTCGTTCAATGAGGCTTTGTAGCGATGTTGCACAATCGGAAACTTCCCGCGCAACACGAATATGATGATTATAAGCCCGTAGTACCTTTAGATTGACAAAATCGGTCGAATTTTTTTTTCGTTCAATAAGGCTTTGCAGCGATGTTGTGCAATCGGACACTTGCATGGCAACACGAATATGATGATTATAAGCCCGTAGTACCCTTAGGTTGAAAAAATCGGTCGAATTTGTTTTTCGTTCAATAAGGCTTTGTAGCGATGTCTCGCAATCGGACACTTGCAGCGCAACACGAATATGATGATTATAAGCCCGTAGTACCCTTAGGTTGAGAAAATTGGTTAAATTTTTGTTTCGTTCAATAAGGCTTTGTAGCGATGTTGCACAATCGGAAACTTCCCGCGCAACACGAATATGATGATTTTAAGCCCGTAGTACCCTTAGGTTGAAAAAATCGGTCGAATTTGTTTTTCGTTCAATAAGGCTTTGCAGTGATGTTGTACAATCGGACACTTGCAGCGTAACACGAATATGATGATTAAAACCCCTTAGTACCCTTAGGTTGAGAAAATGGGTTAAATTTTTGTTTCGTTCAATAAGGCTTTGTAGCGATGTTGCACAATCGGAAACTTCCCGCGCAACACGAATATGATGATTATAAGCCCATAGTACCTTTAGGTTGAAAAAATCGGTCGAATTTTGTTTTCGTTCAATAAGGCTTTGCAGCGATGTTGTGCAATCGGACACTTGCAGCGCAACACGAATATGATGATTATATGCCCGTAGTACCGTTTGGTTGACAAAATCGGTCGAAATTTTGTTTCGTCCAATAAGGCCCTGTAGCGATGTGTCGCAATCGGACACTTGCAGCGCAACACGAATATGATGATTATAAGCCCGTAGTACCCTTAGGTTGATAAAATTGGTTAAATTTTGTTTTCGTTCAATAAGGCTTTGTAGCAATGTTGCACAATCGGAAACTTCCTGCGCAACACGAATATGATGATTATAAGCCCGTAGTACCCTTAGGTTGAAAAAATCGGTCGAATTTGTTTTTCGTTCAATAAGGCTTTGCAGTGATGTTGTACAATCGGACACTTGCAGCGTAACACGAATATGATGATTAAAACCCCTTAGTACCCTTAGGTTGAGAAAAATGGTTAAATTTTGTTTTCGTTCAATAAGGCTTTGTAGCGATGTTGCACAATCGGAAACTTCCCGCGCAACACGAATATGATGATTATAAGCCCGTAGTACCTTTAGGTTGAAAAAATCGGTCGAATTTTTTTTTCGTTCAATAAGGCTTTGCAGCGATGTTGTGCAATCGGACACTTGCAGCGCAACACGAATATGATGATTATATGCCCGTAGTACCGTTTGGTTGACAAAATCGGTCGAAATTTTGTTTCGTCCAATAAGGCCCTGTAGCGATGTGTCGCAATCGGACACTTGCAGCGCAACACGAATATGATGATTATAAGCCCGTAGTACCCTTAGGTTGATAAAATTGGTTAAATTTTGTTTTCGTTCAATAAAGCTTTGTAGCGATGTTGCACAATCGGAAACTTCCTGCGCAACACGAATATGATGATTATAAGCCCGTAGTACCCTTAGGTTGAAAAAATCGGTCGAATTTGTTTTCCGTTCAATAAGGCTTTGTAGCGATGTCTCGCAATCGGACACTTGCAGCGCAACACGAATATCATGATTATAAGCCCGTAGTACCCTTAGGTAGAGAAAATTGGTTAAATTTTTGTTTCGTTCAATAAGGCTTTGTAGCGATGTTGCACAATCGGAAACTTCCCGCGCAACACGAATATGATGATTATAAGCCCGTAGTACCCTTAGGTTGAAAAAATCGGTCGAATTTGTTTTTCGTTCAATAAGGCTTTGCAGCGATGTTGTGCAATCGGACACTTGCAGCGCAACACGAATATGATGATTAAAACCCCTTAGTACCCTTAGGTTGAGAAAATTGGCTAAATTTTTGTTTCGTTCAATAAGGCTTTGTAGCGATGTTGCACAATCGGAAACTTCCCGCGGAACACGAATATGATGATTATAAGCCCGTAGTACCCTTAGGTTGAAAAAATCGGTCGAATTTGTTTTTCGTTCAATAAGGCTTTGCAGTGATGTTGTACAATCGGACACTTGCAGCGTAACACGAATATGATGATTAAAACCCCTTAGTACCCTTAGGTTGAGAAAATTGGTTAAATTTTGTTTTCGTTCAATAAGGCTTTGTAGCGATGTTGCACAATCGGAAACTTCCCGCGCAACACGAATATGATGATTATAAGCCCGTAGTACCTTTAGGTTGAAAAAATCGGTCGAATTTTTTTTTCGTTCAATAAGGCTTTGCAGCGATGTTGTGCAATCGGACACTTGCAGCGCAACACGAATATGATGATTATATGCCCGTAGTACCGTTTGGTTGACAAAATCGGTCGAAATTTTGTTTCGTCCAATAAGGCCCTGTAGCGATGTGTCGCAATCGGACACTTGCAGCGCAACACGAATATGATGATTATAAGCCCGTAGTACCCTTAGGTTGATAAAATTGGTTAAATTTTGTTTTCGTTCAATAAGGCTTTGTAGCGATGTTGCACAATCGGAAACTTCCTGCGCAACACGAATATGATGATTATAAGCCCGTAGTACCCTTAGGTTGAAAAAATCGGTCGAATTTGTTTTCCGTTCAATAAGGCTTTGTAGCGATGTCTCGCAATCGGACACTTGCAGCGCAACACGAATATGATGATTATAAGCCCGTAGTACCCTTAGGTTGAGAAAATTGGTTAAATTTTTGTTTCGTTCAATAAGGCTTTGTAGCGATGTTGCACAATCGGAAACTTCCCGCGCAACACGAATATGATGATTATAAGCCCGTCGTACCCTTAGGTTGAAAAAATCGGTCGAATTTGTTTTTCGTTCAATAAGGCTTTGCAGTGATGTTGTACAATCGGACACTTGCAGCGTAACACGAATATGATGATTAAAACCCCTTAGTACCCTTAGGTTGAGAAAATTGGTTAAATTTTGTTTTCGTTCAATAAGGCTTTGTAGCGATGTTGCACAATCGGACACTTCCCGCGCAACACGAATATGATGATTATAAGCCCGTAGTACCCTTAGGTTGAAAAAATCGGTCGAATTTGTTTTCCGTTCAATAAGGCTTTGCAGCGATGTTGTGCAATCGGACACTTGCAGCGCAACACGAATATGATGATTAAAACCCCTTAGTACCCTTAGGTTGAGAAAATTGGTTAAATTTTTTTTTCGTTCAATAAGGCTTTGTAGCGATGTTGCACAATCGGAAACTTCCCGCGCAACACGAATATGATGATTATAAGCCCGTAGTACCCTTATGTTGAAAAAATCGGTCGAATTTGTTTTTCGTTCAATAAGGCTTTGTAGCGATGTCTCGCAATCGGACACTTGCAGCGCAACACGAATATGATGATTATAAGCCCGTAGTACCCTTAGGTTGAGAAAATTGGTTAAATTTTTGTTTCGTTCAATAAGGCTTTGTAGCGATGTTGCACAATCGGAAACTTCCCGCGCAACACGAATATGATGATTATAAGCCCGTAGTACCTTTAGGTTGAAAAAATCGGTCGAATTTTTTTTTCGTTCAATAAGGCTTTGCAGCGATGTTGTGCAATCGGACACTTGCAGCGCAACACGAATATGATGATTATATGCCCGTAGTACCGTTTGGTTGACAAAATCGGTCGAAATTTTGTTTCGTCCAATAAGGCCCTGTAGCGATGTGTCGCAATCGGACACTTGCAGCGCAACACGAATATGATGATTATAAGCCCGTAGTACCCTTAGGTTGATAAAATTGGTTAAATTTTGTTTTCGTTCAATAAGGCTTTGTAGCGATGTTGCACAATCGGAAACTTCCTGCGCAACACGAATATGATGATTATAAGCCCGTAGTACCCTTAGGTTGAAAACATCGGTCGAATTTGTTTTCCGTTCAATAAGGCTTTGTAGCGATGTCTCGCAATCGGACACTTGCAGCGCAACACGAATATCATGATTATAAGCCCGTAGTACCCTTAGGTTGAGAAAATTGGTTAAATTTTTGTTTCGTTCAATAAGGCTTTGTAGCGATGTTGCACAATCGGAAACTTCCCGCGCAACACGAATATGATGATTATAAGCCCGTAGTACCCTTAGGTTGAAAAAATCGGTCGAATTTGTTTTTCGTTCAATAAGGCTTTGCAGCGATGTTGTGCAATCGGACACTTGCAGCGCAACACGAATATGATGATTAAAACCCCTTAGTACCCTTAGGTTGAGAAAATTGGCTAAATTTTTTTTTCGTTCAATAAGGCTTTGTAGCGATGTTGCACAATCGGAAACTTCCCGCGCAACACGAATATGATGATTATAAGCCCGTAGTACCTTTAGATTGACAAAATCGTTCGAATTTTTTTTTCGTTCAATAAGGCTTTGCAGCGATGTTGTGCAATCGGACACTTGCAGCGCAACACGAATATGATGATTATAAGCCCGTAGTACACTTAGGTTGATAAAATTGGTTAAATTTTGTTTTCGTTCAATAAGGCTTTGTAGCGATGTTGCACAATCGGAAACTTCCTGCGCAACACGAATGTGATGATTATAAGCCCGTAGTACCGTTTGGTTGACAAAATCGGTCGAATTTGTTTTTCGTTCAATAAGGCTTTGTAGCGACGTCTCGCAATCGGACACTTGCAGCGCAACACGAATATGATGATTATAAGCCCGTAGTACCCTTAGGTTGAGAAAATTGGTTAAATTTTTGTTTCGTTCAATAAGGCTTTGTAGCGATGTTGCACAATCGGAAACTTCCCGCGCAACACGAATATGATGATTATAAGCCCGTAGTACCCTTAGGTTGAAAAAATCGGTCGAATTTGTTTTTCGTTCAATAAGGCTTTGCAGCGATGTTGTGCAATCGGACACTTGCAGCGCAACACGAATATGATGATTAAAACCCCTTAGTACCCTTAGGTTGAGAAAATTGGCTAAATTTTTTTTTCGTTCAATAAGGCTTTGTAGCGATGTTGCACAATCGGAAACTTCCCGCGCAACACGAATATGATGATTATAAGCCCGTAGTACCTTTAGATTGACAAAATCGTTCGAATTTTGTTTTCGTTCAATAAGGCTTTGCAGCGATGTTGTGCAATCGGACACTTGCAGCGCAACACGAATATGATGATTATAAGCCCGTAGTACACTTAGGTTGATAAAATTGGTTAAATTTTGTTTTCGTTCAATAAGGCTTTGTAGCGATGTTGCACAATCGGAAACTTCCTGCGCAACACGAATGTGATGATTATAAGCCCGTAGTACCGTTTGGTTGACAAAATCGGTCGAATTTGTTTTTCGTTCAATAAGGCTTTGTAGCGACGTCTCGCAATCGGACACTTGCAGCGCAACACGAATATGATGATTATAAGCCCGTAGTACCCTTAGGTTGAGAAAATTGGTTAAATTTTTGTTTCGTTCAATGAGGCTTTGTAGCGATGTTGCACAATCGGAAACTTCCCGCGCAACACGAATATGATGATTATAAGCCCGTAGTACCTTTAGATTGACAAAATCGGTCGAATTTTTTTTTCGTTCAATAAGGCTTTGCAGCGATGTTGTGCAATCGGACACTTGCATGGCAACACGAATATGATGATTATAAGCCCGTAGTACCGTTTGGTTGACAAAATCGGTCGAATTTGTTTTTCGTTCAATAAGGCTTTGTAGCGACGTCTCGCAATCGGACACTTGCAGCGCAACACGAATATGATGATTATAAGCCCGAAGTACCCTTAGGTTGAGAAAATTGGTTAAATTTTTGTTTCGTTCAATAAGGCTTTGTAGCGATGTTGCACAATCGGAAACTTCCCGCGCAACACGAATATGATGATTATAAGCCCGTAGTACCCTTAGGTTGAAAAAATCGGTCGAATTTGTTTTTCGTTCAATAAGGCTTTGCAGCGATGTTGTGCAATCGGACACTTGCAGCGCAACACGAATATGATGATTAAAACCCCTTAGTACCCTTAGGTTGAGAAAATTGGCTAAATTTTTTTTTCGTTCAATAAGGCTTTGTAGCGATGTTGCACAATCGGAAACTTCCCGCGCAACACGAATATGATGATTATAAGCCCGTAGTACCTTTAGATTGACAAAATCGTTCGAATTTTGTTTTCGTTCAATAAGGCTTTGCAGCGATGTTGTGCAATCGGACACTTGCAGCGCAACACGAATATGATGATTATAAGCCCGTAGTACACTTAGGTTGATAAAATTGGTTAAATTTTGTTTTCGTTCAATAAGGCTTTGTAGCGATGTTGCACAATCGGAAACTTCCTGCGCAACACGAATGTGATGATTATAAGCCCGTAGTACCGTTTGGTTGACAAAATCGGTCGAATTTGTTTTTCGTTCAATAAGGCTTTGTAGCGACGTCTCGCAATCGGACACTTGCAGCGCAACACGAATATGATGATTATAAGCCCGTAGTACCCTTAGGTTGAGAAAATTGGTTAAATTTTTGTTTCGTTCAATGAGGCTTTGTAGCGATGTTGCACAATCGGAAACTTCCCGCGCAACACGAATATGATGATTATAAGCCCGTAGTACCTTTAGATTGACAAAATCGGTCGAATTTTTTTTTCGTTCAATAAGGCTTTGCTGCGATGTTGTGCAATCGGACACTTGCATGGCAACACGAATATGATGATTATAAGCCCGTAGTACCCTTAGGTTGAAAAAATCGGTCGAATTTGTTTTTCGTTCAATAAGGCTTTGTAGCGATGTCTCGCAATCGGACACTTGCAGCGCAACACGAATATGATGATTATAAGCCCGTAGTACCCTTAGGTTGAGAAAATTGGTTAAATTTTTGTTTCGTTCAATAAGGCTTTGTAGCGATGTTGCACAATCGGAAACTTCCCGCGCAACACGAATATGATGATTTTAAGCCCGTAGTACCCTTAGGTTGAAAAAATCGGTCGAATTTGTTTTTCGTTCAATAAGGCTTTGCAGTGATGTTGTACAATCGGACACTTGCAGCGTAACACGAATATGATGATTAAAACCCCTTAGTACCCTTAGGTTGAGAAAATGGGTTAAATTTTTGTTTCGTTCAATAAGGCTTTGTAGCGATGTTGCACAATCGGAAACTTCCCGCGCAACACGAATATGATGATTATAAGCCCATAGTACCTTTAGGTTGAAAAAATCGGTCGAATTTTGTTTTCGTTCAATAAGGCTTTGCAGCGATGTTGTGCAATCGGACACTTGCAGCGCAACACGAATATGATGATTATATGCCCGTAGTACCGTTTGGTTGACAAAATCGGTCGAAATTTTGTTTCGTCCAATAAGGCCCTGTAGCGATGTGTCGCAATCGGACACTTGCAGCGCAACACGAATATGATGATTATAAGCCCGTAGTACCCTTAGGTTGATAAAATTGGTTAAATTTTGTTTTCGTTCAATAAGGCTTTGTAGCAATGTTGCACAATCGGAAACTTCCTGCGCAACACGAATATGATGATTATAAGCCCGTAGTACCCTTAGGTTGAAAAAATCGGTCGAATTTGTTTTTCGTTCAATAAGGCTTTGCAGTGATGTTGTACAATCGGACACTTGCAGCGTAACACGAATATGATGATTAAAACCCCTTAGTACCCTTAGGTTGAGAAAATTGGTTAAATTTTGTTTTCGTTCAATAAGGCTTTGTAGCGATGTTGCACAATCGGAAACTTCCCGCGCAACACGAATATGATGATTATAAGCCCGTAGTACCTTTAGGTTGAAAAAATCGGTCGAATTTTTTTTTCGTTCAATAAGGCTTTGCAGCGATGTTGTGCAATCGGACACTTGCAGCGCAACACGAATATGATGATTATATGCCCGTAGTACCGTTTGGTTGACAAAATCGGTCGAAATTTTGTTTCGTCCAATAAGGCCCTGTAGCGATGTGTCGCAATCGGACACTTGCAGCGCAACACGAATATGATGATTATAAGCCCGTAGTACCCTTAGGTTGATAAAATTGGTTAAATTTTGTTTTCGTTCAATAAAGCTTTGTAGCGATGTTGCACAATCGGAAACTTCCTGCGCAACACGAATATGATGATTATAAGCCCGTAGTACCCTTAGGTTGAAAAAATCGGTCGAATTTGTTTTCCGTTCAATAAGGCTTTGTAGCGATGTCTCGCAATCGGACACTTGCAGCGCAACACGAATATCATGATTATAAGCCCGTAGTACCCTTAGGTTGAGAAAATTGGTTAAATTTTTGTTTCGTTCAATAAGGCTTTGTAGCGATGTTGCACAATCGGAAACTTCCCGCGCAACACGAATATGATGATTATAAGCCCGTAGTACCCTTAGGTTGAAAAAATCGGTCGAATTTGTTTTTCGTTCAATAAGGCTTTGCAGCGATGTTGTGCAATCGGACACTTGCAGCGCAACACGAATATGATGATTAAAACCCCTTAGTACCCTTAGGTTGAGAAAATTGGCTAAATTTTTGTTTCGTTCAATAAGGCTTTGTAGCGATGTTGCACAATCGGAAACTTCCCGCGGAACACGAATATGATGATTATAAGCCCGTAGTACCTTTAGATTGACAAAATCGTTCGAATTTTTTTTTCATTCAATAAGGCTTTGCAGCGATGTTGTGCAATCGGACACTTGCAGCGCAACACGAATATGATGATTATAAGCCCGTAGTACACTTAGGTTGATAAAATTGGTTAAATTTTGTTTTCGTTCAATAAGGCTTTGTAGCGATGTTGCACAATCGGAAACTTCCTGCGCAACACGAATGTGATGATTATAAGCCCGTAGTACCCTTAGGTTGAAAAAATCGGTCGAATTTGTTTTTCGTGCAATAAGGCTTTGTAGCGATGTCTCTCAATCGGACACTTGCAGCGCAACACGAATATGATGATTATAAGCCCGTAGTACCCTTAGGTTGAGAAAATTGGTTAAATTTTTGTTTCGTTCAATAAGGCTTTGTAGCGATGTTGCACAATCGGAAACTTCCCGCGCAACACGAATATGATGATTAAAACCCCTTAGTACCCTTAGGTTGAGAAAATTGGTTAAATTTTGTTTTCGTTCAATAAGGCTTTGTAGCGATGTTGCACAATCGGAAACTTCCCGCGCAACACGAATATGATGATTATAAGCCCGTAGTACACTTAGGTTGATAAAATTGGTTAAATTTTGTTTTCATTCAATAAGGCTTTGTAGCGATGTTGCACAATCGGAAACTTCCTGCGCAACACGAATGTGATGATTATAAGCCCGTAGTACCCTTAGGTTGAAAAAATCGGTCGAATTGGTTTTTCGTGCAATAAGGCTTTGTAGCGATGTCTCTCAATCGGACACTTGCAGCGCAACACGAATATGATGATTATAAGCCCGTAGTACCCTTAGGTTGAGAAAATTGGTTAAATTTTTGTTTCGTTCAATAAGGCTTTGTAGCGATGTTGCACAATCGGAAACTTCCCGCGCAACACGAATATGATGATTAAAACCCCTTAGTACCCTTAGGTTGAGAAAATTGGTTAAATTTTGTTTTCGTTCAATAAGGCTTTGTAGCGATGTTGCACAATCGGAAACTTCCCGCGCAACACGAATATGATGATTATAAGCCCGTAGTACACTTAGGTTGATAAAATTGGTTAAATTTTGTTTTCATTCAATAAGGCTTTGTAGCGATGTTGCACAATCGGAAACTTCCTGCGCAACACGAATGTGATGATTATAAGCCCGCAGTACCCTTAGGTTGAAAAAATCGGTCGAATTTGTTTTTCGTGCAATAAGGCTTTGTAGCGATGTCTCTCAATCGGACACTTGCAGCGCAACACGAATATGATGATTATAAGCCCGTAGTACCCTTAGGTTGAGAAAATTGGTTAAATTTTTGTTTCGTCCAATAAGGCTTTGTAGCGATGTTGCACAATCGGAAACTTCCCGCGCAACACGAATATGATGATTAAAACCCCTTAGTACCCTTAGGTTGAGAAAATTGGTTAAATTTTGTTTTCGTTCAATAAGGCTTTGTAGCGATGTTGCACAATCGGAAACTTCCCGCGCAACACGAATATGATGATTATAAGCCCGTAGTACCCTTAGGTTGAAAAAATCGGTCGAATTTGTTTTTCGTTCAATAAGGCTTTGCAGCGATGTTGTGCAATCGGACACTTGCAGCGCAACACGAATATGATGATTAAAACCCCTTAGTACCCTTAGGTTGAGAAAATTGGCTAAATTTTTGTTTCGTTCAATAAGGCTTTGTAGCGATGTTGCACAATCGGAAACTTCCCGCGGAACACGAATATGATGATTATAAGCCCGTAGTACCTTTAGATTGACAAAATCGTTCGAATTTTTTTTTCATTCAATAAGGCTTTGCAGCGATGTTGTGCAATCGGACACTTGCAGCGCAACACGATTATGATGATTATAAGCCCGTAGTACACTTAGGTTGAGAAAATTGGTTAAATTTTTGTTTCGTTCAATAAGGCTTTGTAGCGATGTTGCACAATCGGAAACTTCCCGCGCAACACGAATATGATGATTATAAGCCCGTAGTACACTTAGGTTGATAAAATTGGTTAAATTTTGTTTTCATTCAATAAGGCTTTGTAGCGATGTTGCACAATCGGAAACTTCCTGCGCAACACGAATGTGATGATTATAAGCCCGTAGTACCCTTAGGTTGAAAAAATCGGTCGAATTGGTTTTTCGTGCAATAAGGCTTTGTAGCGATGTCTCTCAATCGGACACTTGCAGCGCAACACGAATATGATGATTATAAGCCCGTAGTACCCTTAGGTTG
Organism: Netelia virgata; assembly: GCA_951802705.1. Taxonomy (NCBI): domain Eukaryota; kingdom Metazoa; phylum Arthropoda; class Insecta; order Hymenoptera; family Ichneumonidae; genus Netelia; species Netelia virgata. The sequence goes on from OX637866.1 coordinate 16,948,898, forward strand.
AGAAAATTGGTTAAATTTTTGTTTCGTTCAATAAGGCTTTGTAGCGATGTTGCACAATCGGAAACTTCCCGCGCAACACGAATATGATGATTAAAACCCCTTAGTACCCTTAGGTTGAGAAAATTGGTTAAATTTTGTTTTCGTTCAATAAGGCTTTGTAGCGATGTTGCACAATCGGAAACTTCCCGCGCAACACGAATATGATGATTATAAGCCCGTAGTACACTTAGGTTGATAAAATTGGTTAAATTTTGTTTTCATTCAATAAGGCTTTGTAGCGATGTTGCACAATCGGAAACTTCCTGCGCAACACGAATGTGATGATTATAAGCCCGTAGTACCCTTAGGTTGAAAAAATCGGTCGAATTTGTTTTTCGTGCAATAAGGCTTTGTAGCGATGTCTCTCAATCGGACACTTGCAGCGCAACACGAATATGATGATTATAAGCCCGTAGTACCCTTAGGTTGAGAAAATTGGTTAAATTTTTGTTTCGTTCAATAAGGCTTTGTAGCGATGTTGCACAATCGGAAACTTCCCGCGCAACACGAATATGATGATTAAAACCCCTTAGTACCCTTAGGTTGAGAAAATTGGTTAAATTTTGTTTTCGTTCAATAAGGCTTTGTAGCGATGTTGCACAATCGGAAACTTCCCGCGCAACACGAATATGATGATTATAAGCCCGTAGTACCCTTAGGTTGAAAAAATCGGTCGAATTTGTTTTTCGTTCAATAAGGCTTTGCAGCGATGTTGTGCAATCGGACACTTGCAGCGCAACACGAATATGATGATTAAAACCCCTTAGTACCCTTAGGTTGAGAAAATTGGCTAAATTTTTGTTTCGTTCAATAAGGCTTTGTAGCGATGTTGCACAATCGGAAACTTCCCGCGGAACACGAATATGATGATTATAAGCCCGTAGTACCTTTAGATTGACAAAATCGTTCGAATTTTTTTTTCATTCAATAAGGCTTTGCAGCGATGTTGTGCAATCGGACACTTGCAGCGCAACACGATTATGATGATTATAAGCCCGTAGTACACTTAGGTTGAGAAAATTGGTTAAATTTTTGTTTCGTTCAATAAGGCTTTGTAGCGATGTTGCACAATCGGAAACTTCCCGCGCAACACGAATAAGATGATTAAAACCCCTTAGTACCCTTAGGTTGAGAAAATTGGTTAAATTTTGTTTTCGTTCAATAAGGCTTTGTAGCGATGTTGCACAATCGGAAACGTCCCGCGCAACACGAATATGATGATTATAAGCCCGTAGTACACTTAGGTTGATAAAATTGGTTAAATTTTGTTTTCGTTCAATAAGGCTTTGTAGCGATGTTGCACAATCGGAAACTTCCTGCGCAACACGAATGTGATGATTATAAGCCCGTAGTACCCTTAGGTTGAAAAAATCGGTCGAATTTGTTTTTCGTGCAATAAGGCTTTGTAGCGATGTCTCTCAATCGGACACTTGCAGCGCAACACGAATATGATGATTATAAGCCCGTAGTACCCTTAGGTTGAGAAAATTGGTTAAATTTTTGTTTCGTTCAATAAGGCTTTGTAGCGATGTTGCACAATCGGAAACTTCCCGCGCAACACGAATATGATGATTAAAACCCCTTAGTACCCTTAGGTTGAGAAAATTGGTTAAATTTTGTTTTCGTTCAATAAGGCTTTGTAGCGATGTTGCACAATCGGAAACTTCCCGCGCAACACGAATATGATGATTATAAGCCCGTAGTACCCTTAGGTTGAAAAAATCGGTCGAATTTGTTTTTCGTTCAATAAGGCTTTGCAGCGATGTTGTGCAATCGGACACTTGCAGCGCAACACGAATATGATGATTAAAACCCCTTAGTACCCTTAGGTTGAGAAAAATGGCTAAATTTTTGTTTCGTTCAATAAGGCTTTGTAGCGATGTTGCACAATCGGAAACTTCCCGCGGAACACGAATATGATGATTATAAGCCCGTAGTACCTTTAGATTGACAAAATCGTTCGAATTTGTTTTTCATTCAATAAGGCTTTGCAGCGATGTTGTGCAATCGGACACTTGCAGCGCAACACGAATATGATGATTATAAGCCCGTAGTACACTTAGGTTGATAAAATTGGTTAAATTTTGTTTTCGTTCAATAAGGCTTTGTAGCGATGTTGCACAATCGGAAACTTCCTGCGCAACACGAATGTGATGATTATAAGCCCGTAGTACCCTTAGGTTGAAAAAATCGGTCGAATTTGTTTTTCGTGCAATAAGGCTTTGTAGCGATGTCTCTCAATCGGACACTTGCAGCGCAACACCAATATGATGATTATAAGCCCGTAGTACCCTTAGGTTGAGAAAATTGGTTAAATTTTTGTTTCGTTCAATAAGGCTTTGTAGCGATGTTGCACAATCGGAAACTTCCCGCGCAACACGAATATGATGATTAAAACCCCTTAGTACCCTTAGGTTGAGAAAATTGGTTAAATTTTGTTTTCGTTCAATAAGGCTTTGTAGCGATGTTGCACAATCGGAAACTTCCCGCGCAACACGAATATGATGATTATAAGCCCGTAGTACCTTTAGGTTGAAAAAATCGGTCGAATTTTGTTTTCGTTCAATAAGGCTTTGCAGCGATGTTGTGCAATCGGGCACTTCCAGCGCAACACGAATATGATGATTATAAGCCCGTAGTACCGTTTGGTTGACATAATCGGTCGAAATTTGTTTTCGTCCAATAAGGCTTTGTAGCGATGTCTCGCAATCGGACACTTGCAGCGCAACACGAATATGATGATTATAAGCCCTTAGTACCCTTAGGTTGAGAAAATTCGTTAAATTTTTGTTTCGTTCAATAAGGCTTTGTAGCGATGTTGCACAATCGGAAACTTCCCGCGCAACACGAATATGATGATTATAAGCCCGTAGTACCCTTAGGTTGAAAAAATCGGTCGAATTTGTTTTTCGTTCAATAAGGCTTTGCAGTGATGTTGTACAATCGGACACTTGCAGCGCAACACGAATATGATGATTAAAACCCCTTAGTACCCTTAGGTTGAGAAAATTGGTTAAATTTTGTTTTCGTTCAATAAGGCTTTGTAGCGATGTTGCACAATCGGAAACTTCCCGCGCAACACGAATATGATGATTATAAGCCCGTAGTACCCTTAGGTTGAAAAAATCGGTCGAATTTGTTTTTCGTTCAATAAGGCTTTGCAGCGATGTTGTGCAATCGGACACTTGCAGCGCAACACGAATATGATGATTATAAGCCCGTAGTACACTTAGGTTGATAAAATTGGTTAAATTTTGTTTTCGTTCAATAAGGCTTTGTAGCGATGTTGCAAAATCGGAAACTTCCTGCGCAACACGAATGTGATGATTATAAGCCCGTAGTACCCTTAGGTTGAGAAAATTCGTTAAATTTTTGTTTCGTTCAATAAGGCTTTGTAGCGATGTTGCACAATCGGAAACTTCCCGCGCAACACGAATATGATGATTATAAGCCCGTAGTACCCTTAGGTTGAAAAAATCGGTCGAATTTGTTTTTCGTTCAATAAGGCTTTGCAGTGATGTTGTACAATCGGACACTTGCAGCGCAACACGAATATGATGATTAAAACCCCTTAGTACCCTTAGGTTGAGAAAATTGGTTAAATTTTGTTTTCGTTCAATAAGGCTTTGTAGCGATGTTGCACAATCGGAAACTTCCCGCGCAACACGAATATGATGATTATAAGCCCGTAGTACCCTTAGGTTGAAAAAATCGGTCGAATTTGTTTTTCGTTCAATAAGGCTTTGCAGCGATGTTGTGCAATCGGACACTTGCAGCGCAACACGAATATGATGATTATAAGCCCGTAGTACACTTAGGTTGATAAAATTGGTTAAATTTTGTTTTCGTTCAATAAGGCTTTGTAGCGATGTTGCAAAATCGGAAACTTCCTGCGCAACACGAATGTGATGATTATAAGCCCGTAGTACCCTTAGGTTGAAAAAATCGGTCGAATTTGTTTTTCGTGCAATAAGGCTTTGTAGCGATGTCTCGCAATCGGACACTTGCAGCGCAACACGAATATGATGATTATAAGCCCGTAGTACCCTTAGGTTGAGAAAATTGGTTAAATTTTTGTTTCGTTCAATAAGGCTTTGTAGCGATGTTGCACAATCGGAAACTTCCCGCGCAACACGAATATGATGATTATAAGCCCGTAGTACCCTTAGGTTGAAAAAATCGGTCGAATTTGTTTTTCGTTCAATAAGGCTTTGCAGTGATGTTGTACAATCGGACACTTGCAGCGTAACACGAATATGATGATTAAAACCCCTTAGTACCCTTAGGTTGAGAAAATTGGTTAAATTTTGTTTTCGTTCAATAAGGCTTTGTAGCGATGTTGCACAATCGGAAACTTCCCGCGCAACACGAATATGATGATTATAAGCCCGTAGTACCTTTAGGTTGAAAAAATCGGTCGAATTTTTGTTTCGTTCAATAAGGCTTTGCAGCGATGTTGTGCAATCGGACACTTGCAGCGCAATACGACTATGATGATTATATGCCCGTAGTACCGTTTGGTTGACAAAACCGGTCGAAATTTTGTTTCGTCCAATAAGGCCCTGTAGCGATGTGTCGCAATCGGACACTTGCAGCGCAACACGAATATGATGATTATAAGCCCGTAGTACCCTTAGGTTGATAAAATTGGTTAAATTTTGTTTTCGTTCAATAAGGCTTTGTAGCGATGTTGCACAATCGGAAACTTCCTGCGCAACACGAATATGATGATTATAAGCCCGTAGTACTCTTAGGTTGAAAAAATCGGTCGAATTTGTTTTTCGTTCAATAAGGCTTTGTAGCGATGTCTCGCAATCGGACACTTGCAGCGCAACACGAATATCATGATTATAAGCCCGTAGTACCCTTAGGTTGAGAAAATTGGTTAAATTTTTGTTTCGTTCAATAAGGCTTTGTAGCGATGTTGCACAATCGGAAACTTCCCGCGCAACACGAATATGATGATTAAAACCCCTTAGTACCCTTAGGTTGAGAAAATTGGTTAAATTTTCTTTTCGTTCAATAAGGCTTTGTAGCGATGTTGCACAATCGGAAACTTCCCGCGCAACACGAATATGATGATTATAAGCCCGTAGTACCTTTAGGTTGAAAAAATCGGTCGAATTTTGTTTTCGTTCAATAAGGCTTTGCAGCGATGTTGTGCAATCGGGCACTTCCAGCGCAACACGAATATGATGATTATAAGCCCGTAGTACCGTTTGGTTGACATAATCGGTCGAAATTTGTTTTCGTCCAATAAGGCTTTGTAGCGATGTCTCGCAATCGGACACTTGCAGCGCAACACGAATATGATGATTATAAGCCCTTAGTACCCTTAGGTTGAGAAAATTCGTTAAATTTTTGTTTCGTTCAATAAGGCTTTGTAGCGATGTTGCACAATCGGAAACTTCCCGCGCAACACGAATATGATGATTATAAGCCCGTAGTACCCTTAGGTTGAAAAAATCGGTCGAATTTGTTTTTCGTTCAATAAGGCTTTGCAGTGATGTTGTACAATCGGACACTTGCAGCGCAACACGAATATGATGATTAAAACCCCTTAGTACCCTTAGGTTGAGAAAATTGGTTAAATTTTGTTTTCGTTCAATAAGGCTTTGTAGCGATGTTGCACAATCGGAAACTTCCCGCGCAACACGAATATGATGATTATAAGCCCGTAGTACCCTTAGGTTGAAAAAATCGGTCGAATTTGTTTTTCGTTCAATAAGGCTTTGCAGCGATGTTGTGCAATCGGACACTTGCAGCGCAACACGAATATGATGATTATAAGCCCGTAGTACACTTAGGTTGATAAAATTGGTTAAATTTTGTTTTCGTTCAATAAGGCTTTGTAGCGATGTTGCAAAATCGGAAACTTCCTGCGCAACACGAATGTGATGATTATAAGCCCGTAGTACCCTTAGGTTGAGAAAATTCGTTAAATTTTTGTTTCGTTCAATAAGGCTTTGTAGCGATGTTGCACAATCGGAAACTTCCCGCGCAACACGAATATGATGATTATAAGCCCGTAGTACCCTTAGGTTGAAAAAATCGGTCGAATTTGTTTTTCGTTCAATAAGGCTTTGCAGTGATGTTGTACAATCGGACACTTGCAGCGCAACACGAATATGATGATTAAAACCCCTTAGTACCCTTAGGTTGAGAAAATTGGTTAAATTTTGTTTTCGTTCAATAAGGCTTTGTAGCGATGTTGCACAATCGGAAACTTCCCGCGCAACACGAATATGATGATTATAAGCCCGTAGTACCCTTAGGTTGAAAAAATCGGTCGAATTTGTTTTTCGTTCAATAAGGCTTTGCAGCGATGTTGTGCAATCGGACACTTGCAGCGCAACACGAATATGATGATTATAAGCCCGTAGTACACTTAGGTTGATAAAATTGGTTAAATTTTGTTTTCGTTCAATAAGGCTTTGTAGCGATGTTGCAAAATCGGAAACTTCCTGCGCAACACGAATGTGATGATTATAAGCCCGTAGTACCCTTAGGTTGAAAAAATCGGTCGAATTTGTTTTTCGTGCAATAAGGCTTTGTAGCGATGTCTCGCAATCGGACACTTGCAGCGCAACACGAATATGATGATTATAAGCCCGTAGTACCCTTAGGTTGAGAAAATTGGTTAAATTTTTGTTTCGTTCAATAAGGCTTTGTAGCGATGTTGCACAATCGGAAACTTCCCGCGCAACACGAATATGATGATTATAAGCCCGTAGTACCCTTAGGTTGAAAAAATCGGTCGAATTTGTTTTTCGTTCAATAAGGCTTTGCAGTGATGTTGTACAATCGGACACTTGCAGCGTAACACGAATATGATGATTAAAACCCCTTAGTACCCTTAGGTTGAGAAAATTGGTTAAATTTTGTTTTCGTTCAATAAGGCTTTGTAGCGATGTTGCACAATCGGAAACTTCCCGCGCAACACGAATATGATGATTATAAGCCCGTAGTACCTTTAGGTTGAAAAAATCGGTCGAATTTTTGTTTCGTTCAATAAGGCTTTGCAGCGATGTTGTGCAATCGGACACTTGCAGCGCAATACGACTATGATGATTATATGCCCGTAGTACCGTTTGGTTGACAAAACCGGTCGAAATTTTGTTTCGTCCAATAAGGCCCTGTAGCGATGTGTCGCAATCGGACACTTGCAGCGCAACACGAATATGATGATTATAAGCCCGTAGTACCCTTAGGTTGATAAAATTGGTTAAATTTTGTTTTCGTTCAATAAGGCTTTGTAGCGATGTTGCACAATCGGAAACTTCCTGCGCAACACGAATATGATGATTATAAGCCCGTAGTACTCTTAGGTTGAAAAAATCGGTCGAATTTGTTTTTCGTTCAATAAGGCTTTGTAGCGATGTCTCGCAATCGGACACTTGCAGCGCAACACGAATATCATGATTATAAGCCCGTAGTACCCTTAGGTTGAAAAAATTGGCTAAATTTTGTTTTCGTTCAATAAGGCTTTGTAGCGATGTTGCACAATCGGAAACTTCCTGCGCAACACGAATGTGATGATTATAAGCCCGTAGTACCCTTAGGTTGAAAAAATCGGTCGAATTTGTTTTTCGTTCAATAAGGCTTTGCAGCGATGTTGTGCAATCGGACACTTGCAGCGCAACACGAATATGATGATTAAAACCCCTTAGTACCCTTAGGTTGAGAAAATTGGCTAAATTTTTTTTTCGTTCAATAAGGCTTTGTAGCGATGTTGCACAATCGGAAACTTCCCGCGCAACACGAATATGATGATTATAAGCCCATAGTACCTTTAGATTGACAAAATCGTTCGAATTTTGTTTTCGTTCAATAAGGCTTTGCAGCGATGTTGTGCAATCGGACACTTGCAGCGCAACACGAATATGATGATTATAAGCCCGTAGTACACTTAGGTTGATAAAATTGGTTAAATTTTGTTTTCGTTCAATAAGGCTTTGTAGCGATGTTGCACAATCAGAAACTTCCTGCGCAACACGAATGTGATGATTATAAGCCCGTAGTACCCTTAGGTTGAAAAAATCGGTCGAATTTGTTTTCCGTTCAATAAGGCTTTGTAGCGATGTCTCGCAATCGGAAACTTCCTGCGCAACACGAATGTGATGATTATAAGCCCGTAGTACCCTTAGGTTGAAAAAATCGGTCGAATTTTGTTTTCGTTCAATAAGGTTTTGCAGCGATGTTGTGCAATCGGACACTTGCAGCGCAGCACGAATATGATGATTATATGCCCGTAGTACCGTCTGGTTGACAAAATCGGTCGAAATTTTGTTTCGTCCAATAAGGCCCTGTAGCGATGTAACGCAATCGGACACTTGCAGCGCAACACGAATATGATGATTATAAGCCCGTAGTACCCTTAGGTTGATAAAATTGGTTAAATTTTGTTTTCGTTCAATAAGGCTTTGTAGCGATGTTGCACAATCGGAAACTTCCTGCGCAACACGAATATGATGATTATAAGCCCGTAGTACCCTTAGGTTGAAAAAATCGGTCGAATTTGTTTTTCGTTCAATAAGGCTTTGTAGCGACGTCTCGCAATCGGACACTCGCAGCGCAACACGAATATGATGATTATAAGCCCGTAGTACCCTTAGGTTGAGAAAATTGGTTAAATTTTTGTTTCGTTCAATAAGGCTTTGTAGCGATGTTGCACAATCGGAAACTTCCCGCGCAACACGAATATGATGATTATAAGCCCGTAGTACTGTTTGGTTGAAAAAATCGGTCGATTTTTTTTTTCGTTCAATAAGGCTTTGCAGCGATGTTGTGCAATCGGGCACTTCCAGCGCAACACGAATATGATGATTATAAGCCCGTAGTACCGTTTGGTTGTCATAATCGGTCGAAATTTGTTTTCGTCCAATAAGGCCCTGTAGCGATGTGTCGCAATCGGACACTTGCAGCGCAACACGAATATGATGATTATAAGCCCGTAGTACCCTTAGGTTGATAAAATTGGTTAAATTTTGTTTTCGTTCAATAAGGTTTTGTAGCGATGTTGCACAATCGGAAACTTCCTGCGCAACACGAATATGATGATTATAAGCCCGTAGAACCCTTAGGTTGAAAAAATCGGTCGAATTTGTTTTCCGTTCAATAAGGCTTTGTAGCGATGTCTCGCAATCGGACACTTGCAGCGCAACACGAATATCATGATTATAAGCCCGTAGTACCCTTAGGTTGAGAAAATTGGTTAAATTTTTGTTTCGTTCAATAAGGCTTTGTAGCGATGTTGCACAATCGGAAACTTCCTGCGCAACACGAATATGATGATTATAAGCCCGTAGTACCCTTAGGTTGAAAAAATCGGTCGAATTTTTTTTTCGTTCAATAAGGCTTTGTAGCGATGTTGCACAATCGGAAACTTCCTGCGCAACACGAATGTGATGATTATAAGCCCGTAGTACCCTTAGGTTGAAAAAATCGGTCGAATTTTGTTTTCGTTCAATAAGGCTTTGCAGCGATGTTGTGCAATCGGACACTTGCAGCGCAACACGAATATGATGATTATATGCCCGTAGTACCGTTTGGTTGACAAAATCGGTCGTAATTTTGTTTCGTCCAATAAGGCCCTGTAGCGATGTAACGCAATCGGACACTTGCAGCGCAACACGAATATGATGATTATAAGCCCGTAGTACCCTTAGGTTGATAAAATTGGTTAAATTTTGTTTTCGTTCAATAAGGCTTTGTAGCGATGTTGCACAATCGGAAACTTCCTGCGCAACACGAATATGATGATTATAAGCCCGTAGTACCCTTTGGTTGAAAAAATCGGTCGAATTTGTTTTTCGTTCAATAAGGCTTTGTAGCGACGTCTCGCAATCGGACACTCGCAGCGCAACACGAATATGATGATTATAAGCCCGTAGTACCCTTAGGTTGAGAAAATTGGTTAAATTTTTGTTTCGTTCAATAAGGCTTTGTAGCGATGTTGCACAATCGGAAACTTCCTGCGCAACACGAATATGATGATTATAAGCCCGTAGTACCCTTAGGTTGAAAAAATCGGTCGAATTTTTTTTTCGTTCAATAAGGCTTTGTAGCGATGTTGCACAATCGGAAACTTCCTGCGCAACACGAATGTGATGATTATAAGCCCGTAGTACCCTTAGGTTGAAAAAATCGGTCGAATTTTGTTTTCGTTCAATAAGGCTTTGCAGCGATGTTGTGCAATCGGACACTTGCAGCGCAACACGAATATGACGATTATATGCCCGTAGTACCGTTTGGTTGACAAAATCGGTCGTAATTTTGTTTCGTCCAATAAGGCCCTGTAGCGATGTAACGCAATCGGACACTTGCAGCGCAACACGAATATGATGATTATAAGCCCGTAGTACCCTTAGGTTGATAAAATTGGTTAAATTTTGTTTTCGTTCAATAAGGCTTTGTAGCGATGTTGCACAATCGGAAACTTCCTGCGCAACACGAATATGATGATTATAAGCCCGTAGAACCCTTAGGTTGAAAAAATCGGTCGAATTTGTTTTCCGTTCAATAAGGCTTTGTAGCGATGTCTCGCAATCGGACACTTGCAGCGCAACACGAATATCATGATTATAAGCCCGTAGTACCCTTAGGTTGAGAAAATTGGTTAAATTTTTGTTTCGTTCAATAAGGCTTTGTAGCGATGTTGCACAATCGGAAACTTCCTGCGCAACACGAATATGATGATTATAAGCCCGTAGTACTCTTAGGTTGAAAAAATCGGTCGAATTTGTTTTTCGTTCAATAAGGCTTTGTAGCGATGTCTCGCAATCGGACACTTGCAGCGCAACACGAATATCATGATTATAAGCCCGTAGTACCCTTAGGTTGAAAAAATTGGCTAAATTTTGTTTTCGTTCAATAAGGCTTTGTAGCGATGTTGCACAATCGGAAACTTCCTGCGCAACACGAATGTGATGATTATAAGCCCGTAGTACCCTTAGGTTGAAAAAATCGGTCGAATTTGTTTTTCGTTCAATAAGGCTTTGCAGCGATGTTGTGCAATCGGACACTTGCAGCGCAACACGAATATGATGATTAAAACCCCTTAGTACCCTTAGGTTGAGAAAATTGGCTAAATTTTTTTTTCGTTCAATAAGGCTTTGTAGCGATGTTGCACAATCGGAAACTTCCCGCGCAACACGAATATGATGATTATAAGCCCATAGTACCTTTAGATTGACAAAATCGTTCGAATTTTGTTTTCGTTCAATAAGGCTTTGCAGCGATGTTGTGCAATCGGACACTTGCAGCGCAACACGAATATGATGATTATAAGCCCGTAGTACACTTAGGTTGATAAAATTGGTTAAATTTTGTTTTCGTTCAATAAGGCTTTGTAGCGATGTTGCACAATCAGAAACTTCCTGCGCAACACGAATGTGATGATTATAAGCCCGTAGTACCCTTAGGTTGAAAAAATCGGTCGAATTTGTTTTCCGTTCAATAAGGCTTTGTAGCGATGTCTCGCAATCGGAAACTTCCTGCGCAACACGAATGTGATGATTATAAGCCCGTAGTACCCTTAGGTTGAAAAAATCGGTCGAATTTTGTTTTCGTTCAATAAGGTTTTGCAGCGATGTTGTGCAATCGGACACTTGCAGCGCAGCACGAATATGATGATTATATGCCCGTAGTACCGTCTGGTTGACAAAATCGGTCGAAATTTTGTTTCGTCCAATAAGGCCCTGTAGCGATGTAACGCAATCGGACACTCGCAGCGCAACACGAATATGATGATTATAAGCCCGTAGTACCCTTAGGTTGATAAAATTGGTTAAATTTTGTTTTCGTTCAATAAGGCTTTGTAGCGATGTTGCACAATCGGAAACTTCCCGCGCAACACGAATATGATGATTATAAGCCCGTAGTACTGTTTGGTTGAAAAAATCGGTCGATTTTTTTTTTCGTTCAATAAGGCTTTGCAGCGATGTTGTGCAATCGGGCACTTCCAGCGCAACACGAATATGATGATTATAAGCCCGTAGTACCGTTTGGTTGTCATAATCGGTCGAAATTTGTTTTCGTCCAATAAGGCCCTGTAGCGATGTGTCGCAATCGGACACTTGCAGCGCAACACGAATATGATGATTATAAGCCCGTAGTACCCTTAGGTTGATAAAATTAGTTAAATTTTGTTTTCGTTCAATAAGGTTTTGTAGCGATGTTGCACAATCGGAAACTTCCTGCGCAACACGAATATGATGATTATAAGCCCGTAGAACCCTTAGGTTGAAAAAATCGGTCGAATTTGTTTTCCGTTCAATAAGGCTTTGTAGCGATGTCTCGCAATCGGACACTTGCAGCGCAACACGAATATCATGATTATAAGCCCGTAGTACCCTTAGGTTGAGAAAATTGGTTAAATTTTTGTTTCGTTCAATAAGGCTTTGTAGCGATGTTGCACAATCGGAAACTTCCTGCGCAACACGAATATGATGATTATAAGCCCGTAGTACCCTTAGGTTGAAAAAATCGGTCGAATTTTTTTTTCGTTCAATAAGGCTTTGTAGCGATGTTGCACAATCGGAAACTTCCTGCGCAACACGAATGTGATGATTATAAGCCCGTAGTACCCTTAGGTTGAAAAAATCGGTCGAATTTTGTTTTCGTTCAATAAGGCTTTGCAGCGATGTTGTGCAATCGGACACTTGCAGCGCAACACGAATATGATGATTATATGCCCGTAGTACCGTTTGGTTGACAAAATCGGTCGTAATTTTGTTTCGTCCAATAAGGCCCTGTAGCGATGTAACGCAATCGGACACTTGCAGCGCAACACGAATATGATGATTATAAGCCCGTAGTACCCTTAGGTTGATAAAATTGGTTAAATTTTGTTTTCGTTCAATAAGGCTTTGTAGCGATGTTGCACAATCGGAAACTTCCTGCGCAACACGAATATGATGATTATAAGCCCGTAGTACCCTTTGGTTGAAAAAATCGGTCGAATTTGTTTTTCGTTCAATAAGGCTTTGTAGCGACGTCTCGCAATCGGACACTCGCAGCGCAACACGAATATGATGATTATAAGCCCGTAGTACCCTTAGGTTGAGAAAATTGGTTAAATTTTTGTTTCGTTCAATAAGGCTTTGTAGCGATGTTGCACAATCGGAAACTTCCTGCGCAACACGAATATGATGATTATAAGCCCGTAGTACCCTTAGGTTGAAAAAATCGGTCGAATTTTTTTTTCGTTCAATAAGGCTTTGTAGCGATGTTGCACAATCGGAAACTTCCTGCGCAACACGAATGTGATGATTATAAGCCCGTAGTACCCTTAGGTTGAAAAAATCGGTCGAATTTTGTTTTCGTTCAATAAGGCTTTGCAGCGATGTTGTGCAATCGGACACTTGCAGCGCAACACGAATATGACGATTATATGCCCGTAGTACCGTTTGGTTGACAAAATCGGTCGTAATTTTGTTTCGTCCAATAAGGCCCTGTAGCGATGTAACGCAATCGGACACTTGCAGCGCAACACGAATATGATGATTATAAGCCCGTAGTACCCTTAGGTTGATAAAATTGGTTAAATTTTGTTTTCGTTCAATAAGGCTTTGTAGCGATGTTGCACAATCGGAAACTTCCTGCGCAACACGAATATGATGATTATAAGCCCGTAGTACCCTTTAGGTTGACAAAATCGGTCGAATTTTTTTTTCGTTCAATAAGGCTTGGCAGCGATGTTGTGCAATCGGACACTTGCATGGCAACACGAATATGATGATTATAAGCCCGTAGTACTGTTTGGTTGAAAAAATCGGTCGAATTTTTTTTTCGTTCAATAAGGCTTTGCAGCGATGTTGTGCAATCGAGCACTTCCAGCGCAACACGAATATGATGATTATAAGCCCGTAGTACCGTTTGGTTGTCATAATCGGTCGAAATTTGTTTTCGTCCAATAAGGCTTTGTAGCGATGTCTCGCAATCGGACACTTGCAGCGCAACACGAATATGATGATTCTAAGCCCGTAGTACCCTTAGGTTGATAAAATTGGTTAAATTTTGTTTTCGTTCAATAAGGCTTTGTAGCGATGTTGCACAATCGGAAACTTCCTGCGCAACACGAATATGATGATTATAAGCCCGTAGTACCCTTAGGTTGAAAAAATCGATCGAATTTGTTTTTCGTTCAATAAGGCTTTGCAGCGATGTCTCGCAATCGGACACTTGCAGCGCAACACGAATATCATGATTATAAGCCCGTAGTACCCTTAGGTTGAGAAAATTGGTTAAATTTTTGTTTCGTTCAATAAGGCTTTGTAGCGATGTTGCACAATCGGAAACTTCCCGCGCAACACGAATATGATGATTATAAGCCCGTAGTACCCTTAGGTTGAAAAAATCGGTCGAATTTGTTTTTCGTTCAATAAGGCTTTGCAGCGATGTTGTGCAATCGGACACTTGCAGCGCAACACGAATATGATGATTAAAACCCCTTAGTACCCTTAGGTTGAGAAAATTGGTTAAATTTTTTTTTCGTTCAATAAGGCTTTGTAGCGATGTTGCACACTCGGAAACTTCCCGCGCAACACGAATATGATGATTATAAGCCCATAGTACCTTTAGGTTGACAAAATCGGTCGAATTTTGTTTTCGTTCAATAAGGCTTTGCAGCGATGTTGTGCAATCGGACACTTGCAGCGCAACACGAATATGATGATTATAAGCCCGTAGTACACTTAGGTTGATAAAATTGGTTAAATTTTGTTTTCGTTCAATAAGGCTTTGTAGCGATGTTGCACAATCGGAAACTTCCTGCGCAACACGAATATGATGATTATAAGCCCGTAGTACCCTTAGGTTGAAAAAATCGGTCGAATTTTTTTTTCGTTCAATAAGGCTTTGTAGCGATGTTGCACAATCGGAAACTTCCTGCGCAACACGAATGTGATGATTATAAGCCCGTAGTACCCTTAGGTTGAAAAAATCGGTCGAATTTTGTTTTCGTTCAATAAGGCTTTGCAGCGATGTTGTGCAATCGGACACTTGCAGCGCAACACGAATATGACGATTATATGCCCGTAGTACCGTTTGGTTGACAAAATCGGTCGTAATTTTGTTTCGTCCAATAAGGCCCTGTAGCGATGTAACGCAATCGGACACTTGCAGCGCAACACGAATATGATGATTATAAGCCCGTAGTACCCTTAGGTTGATAAAATTGGTTAAATTTTGTTTTCGTTCAATAAGGCTTTGTAGCGATGTTGCACAATCGGAAACTTCCTGCGCAACACGAATATGATGATTATAAGCCCGTAGTACCCTTTAGGTTGACAAAATCGGTCGAATTTTTTTTTCGTTCAATAAGGCTTGGCAGCGATGTTGTGCAATCGGACACTTGCATGGCAACACGAATATGATGATTATAAGCCCGTAGTACTGTTTGGTTGAAAAAATCGGTCGAATTTTTTTTTCGTTCAATAAGGCTTTGCAGCGATGTTGTGCAATCGAGCACTTCCAGCGCAACACGAATATGATGATTATAAGCCCGTAGTACCGTTTGGTTGTCATAATCGGTCGAAATTTGTTTTCGTCCAATAAGGCTTTGTAGCGATGTCTCGCAATCGGACACTTGCAGCGCAACACGAATATGATGATTCTAAGCCCGTAGTACCCTTAGGTTGATAAAATTGGTTAAATTTTGTTTTCGTTCAATAAGGCTTTGTAGCGATGTTGCACAATCGGAAACTTCCTGCGCAACACGAATATGATGATTATAAGCCCGTAGTACCCTTAGGTTGAAAAAATCGATCGAATTTGTTTTTCGTTCAATAAGGCTTTGCAGCGATGTCTCGCAATCGGACACTTGCAGCGCAACACGAATATCATGATTATAAGCCCGTAGTACCCTTAGGTTGAGAAAATTGGTTAAATTTTTGTTTCGTTCAATAAGGCTTTGTAGCGATGTTGCACAATCGGAAACTTCCCGCGCAACACGAATATGATGATTATAAGCCCGTAGTACCCTTAGGTTGAAAAAATCGGTCGAATTTGTTTTTCGTTCAATAAGGCTTTGCAGCGATGTTGTGCAATCGGACACTTGCAGCGCAACACGAATATGATGATTAAAACCCCTTAGTACCCTTAGGTTGAGAAAATTGGTTAAATTTTTTTTTCGTTCAATAAGGCTTTGTAGCGATGTTGCACACTCGGAAACTTCCCGCGCAACACGAATATGATGATTATAAGCCCATAGTACCTTTAGGTTGACAAAATCGGTCGAATTTTGTTTTCGTTCAATAAGGCTTTGCAGCGATGTTGTGCAATCGGACACTTGCAGCGCAACACGAATATGATGATTATAAGCCCGTAGTACACTTAGGTTGATAAAATTGGTTAAATTTTGTTTTCGTTCAATAAGGCTTTGTAGCGATGTTGCAAAATCGGAAACTTCCTGCGCAACACGAATGTGATGATTATAAGCCCGTAGTACCCTTAGGTTGAAAAAATCGGTCGAATTTGTTTTTCGTGCAATAAGGCTTTGTAGCGATGTCTCGCAATCGGACACTTGCAGCGCAACACGAATATGATGATTATAAGCCCGTAGTACCCTTAGGTTGAGAAAATTGGTTAAATTTTTGTTTCGTTCAATAAGGCTTTGTAGCGATGTTGCACAATCGGAAACTTCCCGCGCAACACGAATATGATGATTATAAGCCCGTAGTACCCTTAGGTTGAAAAAATCGGTCGAATTTGTTTTTCGTGCAATAAGGCTTTGTAGCGATGTCTCGCAATCGGATACTTGCAGCGCAACACGAATATGATGATTATAAGCCCGTAGTACCCTTAGGTTGATAAAATTGGTTAAATTTTGTTTTCGTTCAATAAGGTTTTGTAGCGATGTTGCACAATCGGAAACTTCCTGCGCAACAAGAATATGATGATTATAAGCCCGTAGTACCCTTAGGTTGAAAAAATCGGTCGAATTTGTTTTCCGTTCAATAAGGCTTTGTAGCGATGTCTCGCAATCGGAAACTTCCTGCGCAACACGAATGTGATGATTATAAGCCCGTAGTACCCTTAGGTTGAAAAAATCGGTCGAATTTTGTTTTCGTTCAATAAGGTTTTGCAGCGATGTTGTGCAATCGGACACTTGCAGCGCAGCACGAATATGATGATTATATGCCCGTAGTACCGTCTGGTTGACAAAATCGGTCGAAATTTTGTTTCGTCCAATAAGGCCCTGTAGCGATGTAACGCAATCGGACACTTGCAGCGCAACACGAATATGATGATTATAAGCCCTTAGTACCCTTAGGTTGATAAAATTGGTTAAATTTTGTTTTCGTTCAATAAGGCTTTGTAGCGATGTTGCACAATCGGAAACTTCCTGCGCAACACGAATATGATGATTATAAGCCCGTAGTACCCTTAGGTTGAAAAAATCGGTCGAATTTGTTTTTCGTTCAATAAGGCTTTGTAGCGACGTCTCGCAATCGGACACTCGCAGCGCAACACGAATATGATGATTATAAGCCCGTAGTACCCTTAGGTTGAGAAAATTGGTTAAATTTTTGTTTCGTTCAATAAGGCTTTGTAGCGATGTTGCACAATCGGAAACTTCCCGCGCAACACGAATATGATGATTATAAGCCCGTAGTACCTTTAGGTTGACAAAATCGGTCGAATTTTTTTTTCGTTCAATAAGGCTTGGCAGCGATGTTGTGCAATCGGACACTTGCATGGCAACACGAATATGATGATTATAAGCCCGTAGTACTGTTTGGTTGAAAAAATCGGTCGATTTTTTTTTTCGTTCAATAAGGCTTTGCAGCGATGTTGTGCAATCGGGCACTTCCAGCGCAACACGAATATGATGATTATAAGCCCGTAGTACCGTTTGGTTGTCATAATCGGTCGAAATTTGTTTTCGTCCAATAAGGCCCTGTAGCGATGTGTCGCAATCGGACACTTGCAGCGCAACACGAATATGATGATTATAAGCCCGTAGTACCCTTAGGTTGATAAAATTGGTTAAATTTTGTTTTCGTTCAATAAGGTTTTGTAGCAATGTTGCACAATCGGAAACTTCCTGCGCAACACGAATATGATGATTATAAGCCCGTAGAACCCTTAGGTTGAAAAAATCGGTCGAATTTGTTTTCCGTTCAATAAGGCTTTGTAGCGATGTCTCGCAATCGGACACTTGCAGCGCAACACGAATATCATGATTATAAGCCCGTAGTACCCTTAGGTTGAGAAAATTGGTTAAATTTTTGTTTCGTTCAATAAGGCTTTGTAGCGATGTTGCACAATCGGAAACTTCCTGCGCAACACGAATATGATGATTATAAGCCCGTAGTACCCTTAGGTTGAAAAAATCGGTCGAATTTTTTTTTCGTTCAATAAGGCTTTGTAGCGATGTTGCACAATCGGCAACTTCCTGCGCAACACGAATGTGATGATTATAAGCCCGTAGTACCCTTAGGTTGAAAAAATCGGTCGAATTTTGTTTTCGTTCAATAAGGCTTTGCAGCGATGTTGTGCAATCGGACACTTGCAGCGCAACACGAATATGATGATTATATGCCCGTAGTACCGTTTGGTTGACAAAATCGGTCGTAATTTTGTTTCGTCCAATAAGGCCCTGTAGCGATGTAACGCAATCGGACACTTGCAGCGCAACACGAATATGATGATTATAAGCCCGTAGTACCCTTAGGTTGATAAAATTGGTTAAATTTTGTTTTCGTTCAATAAGGCTTTGTAGCGATGTTGCACAATCGGAAACTTCCTGCGCAACACGAATATGATGATTATAAGCCCGTAGTACCCTTTGGTTGAAAAAATCGGTCGAATTTGTTTTTCGATCAATAAGGCTTTGTAGCGACGTCTCGCAATCGGACACTCGCAGCGCAACACGAATATGATGATTATAAGCCCGTAGTACCCTTAGGTTGAGAAAATTGGTTAAATTTTTGTTTCGTTCAATAAGGCTTTGTAGCGATGTTGCACAATCGGAAACTTCCTGCGCAACACGAATATGATGATTATAAGCCCGTAGTACCCTTAGGTTGAAAAAATCGGTCGAATTTTTTTTTCGTTCAATAAGGCTTTGTAGCGATGTTGCACAATCGGAAACTTCCTGCGCAACACGAATGTGATGATTATAAGCCCGTAGTACCCTTAGGTTGAAAAAATCGGTCGAATTTTGTTTTCGTTCAATAAGGCTTTGCAGCGATGTTGTGCAATCGGACACTTGCAGCGCAACACGAATATGATGATTATATGCCCGTAGTACCGTTTGGTTGACAAAATCGGTCGTAATTTTGTTTCGTCCAATAAGGCCCTGTAGCGATGTAACGCAATCGGACACTTGCAGCGCAACACGAATATGATGATTATAAGCCCGTAGTACCCTTAGGTTGATAAAATTGGTTAAATTTTGTTTTCGTTCAATAAGGCTTTGTAGCGATGTTGCACAATCGGAAACTTCCTGCGCAACACGAATATGATGATTATAAGCCCGTAGTACCCTTTAGGTTGACAAAATCGGTCGAATTTTTTTTTCGTTCAATAAGGCTTGGCAGCGATGTTGTGCAATCGGACACTTGCATGGCAACACGAATATGATGATTATAAGCCCGTAGTACTGTTTGGTTGAAAAAATCGGTCGAATTTTTTTTTCGTTCAATAAGGCTTTGCAGCGATGTTGTGCAATCGAGCACTTCCAGCGCAACACGAATATGATGATTATAAGCCCGTAGTACCGTTTGGTTGTCATAATCGGTCGAAATTTGTTTTCGTCCAATAAGGCTTTGTAGCGATGTCTCGCAATCGGACACTTGCAGCGCAACACGAATATGATGATTCTAAGCCCGTAGTACCCTTAGGTTGATAAAATTGGTTAAATTTTGTTTTCGTTCAATAAGGCTTTGTAGCGATGTTGCACAATCGGAAACTTCCTGCGCAACACGAATATGATGATTATAAGCCCGTAGTACCCTTAGGTTGAAAAAATCGGTCGAATTTGTTTTTCGTTCAATAAGGCTTTGCAGCGATGTCTCGCAATCGGACACTTGCAGCGCAACACGAATATCATGATTATAAGCCCGTAGTACCCTTAGGTTGAGAAAATTGGTTAAATTTTTGTTTCGTTCAATAAGGCTTTGTAGCGATGTTGCACAATCGGAAACTTCCCGCGCAACACGAATATGATGATTATAAGCCCGTAGTACCCTTAGGTTGAAAAAATCGGTCGAATTTGTTTTTCGTTCAATAAGGCTTTGCAGCGATGTTGTGCAATCGGACACTTGCAGCGCAACACGAATATGATGATTAAAACCCCTTAGTACCCTTAGGTTGAGAAAATTGGTTAAATTTTTGTTTCGTTCAATAAGGCTTTGTAGCGATGTTGCACACTCGGAAACTTCCCGCGCAACACGAATATGATGATTATAAGCCCATAGTACCTTTAGGTTGACAAAATCGGTCGAATTTTGTTTTCGTTCAATAAGGCTTTGCAGCGATGTTGTGCAATCGGACACTTGCAGCGCAACACGAATATGATGATTATATGCCCGTAGTACCGTTTGGTTGACAAAATCGGTCGAAATTTTGTTTCGTCCAATAAGGCCCTGTAGCGATGTGTCGCAATCGGACACTTGCAGCGCAACACGAATATGATGATTATAAGCCCGTAGTACCCTTAGGTTGATAAAATTGGTTAAATTTTTGTTTCGTTCAATAAGGCTTTGTAGCGATGTTGCACAATCGGAAACTTCCCGCGCAACACGAATATGATGATTATAAGCCCGTAGTACCTTTAGGTTGACAAAATCGGTCGAATTTTTGTTTCGTTCAATAAGGCTTTGCAGCGATGTTGTGCAATCGGACACTTGCATGGCAACACGAATATGATGATTATAAGCCCGTAGTACTGTTTAGTTGAAAAAATCGGTCGAATTTTGTTTTCGTTCAATAAGGCTTTGCAGCGATGTTGTGCAATCGGGCACTTCCAGCGCAACACGAATATGATGATTATAAGCCCGTAGTACCCTTAGGTTGATAAAATTGGTTAAATTTTGTTTTCGTTCAATAAGGCTTTGTAGCGATGTTGCACAATCGGAAACTTCCTGCGCAACACGAATATGATGATTATAAGCCCGTAGTACCCTTAGGTTGAAAAAATCGGTCGAATTTGTTTTCCGTTCAATAAGGCTTTGTAGCGATGTCTCGCAATCGGACACTTGCAGCGCAACACGAATATCATGATTATAAGCCCGTAGTACCCTTAGGTTGAGAAAATTGGTTAAATTTTTGTTTCGTTCAATAAGGCTTTGTAGCGATGTTGCACAATCGGAAACTTCCCGCGCAACACGAATATGATGATTATAAGCCCGTAGTACCCTTAGGTTGAAAAAATCGGTCGAATTTGTTTTTCGTTCAATAAGGCTTTGCAGCGATGTTGTGCAATCGGACACTTGCAGCGCAACACGAATATGATGATTAAAACCCCTTAGTACCCTTAGGTTGAGAAAATTGGTTAAATTTTTTTTTCGTTCAATAAGGCTTTGTAGCGATGTTGCACACTCGGAAACTTCCCGCGCAACACGAATATGATGATTATAAGCCCATAGTACCTTTAGGTTGAAAAAATCGGTCGAATTTTGTTTTCGTTCAATAAGGCTTTGCAGCGATGTTGTGCAATCGGACACTTGCAGCGCAACACGAATATGATGATTATAAGCCCGTAGTACCCTTAGGTTGATAAAATTGGTTAAATTTTGTTTTCGTTCAATAAGGCTTTGTAGCGATGTTGCACAATCGGAAACTTCCTGCGCAACACGAATATGATGATTATAAGCCCGTAGTACCCTTAGGTTGAAAAAATCGGTCGAATTTTGTTTTCGTTCAATAAGGCTTTGCAGCGATGTAGTGCAATCGGACACTTGCATGGCAACACGAATATGATGATTATAAGCCCGTAGTACTGTTTAGTTGAAAAAATCGGTCGAATTTTGTTTTCGTTCAATAAGGCTTTGCAGCGATGTTGTGCAATCGGGCACTTCCAGCGCAACACGAATATGATGATTAAAAGCCCGTAGTACCGTTTGGTTGACATAATCGGTCGAAATTTTGTTTCGTCCAATAAGGCCCTGTAGCGATGTGTCGCAATCGGACACTTGCAGCGCAACACGAATATCATGATTATAAGCCCGTAGTACCCTTAGGTTGAGAAAATTGGTTAAATTTTTGTTTCGTTCAATAAGGCTTTGTAGCGATGTTGCACAATCGGAAACTTCCCGCGCAACACGAATATGATGATTATAAGCCCGTAGTACCCTTAGGTTGAAAAAATCGGTCGAATTTGTTTTTCGTTCAATAAGACTTTGCAGCGATGTTGTGCAATCGGACACTTGCAGCGCAACACGAATATGATGATTAAAACCCCTTAGTACCCTTAGGTTGAGAAAATTGGTTAAATTTTGTTTTCGTTCAATAAGGCTTTGTAGCGATGTTGCACACTCGGAAACTTCCCGCGCAACACGAATATGATGATTATAAGCCCATAGTACCTTTAGGTTGAAAAAATCGGTCGAATTTTGTTTTCGTTCAATAAGGCTTTGCAGCGATGTTGTGCAATCGGACACTTGCAGCGCAACACGAATATGATGATTATAAGCCCGTAGTACACTTAGGTTGAGAAAATTGGTTAAATTTTTGTTTCGTTCAATAAGGCTTTGTAGCGATGTTGCACAATCGGAAACTTCCCGCGCAACACGAATATGATGATTATAAGCCCGTAGTACCTTTAGGTTGACAAAATCGGTCGAATTTTTTTTTCGTTCAATAAGGCTTTGCAGCGATGTTGTGCAATCGGACGCTTGCATGACAACACGAATATGATGATTATAAGCCCGTAGTACTGTTTAGTTGAAAAAATCGGTCGAATTTTGTTTTCGTTCAATAAGGCTTTGCAGCGATGTTGTGCAATCGGGCACTTCCAGCGCAACACGAATATGATGATTATAAGCCCGTAGTACCCTTAGGTTGATAAAATTGGTTAAATTTTGTTTTCGTTCAATAAGGCTTTGTAGCGATGTTGCACAATCGGAAACTTCCTGCGCAACACGAATATGATGATTATAAGCCCGTAGTACCCTTAGGTTGAAAAAATCGGTCGAATTTGTTTTCCGTTCAATAAGGCTTTGTAGCGATGTCTCGCAATCGGACACTTGCAGCGCAACACGAATATCATGATTATAAGCCCGTAGTACCCTTAGGTTGAGAAAATTGGTTAAATTTTTGTTTCGTTCAATAAGGCTTTGTAGCGATGTTGCACAATCGGAAACTTCCCGCGCAACACGAATATGATGATTATAAGCCCGTAGTACCCTTAGGTTGAAAAAATCGGTCGAATTTGTTTTTCGTTCAATAAGGCTTTGCAGCGATGTTGTGCAATCGGACACTTGCAGCGCAACACGAATATGATGATTAAAACCCCTTAGTACCCTTAGGTTGAGAAAATTGGTTAAATTTTTTTTTCGTTCAATAAGGCTTTGTAGCGATGTTGCACACTCGGAAACTTCCCGCGCAACACGAATATGATGATTATAAGCCCATAGTACCTTTAGGTTGAAAAAATCGGTCGAATTTTGTTTTCGTTCAATAAGGCTTTGCAGCGATGTTGTGCAATCGGACACTTGCAGCGCAACACGAATATGATGATTATATGCCCGTAGTACCCTTAGGTTGAAAAAATCGGTCGAATTTGTTTTTCGTTCAATAAGGCTTTGTAGCGACGTCTCGCAATCGGACACTTGCAGCGCAACACGAATATGATGATTATAAGCCCGTAGTACCCTTAGGTTGATAAAATTGGTTAAATTTTGTTTTCGTTCAATAAGGCTTTGTAGCGATGTTGCACAATCGGAAACTTCCTGCGCAACACGAATATGATGATTATAAGCCCGTAGTACCCTTAGGTTGAAAAAATCGGTCGAATTTTGTTTTCGTTCAATAAGGCTTTGCAGCGATGTAGTGCAATCGGACACTTGCATGGCAACACGAATATGATGATTATAAGCCCGTAGTACTGTTTAGTTGAAAAAATCGGTCGAATTTTGTTTTCGTTCAATAAGGCTTTGCAGCGATGTTGTGCAATCGGGCACTTCCAGCGCAACACGAATATGATGATTAAAAGCCCGTAGTACCGTTTGGTTGACATAATCGGTCGAAATTTTGTTTCGTCCAATAAGGCCCTGTAGCGATGTGTCGCAATCGGACACTTGCAGCGCAACACGAATATGATGATTATAAGCCCGTAGTACCCTTAGGTTGATAAAATTGGTTAAATTTTGTTTTCGTTCAATAAGGCTTTGTAGCGATGTTGCACAATCGGAAACTTCCTGCGCAACACGAATATGATGATTATAAGCCCGTAGTACCCTTAGGTTGGAAAAATCGGTCGAATTTTTGTTTCGTTCAATAAGGCTTTGCAGCGATGTTATGCAATCGGACACTTGCATGGCAACACGAATATGATGATTATAAGCCCGTAGTACTGTTTAGTTGAAAAAATCGGTCGAATTTTGTTTTCGTTCAATAAGGCTTTGCAGCGATGTTGTGCAATCGGGCACTTCCAGCGCAACACGAATATGATGATTATAAGCCCGTAGTACCGTTTGGTTGACATAATCGGTCGAAATTTGTTTTCGTCCAATAAGGCTTTGTAGCGATGTCTCGCAATCGGACACTTGCAGCGCAACACGAATATGATGATTAAAACCCCTTAGTACCCTTAGGTTGAGAAAATTGGTTAAATTTTGTTTTCGTTCAATAAGGCTTTGTAGCGATGTTGCACAATCGGAATCTTCCCGCGCAACACGAATATGATGATTATAAGCCCGTAGTACACTTAGGTTGAGAAAATTGGTTAAATTTTTGTTTCGTTCAATAAGGCTTTGTAGCGATGTTGCACAATCGGAAACTTCCCGCGCAACACGAATATGATGATTATAAGCCCGTAGTACCTTTAGGTTGACAAAATCGGTCGAATTTGTTTTTCGTTCAATAAGACTTTGCAGCGATGTTGTGCAATCGGACGCTTGCATGACAACACGAATATGATGATTATAAGCCCGTAGTACTGTTTAGTTGAAAAAATCGGTCGAATTTTGTTTTCGTTCAATAAGGCTTTGCAGCGATGTTGTGCAATCGGGCACTTCCAGCGCAACACGAATATGATGATTATAAGCCCGTAGTACCCTTAGGTTGATAAAATTGGTTAAATTTTGTTTTCGTTCAATAAGGCTTCGTAGCGATGTTGCACAATCGGAAACTTCCTGCGCAACACGAATATGATGATTATAAGCCCGTAGTACCCTTAGGTTGAAAAAATCGGTCGAATTTGTTTTCCGTTCAATAAGGCTTTGTAGCGATGTCTCGCAATCGGACACTTGCAGCGCAACACGAATATCATGATTATAAGCCCGTAGTACCCTTAGGTTGAGAAAATTGGTTAAATTTTTGTTTCGTTCAATAAGGCTTTGTAGCGATGTTGCACAATCGGAAACTTCCCGCGCAACACGAATATGATGATTATAAGCTCGTAGTACCCTTAGGTTGAAAAAATCGGTCGAATTTGTTTTTCGTTCAACAAGACTTTGCAGCGATGTTGTGCAATCGGACACTTGCAGCGCAACACGAATATGATGATTAAAACCCCTTAGTACCCTTAGGTTGAGAAAATTGGTTAAATTTTGTTTTCGTTCAATAAGGCTTTGTAGCGATGTTGCACACTCGGAAACTTCCCGCGCAACACGAATATGATGATTATAAGCCCATAGTACCTTTAGGTTGAAAAAATCGGTCGAATTTTGTTTTCGTTCAATAAGGCTTTGCAGCGATGTTGTGCAATCGGACACTTGCAGCGCAACACGAATATGATGATTATATGCCCGTAGTACCCTTAGGTTGAAAAAATCGGTCGAATTTGTTTTTCGTTCAATAAGGCTTTGTAGCGACGTCTCGCAATCGGACACTTGCAGCGCAACACGAATATGATGATTATAAGCCCGTAGTACCCTTAGGTTGATAAAATTGGTTAAATTTTGTTTTCGTTCAATAAGGCTTTGTAGCGATGTTGCACAATCGGAAACTTCCTGCGCAACACGAATATGATGATTATAAGCCCGTAGTACCCTTAGGTTGAAAAAATCGGTCGAATTTTGTTTTCGTTCAATAAGGCTTTGCAGCGATGTAGTGCAATCGGACACTTGCATGGCAACACGAATATGATGATTATAAGCCCGTAGTACTGTTTAGTTGAAAAAATCGGTCGAATTTTGTTTTCGTTCAATAAGGCTTTGCAGCGATGTTGTGCAATCGGGCACTTCCAGCGCAACACGAATATGATGATTAAAAGCCCGTAGTACCCTTAGGTTGATAAAATTGGTTAAATTTTGTTTTCGTTCAATAAGGCTTTGTAGCGATGTTGCACAATCGGAAACTTCCTGCGCAACACGAATATGATGATTATAAGCCCGTAGTACCCTTAGGTTGAAAAAATCGGTCGAATTTGTTTTTCGTTCAATAAGGCTTTGTAGCGATGTCTCGCAATCGGACACTTGCAGCGCAACACGAATATGATGATTATAAGCCCGTAGTACCCTTAGGTTGAGAAAATTGGTTAAATTTTTGTTTCGTTCAATAAGGCTTTGTAGCGATGTTGCACAATCGGAAACTTCCCGCGCAACACGAATATGATGATTATAAGCCCGTAGTACCCTTAGGTTGAAAAAATCGGTCGAATTAGTTTTTCGTTCAATAAGGCTTTGCAGTGATGTTGTACAATCGGACACTTGCAGCGCAACACGAATATGATGATTATAAGCCCGTAGTACCCTTAGGTTGAGAAAATTGGTTAAATTTTTGTTTCGTTCAATAAGGCTTTGTAGCGATGTTGCACAATCGGAAACTTCCCGCGCAACACGAATATGATGATTATAAGCCCATAGTACCTTTAGGTTGACAAAATCGGTCGAATTTTGTTTTCGTTCAATAAGGCTTTGCAGCGATGTTGTGCAATCGGACACTTGCAGCGCAACACGAATATGATGATTATAAGCCCGTAGTACACTTAGGTTGATAAAATTGGTTAAATTTTGTTTTCGTTCAATAAGGCTTTGTAGCGATGTTGCAAAATCGGAAACTTCCTGCGCAACACGAATGTGATGATTATAAGCCCGTAGTACCCTTAGGTTGAAAAAATCGGTCGAATTTGTTTTTCGTGCAATAAGGCTTTGTAGCGATGTCTCGCAATCGGACACTTGCAGCGCAACACGAATATGATGATTATAAGCCCGTAGTACCCTTAGGTTGAGAAAATTGGTTAAATTTTTGTTTCGTTCAATAAGGCTTTGTAGCGATGTTGCACAATCGGAAACTTCCCGCGCAACACGAATATGATGATTATAAGCCCGTAGTACCCTTAGGTTGAAAAAATCGGTCGAATTTGTTTTTCGTGCAATAAGGCTTTGTAGCGATGTCTCGCAATCGGATACTTGCAGCGCAACACGAATATGATGATTATAAGCCCGTAGTACCCTTAGGTTGATAAAATTGGTTAAATTTTGTTTTCGTTCAATAAGGTTTTGTAGCGATGTTGCACAATCGGAAACTTCCTGCGCAACAAGAATATGATGATTATAAGCCCGTAGTACCCTTAGGTTGAAAAAATCGGTCGAATTTGTTTTCCGTTCAATAAGGCTTTGTAGCGATGTCTCGCAATCGGAAACTTCCTGCGCAACACGAATGTGATGATTATAAGCCCGTAGTACCCTTAGGTTGAAAAAATCGGTCGAATTTTGTTTTCGTTCAATAAGGTTTTGCAGCGATGTTGTGCAATCGGACACTTGCAGCGCAGCACGAATATGATGATTATATGCCCGTAGTACCGTCTGGTTGACAAAATCGGTCGAAATTTTGTTTCGTCCAATAAGGCCCTGTAGCGATGTAACGCAATCGGACACTTGCAGCGCAACACGAATATGATGATTATAAGCCCTTAGTACCCTTAGGTTGATAAAATTGGTTAAATTTTGTTTTCGTTCAATAAGGCTTTGTAGCGATGTTGCACAATCGGAAACTTCCTGCGCAACACGAATATGATGATTATAAGCCCGTAGTACCCTTAGGTTGAAAAAATCGGTCGAATTTGTTTTTCGTTCAATAAGGCTTTGTAGCGACGTCTCGCAATCGGACACTCGCAGCGCAACACGAATATGATGATTATAAGCCCGTAGTACCCTTAGGTTGAGAAAATTGGTTAAATTTTTGTTTCGTTCAATAAGGCTTTGTAGCGATGTTGCACAATCGGAAACTTCCCGCGCAACACGAATATGATGATTATAAGCCCGTAGTACCTTTAGGTTGACAAAATCGGTCGAATTTTTTTTTCGTTCAATAAGGCTTGGCAGCGATGTTGTGCAATCGGACACTTGCATGGCAACACGAATATGATGATTATAAGCCCGTAGTACTGTTTGGTTGAAAAAATCGGTCGATTTTTTTTTTCGTTCAATAAGGCTTTGCAGCGATGTTGTGCAATCGGGCACTTCCAGCGCAACACGAATATGATGATTATAAGCCCGTAGTACCGTTTGGTTGTCATAATCGGTCGAAATTTGTTTTCGTCCAATAAGGCCCTGTAGCGATGTGTCGCAATCGGACACTTGCAGCGCAACACGAATATGATGATTATAAGCCCGTAGTACCCTTAGGTTGATAAAATTGGTTAAATTTTGTTTTCGTTCAATAAGGTTTTGTAGCAATGTTGCACAATCGGAAACTTCCTGCGCAACACGAATATGATGATTATAAGCCCGTAGAACCCTTAGGTTGAAAAAATCGGTCGAATTTGTTTTCCGTTCAATAAGGCTTTGTAGCGATGTCTCGCAATCGGACACTTGCAGCGCAACACGAATATCATGATTATAAGCCCGTAGTACCCTTAGGTTGAGAAAATTGGTTAAATTTTTGTTTCGTTCAATAAGGCTTTGTAGCGATGTTGCACAATCGGAAACTTCCTGCGCAACACGAATATGATGATTATAAGCCCGTAGTACCCTTAGGTTGAAAAAATCGGTCGAATTTTTTTTTCGTTCAATAAGGCTTTGTAGCGATGTTGCACAATCGGCAACTTCCTGCGCAACACGAATGTGATGATTATAAGCCCGTAGTACCCTTAGGTTGAAAAAATCGGTCGAATTTTGTTTTCGTTCAATAAGGCTTTGCAGCGATGTTGTGCAATCGGACACTTGCAGCGCAACACGAATATGATGATTATATGCCCGTAGTACCGTTTGGTTGACAAAATCGGTCGTAATTTTGTTTCGTCCAATAAGGCCCTGTAGCGATGTAACGCAATCGGACACTTGCAGCGCAACACGAATATGATGATTATAAGCCCGTAGTACCCTTAGGTTGATAAAATTGGTTAAATTTTGTTTTCGTTCAATAAGGCTTTGTAGCGATGTTGCACAATCGGAAACTTCCTGCGCAACACGAATATGATGATTATAAGCCCGTAGTACCCTTTGGTTGAAAAAATCGGTCGAATTTGTTTTTCGATCAATAAGGCTTTGTAGCGACGTCTCGCAATCGGACACTCGCAGCGCAACACGAATATGATGATTATAAGCCCGTAGTACCCTTAGGTTGAGAAAATTGGTTAAATTTTTGTTTCGTTCAATAAGGCTTTGTAGCGATGTTGCACAATCGGAAACTTCCTGCGCAACACGAATATGATGATTATAAGCCCGTAGTACCCTTAGGTTGAAAAAATCGGTCGAATTTTTTTTTCGTTCAATAAGGCTTTGTAGCGATGTTGCACAATCGGAAACTTCCTGCGCAACACGAATGTGATGATTATAAGCCCGTAGTACCCTTAGGTTGAAAAAATCGGTCGAATTTTGTTTTCGTTCAATAAGGCTTTGCAGCGATGTTGTGCAATCGGACACTTGCAGCGCAACACGAATATGATGATTATATGCCCGTAGTACCGTTTGGTTGACAAAATCGGTCGTAATTTTGTTTCGTCCAATAAGGCCCTGTAGCGATGTAACGCAATCGGACACTTGCAGCGCAACACGAATATGATGATTATAAGCCCGTAGTACCCTTAGGTTGATAAAATTGGTTAAATTTTGTTTTCGTTCAATAAGGCTTTGTAGCGATGTTGCACAATCGGAAACTTCCTGCGCAACACGAATATGATGATTATAAGCCCGTAGTACCCTTTAGGTTGACAAAATCGGTCGAATTTTTTTTTCGTTCAATAAGGCTTGGCAGCGATGTTGTGCAATCGGACACTTGCATGGCAACACGAATATGATGATTATAAGCCCGTAGTACTGTTTGGTTGAAAAAATCGGTCGAATTTTTTTTTCGTTCAATAAGGCTTTGCAGCGATGTTGTGCAATCGAGCACTTCCAGCGCAACACGAATATGATGATTATAAGCCCGTAGTACCGTTTGGTTGTCATAATCGGTCGAAATTTGTTTTCGTCCAATAAGGCTTTGTAGCGATGTCTCGCAATCGGACACTTGCAGCGCAACACGAATATGATGATTCTAAGCCCGTAGTACCCTTAGGTTGATAAAATTGGTTAAATTTTGTTTTCGTTCAATAAGGCTTTGTAGCGATGTTGCACAATCGGAAACTTCCTGCGCAACACGAATATGATGATTATAAGCCCGTAGTACCCTTAGGTTGAAAAAATCGGTCGAATTTGTTTTTCGTTCAATAAGGCTTTGCAGCGATGTCTCGCAATCGGACACTTGCAGCGCAACACGAATATCATGATTATAAGCCCGTAGTACCCTTAGGTTGAGAAAATTGGTTAAATTTTTGTTTCGTTCAATAAGGCTTTGTAGCGATGTTGCACAATCGGAAACTTCCCGCGCAACACGAATATGATGATTATAAGCCCGTAGTACCCTTAGGTTGAAAAAATCGGTCGAATTTGTTTTTCGTTCAATAAGGCTTTGCAGCGATGTTGTGCAATCGGACACTTGCAGCGCAACACGAATATGATGATTAAAACCCCTTAGTACCCTTAGGTTGAGAAAATTGGTTAAATTTTTGTTTCGTTCAATAAGGCTTTGTAGCGATGTTGCACACTCGGAAACTTCCCGCGCAACACGAATATGATGATTATAAGCCCATAGTACCTTTAGGTTGACAAAATCGGTCGAATTTTGTTTTCGTTCAATAAGGCTTTGCAGCGATGTTGTGCAATCGGACACTTGCAGCGCAACACGAATATGATGATTATATGCCCGTAGTACCGTTTGGTTGACAAAATCGGTCGAAATTTTGTTTCGTCCAATAAGGCCCTGTAGCGATGTGTCGCAATCGGACACTTGCAGCGCAACACGAATATGATGATTATAAGCCCGTAGTACCCTTAGGTTGATAAAATTGGTTAAATTTTTGTTTCGTTCAATAAGGCTTTGTAGCGATGTTGCACAATCGGAAACTTCCCGCGCAACACGAATATGATGATTATAAGCCCGTAGTACCTTTAGGTTGACAAAATCGGTCGAATTTTTGTTTCGTTCAATAAGGCTTTGCAGCGATGTTGTGCAATCGGACACTTGCATGGCAACACGAATATGATGATTATAAGCCCGTAGTACTGTTTAGTTGAAAAAATCGGTCGAATTTTGTTTTCGTTCAATAAGGCTTTGCAGCGATGTTGTGCAATCGGGCACTTCCAGCGCAACACGAATATGATGATTATAAGCCCGTAGTACCCTTAGGTTGATAAAATTGGTTAAATTTTGTTTTCGTTCAATAAGGCTTTGTAGCGATGTTGCACAATCGGAAACTTCCTGCGCAACACGAATATGATGATTATAAGCCCGTAGTACCCTTAGGTTGAAAAAATCGGTCGAATTTGTTTTCCGTTCAATAAGGCTTTGTAGCGATGTCTCGCAATCGGACACTTGCAGCGCAACACGAATATCATGATTATAAGCCCGTAGTACCCTTAGGTTGAGAAAATTGGTTAAATTTTTGTTTCGTTCAATAAGGCTTTGTAGCGATGTTGCACAATCGGAAACTTCCCGCGCAACACGAATATGATGATTATAAGCCCGTAGTACCCTTAGGTTGAAAAAATCGGTCGAATTTGTTTTTCGTTCAATAAGGCTTTGCAGCGATGTTGTGCAATCGGACACTTGCAGCGCAACACGAATATGATGATTAAAACCCCTTAGTACCCTTAGGTTGAGAAAATTGGTTAAATTTTTTTTTCGTTCAATAAGGCTTTGTAGCGATGTTGCACACTCGGAAACTTCCCGCGCAACACGAATATGATGATTATAAGCCCATAGTACCTTTAGGTTGAAAAAATCGGTCGAATTTTGTTTTCGTTCAATAAGGCTTTGCAGCGATGTTGTGCAATCGGACACTTGCAGCGCAACACGAATATGATGATTATAAGCCCGTAGTACCCTTAGGTTGATAAAATTGGTTAAATTTTGTTTTCGTTCAATAAGGCTTTGTAGCGATGTTGCACAATCGGAAACTTCCTGCGCAACACGAATATGATGATTATAAGCCCGTAGTACCCTTAGGTTGAAAAAATCGGTCGAATTTTGTTTTCGTTCAATAAGGCTTTGCAGCGATGTAGTGCAATCGGACACTTGCATGGCAACACGAATATGATGATTATAAGCCCGTAGTACTGTTTAGTTGAAAAAATCGGTCGAATTTTGTTTTCGTTCAATAAGGCTTTGCAGCGATGTTGTGCAATCGGGCACTTCCAGCGCAACACGAATATGATGATTAAAAGCCCGTAGTACCGTTTGGTTGACATAATCGGTCGAAATTTTGTTTCGTCCAATAAGGCCCTGTAGCGATGTGTCGCAATCGGACACTTGCAGCGCAACACGAATATCATGATTATAAGCCCGTAGTACCCTTAGGTTGAGAAAATTGGTTAAATTTTTGTTTCGTTCAATAAGGCTTTGTAGCGATGTTGCACAATCGGAAACTTCCCGCGCAACACGAATATGATGATTATAAGCCCGTAGTACCCTTAGGTTGAAAAAATCGGTCGAATTTGTTTTTCGTTCAATAAGACTTTGCAGCGATGTTGTGCAATCGGACACTTGCAGCGCAACACGAATATGATGATTAAAACCCCTTAGTACCCTTAGGTTGAGAAAATTGGTTAAATTTTGTTTTCGTTCAATAAGGCTTTGTAGCGATGTTGCACACTCGGAAACTTCCCGCGCAACACGAATATGATGATTATAAGCCCATAGTACCTTTAGGTTGAAAAAATCGGTCGAATTTTGTTTTCGTTCAATAAGGCTTTGCAGCGATGTTGTGCAATCGGACACTTGCAGCGCAACACGAATATGATGATTATAAGCCCGTAGTACACTTAGGTTGAGAAAATTGGTTAAATTTTTGTTTCGTTCAATAAGGCTTTGTAGCGATGTTGCACAATCGGAAACTTCCCGCGCAACACGAATATGATGATTATAAGCCCGTAGTACCTTTAGGTTGACAAAATCGGTCGAATTTTTTTTTCGTTCAATAAGGCTTTGCAGCGATGTTGTGCAATCGGACGCTTGCATGACAACACGAATATGATGATTATAAGCCCGTAGTACTGTTTAGTTGAAAAAATCGGTCGAATTTTGTTTTCGTTCAATAAGGCTTTGCAGCGATGTTGTGCAATCGGGCACTTCCAGCGCAACACGAATATGATGATTATAAGCCCGTAGTACCCTTAGGTTGATAAAATTGGTTAAATTTTGTTTTCGTTCAATAAGGCTTTGTAGCGATGTTGCACAATCGGAAACTTCCTGCGCAACACGAATATGATGATTATAAGCCCGTAGTACCCTTAGGTTGAAAAAATCGGTCGAATTTGTTTTCCGTTCAATAAGGCTTTGTAGCGATGTCTCGCAATCGGACACTTGCAGCGCAACACGAATATCATGATTATAAGCCCGTAGTACCCTTAGGTTGAGAAAATTGGTTAAATTTTTGTTTCGTTCAATAAGGCTTTGTAGCGATGTTGCACAATCGGAAACTTCCCGCGCAACACGAATATGATGATTATAAGCCCGTAGTACCCTTAGGTTGAAAAAATCGGTCGAATTTGTTTTTCGTTCAATAAGGCTTTGCAGCGATGTTGTGCAATCGGACACTTGCAGCGCAACACGAATATGATGATTAAAACCCCTTAGTACCCTTAGGTTGAGAAAATTGGTTAAATTTTTTTTTCGTTCAATAAGGCTTTGTAGCGATGTTGCACACTCGGAAACTTCCCGCGCAACACGAATATGATGATTATAAGCCCATAGTACCTTTAGGTTGAAAAAATCGGTCGAATTTTGTTTTCGTTCAATAAGGCTTTGCAGCGATGTTGTGCAATCGGACACTTGCAGCGCAACACGAATATGATGATTATATGCCCGTAGTACCCTTAGGTTGAAAAAATCGGTCGAATTTGTTTTTCGTTCAATAAGGCTTTGTAGCGACGTCTCGCAATCGGACACTTGCAGCGCAACACGAATATGATGATTATAAGCCCGTAGTACCCTTAGGTTGATAAAATTGGTTAAATTTTGTTTTCGTTCAATAAGGCTTTGTAGCGATGTTGCACAATCGGAAACTTCCTGCGCAACACGAATATGATGATTATAAGCCCGTAGTACCCTTAGGTTGAAAAAATCGGTCGAATTTTGTTTTCGTTCAATAAGGCTTTGCAGCGATGTAGTGCAATCGGACACTTGCATGGCAACACGAATATGATGATTATAAGCCCGTAGTACTGTTTAGTTGAAAAAATCGGTCGAATTTTGTTTTCGTTCAATAAGGCTTTGCAGCGATGTTGTGCAATCGGGCACTTCCAGCGCAACACGAATATGATGATTAAAAGCCCGTAGTACCGTTTGGTTGACATAATCGGTCGAAATTTTGTTTCGTCCAATAAGGCCCTGTAGCGATGTGTCGCAATCGGACACTTGCAGCGCAACACGAATATGATGATTATAAGCCCGTAGTACCCTTAGGTTGATAAAATTGGTTAAATTTTGTTTTCGTTCAATAAGGCTTTGTAGCGATGTTGCACAATCGGAAACTTCCTGCGCAACACGAATATGATGATTATAAGCCCGTAGTACCCTTAGGTTGGAAAAATCGGTCGAATTTTTGTTTCGTTCAATAAGGCTTTGCAGCGATGTTATGCAATCGGACACTTGCATGGCAACACGAATATGATGATTATAAGCCCGTAGTACTGTTTAGTTGAAAAAATCGGTCGAATTTTGTTTTCGTTCAATAAGGCTTTGCAGCGATGTTGTGCAATCGGGCACTTCCAGCGCAACACGAATATGATGATTATAAGCCCGTAGTACCGTTTGGTTGACATAATCGGTCGAAATTTGTTTTCGTCCAATAAGGCTTTGTAGCGATGTCTCGCAATCGGACACTTGCAGCGCAACACGAATATGATGATTAAAACCCCTTAGTACCCTTAGGTTGAGAAAATTGGTTAAATTTTGTTTTCGTTCAATAAGGCTTTGTAGCGATGTTGCACAATCGGAATCTTCCCGCGCAACACGAATATGATGATTATAAGCCCGTAGTACACTTAGGTTGAGAAAATTGGTTAAATTTTTGTTTCGTTCAATAAGGCTTTGTAGCGATGTTGCACAATCGGAAACTTCCCGCGCAACACGAATATGATGATTATAAGCCCGTAGTACCTTTAGGTTGACAAAATCGGTCGAATTTTTTTTTCGTTCAATAAGACTTTGCAGCGATGTTGTGCAATCGGACGCTTGCATGACAACACGAATATGATGATTATAAGCCCGTAGTACTGTTTAGTTGAAAAAATCGGTCGAATTTTGTTTTCGTTCAATAAGGCTTTGCAGCGATGTTGTGCAATCGGGCACTTCCAGCGCAACACGAATATGATGATTATAAGCCCGTAGTACCCTTAGGTTGATAAAATTGGTTAAATTTTGTTTTCGTTCAATAAGGCTTCGTAGCGATGTTGCACAATCGGAAACTTCCTGCGCAACACGAATATGATGATTATAAGCCCGTAGTACCCTTAGGTTGAAAAAATCGGTCGAATTTGTTTTCCGTTCAATAAGGCTTTGTAGCGATGTCTCGCAATCGGACACTTGCAGCGCAACACGAATATCATGATTATAAGCCCGTAGTACCCTTAGGTTGAGAAAATTGGTTAAATTTTTGTTTCGTTCAATAAGGCTTTGTAGCGATGTTGCACAATCGGAAACTTCCCGCGCAACACGAATATGATGATTATAAGCTCGTAGTACCCTTAGGTTGAAAAAATCGGTCGAATTTGTTTTTCGTTCAACAAGACTTTGCAGCGATGTTGTGCAATCGGACACTTGCAGCGCAACACGAATATGATGATTAAAACCCCTTAGTACCCTTAGGTTGAGAAAATTGGTTAAATTTTGTTTTCGTTCAATAAGGCTTTGTAGCGATGTTGCACACTCGGAAACTTCCCGCGCAACACGAATATGATGATTATAAGCCCATAGTACCTTTAGGTTGAAAAAATCGGTCGAATTTTGTTTTCGTTCAATAAGGCTTTGCAGCGATGTTGTGCAATCGGACACTTGCAGCGCAACACGAATATGATGATTATATGCCCGTAGTACCCTTAGGTTGAAAAAATCGGTCGAATTTGTTTTTCGTTCAATAAGGCTTTGTAGCGACGTCTCGCAATCGGACACTTGCAGCGCAACACGAATATGATGATTATAAGCCCGTAGTACCCTTAGGTTGATAAAATTGGTTAAATTTTGTTTTCGTTCAATAAGGCTTTGTAGCGATGTTGCACAATCGGAAACTTCCTGCGCAACACGAATATGATGATTATAAGCCCGTAGTACCCTTAGGTTGAAAAAATCGGTCGAATTTTGTTTTCGTTCAATAAGGCTTTGCAGCGATGTAGTGCAATCGGACACTTGCATGGCAACACGAATATGATGATTATAAGCCCGTAGTACTGTTTAGTTGAAAAAATCGGTCGAATTTTGTTTTCGTTCAATAAGGCTTTGCAGCGATGTTGTGCAATCGGGCACTTCCAGCGCAACACGAATATGATGATTAAAAGCCCGTAGTACCCTTAGGTTGATAAAATTGGTTAAATTTTGTTTTCGTTCAATAAGGCTTTGTAGCGATGTTGCACAATCGGAAACTTCCTGCGCAACACGAATATGATGATTATAAGCCCGTAGTACCCTTAGGTTGAAAAAATCGGTCGAATTTGTTTTTCGTTCAATAAGGCTTTGTAGCGATGTCTCGCAATCGGACACTTGCAGCGCAACACGAATATGATGATTATAAGCCCGTAGTACCCTTAGGTTGAGAAAATTGGTTAAATTTTTGTTTCGTTCAATAAGGCTTTGTAGCGATGTTGCACAATCGGAAACTTCCCGCGCAACACGAATATGATGATTATAAGCCCGTAGTACCCTTAGGTTGAAAAAATCGGTCGAATTAGTTTTTCGTTCAATAAGGCTTTGCAGTGATGTTGTACAATCGGACACTTGCAGCGCAACACGAATATGATGATTATAAGCCCGTAGTACCCTTAGGTTGAGAAAATTGGTTAAATTTTTGTTTCGTTCAATAAGGCTTTGTAGCGATGTTGCACAATCGGAAACTTCCCGCGCAACACGAATATGATGATTATAAGCCCGTAGTACCCTTAGGTTGAAAAAATCGGTCGAATTTGTTTTTCGTTCAATAAGGCTTTGCAGCGATGTTGTGCAATCGGACACTTGTAGCGCAACACGAATATGATGATTATATGCCCGTAGTACCGTTTGGTTGACAAAATCGGTCGAAATTTTGTTTCGTCCAATAAGGCCCTGTAGCGATGTGTCGCAATCGGACACTTGCAGCGCAACACGAATATGATGATTATAAGCCCGTAGTACCCTTAGGTTGATAAAATTGGTTAAATTTTGTTTTCGTTCAATAACGCTTTGTAGCGATGTTGCACAATCGGAAACTTCCTGCGCAACACGAATATGATGATTATATGCCCGTAGTACCGTTTGGTTGACAAAATCGGTCGAAATTTTGTTTCGTCCAATAAGGCCCTGTAGCGATGTGTCGCAATCGGACACTTGCAGCGCAACACGAATATGATGATTATAAGCCCGTAGTACCCTTAGGTTGATAAAATTGGTTAAATTTTGTTTTCGTTCAATAATGCTTTGTAGCGATGTTGCACAATCGGAAACTTCCCGCGCAACACGAATATGATGATTATAAGCCCGTAGTACCTTTAGGTTGACAAAATCGGTCGAATTTTGTTTCGTTCAATAAGGCTTTGCAGCGATGTTGTGCAATCGGACACTTGCATGGCAACACGAATATGATGATTATAAGCCCGTAGTACTGTTTAGTTGAAAAAATCGGTCGAATTTTGTTTTCGTTCAATAAGGCTTTGCAGCGATGTTGTGCAATCGGGCACTTCCAGCGCAACACGAATATGATGATTATAAGCCCGTAGTACCCTTAGGTTGATAAAATTGGTTAAATTTTGTTTTCGTTCAATAAGGCTTTGTAGCGATGTTGCACAATCGGAAACTTCCTGCGCAACACGAATATGATGATTATAAGCCCGTAGTACCCTTAGGTTGAAAAAATCGGTCGAATTTTGTTTTCGTTCAATAAGGCTTTGCAGCGATGTTGTGCAATCGGACACTTGCAGCGCAACACGAATATGATGATTATATGCCCGTAGTACCGTTTGGTTGACAAAATCGGTCGAAATTTTGTTTCGTCCAATAAGGCCCTGTAGCGATGTGTCGCAATCGGACACTTGCAGCGCAACACGAATATGATGATTATAAGCCCGTAGTACCCTTAGGTTGATAAAATTGGTTAAATTTTGTTTTCGTTCAATAACGCTTTGTAGCGATGTTGCACAATCGGAAACTTCCTGCGCAACACGAATATGATGATTATATGCCCGTAGTACCGTTTGGTTGACAAAATCGGTCGAAATTTTGTTTCGTCCAATAAGGCCCTGTAGCGATGTGTCGCAATCGGACACTTGCAGCGCAACACGAATATGATGATTATAAGCCCGTAGTACCCTTAGGTTGATAAAATTGGTTAAATTTTGTTTTCGTTCAATAAGGCTTTGTAGCGATGTTGCACAATCGGAAACTTCCCGCGCAACACGAATATGATGATTATAAGCCCGTAGTACC
This sequence comes from Netelia virgata, assembly GCA_951802705.1. Lineage (NCBI taxonomy): Eukaryota > Metazoa > Arthropoda > Insecta > Hymenoptera > Ichneumonidae > Netelia > Netelia virgata. The sequence goes on from OX637866.1 coordinate 16,988,204, forward strand.
TTTAGGTTGACAAAATCGGTCGAATTTTGTTTCGTTCAATAAGGCTTTGCAGCGATGTTGTGCAATCGGACACTTGCATGGCAACACGAATATGATGATTATAAGCCCGTAGTACTGTTTAGTTGAAAAAATCGGTCGAATTTTGTTTTCGTTCAATAAGGCTTTGCAGCGATGTTGTGCAATCGGGCACTTCCAGCGCAACACGAATATGATGATTATAAGCCCGTAGTACCCTTAGGTTGATAAAATTGGTTAAATTTTGTTTTCGTTCAATAAGGCTTTGTAGCGATGTTGCACAATCGGAAACTTCCTGCGCAACACGAATATGATGATTATAAGCCCGTAGTACCCTTAGGTTGAAAAAATCGGTCGAATTTTGTTTTCGTTCAATAAGGCTTTGCAGCGATGTTGTGCAATCGGACACTTGCAGCGCAACACGAATATGATGATTATAAGCCCGTAGTACCCTTAGGTTGAGAAAATTGGTTAAATTTTTGTTTCGTTCAATAAGGCTTTGTAGCGATGTTGCACAATCGGAAACTTCCCGCGCAACACGAATATGATGATTATAAGCCCGTAGTACCCTTAGGTTGAAAAAATCGGTCGAATTAGTTTTTCGTTCAATAAGGCTTTGCAGTGATGTTGTACAATCGGACACTTGCAGCGCAACACGAATATGATGATTAAAACCCCTTAGTACCCTTAGGTTGAGAAAATTCGTTAAATTTTGTTTTCGTTCAATACGGCTTTGTAGCGATGTTGCACAATTGGAAACTTCCCGCGCAACACGAATATGATGATTATAAGCCCGTAGTACCTTTAGGTTGAAAAAATCGGTCGAATTTTGTTTTCGTTCAATAAGGCTTTGCAGCGATGTTGTGCAATCGGACACTTGCAGCGCAACACGAATATGATGATTATATGCCCGTAGTACCGTTTGGTTGACAAAATCGGTCGAAATTTTGTTTCGTCCAATAAGGCCCTGTAGCGATGTGTCGCAATCGGACACTTGCAGCGCAACACGAATATGATGATTATAAGCCCGTAGTACCCTTAGGTTGAGAAAATTGGTTAAATTTTTGTTTCGTTCAATAAGGCTTTGTAGCGATGTTGCACAATCGGAAACATCCCTCGCAACACGAATATGATGATTATAAGCCCGTAGTACCCTTAGGTTGAAAAAATCGGTCGAATTTGTTTTTCGTTCAATAAGGCTTTGCAGCGATGTTGTGCAATCGGACACTTGCAGCGCAACACGAATATGATGATTAAAACCCCTTAGTACCCTTAGGTTGAGAAAATTGGTTAAATTTTTTTTTCGTTCAATAAGGCTTTGTAGCGATGTTGCACAATCGGAAACTTCCCGGGCAACACGAATATGATGATTATAAGCCCATAGTACCTTTAGGTTGAAAAAATCGGTCGAATTTTGTTTTCGTTCAATAAGGCTTTGCAGCGATGTTGTGCAATCGGACACTTGCAGCGCAACACGAATATGATGATTATATGCCCGTAGTACCGTTTGGTTGACAAAATCGGTCGAAATTTTGTTTCGTCCAATAAGGCCCTGTAGCGATGTGTCGCAATCGGACACTTGCAGCGCAACACGAATATGATGATTATAAGCCCGTAGTACCCTTAGGTTGATAAAATTGGTTAAATTTTGTTTTCGTTCAATAAGGCTTTGTAGCGATGTTGCACAATCGGAAACTTCCTGCGCAACACGAATATGATGATTATATGCCCGTAGTACCGTTTGGTTGACAAAATCGGTCGAAATTTTGTTTCGTCCAATAAGGCCCTGTAGCGATGTGTCGCAATCGGACACTTGCAGCGCAACACGAATATGATGATTATAAGCCCGTAGTACCCTTAGGTTGAAAAAATCGGTCGAATTTTGTTTTCGTTCAATAAGGCTTTGCAGCGATGTTGTGCAATCGGACACTTGCAGCGCACCACGAATATGATGATTATAAGCCCGTAGTACCCTTAGGTTGAGAAAATTGGTTAAATTTTTGTTTCGTTCAATAAGGCTTTGTAGCGATGTTGCACAATCGGAAACTTCCCGCGCAACACGAATATGATGATTATAAGCCCGTAGTACCCTTAGGTTGAAAAAATCGGTCGAATTTGTTTTTCGTTCAATAAGGCTTTGCAGTGATGTTGTACAATCGGACACTTGCAGCGCAACACGAATATGATGATTAAAACCCCTTAGTACCCTTAGGTTGAGAAAATTCGTTAAATTTTGTTTTCGTTCAATAAGGCTTTGTAGCGATGTTGCACAATCGGAAACTTCCCGGGCAACGCGAATATGATGATTATAAGCCCATAGTACCTTTAGGTTGAAAAAATCGGTCGAATTTTGTTTTCGTTCAATAAGGCTTTGCAGCGATGTTGTGCAATCGGACACTTGCAGCGCAACACGAATATGATGATTATATGCCCGTAGTACCGTTTGGTTGACAAAATCGGTCGAAATTTTGTTTCGTCCAATAAGGCCCTGTAGCGATGTGTCGCAATCGGACACTTGCAGCGCAACCCGAATATGATGATTATAAGCCCGTAGTACCCTTAGGTTGATAAAATTGGTTAAATTTTGTTTTCGTTCAATAAGGCTTTGTAGCGATGTTGCACAATCGGAAACTTCCTGCGCAACACGAATATGATGATTATATGCCCGTAGTACCGTTTGGTTGACAAAATCGGTCGAAATTTTGTTTCGTCCAATAAGGCCCTGTAGCGATGTCTCGCAATCGGACACTTGCAGCGCAACACGAATATGATGATTATAAGCCCGTAGTAACCTTAGGTTGAGAAAATTGGTTAAATTTTTGTTTCGTTCAATAAGGCTTTGTAGCGATGTTGCACAATCGGAAACTTCCTGCGCAACACGAATATGATGATTATAAGCCCGTAGTACCCTTAGGTTGAAAAAATCGGTCGAATTTGTTTTTCGTTCAATAAGTCTTTGTAGCGATGTCTCGCAATCGGAGACTTGAAGCGCAACACGAATATGATGATTATAAGCCCGTAGTACCCTTAGGTTGAGAAAATTGGTTAAATTTTTGTTTCGTTCAATAAGGCTTTGTAGCGATGTTGCACAATCGGAAACTTCCCGCGCAACACGAATATGATGATTATAAGCCGGTAGTACCCTTAGGTTGAAAAAATCGGACGAATTTGTTTTTCGTTCAATAAGGCTTTGCAGTGATGTTGTACAATCGGACACTTGCAGCGCAACACGAATATGATGATTATATGCCCGTAGTACCGTTTGGTTGACAAAATCGGTCGAAATTTTGTTTCGTCCAATAAGGCCCTGTAGCGATGTGTCGCAATCGGACACTTGCAGCGCAACACGAATATGATGATTATAAGCCCGTAGCACCCTTAGGTTGAGAAAATTGGTTAAATTTTTGTTTCGTTCAATAAGGCTTTGTAGCGATGTTGCACAATCGGAAACTTCCCGCGCAACACGAATATGATGATTATAAGCCCGTAGTACCCTTAGGTTGAAAAAATCGGTCGAATTTGTTTTTCGTTCAATAAGGCTTTGCAGTGATGTTGTACAATCGGACACTTGCAGCGCAACACGAATATGATGATTAAAACCCCTTAGTACCCTTAGGTTGAGAAAATTCGTTAAATTTTGTTTTCGTTCAATAAGGCTTTGTAGCGATGTTGCACAATTGGAAACTTCCCGCGCAACACGAATCTGATGATTATAAGCCCGTAGTACCTTTAGGTTGAAAAAATCGGTCGAATTTTTTTTTCGTTCAATAAGGCTTTGCAGGGATGTTGTGCAATCGGACACTTGCAGCGCAACACGAATATGATGATTATATGCCCGTAGTACCGTTTGGTTGACAAAATCGGTCGAAATTTTGTTTCGTCCAATAAGGCCCTATAGCGATGTGTCGCAATCGGACACTTGCAGCGCAACACGAATATGATGATTATAAGCCCATAGTACCTTTAGGTTGAAAAAATCGGTCGAATTTTGTTTTCGTTCAATAAGGCTTTGCAGCGATGTTGTGCAATCGGACACTTGCAGCGCAACACGAATATGATGATTATATGCCCGTAGTACCCTTAGGTTGATAAAATTGGTTAAATTTTGTTTTCGTTCAATAAGGCTTTGTAGCGATGTTGCACAATCGGAAACTTCCTGCGCAACACGAATATGATGATTATATGCCCGTAGTACCGTTTGGTTGACAAAATCAGTCGAAATTTTGTTTCGTCCAATAAGGCCCTGTAGCGATGTGTCGCAATCGGACACTTGCAGCGCAACACGAATATGATGATTATAAGCCCGTAGTACCCTTAGGTTGATAAAATTGGTTAAATTTTGTTTTCGTTCAATAAGGCTTTGTAGCGATGTTGCACAATCGGAAACTTCCTGCGCAACACGAATATGGTGATTATATGCCCGTAGTACCGTTTGGTTGACAAAATCGGTCGAAATTTTGTTTCGTCCAATAAGGCCCTGTAGCGATGTCTCGCAATCGGACACTTGCAGCGCAACACGAATATGATGATTATATGCCCGTAGTACCGTTTGGTTGACAAAATCGGTCGAAATTTTGTTTCGTCCAATAAGGCCCTGTAGCGATGTGTCGCAATCGGACACTTGCAGCGCAACACGAATATGATGATTATAAGCCCGTAGTACCCTTAGGTTGAGAAAATTGGTTAAATTTTGTTTTCGTTCAATAAGGCTTTGTAGCGATGTTGCACAATTGGAAACTTCCCGCGCAACACGAATCTGATGATTATAAGCCCGTAGTACCTTTAGGTTGAAAAAATCGGTCGAATTTTTTTTTCGTTCAATAAGGCTTTGCAGGGATGTTGTGCAATCGGACACTTGCAGCGCAACACGAATATGATGATTATATGCCCGTAGTACCGTTTGGTTGACAAAATCGGTCGAAATTTTGTTTCGTCCAATAAGGCCCTATAGCGATGTGTCGCAATCGGACACTTGCAGCGCAACACGAATATGATGATTATAAGCCCATAGTACCTTTAGGTTGAAAAAATCGGTCGAATTTTGTTTTCGTTCAATAAGGCTTTGCAGCGATGTTGTGCAATCGGACACTTGCAGCGCAACACGAATATGATGATTATATGCCCGTAGTACCCTTAGGTTGATAAAATTGGTTAAATTTTGTTTTCGTTCAATAAGGCTTTGTAGCGATGTTGCACAATCGGAAACTTCCTGCGCAACACGAATATGATGATTATATGCCCGTAGTACCGTTTGGTTGACAAAATCAGTCGAAATTTTGTTTCGTCCAATAAGGCCCTGTAGCGATGTGTCGCAATCGGACACTTGCAGCGCAACACGAATATGATGATTATAAGCCCGTAGTACCCTTAGGTTGATAAAATTGGTTAAATTTTGTTTTCGTTCAATAAGGCTTTGTAGCGATGTTGCACAATCGGAAACTTCCTGCGCAACACGAATATGGTGATTATATGCCCGTAGTACCGTTTGGTTGACAAAATCGGTCGAAATTTTGTTTCGTCCAATAAGGCCCTGTAGCGATGTCTCGCAATCGGACACTTGCAGCGCAACACGAATATGATGATTATATGCCCGTAGTACCGTTTGGTTGACAAAATCGGTCGAAATTTTGTTTCGTCCAATAAGGCCCTGTAGCGATGTGTCGCAATCGGACACTTGCAGCGCAACACGAATATGATGATTATAAGCCCGTAGTACCCTTAGGTTGAGAAAATTGGTTAAATTTTTGTTTCGTTCAATAAGGCTTTGTAGCGATGTTGCACAATCGGAAACATCCCGCGCAACACGAATATGATGATTATAAGCCCGTAGTACCCTTAGGTTGAAAAAATCGGTCGAATTTGTTTTTCGTTCAATAAGGCTTTGCAGCGATGTTGGGCAATCGGACACTTGCAGCGCAACACGAATATGATGATTAAAACCCCTTAGTACCCTTAGGTTGAGAAAATTGGTTAAATTTTTTTTTCGTTCAATAAGGCTTTGTAGCGATGTTGCACAATCGGAAACTTCCCGGGCAACACGAATATGATGATTATAAGCCCATAGTACCTTTAGGTTGAAAAAATCGGTCGAATTTTGTTTTCGTTCAATAAGGCTTTGCAGCGATGTTGTGCAATCGGACACTTGCAGCGCAACACGAATATGATGATTATATGCCCGTAGTACCGTTTGGTTGACAAAATCGGTCGAAATTTTGTTTCGTCCAATAAGGCCCTGTAGCGATGTGTCGCAATCGGACACTTGCAGCGCAACACGAATATGATGATTATAAGCCCGTAGTACCCTTAGGTTGATAAAATTGGTTAAATTTTGTTTTCGTTCAATAAGGCTTTGTAGCGATGTTGCACAATCGGAAACTTCCCGCGCAACACGAATATGATGATTATAAGCCCGTAGTACCTTTAGGTTGACAAAATCGGTCGAATTTTGTTTCGTTCAATAAGGCTTTGCAGCGATGTTGTGCAATCGGACACTTGCATGGCAACACGAATATGATGATTATAAGCCCGTAGTACTGTTTAGTTGAAAAAATCGGTCGAATTTTGTTTTCGTTCAATAAGGCTTTGCAGCGATGTTGTGCAATCGGGCACTTCCAGCGCAACACGAATATGATGATTATAAGCCCGTAGTACCCTTAGGTTGATAAAATTGGTTAAATTTTGTTTTCGTTCAATAAGGCTTTGTAGCGATGTTGCACAATCGGAAACTTCCTGCGCAACACGAATATGATGATTATAAGCCCGTAGTACCCTTAGGTTGAAAAAATCGGTCGAATTTTGTTTTCGTTCAATAAGGCTTTGCAGCGATGTTGTGCAATCGGACACTTGCATGGCAACACGAATATGATGATTATAAGCCCGTAGTACTGTTTAGTTGAAAAAATCGGTCGAATTTGTTTTTCGTTCAATAAGGCTTTGTAGCGATGTCTCGCAATCGGACACTTGCAGCGCAACACGAATATGATGATTATAAGCCCGTAGTACCCTTAGGTTGAGAAAATTGGTTAAATTTTTGTTTCGTTCAATAAGGCTTTGTAGCGATGTTGCACAATCGGAAACTTCCCGCGCAACACGAATATGATGATTATAAGCCCGTAGTACCCTTAGGTTGAAAAAATCGGTCGAATTTGTTTTTCGTTCAATAAGGCTTTGCAGTGATGTTGTACAATCGGACACTTGCAGCGCAACACGAATATGATGATTAAAACCCCTTAGTACCCTTAGGTTGAGAAAATTCGTTAAATTTTGTTTTCGTTCAATAAGGCTTTGTAGCGATGTTGCACAATCGGAAACTTCCCGGGCAACACGAATATGATGATTATAAGCCCATAGTACCTTTAGGTTGAAAAAATCGGTCGAATTTTGTTTTCGTTCAATAAGGCTTTGCAGCGATGTTGTGCAATCGGACACTTGCAGCGCAACACGAATATGATGATTATATGCCCGTAGTACCGTTTGGTTGAAAAATCGGTCGAAATTTTGTTTCGTCCAATAAGGCCCTGTAGCGATGTGTCGCAATCGGACACTTGCAGCGCAACACGAATATGATGATTATAAGCCCGTAGTACCCTTAGGTTGATAAAATTGGTTAAATTTTGTTTTCGTTCAATAAGGCTTTGTAGCGATGTTGCACAATCGGAAACTTCCTGCGCAACACGAATATGATGATTATATGCCCGTAGTACCGTTTGGTTGAAAAATCGGTCGAAATTTTGTTTCGTCCAATAAGGCCCTGTAGCGATGTGTCGCAATCGGACACTTGCAGCGCAACACGAATATGATGATTATAAGCCCGTAGTACCCTTAGGTTGAGAAAATTGGTTAAATTTTTGTTTCGTTCAATAAGGCTTTGTAGCGATGTTGCACAATCGGAAACTTCCTGCGCAACACGAATATGATGATTATAAGCCCGTAGTACCCTTAGGTTGAAAAAATCGGTCGAATTTGTTTTTCGTTCAATAAGTGTTTGTAGCGATGTCTCGCAATCGGAGACTTGAAGCGCAACACGAATATGATGATTATAAGCCCGTAGTACCCTTAGGTTGAGAAAATTGGTTAAATTTTTGTTTCGTTCAATAAGGCTTTGTAGCGATGTTGCACAATCGGAAACTTCCCGCGCAACACGAATATGATGATTATAAGCCCGTAGTACCCTTAGGTTGAAAAAATCGGTCGAATTTGTTTTTCGTTCAATAAGGCTTTGCAGTGATGTTGTACAATCGGACACTTGCAGCGCAACACGAATATGATGATTAAAACCCCTTAGTACCCTTAGGTTGAGAAAATTGGTTAAATTTTGTTTTCGTTCAATAAGGCTTTGTAGCGATGTTGCACAATCGGAAACTTCCCGCGCAACACGAATATGATGATTATAAGCCCGTAGTACCCTTAGGTTGAGAAAATTGGTTAAATTTTTGTTTCGTTCAATAAGGCTTTGTAGCTATGTTGCACAATCGGAAACTTCCCGCGCAACACGAATATGATGATTATAAGCCCGTAGTACCCTTGGGTTGAAAAAATCGGTCGAATTTGTTTTTCGTTCAATAAGGCTTTGCAGCGATGCTGTGCAATCGGACACTTGCAGCGCAACACGAATATGATGATTAAAACCCCTTAGTACCCTTAGGTTGAGAAAATTGGTTAAATTTTGTTTTCGTTCAATAAGGCTTTGTAGCGATGTTGCACAATCGGAAACTTCCCGCGCAACACGAATATGATGATTATAAGCCCGTAGTACCCTTGGGTTGAAAAAATCGGTCGAATTTGTTTTTCGTTCAATAAGGCTTTGCAGCGATGCTGTGCAATCGGACACTTGCAGCGCAACACGAATATGATGATTAAAACCCCTTAGTACCCTTAGGTTGAGAAAATTGGTTAAATTTTTTTTTCGTTCAATAAGGCTTTGTAGCGATGTTGCACAATCGGAAACTTCCCGCGCAACACGAATATGATGATTATAAGCCCATAGTACCTTTAGGTTGAAAAAATCGGTCGAATTTTGTTTTCGTTCAATAAGGCTTTGCAGCGATGTTGTGCAATCGGACACTTGCAGCGCAACACGAGTATGATGATTATATGCCCGTAGTACCCTTAGGTTGATAAAATTGGTTAAATTTTGTTTTCGTTCAATAAGGCTTTGTAGCGATGTTGCACAATCGGAAACTTCCTGCGCAACACGAATATGATGATTATATGCCCGTAGTACCGTTTGGTTGACAAAATCGGTCGAAATTTTGTTTCGTCCAATAAGGCCCTGTAGCGATGTGTCGCAATCGGACACTTGCAGCGCAACACGAATATGATGATTATAAGCCCGTAGTACCCTTAGGTTGATAAAATTGGTTAAATTTTGTTTTCGTTCAATAAGGCTTTGTAGCGATGTTGCACAATCGGAAACTTCCTGCGCAACACGAATATGATGATTATATGCCCGTAGTACCGTTTGGTTGACAAAATCGGTCGAAATTTTGTTTCGTCCAATAAGGCCCTGTAGCGATGTCTCGCAATCGGACACTTGCAGCGCAACACGAATATGATGATTATATGCCCGTAGTACCGTTTGGTTGACAAAATCGGTCGAAATTTTGTTTCGTCCAATAAGGCCCTGTAGCGATGTGTCGCAATCGGACACTTGCAGCGCAACACGAATATGATGATTATAAGCCCGTAGTACCCTTAGGTTGAGAAAATTCGTTAAATTTTGTTTTCGTTCAATAAGGCTTTGTAGCGATGTTGCACAATTGGAAACTTCCCGCGCAACACGAATCTGATGATTATAAGCCCGTAGTACCTTTAGGTTGAAAAAATCGGTCGAATTTTTTTTTCGTTCAATAAGGCTTTGCAGGGATGTTGTGCAATCGGACACTTGCAGCGCAACACGAATATGATGATTATATGCCCGTAGTACCGTTTGGTTGACAAAATCGGTCGAAATTTTGTTTCGTCCAATAAGGCCCTGTAGCGATGTGTCGCAATCGGACACTTGCAGCGCAACACGAATATGATGATTATAAGCCCATAGTACCTTTAGGTTGAAAAAATCGGTCGAATTTTGTTTTCGTTCAATAAGGCTTTGCAGCGATGTTGTGCAATCGGACACTTGCAGCGCAACACGAATATGATGATTATATGCCCGTAGTACCCTTAGGTTGATAAAATTGGTTAAATTTTGTTTTCGTTCAATAAGGCTTTGTAGCGATGTTGCACAATCGGAAACTTCCTGCGCAACACGAATATGATGATTATATGCCCGTAGTACCGTTTGGTTGACAAAATCGGTCGAAATTTTGTTTCGTCCAATAAGGCCCTGTAGCGATGCGTCGCAATCGGACACTTGCAGCGCAACACGAATATGATGATTATAAGCCCGTAGTACCCTTAGGTTGATAAAATTGGTTAAATTTTGTTTTCGTTCAATAAGGCTTTGTAGCGATGTTGCACAATCGGAAACTTCCTGCGCAACACGAATATGATGATTATATGCCCGTAGTACCGTTTGGTTGACAAAATCGGTCGAAATTTTGTTTCGTCCAATAAGGCCCTGTAGCGATGTCTCGCAATCGGACACTTGCAGCGCAACACGAATATGATGATTATAAGCCCGTAGTACCCTTAGGTTGAGAAAATTGGTTAAATTTTTGTTTCGTTCAATAAGGCTTTGTAGCGATGTTGCACAATCGGAAACTTCCTGCGCAACACGAATATGATGATTATAAGCCCGTAGTATTCTTAGGTTGAAAAAATCGGTCGAATTTGTTTTTCGTTCAATAAGTCTTTGTAGCGATGTCTCGCAATCGGAGACTTGCAGCGCAACACGAATATGATGATTATAAGCCCGTAGTACCCTTAGGTTGAGAAAATTGGTTAAATTTGTTTTTCGTTCAATAAGGCTTTGCAGTGATGTTGTACAATCGGACACTTGCAGCGCAACACGAATATGATGATTAAAACCCCTTAGTACCCTTAGGTTGAGAAAATTCGTTAAATTTTGTTTTCGTTCAATAAGGCTTTGTAGCGATGTTGCACAATTGGAAACTTCCCGCGCAACACGAATCTGATGATTATAAGCCCGTAGTACCTTTAGGTTGAAAAAATCGGTCGAATTTTTTTTTCGTTCAATAAGGCTTTGCAGGGATGTTGTGCAATCGGACACTTGCAGCGCAACACGAATATGATGATTATATGCCCGTAGTACCGTTTGGTTGACAAAATCGGTCGAAATTTTGTTTCGTCCAATAAGGCCCTGTAGCGATGTGTCGCAATCGGACACTTGCAGCGCAACACGAATATGATGATTATAAGCCCATAGTACCTTTAGGTTGAAAAAATCGGTCGAATTTTGTTTTCGTTCAATAAGGCTTTGCAGCGATGTTGTGCAATCGGACACTTGCAGCGCAACACGAATATGATGATTATATGCCCGTAGTACCCTTAGGTTGATAAAATTGGTTAAATTTTGTTTTCGTTCAATAAGGCTTTGTAGCGATGTTGCACAATCGGAAACTTCCTGCGCAACACGAATATGATGATTATATGCCCGTAGTACCGTTTGGTTGACAAAATCGGTCGAAATTTTGTTTCGTCCAATAAGGCCCTGTAGCGATGTGTCGCAATCGGACACTTGCAGCGCAACACGAATATGATGATTAAAACCCCTTAGTACCCTTAGGTTGAGAAAATTGGTTAAATTTTTTTTTCGTTCAATAAGGCTTTGTAGCGATGTTGCACAATCGGAAACTTCCCGCGCAACACGAATATGATGATTATAAGCCCATAGTACCTTTAGGTTGAAAAAATCGGTCGAATTTTGTTTTCGTTCAATAAGGCTTTGCAGCGATGTTGTGCAATCGGACACTTGCAGCGCAACACGAATATGATGATTATATGCCCGTAGTACCGTTTGGTTGACAAAATCGGTCGAAATTTTGTTTCGTCCAATAAGGCCCTGTAGCGATGTGTCGCAATCGGACACTTGCAGCGCAACACGAATATGATGATTATAAGCCCATAGTACCTTTAGGTTGAAAAAATCGGTCGAATTTTGTTTTCGTTCAATAAGGCTTTGCAGCGATGTTGTGCAATCGGACACTTGCAGCGCAACACGAATATGATGATTATATGCCCGTAGTACCCTTAGGTTGATAAAATTGGTTAAATTTTGTTTTCGTTCAATAAGGCTTTGTAGCGATGTTGCACAATCGGAAACTTCCTGCGCAACACGAATATGATGATTATATGCCCGTAGTACCGTTTGGTTGACAAAATCGGTCGAAATTTTGTTTCGTCCAATAAGGCCCTGTAGCGATGTGTCGCAATCGGACACTTGCAGCGCAACACGAATATGATGATTATAAGCCCGTAGTACCCTTAGGTTGATAAAATTGGTTAAATTTTGTTTTCGTTCAATAAGGCTTTGTAGCGATGTTGCACAATCGGAAACTTCCTGCGCAACACGAATATGATGATTATATGCCCGTAGTACCGTTTGGTTGAGAAAATCGGTCGAAATTTTGTTTCGTCCAATAAGGCCCTGTAGCGATGTCTCGCAATCGGACACTTGCAGCGCAACACGAATATGATGATTATATGCCCGTAGTACCGTTTGGTTGACAAAATCGGTCGAAATTTTGTTTCGTCCAATAAGGCCCTGTAGCGATGTGTCGCAATCGGACACTTGCAGCGCAACACGAATATGATGATTATAAGCCCGTAGTACCCTTAGGTTGAGAAAATTCGTTAAATTTTGTTTTCGTTCAATAAGGCTTTGTAGCGATGTTGCACAATTGGAAACTTCCCGCGCAACACGAATCTGATGATTATAAGCCCGTAGTACCTTTAGGTTGAAAAAATCGGTCGAATTTTTTTTTCGTTCAATAAGGCTTTGCAGGGATGTTGTGCAATCGGACACTTGCAGCGCAACACGAATATGATGATTATATGCCCGTAGTACCGTTTGGTTGACAAAATCGGTCGAAATTTTGTTTCGTCCAATAAGGCCCTGTAGCGATGTGTCGCAATCGGACACTTGCAGCGCAACACGAATATGATGATTATAAGCCCATAGTACCTTTAGGTTGAAAAAATCGGTCGAATTTTGTTTTCGTTCAATAAGGCTTTGCAGCGATGTTGTGCAATCGGACACTTGCAGCGCAACACGAATATGATGATTATATGCCCGTAGTACCCTTAGGTTGATAAAATTGGTTAAATTTTGTTTTCGTTCAATAAGGCTTTGTAGCGATGTTGCACAATCGGAAACTTCCTGCGCAACACGAATATGATGATTATATGCCCGTAGTACCGTTTGGTTGACAAAATCGGTCGAAATTTTGTTTCGTCCAATAAGGCCCTGTAGCGATGCGTCGCAATCGGACACTTGCAGCGCAACACGAATATGATGATTATAAGCCCGTAGTACCCTTAGGTTGATAAAATTGGTTAAATTTTGTTTTCGTTCAATAAGGCTTTGTAGCGATGTTGCACAATCGGAAACTTCCTGCGCAACACGAATATGATGATTATATGCCCGTAGTACCGTTTGGTTGACAAAATCGGTCGAAATTTTGTTTCGTCCAATAAGGCCCTGTAGCGATGTCTCGCAATCGGACACTTGCAGCGCAACACGAATATGATGATTATAAGCCCGTAGTACCCTTAGGTTGAGAAAATTGGTTAAATTTTTGTTTCGTTCAATAAGGCTTTGTAGCGATGTTGCACAATCGGAAACTTCCTGCGCAACACGAATATGATGATTATAAGCCCGTAGTATTCTTAGGTTGAAAAAATCGGTCGAATTTGTTTTTCGTTCAATAAGTCTTTGTAGCGATGTCTCGCAATCGGAGACTTGCAGCGCAACACGAATATGATGATTATAAGCCCGTAGTACCCTTAGGTTGAGAAAATTGGTTAAATTTTTGTTTCGTTCAATAAGGCTTTGTAGCGATGTTGCACAATCGGAAACTTCCCGCGCAACACGAATATGATGATTATAAGCCCGTAGTACCCTTAGGTTGAAAAAATCGGTCGAATTTGTTTTTCGTTCAATAAGGCTTTGCAGTGATGTTGTACAATCGGACACTTGCAGCGCAACACGAATATGATGATTAAAACCCCTTAGTACCCTTAGGTTGAGAAAATTCGTTAAATTTTGTTTTCGTTCAATAAGGCTTTGTAGCGATGTTGCACAATTGGAAACTTCCCGCGCAACACGAATCTGATGATTATAAGCCCGTAGTACCTTTAGGTTGAAAAAATCGGTCGAATTTTTTTTTCGTTCAATAAGGCTTTGCAGGGATGTTGTGCAATCGGACACTTGCAGCGCAACACGAATATGATGATTATATGCCCGTAGTACCGTTTGGTTGACAAAATCGGTCGAAATTTTGTTTCGTCCAATAAGGCCCTGTAGCGATGTGTCGCAATCGGACACTTGCAGCGCAACACGAATATGATGATTATAAGCCCATAGTACCTTTAGGTTGAAAAAATCGGTCGAATTTTGTTTTCGTTCAATAAGGCTTTGCAGCGATGTTGTGCAATCGGACACTTGCAGCGCAACACGAATATGATGATTATATGCCCGTAGTACCCTTAGGTTGATAAAATTGGTTAAATTTTGTTTTCGTTCAATAAGGCTTTGTAGCGATGTTGCACAATCGGAAACTTCCTGCGCAACACGAATATGATGATTATATGCCCGTAGTACCGTTTGGTTGACAAAATCGGTCGAAATTTTGTTTCGTCCAATAAGGCCCTGTAGCGATGTGTCGCAATCGGACACTTGCAGCGCAACACGAATATGATGATTATAAGCCCGTAGTACCCTTAGGTTGATAAAATTGGTTAAATTTTGTTTTCGTTCAATAAGGCTTTGTAGCGATGTTGCACAATCGGAAACTTCCTGCGCAACACGAATATGATGATTATATGCCCGTAGTACCGTTTGGTTGACAAAATCGGTCGAAATTTTGTTTCGTCCAATAAGGCCCTGTAGCGATGTCTCGCAATCGGACACTTGCAGCGCAACACGAATATGATGATTATAAGCCCGTAGTACCCTTAGGTTGAGAAAATTGGTTAAATTTTTGTTTCGTTCAATAAGGCTTTGTAGCGATGTTGCACAATCGGAAACTTCCTGCGCAACACGAATATGATGATTATAAGCCCGTAGTATTCTTAGGTTGAAAAAATCGGTCGAATTTGTTTTTCGTTCAATAAGTCTTTGTAGCGATGTCTCGCAATCGGAGACTTGCAGCGCAACACGAATATGATGATTATAAGCCCGTAGTACCCTTAGGTTGAGAAAATTGGTTAAATTTTTGTTTCGTTCAATAAGGCTTTGTAGCGATGTTGCACAATCGGAAACTTCCCGCGCAACACGAATATGATGATTATAAGCCCGTAGTACCCTTAGGTTGAAAAAATCGGTCGAATTTGTTTTTCGTTCAATAAGGCTTTGCAGTGATGTTGTACAATCGGACACTTGCAGCGCAACACGAATATGATGATTAAAACCCCTTAGTACCCTTAGGTTGAGAAAATTGGTTAAATTTTGTTTTCGTTCAATAAGGCTTTGTAGCGATGTTGCACAATCGGAAACTTCCCGCGCAACACGAATATGATGATTATAAGCCCGTAGTACCTTTAGGTTTTAAAAATCGGTCGAATTTTTTTTTCGTTCAATAAGGCTTTGCAGCGATGTTGTGCAATCGGACACTTGCAGCGCAACACGAATATGATGATTATATGCCCGTAGTACCGTTTGGTTGACAAAATCGGTCGAAATTTTGTTTCGTCCAATAAGGCCCTGTAGCGATGTGTCGCAATCGGACACTTGCAGCGCAACACGAATATGATGATTATAAGCCCGTAGTACCCTTAGGTTGATAAAGTTGGTTGAATTTTGTTTTCGTTCAATAAGGCTTTGTAGCGATGTTGCACAATCGGAAACTTCCTGCGCAACACGAATATGATGATTATAAGCCCGTAGTACCCTTAGGTTGAAAAAATCGGTCGAATTTGTTTTTCGTTCAATAAGGCTTTGTAGCGATGTCTCGCAATCGGACCCTTGCAGCGCAACACGAATATGATGATTATAAGCCCGTAGTACCCTTAGGTTGAGAAAATTGGTTAAATTTTTGTTTCGTTCAATAAGGCTTTGTAGCTATGTTGCACAATCGGAAACTTCCCGCGCAACACGAATATGATGATTATAAGCCCGTAGTACCCTTAGGTTGAAAAAATCGGTCGAATTTGTTTTTCGTTCAATAAGGCTTTGCAGTGATGTTGTACAATCGGACACTTGCAGCGCAACACGAATATGACGATTGAAACCCCTGAGTACCCTTAGGTTGAGAAAATTGGTTAAATTTTGTTTTCGTTCAATAAGGCTTTGTAGCGATGTTGCACAATCGGAAACTTCCCGCGCAACACGAATATGATGATTATAAGCCCGTAGTACCCTTGGGTTGAAAAAATCGGTCGAATTTGTTTTTCGTTCAATAAGGCTTTGCAGCGATGCTGTGCAATCGGACACTTGCAGCGGAACACGAATATGATGATTAAAACCCCTTAGTACCCTTAGGTTGAGAAAATTGGTTAAATTTTTTTTTCGTTCAATAAGGCTTTGTAGCGATGTTGCACAATCGGAAACTTTCCGCGCAACACGAATATGATGATTATAAGCCCATAGTACCTTTAGGTTGAAAAAATCGGTCGAATTTTGTTTTCGTTCAATAAGGCTTTGCAGCGATGTTGTGCAATCGGACACTTGCAGCGCAACACGAATATGATGATTATATGCCCGTAGTACCGTTTGGTTGACAAAATCGGTCGAAATTTTGTTTCGTCCAATAAGGCCCTGTAGCGATGTGTCGCAATCGGACACTTGCAGCGAAACACGAATATGATGATTATAAGCCCGTAGCACCCTTAGGTTGAGAAAATTGGTTAAATTTTTGTTTCGTTCAATAAGGCTTTGTAGCGATGTTGCACAATCGGAAACTTCCCGCGCAACACGAATATGATGATTATATGCCCGTAGTACCGTTTGGTTGACAAAATCGGTCGAAATTTTGTTTCGTCCAATAAGGCCCTGTAGCGATGTGTCGCAATCGGACACTTGCAGCGCAACACGAATATGATGATTATAAGCCCATAGTACCTTTAGGTTGAAAAAATCGGTCGAATTTTGTTTTCGTTCAATAAGGCTTTGCAGCGATGTTGTGCAATCGGACACTTGCAGCGCAACACGAATATGATGATTATATGCCCGTAGTACCCTTAGGTTGATAAAATTGGTTAAATTTTGTTTTCGTTCAATAAGGCTTTGTAGCGATGTTGCACAATCAGAAACTTCCTGCGCAACACGAATATGATGATTATATGCCCGTAGTACCGTTTGGTTGACAAAATCGGTCGAAATTTTGTTTCGTCCAATAAGGCCCTGTAGCGATGTGTCGCAATCGGACACTTGCAGCGCAACACGAATATGATGATTATAAGCCCGTAGTACCCTTAGGTTGATCAAATTGGTTAAATTTTGTTTTCGTTCAATAAGGCTTTGTAGCGATGTTGCACAATCGGAAACTTCCTGCGCAACACGAATATGATGATTATATGCCCGTAGTACCGTTTGGTTGACAAAATCGGTCGAAATTTTGTTTCGTCCAATAAGGCCCTGTAGCGATGTCTCGCAATCGGACACTTGCAGCGCAACACGAATATGATGATTATATGCCCGTAGTACCGTTTGGTTGACAAAATCGGTCGAAATTTTGTTTCGTCCAATAAGGCCCTGTAGCGATGTGTCGCAATCGGACACTTGCAGCGCAACACGAATATGATGATTATAAGCCCGTAGTACCCTTAGGTTGAGAAAATTGGTTAAATTTTTGTTTCGTTCAATAAGGCTTTGTAGCGATGTTGCACAATCGGAAACTTCCCGCGCAACACGGATATGATGATTATAAGCCCGTAGTACCCTTAGGTTGAAAAAATCGGTCGAATTTGTTTTTCGTTCAATAAGGCTTTGCAGTGATGTTGTACAATCGGACACTTGCAGCGCAACACGAATATGATGATTAAAACCCCTTAGTACCCTTAGGTTGAGAAAATTCGTTAAATTTTTTTTTCGTTCAATAAGGCTTTGTAGCGATGTTGCACAATCGGAAACTTTCCGCGCAACACGAATATGATGATTATAAGCCCATAGTACCTTTAGGTTGAAAAAATCGGTCGAATTTTGTTTTCGTTCAATAAGGCTTTGCAGCGATGTTGTGCAATCGGACACTTGCAGCGCAACACGAATATGATGATTATATGCCCGTAGTACCGTTTGGTTGACAAAATCGGTCGAAATTTTGTTTCGTCCAATAAGGCCCTGTAGCGATGTGTCGCAATCGGACACTTGCAGCGAAACACGAATATGATGATTATAAGCCCGTAGCACCCTTAGGTTGAGAAAATTGGTTAAATTTTTGTTTCGTTCAATAAGGCTTTGTAGCGATGTTGCACAATCGGAAACTTCCCGCGCAACACGAATATGATGATTATATGCCCGTAGTACCGTTTGGTTGACAAAATCGGTCGAAATTTTGTTTCGTCCAATAAGGCCCTGTAGCGATGTGTCGCAATCGGACACTTGCAGCGCAACACGAATATGATGATTATAAGCCCATAGTACCTTTAGGTTGAAAAAATCGGTCGAATTTTGTTTTCGTTCAATAAGGCTTTGCAGCGATGTTGTGCAATCGGACACTTGCAGCGCAACACGAATATGATGATTATATGCCCGTAGTACCCTTAGGTTGATAAAATTGGTTAAATTTTGTTTTCGTTCAATAAGGCTTTGTAGCGATGTTGCACAATCAGAAACTTCCTGCGCAACACGAATATGATGATTATATGCCCGTAGTACCGTTTGGTTGACAAAATCGGTCGAAATTTTGTTTCGTCCAATAAGGCCCTGTAGCGATGTGTCGCAATCGGACACTTGCAGCGCAACACGAATATGATGATTATAAGCCCGTAGTACCCTTAGGTTGATCAAATTGGTTAAATTTTGTTTTCGTTCAATAAGGCTTTGTAGCGATGTTGCACAATCGGAAACTTCCTGCGCAACACGAATATGATGATTATATGCCCGTAGTACCGTTTGGTTGACAAAATCGGTCGAAATTTTGTTTCGTCCAATAAGGCCCTGTAGCGATGTCTCGCAATCGGACACTTGCAGCGCAACACGAATATGATGATTATATGCCCGTAGTACCGTTTGGTTGACAAAATCGGTCGAAATTTTGTTTCGTCCAATAAGGCCCTGTAGCGATGTGTCGCAATCGGACACTTGCAGCGCAACACGAATATGATGATTATAAGCCCGTAGTACCCTTAGGTTGAGAAAATTGGTTAAATTTTTGTTTCGTTCAATAAGGCTTTGTAGCGATGTTGCACAATCGGAAACTTCCCGCGCAACACGGATATGATGATTATAAGCCCGTAGTACCCTTAGGTTGAAAAAATCGGTCGAATTTGTTTTTCGTTCAATAAGGCTTTGCAGTGATGTTGTACAATCGGACACTTGCAGCGCAACACGAATATGATGATTAAAACCCCTTAGTACCCTTAGGTTGAGAAAATTCGTTAAATTTTGTTTTCGTTCAATAAGGCTTTGTAGCGATGTTGCACAATTGGAAACTTCCCGCGCAACACGAATCTGATGATTATAAGCCCGTAGTACCTTTAGGTTGAAAAAATCGGTCGAATTTTTTTTTCGTTCAATAAGGCTTTGCAGGGATGTTGTGCAATCGGACACTTGCAGCGCAACACGAATATGATGATTATATGCCCGTAGTACCGTTTGGTTCACAAAATCGGTCGAAATTTTGTTTCGTCCAATAAGGCCCTGTAGCGATGTCTCGCAATCGGACACTTGCAGCGCAACACGAATATGATGATTATAAGCCCGTAGTACCCTTAGGTTGAGAAAATTGGTTAAATTTTTGTTTCGTTCAATAAGGCTTTGTAGCGATGTTGCACAATCGGAAACTTCCCGCGCAACACGAATATGATGATTATAAGCCCGTAGTACCCTTAGGTTGAAAAAATCGGTCGAATTTGTTTTTCGTTCAATAAGGCTTTGCAGTGATGTTGTACAATCGGGCACTTGCAGCGCAACACGAATATGATGATTAAAACCCCTTAGTACCCTTAGGTTGAGAAAATTGGTTAAATTTTATTTTCGTTCAATAAGGCTTTGTAGCGATGTTGCACAATCGGAAACTTCCCGCGCAACACGAATATGATGATTATAAGCCCGTAGTACCTTTAGGTTGAAAAAATCGGTCGAATTTTTTTTTCGTTCAATAAGGCTTTGCAGCGATGTTGTGCAATCGGACACTTGCAGCGCAACACGAATATGATGATTATATGCCCGTAGTACCGTTTCGTTGACAAAATCGGTCGAAATTTTGTTTCGTCCAATAAGGCCCTGTAGCGATGTGTCGCAATCGGACACTTGCAGCGCAACACGAATATTATGATTATAAGCCCGTAGTACCCTTAGGTTGATAAAATTGGTTAAATTTTGTTTTCGTTCAATAAGGCTTTGTAGCGATGTTGCACAATCGGAAACTTCCTGCGCAACACGAATATGATGATTATAAGCCCGTAGTACCCTTAGGTTGAAAAAATCGGTCGAATTTGTTTTTCGTTCAATAAGGCTTTGTAGCGATGTCTCGCAATCGGACACTTGCAGCGCAACACGAATATGATGATTATAAGTCCGTAGTACCCTTAGGTTGAGAAAATTGGTTAAATTTTTGTTTCGTTCAATAAGGCTTTGTAGCGATGTTGCACAATCGGAAACTTCCCGCGCAACACGAATATGATGATTATAAGCCCGTAGTACCCTTAGGTTGAAAAAATCGGTCGAATTTGTTTTTCGTTCAATAAGGCTTTGCAGTGATGTTGTACAATCGGACACTTGCAGCGCAACACGAATATGATGATTAAAACCCCTTAGTACCCTTAGGTTGAGAAAATTGGTTAAATTTTTGTTTCGTTCAATAAGGCTTTGTAGCGATGTTGCACAATCGGAAACTTCCTGCGCAACACGAATATGATGATTATAAGCCCGTAGTACCGTTTGGTTGACAAAATCGGTCGAAATTTTGTTTCGTCCAATAAGGCCCTGTAGCGATGTCTCGCAATCGGACACTTGCAGCGCAACACGAATATGATGATTATATGCCCGTAGTACCGTTTGGTTGACAAAATCGGTCGAAATTTTGTTTCGTCCAATAAGGCCCTGTAGCGATGTGTCGCAATCGGACACTTGCAGCGCAACACGAATATGATGATTATAAGCCCGTAGTACCCTTAGGTTGAGAAAATTGGTTAAATTTTTGTTTCGTTCAATAAGGCTTTGTAGCGATGTTGCACAATCGGAAACTTCCCGCGCAACACGAATATGATGATTATAAGCCCGTAGTACCCTTAGGTTGAAAAAATCGGTCGAATTTGTTTTTCGTTCAATAAGGCTTTGCAGTGATGTTGTACAATCGGACACTTGCAGCGCAACACGAATATGATGATTAAAACCCCTTAGTACCCTTAGGTTGAGAAAATTGGTTAAATTTTGTTTTCGTTCAATATGGCTTTGTAGCGATGTTGCACAATCGGAAACTTCCCGCGCAACACGAATATGATGATTATAAGCCCGTAGTACCTTTAGGTTGAAAAAATCGGTCGAATTTTGTTTTCGTTCAATAAGGCTTTGCAGCGATGTTGTGCAATCGGACACTTGCAGCGCAACACGAATATGATGATTATATGCCCGTAGTACCGTTTCGTTGACAAAATCGGTCGAAATTTTGTTTCGTCCAATAAGGCCCTGTAGCGATGTGTCGCAATCGGACACTTGCAGCGCAACACGAATATGATGATTATAAGCCCGTAGTACCCTTAGGTTGATAAAATTGGTTAAATTTTGTTTTCGTTCAATAAGGCTTTGTAGCGATGTTGCACAATCGGAAACTTCCCGCGCAACACGAATATGATGATTATAAGCCCGTAGTACCCTTAGGTTGAAAAAATCGGTCGAATTTGTTTTTCGTTCAATAAGGCTTTGCAGTGATGTTGTACAATCGGACACTTGCAGCGCAACACGAATATGATGATTAAAACCCCTTAGTACCCTTAGGTTGAGAAAATTGGTTAAATTTTATTTTCGTTCAATAAGGCTTTGTAGCGATGTTGCACAATCGGAAACTTCCCGCGCAACACGAATATGATGATTATAAGCCCGTAGTACCTTTAGGTTGAAAAAATCGGTCGAATTTTTTTTTCGTTCAATAAGGCTTTGCAGCGATGTTGTGCAATCGGACACTTGCAGCGCAACACGAATATGATGATTATATGCCCGTAGTACCGTTTCGTTGACAAAATCGGTCGAAATTTTGTTTCGTCCAATAAGGCCCTGTAGCGATGTGTCGCAATCGGACACTTGCAGCGCAACACGAATATTATGATTATAAGCCCGTAGTACCCTTAGGTTGATAAAATTGGTTAAATTTTGTTTTCGTTCAATAAGGCTTTGTAGCGATGTTGCACAATCGGAAACTTCCTGCGCAACACGAATATGATGATTATAAGCCCGTAGTACCCTTAGGTTGAAAAAATCGGTCGAATTTGTTTTTCGTTCAATAAGGCTTTGTAGCGATGTCTCGCAATCGGACACTTGCAGCGCAACACGAATATGATGATTATAAGTCCGTAGTACCCTTAGGTTGAGAAAATTGGTTAAATTTTTGTTTCGTTCAATAAGGCTTTGTAGCGATGTTGCACAATCGGAAACTTCCCGCGCAACACGAATATGATGATTATAAGCCCGTAGTACCCTTAGGTTGAAAAAATCGGTCGAATTTGTTTTTCGTTCAATAAGGCTTTGCAGTGATGTTGTACAATCGGACACTTGCAGCGCAACACGAATATGATGATTAAAACCCCTTAGTACCCTTAGGTTGAGAAAATTGGTTAAATTTTTGTTTCGTTCAATAAGGCTTTGTAGCGATGTTGCACAATCGGAAACTTCCTGCGCAACACGAATATGATGATTATAAGCCCGTAGTACCGTTTGGTTGACAAAATCGGTCGAAATTTTGTTTCGTCCAATAAGGCCCTGTAGCGATGTCTCGCAATCGGACACTTGCAGCGCAACACGAATATGATGATTATATGCCCGTAGTACCGTTTGGTTGACAAAATCGGTCGAAATTTTGTTTCGTCCAATAAGGCCCTGTAGCGATGTGTCGCAATCGGACACTTGCAGCGCAACACGAATATGATGATTATAAGCCCGTAGTACCCTTAGGTTGAGAAAATTGGTTAAATTTTTGTTTCGTTCAATAAGGCTTTGTAGCGATGTTGCACAATCGGAAACTTCCCGCGCAACACGAATATGATGATTATAAGCCCGTAGTACCCTTAGGTTGAAAAAATCGGTCGAATTTGTTTTTCGTTCAATAAGGCTTTGCAGTGATGTTGTACAATCGGACACTTGCAGCGCAACACGAATATGATGATTAAAACCCCTTAGTACCCTTAGGTTGAGAAAATTGGTTAAATTTTGTTTTCGTTCAATATGGCTTTGTAGCGATGTTGCACAATCGGAAACTTCCCGCGCAACACGAATATGATGATTATAAGCCCGTAGTACCTTTAGGTTGAAAAAATCGGTCGAATTTTGTTTTCGTTCAATAAGGCTTTGCAGCGATGTTGTGCAATCGGACACTTGCAGCGCAACACGAATATGATGATTATATGCCCGTAGTACCGTTTCGTTGACAAAATCGGTCGAAATTTTGTTTCGTCCAATAAGGCCCTGTAGCGATGTGTCGCAATCGGACACTTGCAGCGCAACACGAATATGATGATTATAAGCCCGTAGTACCCTTAGGTTGATAAAATTGGTTAAATTTTGTTTTCGTTCAATAAGGCTTTGTAGCGATGTTGCACAATCGGAAACTTCCCGCGCAACACGAATATGATGATTATAAGCCCGTAGTACCCTTAGGTTGAAAAAATCGGTCGAATTTGTTTTTCGTTCAATAAGGCTTTGCAGTGATGTTGTACAATCGGACACTTGCAGCGCAACACGAATATGATGATTAAAACCCCTTAGTACCCTTAGGTTGAGAAAATTGGTTAAATTTTATTTTCGTTCAATAAGGCTTTGTAGCGATGTTGCACAATCGGAAACTTCCCGCGCAACACGAATATGATGATTATAAGCCCGTAGTACCTTTAGGTTGAAAAAATCGGTCGAATTTTTTTTTCGTTCAATAAGGCTTTGCAGCGATGTTGTGCAATCGGACACTTGCAGCGCAACACGAATATGATGATTATATGCCCGTAGTACCGTTTCGTTGACAAAATCGGTCGAAATTTTGTTTCGTCCAATAAGGCCCTGTAGCGATGTGTCGCAATCGGACACTTGCAGCGCAACACGAATATTATGATTATAAGCCCGTAGTACCCTTAGGTTGATAAAATTGGTTAAATTTTGTTTTCGTTCAATAAGGCTTTGTAGCGATGTTGCACAATCGGAAACTTCCTGCGCAACACGAATATGATGATTATAAGCCCGTAGTACCCTTAGGTTGAAAAAATCGGTCGAATTTGTTTTTCGTTCAATAAGGCTTTGTAGCGATGTCTCGCAATCGGACACTTGCAGCGCAACACGAATATGATGATTATAAGTCCGTAGTACCCTTAGGTTGAGAAAATTGGTTAAATTTTTGTTTCGTTCAATAAGGCTTTGTAGCGATGTTGCACAATCGGAAACTTCCCGCGCAACACGAATATGATGATTATAAGCCCGTAGTACCCTTAGGTTGAAAAAATCGGTCGAATTTGTTTTTCGTTCAATAAGGCTTTGCAGTGATGTTGTACAATCGGACACTTGCAGCGCAACACGAATATGATGATTAAAACCCCTTAGTACCCTTAGGTTGAGAAAATTGGTTAAATTTTTGTTTCGTTCAATAAGGCTTTGTAGCGATGTTGCACAATCGGAAACTTCCTGCGCAACACGAATATGATGATTATAAGCCCGTAGTACCGTTTGGTTGACAAAATCGGTCGAAATTTTGTTTCGTCCAATAAGGCCCTGTAGCGATGTCTCGCAATCGGACACTTGCAGCGCAACACGAATATGATGATTATATGCCCGTAGTACCGTTTGGTTGACAAAATCGGTCGAAATTTTGTTTCGTCCAATAAGGCCCTGTAGCGATGTGTCGCAATCGGACACTTGCAGCGCAACACGAATATGATGATTATAAGCCCGTAGTACCCTTAGGTTGAGAAAATTGGTTAAATTTTTGTTTCGTTCAATAAGGCTTTGTAGCGATGTTGCACAATCGGAAACTTCCCGCGCAACACGAATATGATGATTATAAGCCCGTAGTACCCTTAGGTTGAAAAAATCGGTCGAATTTGTTTTTCGTTCAATAAGGCTTTGCAGTGATGTTGTACAATCGGACACTTGCAGCGCAACACGAATATGATGATTAAAACCCCTTAGTACCCTTAGGTTGAGAAAATTGGTTAAATTTTGTTTTCGTTCAATATGGCTTTGTAGCGATGTTGCACAATCGGAAACTTCCCGCGCAACACGAATATGATGATTATAAGCCCGTAGTACCGTTTGGTTGACAAAATCGGTCGAAATTTTGTTTCGTCCAATAAGGCCCTGTAGCGATGTCTCGCAATCGGACACTTGCAGCGCAACAGGAATATGATGATTATATGCCCGTAGTACCGTTTGGTTGACAAAATCGGTCGAAATTTTGTTTCGTCCAATAAGGCCCTGTAGCGATGTGTCGCAATCGGACACTTGCAGCGCAACACGAATATGATGATTATAAGCCCGTAGTACCCTTAGGTTGAGAAAATTGGTTAAATTTTTGTTTCGTTCAATAAGGCTTTGTAGCGATGTTGCACAATCGGAAACTTCCCGCGCAACACGAATATGATGATTATAAGCCCGTAGTACCCTTAGGTTGAAAAAATCGGTCGAATTTGTTTTTCGTTCAATAAGGCTTTGCAGTGATGTTGTACAATCGGACACTTGCAGCGCAACACGAATATGATGATTAAAACCCCTTAGTACCCTTAGGTTGAGAAAATTGGTTAAATTTTGTTTTCGTTCAATATGGCTTTGTAGCGATGTTGCACAATCGGAAACTTCCCGCGCAACACGAATATGATGATTATAAGCCCGTAGTACCTTTAGGTTGAAAAAATCGGTCGAATTTTGTTTTCGTTCAATAAGGCTTTGCAGCGATGTTGTGCAATCGGACACTTGCAGCGCAACACGAATATGATGATTATATGCCCGTAGTACCGTTTCGTTGACAAAATCGGTCGAAATTTTGTTTCGTCCAATAAGGCCCTGTAGCGATGTGTCGCAATCGGACACTTGCAGCGCAACACGAATATGATGATTATAAGCCCGTAGTACCCTTAGGTTGATAAAATTGGTTAAATTTTGTTTTCGTTCAATAAGGCTTTGTAGCGATGTTGCACAATCGGAAACTTCCCGCGCAACACGAATATGATGATTATAAGCCCGTAGTACCCTTAGGTTGAAAAAATCGGTCGAATTTGTTTTTCGTTCAATAAGGCTTTGCAGTGATGTTGTACAATCGGACACTTGCAGCGCAACACGAATATGATGATTATAAGCCCGTAGTACCCTTAGGTTGAGAAAATTGGTTAAATTTTTGTTTCGTTCAATAAAGCTTTGTAGCGATGTTGCACAATCGGAAACTTCCCGCGCAACACGAATATGATGATTATAAGCCCGTAGTACCTTTAGGTTGAAAAAATCGGTCGAATTTTTTGTTCGTTCAATAAGGCTTTGCAGCGATGTTGTGCAATCGGACACTTGCAGCGCAACACGAATATGATGATTATATGCCCGTAGTACCGTTTGGTTGACAAAATCGGTCGAAATTTTGTTTCGTCCAATAAGGCCCTGTAGCGATGTGTCGCAATCGGACACTTGCAGCGCAACACGAATATGATGATTATAAGCCCGTAGTACCCTTAGGTTGAGAAAATTGGTTAAATTTTTGTTTCGTTCAATAAGGCTTTGTAGCGATGTTGCACAATCGGAAACTTCCTGCGCAACACGAATATGATGATTATAAGCCCGTAGTATTCTTAGGTTGAAAAAATCGGTCGAATTTGTTTTTCGTTCAATAAGTCTTTGTAGCGATGTCTCGCAATCGGAGACTTGCTGCGCAACACGAATATGATGATTATAAGCCCGTAGTACCCTTAGGTTGAGAAAATTGGTTAAATTTTTGTTTCGTTCAATAAGGCTTTGTAGCGATGTTGCACAATCGGAAACTTCCCGCGCAACACGAATATGATGATTATAAGCCCGTAGTACCCTTAGGTTGAAAAAATCGGTCGAATTTGTTTTTCGTTCAATAAGGCTTTGCAGTGATGTTGTACAATCGGACACTTGCAGCGCAACACGAATATGATGATTAAAACCCCTTAGTACCCTTAGGTTGAGAAAATTGGTTAAATTTTGTTTTCGTTCAATAAGGCTTTGTAGAGATGTTGCACAATCGGAAACTTCCCGCGCAACACGAATATGATGATTATAAGCCCGTAGTACCTTTAGGTTTTAAAAATCGGTCGAATTTTTTTTTCGTTCAATAACGCTTTGCAGCGATGTTGTGCAATCGGACACTTGCAGCGCAACACGAATATGATGATTATATGCCCGTAGTACCGTTTCGTTGACAAAATCGGTCGAAATTTTGTTTCGTCCAATAAGGCCCTGTAGCGATGTGTCGCAATCGGACACTTGCAGCGCAACACGAATATGATGATTATAAGCCCGTAGTACCCTTAGGTTGATAAAATTGGTTAAATTTTGTTTTCGTTCAATAAGGCTTTGTAGCGATGTTGCACAATCAGAAACTTCCTGCGCAACACGAATATGATGATTATAAGCCCGTAGTACCCTTAGGTTGAAAAAATCGGTCGAATTTGTTTTTCGTTCAATAAGGCTTTGTAGCGATGTCTCGCAATCGGACACTTGCAGCGCAACACGAATATGATGATTATAAGCCCGTAGTACCCTTAGGTTGAGAAAATTGGTTAAATTTTTGTTTCGTTCAATAAGGCTTTGTAGCGATGTTGCACAATCGGAAACTTCCCGCGCAACACGAATATGATGATTATAAGCCCGTAGTACCCTTAGGTTGAAAAAATCGGTCGAATTTGTTTTTCGTTCAATAAGGCTTTGCAGTGATGTTGTACAATCGGACACTTGCAGCGCAACACGAATATGATGATTAAAACCCCTTAGTACCCTTAGGTTGAGAAAATTGGTTAAATTTTTGTTTCGTTCAATAAGGCTTTGTAGCGATGTTGCACAATCGGAAACTTCTTGCGCAACACGAATATGATGATTATAAACCCGTAGTACCCTTAGGTTGAAAAAATCGGTCGAATTTGTTTTTCGTTCAATAAGTCTTTGTAGCGATGTCTCGCAATCGGAGACTTGCAGCGCAACGCGAATATGATGATTATAAGCCCGTAGTACCCTTAGGTTGAGAAAATTGGTTAAATTTTTGTTTCGTTCAATAAGGCTTTGTAGCGATGTTGCACAATCGGAAACTTCCCGCGCAACACGAATATGATGATTATAAGCCCGTAGTACCCTTAGGTTGAAAAAATCGGTCGAATTTGTTTTTCGCTCAATAAGGCTTTGCAGTGATGTTGTACAATCGGACACTTGCAGCGCAACACGAATATGATGATTAAAACCCCTTAGTACCCTTAGGTTGAGAAAATTGGTTAAATTTTGTTTTCGTTCAATAAGGCTTTGTAGCGATGTTGCACAATCGGAAACTTCCCGCGCAACACGAATATGATGATTATAAGCCCGTAGTACACTTAGGTTGATAAAATTGGTTAAATTTTGTTTTCGTTCAATAAGGCTTTGTAGCGATGTTGCACAATCGGAAACTTCCCGCGCAACACGAATATGATGATTATAAGCCCGTAGTACCCTTGGGTTGAAAAAATCGGTCGAATTTGTTTTTCGTTCAATAAGGCTTTGCAGCGATGCTGTGCAATCGGACACTTGCAGCGCAACACGAATATGATGACTATAAGCCCGTAGTACCCTTAGGTTGAAAAAATCGGTCGAATTTGTTTTTCGTTCAATAAGGCTTTGTAGCGATGTCTCGCAATCGGAGACTTGCAGCGCAACACGAATATGATGATTATAAGCCCGTAGTACCCTTAGGTTGAGAAAATTGGTTAAATTTTTGTTTCGTTCAATAAGGCTTTGTAGCGATGTTGCACAATCGGAAACTTCCCGCGCAACACGAATATGATGATTATAAGCCCGTAGTACCCTTAGGTTGAAAAAATCGGTCGAATTTGTTTTTCGTTCAATAAGGCTTTGCAGTGATGTTGTACAATCGGACACTTGCAGCGCAACACGAATATGATGATTAAAACCCCTTAGTACCCTTAGGTTGAGAAAATTGGTTAAATTTTGTTTTCGTTCAATAAGGCTTTGTAGAGATGTTGCACAATCGGAAACTTCCCGCGCAACACGAATATGATGATTATAAGCCCGTAGTACCTTTAGGTTTTAAAAATCGGTCGAATTTTTTTTTCGTTCAATAAGGCTTTGCAGCGATGTTGTGCAATCGGACACTTGCAGCGCAACACGAATATGATGATTATATGCCCGTAGTACCGTTTCGTTGACAAAATCGGTCGAAATTTTGTTTCGTCCAATAAGGCCCTGTAGCGATGTGTCGCAATCGGACACTTGCAGCGCAACACGAATATGATGATTATAAGCCCGTAGTACCCTTAGGTTGATAAAATTGGTTAAATTTTGTTTTCGTTCAATAAGGCTTTGTAGCGATGTTGCACAATCAGAAACTTCCTGCGCAACACGAATATGATGATTATAAGCCCGTAGTACCCTTAGGTTGAAAAAATCGGTCGAATTTGTTTTTCGTTCAATAAGGCTTTGTAGCGATGTCTCGCAATCGGACACTTGCAGCGCAACACGAATATGATGATTATAAGCCCGTAGTACCCTTAGGTTGAGAAAATTGGTTAAATTTTTGTTTCGTTCAATAAGGCTTTGTAGCGATGTTGCACAATCGGAAACTTCCCGCGCAACACGAATATGATGATTATAAGCCCGTAGTACCCTTAGGTTGAAAAAATCGGTCGAATTTGTTTTTCGTTCAATAAGGCTTTGCAGTGATGTTGTACAATCGGACACTTGCAGCGCAACACGAATATGATGATTAAAACCCCTTAGTACCCTTAGGTTGAGAAAATTGGTTAAATTTTTGTTTCGTTCAATAAGGCTTTGTAGCGATGTTGCACAATCGGAAACTTCTTGCGCAACACGAATATGATGATTATAAACCCGTAGTACCCTTAGGTTGAAAAAATCGGTCGAATTTGTTTTTCGTTCAATAAGTCTTTGTAGCGATGTCTCGCAATCGGAGACTTGCAGCGCAACACGAATATGATGATTATAAGCCCGTAGTACCCTTAGGTTGAGAAAATTGGTTAAATTTTTGTTTCGTTCAATAAGGCTTTGTAGCGATGTTGCACAATCGGAAACTTCCCGCGCAACACGAATATGATGATTATAAGCCCGTAGTACCCTTAGGTTGAAAAAATCGGTCGAATTTGTTTTTCGCTCAATAAGGCTTTGCAGTGATGTTGTACAATCGGACACTTGCAGCGCAACACGAATATGATGATTAAAACCCCTTAGTACCCTTAGGTTGAGAAAATTGGTTAAATTTTGTTTTCGTTCAATAAGGCTTTGTAGCGATGTTGCACAATCGGAAACTTCCCGCGCAACACGAATATGATGATTATAAGCCCGTAGTACACTTAGGTTGATAAAATTGGTTAAATTTTGTTTTCGTTCAATAAGGCTTTGTAGCGATGTTGCACAATCGGAAACTTCCCGCGCAACACGAATATGATGATTATAAGCCCGTAGTACCCTTGGGTTGAAAAAATCGGTCGAATTTGTTTTTCGTTCAATAAGGCTTTGCAGCGATGCTGTGCAATCGGACACTTGCAGCGCAAGACGAATATGATGATTAAAACCCCTTAGTACCCTTAGGTTGAGAAAATTGGCTAAATTTTTTTTTCGTTCAATAAGGCTTTGTAGCGATGTTGCACAATCGGAAACTTCCCGCGCAACACGAATATGATGATTATAAGCCCATAGTACCTTTAGGTTGAAAAAATCGGTCGAATTTTGTTTTCGTTCAATAAGGCTTTGCAGCGATGTTGTGCAATCGGACACTTGCAGCGCAACACGAATATGATGATTATATGCCCGTAGTACCGTTTGGTTGACAAAATCGGTCGAAATTTTGTTTCGTCCAATAAGGCCCTGTAGCGATGTGTCGCAATCGGACACTTGCAGCGCAACACGAATATGATGATTATAAGCCCGTAGT
Source organism: Netelia virgata (assembly GCA_951802705.1). Classification (NCBI taxonomy): domain Eukaryota; kingdom Metazoa; phylum Arthropoda; class Insecta; order Hymenoptera; family Ichneumonidae; genus Netelia; species Netelia virgata. The sequence goes on from OX637866.1 coordinate 17,019,787, forward strand.
ACCCTTAGGTTGAGAAAATTGGTTAAATTTTTGTTTCGTTCAATAAGGCTTTGTAGCGATGTTGCACAATCGGAAACTTCCCGCGCAACACGAATATGATGATTATAAGCCCGTAGTACCCTTAGGTTGAAAAAATCGGTCGAATTTGTTTTTCGTTCAATAAGGCTTTGCAGTGATGTTGTACAATCGGACACTTGCAGCGCAACACGAATATGATGATTAAAACCCCTTAGTACCCTTAGGTTGAGAAAATTCGTTAAATTTTGTTTTCGTTCAATAAGGCTTTGTAGCGATGTTGCACAATTGGAAACTTCCCGCGCAACACGAATCTGATGATTATAAGCCCGTAGTACCTTTAGGTTGAAAAAATCGGTCGAATTTTTTTTTCGTTCAATAAGGCTTTGCAGCGATGTTGTGCAATCGGACACTTGCAGCGCAACACGAATATGATGATTATATGCCCGTAGTACCGTTTGGTTGACAAAATCGGTCGAAATTTTGTTTCGTCCAATAAGGCCCTGTAGCGATGTGTCGCAATCGGACACTTGCAGCGCAACACGAATATGATGATTATAAGCCCATAGTACCTTTAGGTTGAAAAAATCGGTCGAATTTTGTTTTCGTTCAATAAGGCTTTGCAGCGATGTTGTGCAATCGGACACTTGCAGCGCAACACGAATATGATGATTATATGCCCGTAGTACCCTTAGGTTGATAAAATTGGTTAAATTTTGTTTTCGGTTAATAAGGCTTTGTAGCGATGTTGCACAATCGGAAACTTCCTGCGCAACACGAATATGATGATTATATGCCCGTAGTACCGTTTGGTTGACAAAATCGGTCGAAATTTTGTTTCGTCCAATAAGGCCCTGTAGCGATGGGTCGCAATCGGACACTTGCAGCGCAACACGAATATGATGATTATAAGCCCGTAGTACCCTTAGGTTGAAAAAATCGGTCGAATTTGTTTTTCGCTCAATAAGGCTTTGCAGTGATGTTGTACAATCGGACACTTGCAGCGCAACACGAATATGATGATTAAAACCCCTTAGTACCCTTAGGTTGAGAAAATTGGTTAAATTTTGTTTTCGTTCAATAAGGCTTTGTAGCGATGTTGCACAATCGGAAACTTCCCGCGCAACACGAATATGATGATTATAAGCCCGTAGTACACTTAGGTTGATAAAATTGGTTAAATTTTGTTTTCGTTCAATAAGGCTTTGCAGCGATGTTGTGCAATCGGACACTTGCAGCGCAACACGAATATGATGATTATATGCCCGTAGTACCGTTTGGTTGAGAAAATTGGTTAAATTTTTGTTTCGTTCAATAAGGCTTTGTAGCGATGTTGCACAATCGGAAACTTCCCGCGCAACACGAATATGATGATTATAAGCCCGTAGTACCCTTAGGTTGAAAAAATCGGTCGAATTTGTTTTTCGTTCAATAAGGCTTTGCAGTGATGTTGTACAATCGGACACTTGCAGCGCAACACGAATATGATGATTAAAACCCCTTAGTACCCTTAGGTTGAGAAAATTCGTTAAATTTTGTTTTCGTTCAATAAGGCTTTGTAGCGATGTTGCACAATTGGAAACTTCCCGCGCAACACGAATCTGATGATTATAAGCCCGTAGTACCTTTAGGTTGAAAAAATCGGTCGAATTTTTTTTTCGTTCAATAAGGCTTTGCAGCGATGTTGTGCAATCGGACACTTGCAGCGCAACACGAATATGATGATTATATGCCCGTAGTACCGTTTGGTTGACAAAATCGGTCGAAATTTTGTTTCGTCCAATAAGGCCCTGTAGCGATGTGTCGCAATCGGACACTTGCAGCGCAACACGAATATGATGATTATAAGCCCATAGTACCTTTAGGTTGAAAAAATCGGTCGAATTTTGTTTTCGTTCAATAAGGCTTTGCAGCGATGTTGTGCAATCGGACACTTGCAGCGCAACACGAATATGATGATTATATGCCCGTAGTACCCTTAGGTTGATAAAATTGGTTAAATTTTGTTTTCGTTTAATAAGGCTTTGTAGCGATGTTGCACAATCGGAAACTTCCTGCGCAACACGAATATGATGATTATATGCCCGTAGTACCGTTTGGTTGACAAAATCGGTCGAAATTTTGTTTCGTCCAATAAGGCCCTGTAGCGATGGGTCGCAATCGGACACTTGCAGCGCAACACGAATATGATGATTATCAGCCCGTAGTACCCTTAGGTTGATAAAATTGGTTAAATTTTGTTTTCGTTCAATAAGGCTTTGTAGCGATGTTGCACAATCGGAAACTTCCTGCGCAACACGAATATGATGATTATAAGCCCGTAGTACCCTTAGGTTGAGAAAATTGGTTAAATTTTTGTTTCGTTCAATAAGGCTTTGTAGCGATGTTGCACAATCGGAAACTTCCTGCGCAACACGAATATGATGATTATAAGCCCGTAGTATTCTTAGGTTGAAAAAATCGGTCGAATTTGTTTTTCGTTCAATAAGTCTTTGTAGCGATGTCTCGCAATCGGAGACTTGCAGCGCAACACGAATATGATGATTATAAGCCCGTAGTACCCTTAGGTTGAGAAAATTGGTTAAATTTTTGTTTCGTTCAATAAGGCTTTGTAGCGATGTTGCACAATCGGAAACTTCCCGCGCAACACGAATATGATGATTATAAGCCCGTAGTACCCTTAGGTTGAAAAAATCGGTCGAATTTGTTTTTCGTTCAATAAGGCTTTGCAGTGATGTTGTACAATCGGAAACTTCCCGCGCAACACGAATATGATGATTATAAGCCCGTAGTACCTTTAGGTTGAAAAAATCGGTCGAATTTTTTTTTCGTTCAATAAGGCTTTGCAGCGATGTTGTGCAATCGGACACTTGCAGCGCAACACGAATATGATGATTATATGCCCGTAGTACCGTTTGGTTGACAAAATCGGTCGAAATTTTGTTTCGTCCAATAAGGCCCTGTAGCGATGTGTCGCAATCGGACACTTGCAGCGCAACACGAATATGATGATTATAAGCCCGTAGTACCCTTAGGTTGAAAAAATCGGTCGAATTTGTTTTTCGTTCAATAAGGCTTTGTAGCGATGTCTCGCAATCGGACACTTGCAGCGCAACACGAATATGATGATTATAAGCCCGTAGTACCCTTAGGTTGAAAAAATCGGTCGAATTTGTTTTTCGTTCAATAAGGCTTTGTAGCGATGTCTCGCAATCGGAGACTTGCAGCGCAACACGAATATGATGATTATAAGCCCGTAGTACCCTTAGGTTGAGAAAATTGGTTAAATTTTTGTTTCGTTCAATAAGGCTTTGTAGCGATGTTGCACAATCGGAAACTTCCCGCGCAACACGAATATGATGATTATAAGCCCGTAGTACCTTTAGGTTGAAAAAATCGGTCCAATTTTTGTTTCGTTCAATAAGGCTTTGCAGCGATGTTGTGCAATCGGACACTTGCAGCGCAACACGAATATGATGATTATAAGCCCGTAGTACACTTAGGTTGATAAAATTGGTTAAATTTTGTTTTCGTTCAATAAGGCTTTGTAGCGATGTTGCACAATCGGAAACTTCCTGCGCAACACGAATATGATGATTATAAGCCCGTAGTACCCTTAGGTTGAAAAAATCGGTCGAATTTGTTTTTCGTTCAATAAGGCTTTGTAGCGATGTCTCGCAATCGGACACTTGCAGCGCAACACGAATATGATGATTATAAGCCCGTAGTACCCTTAGGTTGAGAAAATTGGTTAAATTTTGTTTTCGTTCAATAAGGCTTTGTAGCGATGTTGCACAATCGGAAACTTCCTGCGCAACACGAATATGATGATTATAAGCCCGTAGTACCCTTAGGTTGAAAAAATCGGTCGAATTTGTTTTCCGTCCAATAAGGCCCTGTAGCGATGTGTCGCAATCGGACACTTGCAGCGCAACACGAATATGATGATTATAAGCCCGTAGTACCCTTGGGTTGAAAAAATCGGTCGAATTTGTTTTTCGTTCAATAAGGCTTTGCAGCGATGCTGTGCAATCGGACACTTGCAGCGCAACACGAATATGATGATTAAAACCCCTTAGTACCCTTAGGTTGAGAAAATTGGTTAAATTTTTTTTTCGTTCAATAAGGCTTTGTAGCGATGTTGCACAATCGGAAACTTCCCGCGCAACACGAATATGATGATTATAAGCCCATAGTACCTTTAGGTTGAAAAAATCGGTCGAATTTTGTTTTCGTTCAATAAGGCTTTGCAGCGATGTTGTGCAATCGGACACTTGCAGCGCAACACGAATATGATGATTATATGCCCGTAGTACCGTTTGGTTGACAAAATCGGTCGAAATTTTGTTTCGTCCAATAAGGCCCTGTAGCGATGTGTCGCAATCGGACACTTGCAGCGCGACACGAATATGATGATTATAAGCCCGTAGTACCCTTAGGTTCAACAAATCGGTCGAATTTGTTTTCCGTTCAATAAGGCCCTGTAGCGATGTGTCGCAATCGGACACTTGCAGCGCAACACGAATATGATGATTATAAGCCCGTAGTACCCTTAGGTTGATAAAATTGGTTAAATTTTGTTTTCGTTCAATAAGGCTTTGTAGCGATGTTGCACAATCGGAAACTTCCTGCGCAACACGAATATGTTGATTATAAGCCCGTAGTACCCTTAGGTTGATAAAATTGGTTAAATTTTGTTTTCGTTCAATAAGGCTTTGTAGCGATGTTGCACAATCGGAAACTTCCTGCGCAACACGAATATGATGATTATAAGCCCGTAGTACCCTTAGGTTGAAAAAATCGGTCGAATTTGTTTTCCGTTCAATAAGGCTTTGTAGCGATGTCTCGCAATCGGACACTTGCAGCGCAACACGAATATGATGATTATAAGCCCGTAGTACCCTTAGGTTGAGAAAATTGGTTAAATTTTTGTTTCGTTCAATAAGGCTTTGTAGCGATGGTGCACAATCGGAAACTTCCCGCGCAACACGAATATGATGATTATAAGCCCGTAGTACCTTTAGGTTGACAAAATCGTTCGATTTTTTTTTTCGTTCAATAAGGCTTTGCAGCGATGTTGTGCAATCGGACACTTGCAGCGCAACACGAATATGATGATTATAAGCCCGTAGTACACTTAGGTTGATAAAATTGGTTAAATTTTGTTTTCGTTCAATAAGGCTTTGTAGCGATGTTGCACAATCGGAAACTTCCTGCGCAACACGAATATGATGATTATAAGCCCGTAGTACCCTTAGGTTGAAAAAATCGGTCGAATTTGTTTTTCGTTCAATAAGGCTTTGTAGCGATGTCTCGCAATCGGACACTTGCAGCGCAACACGAATATGATGATTATAAGCCCGTAGTACCCTTGGGTTGAAAAAATCGGTCGAATTTGTTTTTCGTTCAATAAGGCTTTGCAGCGATGCTGTGCAATCGGACACTTGCAGCGCAACACGAATATGATGATTAAAACCCCTTAGTACCCTTAGGTTGAGAAAATTGGTTAAATTTTGTTTTCGTTCAATAAGGCTTTGTAGCGATGTTGCACAATCGGAAACTTCCCGCGCAACACGAATATGATGATTATAAGCCCATAGTACCTTTAGGTTGAAAAAATCGGTCGAATTTTGTTTTCGTTCAATAAGGCTTTGCAGCGATGTTGTGCAATCGGACACTTGCAGCGCAACACGAATATGATGATTATATGCCCGTAGTACCGTTTGGTTGACAAAATCGGTCGAAATTTTGTTTCGTCCAATAAGGCCCTGTAGCGATGTGTCGCAATCGGACACTTGCAGCGCAACACGAATATGATGATTATAAGCCCGTAGTACCCTTAGGTTGATAAAATTGGTTAAATTTTGTTTTCGTTCAATAAGGCTTTGTAGCGATGTTGCACAATCGGAAACTTCCTGCGCAACACGAATATGATGATTATAATCTCGTAGTACCCATAGGTTGAAAAAATCGGTCGAATTTGTTTTTCGTTCAATAAGGCTTTGTAGCGATGTCTCGCAATCGGACACTTGCAGCGCAACACGAATATGATGATTATAAGCCCGTAGTACCCTTAGGTTGAGAAAATTGGTTCAATTTTTGTTTCGTTCAATAAGGCTTTGTAGCGATGTTGCACAATCGGAAACTTCCCGCGCAACACGAATATGATGATTATAAGCCCGTAGTACCCTTAGGTTGAAAAAATCGGTCGAATTTGTTTTTCGTTCAATAAGGCTTTGCAGTGATGTTGTACAATCGGACACTTGCAGCGCAACACGAATCTGATGATTAAAACCCCTTAGTACCCTTAGGTTGAGAAAATTCGTTAAATTTTGTTTTCGTTCAATAAGGCTTTGTAGCGATGTTGCACAATTGGAAACTTCCCGCGCAACACGAATATGATGATTATAAGCCCGTAGTACCTTTAGGTTGAAAAAATCGGTCGAATTTTGTTTTCGTTCAATAAGGCTTTGCAGCGATGTTGTGCAATCGGACACTTGCAGCGCAACACGAATATGATGATTATATGCCCGTAGTACCGTTTGGTTGACAAAATCGGTCGAAATTTTGGTTCGTCCAATAAGGCCCTGTAGCGATGTGTCGCAATCGGACACTTGCAGCGCAACACGAATATGATGATTATAAGCCCATAGTACCTTTAGGTTGAAAAAATCGGTCGAATTTTGTTTTCGTTCAATAAGGCTTTGCAGCGATGTTGTGCAATCGGACACTTGCAGCGCAACACGAATATGATGATTACATGCCCGTAGTACCCTTAGGTTGATAAAATTGGTTAAATTTTGTTTTCGTTCAATAAGGCTTTGTAGCGATGTTGCACAATCGGAAACTTCCTGCGCAACACGAATATGATGATTATATGCCCGTAGTACCGTTTGGTTGACAAAATCGGTCGAAATTTTGTTTCGTCCAATAAGGCCCTGTAGCGATGTGTCGCAATCGGACACTTGCAGCGCAACGCGAATATGATGATTATAAGCCCGTAGTACCCTTAGGTTGATAAAATTGGTTAAATTTTGTTTTCGTTCAATAAGGCTTTGTAGCGATGTTGCACAATCGGAAACTTCCTGCGCAACACGAATATGATGATTATATGCCCGTAGTACCGTTTGGTTGACAAAATCGGTCGAAATTTTGTTTCGTCCAATAAGGCCCTGTAGCGATGTCTCGCAATCGGACACTTGCAGCGCAACACGAATATGATGATTATAAGCCCGTAGTACCCTTAGGTTGATAAAATTGGTTAAATTTTTGTTTCGTTCAATAAGGCTTTGTAGCGATGTTGCACAATCGGAAACTTCCTGCGCAACACGAATATGATGATTATAAGCCCGTAGTATTCTTAGGTTGAAAAAATCGGTCGAATTTGTTTTTCGTTCAATAAGGCTTTGTAGCGATGTCTCGCAATCGGACACTTGCAGCGCAACACGAATATGATGATTATAAGCCCGTAGTACCCTTAGGTTGAGAAAATTGGTTAAATTTTGTTTTCGTTCAATAAGGCTTTGTAGCGATGTTGCACAATCGGAAACTTCCTGCGCAACACGAATATGATGATTATAAGCCCGTAGTACCCTTAGGTTGAAAAAATCGGTCGAATTTGTTTTCCGTCCAATAAGGCCCTGTAGCGATGTGTCGCAATCGGACACTTGCAGCGCAACACGAATATGATGATTATAAGCCCGTAGTACCCTTGGGTTGAAAAAATCGGTCGAATTTGTTTTTCGTTCAATAAGGCTTTGCAGCGATGCTGTGCAATCGGACACTTGCAGCGCAACACGAATATGATGATTAAAACCGCTTAGTACCCTTAGGTTGAGAAAATTGGTTAAATTTTTTTTTCGTTCAATAAGGCTTTGTAGCGATGTTGCACAATCGGAAACTTCCCGCGCAACACGAATAGGATGATTATAAGCCCATAGTACCCTTAGGTTGAGAAAATTGGTTAAATTTTTGTTTCGTTCAATAAGGCTTTGTAGCGATGTTGCACAATCGGAAACTTCCCGCGCAACACGAATATGATGATTATAAGCCCGTAGTACCTTTAGGTTGACAAAATCGTTCGATTTTTTTTTTCGTTCAATAAGGCTTTGCAGCGATGTTGTGCAATCGGACACTTGCAGCGCAACACGAATATGATGATTATAAGCCCGTAGTACACTTAGGTTGATAAAATTGGTTAAATTTTGTTTTCGTTCAATAAGGCTTTGTAGCGATGTTGCACAATCGGAAACTTCCTGCGCAACACGAATATGATGATTATAAGCCCGTAGTACCCTTAGGTTGAGAAAATTGGTTCAATTTTTGTTTCGTTCAATAAGGCTTTGTAGCGATGTTGCACAATCGGAAACTTCCCGCGCAACACGAATATGATGATTATAAGCCCGTAGTACCCTTAGGTTGAAAAAATCGGTCGAATTTGTTTTTCGTTCAATAAGGCTTTGCAGTGATGTTGTACAATCGGACACTTGCAGCGCAACACGAATCTGATGATTAAAACCCCTTAGTACCCTTAGGTTGAGAAAATTCGTTAAATTTTGTTTTCGTTCAATAAGGCTTTGTAGCGATGTTGCACAATTGGAAACTTCCCGCGCAACACGAATATGATGATTATAAGCCCGTAGTACCTTTAGGTTTAAAAAATCGGTCGAATTTTGTTTTAGTTCAATAAGGCTTTGCAGCGATGTTGTGCAATCGGACACTTGCAGCGCAACACGAATATGATGATTATAAGCCCATAGTACCTTTAGGTTGAAAAAATCGGTCGAATTTTGTTTTCGTTCAATAAGGCTTTGCAGCGATGTTGTGCAATCGGACACTTGCAGCGCAACACGAATATGATGATTACATGCCCGTAGTACCCTTAGGTTGATAAAATTGGTTAAATTTTGTTTTCGTTCAATAAGGCTTTGTAGCGATGTTGCACAATCGGAAACTTCCTGCGCAACACGAATATGATGATTATATGCCCGTAGTACCGTTTGGTTGACAAAATCGGTCGAAATTTTGTTTCGTCCAATAAGGCCCTGTAGCGATGTGTCGCAATCGGACACTTGCAGCGCAACGCGAATATGATGATTATAAGCCCGTAGTACCCTTAGGTTGATAAAATTGGTTAAATTTTGTTTTCGTTCAATAAGGCTTTGTAGCGATGTTGCACAATCGGAAACTTCCTGCGCAACACGAATATGATGATTATATGCCCGTAGTACCGTTTGGTTGACAAAATCGGTCGAAATTTTGTTTCGTCCAATAAGGCCCTGTAGCGATGTCTCGCAATCGGACACTTGCAGCGCAACACGAATATGATGATTATAAGCCCGTAGTACCCTTAGGTTGAGAAAATTGGTTAAATTTTTGTTTCGTTCAATAAGGCTTTGTAGCGATGTTGCACAATCGGAAACTTCCTGCGCAACACGAATATGATGATTATAAGCCCGTAGTATTCTTAGGTTGAAAAAATCGGTCGAATTTGTTTTTCGTTCAATAAGGCTTTGTAGCGATGTCTCGCAATCGGACACTTGCAGCGCAACACGAATATGATGATTATAAGCCCGTAGTACCCTTAGGTTGAGAAAATTGGTTAAATTTTGTTTTCGTTCAATAAGGCTTTGTAGCGATGTTGCACAATCGGAAACTTCCTGCGCAACACGAATATGATGATTATAAGCCCGTAGTACCCTTAGGTTGAAAAAATCGGTCGAATTTGTTTTCCGTCCAATAAGGCCCTGTAGCGATGTGTCGCAATCGGACACTTGCAGCGCAACACGAATATGATGATTATAAGCCCGTAGTACCCTTGGGTTGAAAAAATCGGTCGAATTTGTTTTTCGTTCAATACGGCTTTGCAGCGATGCTGTGCAATCGGACACTTGCAGCGCAACACGAATATGATGATTAAAACCCCTTAGTACCCTTAGGTTGAGAAAATTGGTTAAATTTTTTTTTCGTTCAATAAGGCTTTGTAGCGATGTTGCACAATCGGAAACTTCCCGCGCAACACGAATAGGATGATTATAAGCCCATAGTACCTTTAGGTTGAAAAAATCGGTCGAATTTTGTTTTCGTTCAATAAGGCTTTGCAGCGATGTTGTGCAATCGGACACTTGCAGCGCAACAGGAATATGATGATTATATGCCCGTAGTACCGTTTAGTTGACAAAATCGGTCGAAATTTTGTTTCGTCCAATAAGGCCCTGTAGCGATGTGTCGCAATCGGACACTTGCAGCGCAACACGAATATGATGATTATAAGCCCGTAGTACCCTTAGGTTGATGAAATTGGTTAAATTTTGTTTTCGTTCAATAAGGCTTTGTAGCGATGTTGCACAATCGGAAACTTCCTGCGCAACACGAATATGATGATTATAAGCCCGTAGTACCCTTAGGTTGAAAAAATCGGTCGAATTTGTTTTTCGTTCAATAAGGCTTTGTAGCGATGTCTCGCAATCGGACACTTGCAGCGCAACACGAATATGATGATTATAAGCCCGTAGTACCCTTAGGTTGAGAAAATTGGTTAAATTTTTGTTTCGTTCAATAAGGCTTTGTAGCCATGTTGCACAATCGGAAACTTCCCGCGCAACACGAATATGATGATTATAAGCCCGTAGTACCCTTAGGTTGAAAAAATCGGTCGAATTTGTTTTTCGTTCAATAAGGCTTTGCAGCGATGTTGTGCAATCGGACACTTGCAGCGCAACACGAATATGATGATTATATGCCCGTAGTACCGTTTGGTTGACAAAATCGGTCGAAATTTTGTTTCGTCCAATAAGGCCCTGTAGCGATGTGTCGCAATCGGACACTTGCAGCGCAACACGAATATGATGATTATAAGCCCGTAGTACCCTTAGGTTGATAAAATTGGTTAAATTTTGTTTTCGTTCAATAAGGCTTTGTAGCGATGTTGCACAATCGGAAACTTCCTGCGCAACACGAATATGATGATTATAAGCCCGTAGTACCCATATTTTGAAAAAATCGGTCGAATTTGTTTTTCGTTCAATAAGGCTTTGTAGCGATGTCTCGCAATCGGACACTTGCAGCGCAACACGAATATGATGATTATAAGCCCGTAGTACCCTTAGGTTGAGAAAATTGGTTCAATTTTTGTTTCGTTCAATAAGGCTTTGTAGCGATGTTGCACAATCGGAAACTTCCCGCGCAACACGAATATGATGATTATAAGCCCGTAGTACCCTTAGGTTGAAAAAATCGGTCGAATTTGTTTTTCGTTCAATAAGGCTTTGCAGTGATGTTGTACAATCGGACACTTGCAGCGCAACACGAATCTGATGATTAAAACCCCTTAGTACCCTTAGGTTGAGAAAATTCGTTAAATTTTGTTTTCGTTCAATAAGGCTTTGTAGCGATGTTGCACAATTGGAAACTTCCCGCGCAACACGAATATGATGATTATAAGCCCGTAGTACCTTTAGGTTGAAAAAATCGGTCGAATTTTGTTTTCGTTCAATAAGGCTTTGCAGCGATGTTGTGCAATCGGACACTTGCAGCGCAACACGAATATGATGATTATATGCCCGTAGTACCGTTTGGTTGACAAAATCGGTCGAAATTTTGGTTCGTCCAATAAGGCCCTGTAGCGATGTGTCGCAATCGGACACTTGCAGCGCAACACGAATATGATGATTATAAGCCCATAGTACCTTTAGGTTGAAAAAATCGGTCGAATTTTGTTTTCGTTCAATAAGGCTTTGCAGCGATGTTGTGCAATCGGACACTTGCAGCGCAACACGAATATGATGATTACATGCCCGTAGTACCCTTAGGTTGATAAAATTGGTTAAATTTTGTTTTCGTTCAATAAGGCTTTGTAGCGATGTTGCACAATCGGAAACTTCCTGCGCAACACGAATATGATGATTATATGCCCGTAGTACCGTTTGGTTGACAAAATCGGTCGAAATTTTGTTTCGTCCAATAAGGCCCTGTAGCGATGTGTCGCAATCGGACACTTGCAGCGCAACGCGAATATGATGATTATAAGCCCGTAGTACCCTTAGGTTGATAAAATTGGTTAAATTTTGTTTTCGTTCAATAAGGCTTTGTAGCGATGTTGCACAATCGGAAACTTCCTGCGCAACACGAATATGATGATTATATGCCCGTAGTACCGTTTGGTTGACAAAATCGGTCGAAATTTTGTTTCGTCCAATAAGGCCCTGTAGCGATGTCTCGCAATCGGACACTTGCAGCGCAACACGAATATGATGATTATAAGCCCGTAGTACCCTTAGGTTGAGAAAATTGGTTAAATTTTTGTTTCGTTCAATAAGGCTTTGTAGCGATGTTGCACAATCGGAAACTTCCTGCGCAACACGAATATGATGATTATAAGCCCGTAGTATTCTTAGGTTGAAAAAATCGGTCGAATTTGTTTTTCGTTCAATAAGGCTTTGTAGCGATGTCTCGCAATCGGACACTTGCAGCGCAACACGAATATGATGATTATAAGCCCGTAGTACCCTTAGGTTGAGAAAATTGGTTAAATTTTGTTTTCGTTCAATAAGGCTTTGTAGCGATGTTGCACAATCGGAAACTTCCTGCGCAACACGAATATGATGATTATAAGCCCGTAGTACCCTTAGGTTGAAAAAATCGGTCGAATTTGTTTTCCGTCCAATAAGGCCCTTTAGCGATGTGTCGCAATCGGACACTTGCAGCGCAGCACGAATATGATGATTATAAGCCCGTAGTACCCTTGGGTTGAAAAAATCGGACGAATTTGTTTTTCGTTCAATAAGGCTTTGCAGCGATGCTGTGCAATCGGACACTTGCAGCGCAACACGAATATGATGATTAAAACCCCTTAGTACCCTTAGGTTGAGAAAATTGGTTAAATTTTTTTTTCGTTCAATAAGGCTTTGTAGCGATGTCTCGCAATCGGACACTTGCAGCGCAACACGAATATGATGATTATAAGCCCGTAGTACCCTTAGGTTGAGAAAATTGGTTAAATTTTTGTTTCGTTCAATAAGGCTTTGTAGCGATGTTGCACAATCGGAAACTTCCCGCGCAACACGAATATGATGATTATAAGCCCGTAGTACCCTTAGGTTGAAAAAATCGGTCGAATTTGTTTTTCGTTCAATAAGGCTTTGCAGTGATGTTGTACAATCGGACACTTGCAGCGAAACACGAATATGATGATTAAAACCCCTTAGTACCCTTAGGTTGAGAAAATTCGTTAAATTTTGTTTTCGTTCAATAAGGCTTTGTAGCGATGTTGCACAATCGGAAACTTCCTGCGCAACACGAATATGATGATTATATGCCCGTAGTACCGTTTGGTTGACAAAATCGGTCGAAATTTTGTTTCGTCCAATAAGGCCCTGTAGCGATGTGTCGCAATCGGACACTTGCAGCGCAACACGAATATGATGATTATAAGCCCGTAGTACCCTTAGGTTGATAAAATTGGTTAAATTTTGTTTTCGTTCAATAAGGCTTTGTAGCGATGTTGCACAATCGGAAACTTCCTGCGCAACACGAATATGATGATTATATGCCCGTAGTACCGTTTGGTTGACAAAATCGGTCGAAATTTTGTTTCGTCCAATAAGGCCCTGTAGCGATGTCTCGCAATCGGACACTTGCAGCGCAACACGAATATGATGATTATAAGCCCGTAGTACCCTTAGGTTGATAAAATTGGTTAAATTTTGTTTTCGTTCAATAAGGCTTTGTAGCGATGTTGCACAATCGGAAACTTCCTGCGCAACACGAATATGATAATTATAAGCCCGTAGTACCCTTAGGTTGAAAAAATCGGTCGAATTTGTTTTTCGTTCAATAAGGCTTTGTAGCGATGTTGCACAATCGGAAACTTCCTGCGCAACACGAATATGATGATTATAAGCCCGTAGTACCCTTAGGTTGAAAAAATCGGTCGAATTTGTTTTTCGTTCAATAAGGCTTTGTAGCGATGTCTCGCAATCGGACCCTTGCAGCGCAACACGAATATGATGATTATAAGCCCGTAGTACCCTTAGGTTGAGAAAATTGGTTAAATTTTTGTTTCGTTCAATAAGGCTTTGTAGCGATGTTGCACAATCGGAAACTTCCCGCGCAACACGAATATGATGATTATAAGCCCGTAGTACCCTTAGGTTGAAAAAATCGGTCGAATTTGTTTTTCGTTCAATAAGGCTTTGCAGTGATGTTGTACAATCGGACACTTGCAGCGGAACACGAATATGATGATTAAAACCCCTTAGTACCCTTAGGTTGAGAAAATTGGTTAAATTTTGTTTTCGTTCAATAAGGCTTTGTAGCGATGTTGCACAATCGGAAACTTCCTGCGCAACACGAATATGATGATTATAAGCCCGTAGTACCCTTAGGTTGAGAAAATTGGTTAAATTTTTGTTTCGTTCAATAAAGCTTTGTAGCGATGTTGCACAATCGGAAACTTCCCGCGCAACACGAATATGATGATTATAAGCCCGTAGTACCTTTAGGTTGAAAAAATCGGTCGAATTTTTTGTTCGTTCAATAAGGCTTTGCAGCGATGTTGTGCAATCGGACACTTGCAGCGCAACACGAATATGATGATTATAAGCCCGTAGTACCCTTAGGTTGAGAAAATTGGTTAAATTTTTGTTTCGTTCAATAAGGCTTTGTAGCGATGTTGCACAATCGGAAACTTCCCGCGCAACACCAATATGATGATTATAAGCCCGTAGTACCTTTAGGTTGACAAAATCGTTCGATTTTTTTTTTCGTTCAATAAGGCTTTGCAGCGATGTTGTGCAATCGGACACTTGCAGCGCAACACGAATATGATGATTATAAGCCCGTAGTACACTTAGGTTGATAAAATTGGTTAAATTTTGTTTTCGTTCAATAAGGCTTTGTAGCGATGTTGCACAATCGGAAACTTCCTGCGCAACACGAATATGATGATTATAAACCCGTAGTACCCTTAGGTTGAAAAAATCGGTCGAATATGTTTTTCGTTCAATAAGGCTTTGTTGCGATGTCTCGCAATCGGACACTTGCAGCGCAACACGAATATGATGATTATAAGCCCGTAGTACCCTTAGGTTGAGAAAATTGGTTAAATTTTGTTTTCGTTCAATAAGGCTTTGTAGCGATGTTGCACAATCGGAAACTTCCTGCGCAACACGAATATGATGATTATAAGCCCGTAGTACCCTTAGGTTGAAAAAATCGGTCGAATTTGTTTTCCGTCCAATAAGGCCCTGTAGCGATGTGTCGCAATCGGAGACTTGCAGCGCAACACGAATATGATGATTATAAGCCCGTAGTACCCTTAGGTTGAGAAAATTGGTTAAATTTTTGTTTCGTTCAATAAGGCTTTGTAGCGATGTTGCACAATCGGAAACTTCCCGCGCAACACGAATATGATGATTATAAGCCCGTAGTACCTTTAGGTTGAAAAAATCGGTCGAATTTTTTTTTCGTTCAATAAGGCTTTGCAGCGATGTTGTGCAATCGGACACTTGCAGCGCAACACGAATATGATGATTATATGCCCGTAGTACCGTTTGGTTGACAAAATCGGTCGAAATTTTGTTTCGTCCAATAAGGCCCTGTAGCGATGTGTCGCAATCGGACACTTGCAGCGCGACACGAATATGATGATTATAAGCCCGTAGTACCCTTAGGTTCAACAAATCGGTCGAATTTGTTTTCCGTTCAATAAGGCCCTGTAGCGATGTGTCGCAATCGGACACTTGCAGCGCAACACGAATATGATGATTATAAGCCCGTAGTACGCTTAGGTTGATAAAATCGGTTAAATTTTGTTTTCGTTCAATAAGGCTTTGTAGCAATGTTGCACAATCGGAAACTTCCTGCGCAACACGAATATGTTGATTATAAGCCCGTTGTACCCTTAGGTTGATAAAATTGGTTAAATTTTGTTTTCGTTCAATAAGGCTTTGTAGCGATGTTGCACAATCGGAAACTTCCTGCGCAACACGAATATGATGATTATAAGCCCGTAGTACCCTTAGGTTGAAAAAATCGGTCGAATTTGTTTTCCGTTCAATAAGGCTTTGTAGCGATGTCTCGCAATCGGACACTTGCAGCGCAACACGAATATGATGATTATAAGCCCGTAGTACCCTTAGGTTGAGAAGATTGGTTAAATTTTTGTTTCGTTCAATAAGGCTTTGTAGCGATGTTGCACAATCGGAAACTTCCCGCGCAACACGAATATGATGATTATAAGCCCGTAGTACCTTTAGGTTGACAAAATCGTTCGATTTTTTTTTTCGTTCAATAAGGCTTTGCAGCGATGTTGTGCAATCGGACACTTGCAGCGCAACACGAATATGATGATTATAAGCCCGTAGTACACTTAGGTTGATAAAATTGGTTAAATTTTGTTTTCGTTCAATAAGGCTTTGTAGCGATGTTGCACAATCGGAAACTTCCTGCGCAACACGAATATGATGATTATAAGCCCGTAGTACCCTTAGGTTGAAAAAATCGGGCGAATATGTTTTTCGTTCAATAAGGCTTTGTTGCGATGTCTCGCAATCGGACACTTGCATCGCAACACGAATATGATGATTATAAGCCCGTAGTACCCTTAGGTTGAGAAAATTGGTTAAATTTTGTTTTCGTTCAATAAGGCTTTGTAGCGATGTTGCACAATCGGAAACTTCCTGCGCAACACGAATATGATGATTATAAGCCCGTAGTACCCTTAGGTTGAAAAAATCGGTCGAATTTGTTTTCCGTCCAATAAGGCCCTGTAGCGATGTGTCGCAATCGGACACTTGCAGCGCAACACGAATATGATGATTATAAGCCCGTAGTACCCTTAGGTTCAGAAAATTGGTTAAATTTTTGTTTCGTTCAATAAGGCTTTGTAGCGATGTTGCACAATCGGAAACTTCCCGCGCAACACGAATATGATGATTATAAGCCCGTAGTACCTTTAGGTTGACAAAATCGTTCGATTTTTTTTTTCGTTCAATAAGGCTTTGCAGCGATGTTGTGCAATCGGACACTTGCAGCGCAACACGAATATGATGATTATAAGCCCGTAGTACACTTAGGTTGATAAAATTGGTTAAATTTTGTTTTCGTTCAATAAGGCTTTGTAGCGATGTTGCACAATCGGAAACTTCCTGCGCAACACGAATATGATGATTATAAGCCCGTAGTACCCTTAGGTTGAGAAAATTGGTTAAATTTTGTTTTCGTTCAATAAGGCTTTGTAGCGATGTTGCACAATCGGAAACTTCCTGCGCAACACGAATATGATGATTATAAGCCCGTAGTACCCTTAGGTTGAAAAAATCGGTCGAATTTGTTTTCCGTCCAATAAGGCCCTGTAGCGATGTGTCGCAATCGGACACTTGCAGCGCAACACGAATATGATGATTATAAGCCCGTAGTACCCTTGGGTTGAAAAAATCGGTCGAATTTGTTTTTCGTTCAATAAGGCTTTGCAGCGATGCTGTGCAATCGGACACTTGCAGCGCAACACGAATATGATGATTAAAACCCCTTAGTACCCTTAGGTTGAGAAAATTGGTTAAATTTTTTTTTCGTTCAATAAGGCTTTGTAGCGATGTTGCACAATCGGAAACTTCCCGCGCAACACGAATATGATGATTATAAGCCCATAGTACCTTTAGGTTGAAAAAATCAGTCGAATTTTGTTTTCGTTCAATAAGGCTTTGCAGCGATGTTGTGCAATCGGACACTTGCAGCGCAACACGAATATGATGATTATATGCCCGTAGTACCGTTTGGTTGACAAAATCGGTCGAAATTTTGTTTCGTCCAATAAGGCCCTGTAGCGATGTGTCGCAATCGGACACTTGCAGCGCAACACGAATATGATGATTATAAGCCCGTAGTACCCTTAGGTTGATAAAATTGGTTAAATTTTGTTTTCGTTCAATAAGGCTTTGTAGCGATGTTGCACAATCGGAAACTTCCTGCGCAACACGAATATGATGATTATAAGCCCGTAGTACCCTTAGGTTGAAAAAATCGGTCGAATTTGTTTTTCGTTCAATAAGGCTTTGTAGCGATGTCTCGCAATCGGACACTTGCAGCGCAACACGAATATGATGATTATAAGCCCGTAGTACCCTTAGGTTGAGAAAATTGGTTAAATTTTTGTTTCGTTCAATAAGGCTTTGTAGCGATGTTGCACAATCGGAAACTTCCCGCGCAACACGAATATGATGATTATAAGCCCGTAGTACCCTTAGGTTGAAAAAATCGGTCGAATTTGTTTTTCGTTCAATAAGGCTTTGCAGTGATGTTGTACAATCGGACACTTGCAGCGCAACACGAATATGATGATTAAAACCCCTTAGTACCCTTAGGTTGAGAAAATTCGTTAAATTTTGTTTTCGTTCAATAAGGCTTTGTAGCGATGTTGCACAATTGGAAACTTCCCGCGCAACACGAATATGATGATTATAAGCCCGTAGTACCCTTAGGTTGAAAAAATCGGTCGAATTTGTTTTTCGTTCAATAAGGGTTTGTAGCGATGTCTCGCAATCGGACACTTGCAGCGCAACACGAATATGATGATTATAAGCCCGTAGTACCCTTAGGTTGAGAAAATTGGTTAAATTTTGTTTTCGTTCAATAAGGCTTTGTAGCGATGTTGCACAATCGGAAACTTCCTGCGCAACACGAATATGATGATTATAAGCCCGTAGTACCCTTAGGTTGAAAAAATCGGTCGAATTTGTTTTCCGTCCAATAAGGCCCTGTAGCGATGTGTCGCAATCGGACACTTGCAGCGCAACACGAATATGATGATTATAAGCCCGTAGTACCCTTGGGTTGAAAAAATCGGTCGAATTTGTTTTTCGTTCAATAAGGCTTTGCAGCGATGCTGTGCAATCGGACACTTGCAGCGCAACACGAATATGATGATTAAAACCCCTTAGTACCCTTAGGTTGAGAAAATTGGTTAAATTTTGTTTTCGTTCAATAAGGCTTTGTAGCGATGTTGCACAATCGGAAACTTCCTGCGCAACACGAATATGATGATTATAAGCCCGTAGTACCCTTAGGTTGAAAAAATCGGTCGAATTTGTTTTCCGTCCAATAAGGCCCTGTAGCGATGTGTCGCAATCGGACACTTGCAGCGCAACACGAATATGATGATTATAAGCCCGTAGTACCCTTAGGTTCAGAAAATTGGTTAAATTTTTGTTTCGTTCAATAAGGCTTTGTAGCGATGTTGCACAATCGGAAACTTCCCGCGCAACACGAATATGATGATTATAAGCCCGTAGTACCTTTAGGTTGACAAAATCGTTCGATTTTTTTTTTCGTTCAATAAGGCTTTGCAGCGATGTTGTGCAATCGGACACTTGCAGCGCAACACGAATATGATGATTATAAGCCCGTAGTACACTTAGGTTGATAAAATTGGTTAAATTTTGTTTTCGTTCAATAAGGCTTTGTAGCGATGTTGCACAATCGGAAACTTCCTGCGCAACACGAATATGATGATTATAAGCCCGTAGTACCCTTAGGTTGAGAAAATTGGTTAAATTTTGTTTTCGTTCAATAAGGCTTTGTAGCGATGTTGCACAATCGGAAACTTCCTGCGCAACACGAATATGATGATTATAAGCCCGTAGTACCCTTAGGTTGAAAAAATCGGTCGAATTTGTTTTCCGTCCAATAAGGCCCTGTAGCGATGTGTCGCAATCGGACACTTGCAGCGCAACACGAATATGATGATTATAAGCCCGTAGTACCCTTGGGTTGAAAAAATCGGTCGAATTTGTTTTTCGTTCAATAAGGCTTTGCAGCGATGCTGTGCAATCGGACACTTGCAGCGCAACACGAATATGATGATTAAAACCCCTTAGTACCCTTAGGTTGAGAAAATTGGTTAAATTTTTTTTTCGTTCAATAAGGCTTTGTAGCGATGTTGCACAATCGGAAACTTCCTGCGCAACACGAATATGATGATTATAAGCCCGTAGTACCCTTAGGTTGAAAAAATCGGTCGAATTTGTTTTCCGTTCAATAAGGCTTTGTAGCGATGTCTCGCAATCGGACACTTGCAGCGCAACACGAATATGATGATTATAAGCCCGTAGTACCCTTAGGTTGAGAAGATTGGTTAAATTTTTGTTTCGTTCAATAAGGCTTTGTAGCGATGTTGCACAATCGGAAACTTCCCGCGCAACACGAATATGATGATTATAAGCCCGTAGTACCTTTAGGTTGACAAAATCGTTCGATTTTTTTTTTCGTTCAATAAGGCTTTGCAGCGATGTTGTGCAATCGGACACTTGCAGCGCAACACGAATATGATGATTATAAGCCCGTAGTACACTTAGGTTGATAAAATTGGTTAAATTTTGTTTTCGTTCAATAAGGCTTTGTAGCGATGTTGCACAATCGGAAACTTCCTGCGCAACACGAATATGATGATTATAAGCCCGTAGTACCCTTAGGTTGAAAAAATCGGGCGAATATGTTTTTCGTTCAATAAGGCTTTGTTGCGATGTCTCGCAATCGGACACTTGCATCGCAACACGAATATGATGATTATAAGCCCGTAGTACCCTTAGGTTGAGAAAATTGGTTAAATTTTGTTTTCGTTCAATAAGGCTTTGTAGCGATGTTGCACAATCGGAAACTTCCTGCGCAACACGAATATGATGATTATAAGCCCGTAGTACCCTTAGGTTGAAAAAATCGGTCGAATTTGTTTTCCGTCCAATAAGGCCCTGTAGCGATGTGTCGCAATCGGACACTTGCAGCGCAACACGAATATGATGATTATAAGCCCGTAGTACCCTTAGGTTCAGAAAATTGGTTAAATTTTTGTTTCGTTCAATAAGGCTTTGTAGCGATGTTGCACAATCGGAAACTTCCCGCGCAACACGAATATGATGATTATAAGCCCGTAGTACCTTTAGGTTGACAAAATCGTTCGATTTTTTTTTTCGTTCAATAAGGCTTTGCAGCGATGTTGTGCAATCGGACACTTGCAGCGCAACACGAATATGATGATTATAAGCCCGTAGTACACTTAGGTTGATAAAATTGGTTAAATTTTGTTTTCGTTCAATAAGGCTTTGTAGCGATGTTGCACAATCGGAAACTTCCTGCGCAACACGAATATGATGATTATAAGCCCGTAGTACCCTTAGGTTGAGAAAATTGGTTAAATTTTGTTTTCGTTCAATAAGGCTTTGTAGCGATGTTGCACAATCGGAAACTTCCTGCGCAACACGAATATGATGATTATAAGCCCGTAGTACCCTTAGGTTGAAAAAATCGGTCGAATTTGTTTTCCGTCCAATAAGGCCCTGTAGCGATGTGTCGCAATCGGACACTTGCAGCGCAACACGAATATGATGATTATAAGCCCGTAGTACCCTTGGGTTGAAAAAATCGGTCGAATTTGTTTTTCGTTCAATAAGGCTTTGCAGCGATGCTGTGCAATCGGACACTTGCAGCGCAACACGAATATGATGATTAAAACCCCTTAGTACCCTTAGGTTGAGAAAATTGGTTAAATTTTTTTTTCGTTCAATAAGGCTTTGTAGCGATGTTGCACAATCGGAAACTTCCCGCGCAACACGAATATGATGATTATAAGCCCATAGTACCTTTAGGTTGAAAAAATCAGTCGAATTTTGTTTTCGTTCAATAAGGCTTTGCAGCGATGTTGTGCAATCGGACACTTGCAGCGCAACACGAATATGATGATTATATGCCCGTAGTACCGTTTGGTTGACAAAATCGGTCGAAATTTTGTTTCGTCCAATAAGGCCCTGTAGCGATGTGTCGCAATCGGACACTTGCAGCGCAACACGAATATGATGATTATAAGCCCGTAGTACCCTTAGGTTGATAAAATTGGTTAAATTTTGTTTTCGTTCAATAAGGCTTTGTAGCGATGTTGCACAATCGGAAACTTCCTGCGCAACACGAATATGATGATTATAAGCCCGTAGTACCCTTAGGTTGAAAAAATCGGTCGAATTTGTTTTTCGTTCAATAAGGCTTTGTAGCGATGTCTCGCAATCGGACACTTGCAGCGCAACACGAATATGATGATTATAAGCCCGTAGTACCCTTAGGTTGAGAAAATTGGTTAAATTTTTGTTTCGTTCAATAAGGCTTTGTAGCGATGTTGCACAATCGGAAACTTCCCGCGCAACACGAATATGATGATTATAAGCCCGTAGTACCCTTAGGTTGAAAAAATCGGTCGAATTTGTTTTTCGTTCAATAAGGCTTTGCAGTGATGTTGTACAATCGGACACTTGCAGCGCAACACGAATATGATGATTAAAACCCCTTAGTACCCTTAGGTTGAGAAAATTCGTTAAATTTTGTTTTCGTTCAATAAGGCTTTGTAGCGATGTTGCACAATTGGAAACTTCCCGCGCAACACGAATATGATGATTATAAGCCCGTAGTACCCTTAGGTTGAAAAAATCGGTCGAATTTGTTTTTCGTTCAATAAGGGTTTGTAGCGATGTCTCGCAATCGGACACTTGCAGCGCAACACGAATATGATGATTATAAGCCCGTAGTACCCTTAGGTTGAGAAAATTGGTTAAATTTTGTTTTCGTTCAATAAGGCTTTGTAGCGATGTTGCACAATCGGAAACTTCCTGCGCAACACGAATATGATGATTATAAGCCCGTAGTACCCTTAGGTTGAAAAAATCGGTCGAATTTGTTTTCCGTCCAATAAGGCCCTGTAGCGATGTGTCGCAATCGGACACTTGCAGCGCAACACGAATATGATGATTATAAGCCCGTAGTACCCTTGGGTTGAAAAAATCGGTCGAATTTGTTTTTCGTTCAATAAGGCTTTGCAGCGATGCTGTGCAATCGGACACTTGCAGCGCAACACGAATATGATGATTAAAACCCCTTAGTACCCTTAGGTTGAGAAAATTGGTTAAATTTTGTTTTCGTTCAATAAGGCTTTGTAGCGATGTTGCACAATCGGAAACTTCCTGCGCAACACGAATATGATGATTATAAGCCCGTAGTACCCTTAGGTTGAAAAAATCGGTCGAATTTGTTTTCCGTCCAATAAGGCCCTGTAGCGATGTGTCGCAATCGGACACTTGCAGCGCAACACGAATATGATGATTATAAGCCCGTAGTACCCTTAGGTTCAGAAAATTGGTTAAATTTTTGTTTCGTTCAATAAGGCTTTGTAGCGATGTTGCACAATCGGAAACTTCCCGCGCAACACGAATATGATGATTATAAGCCCGTAGTACCTTTAGGTTGACAAAATCGTTCGATTTTTTTTTTCGTTCAATAAGGCTTTGCAGCGATGTTGTGCAATCGGACACTTGCAGCGCAACACGAATATGATGATTATAAGCCCGTAGTACACTTAGGTTGATAAAATTGGTTAAATTTTGTTTTCGTTCAATAAGGCTTTGTAGCGATGTTGCACAATCGGAAACTTCCTGCGCAACACGAATATGATGATTATAAGCCCGTAGTACCCTTAGGTTGAGAAAATTGGTTAAATTTTGTTTTCGTTCAATAAGGCTTTGTAGCGATGTTGCACAATCGGAAACTTCCTGCGCAACACGAATATGATGATTATAAGCCCGTAGTACCCTTAGGTTGAAAAAATCGGTCGAATTTGTTTTCCGTCCAATAAGGCCCTGTAGCGATGTGTCGCAATCGGACACTTGCAGCGCAACACGAATATGATGATTATAAGCCCGTAGTACCCTTGGGTTGAAAAAATCGGTCGAATTTGTTTTTCGTTCAATAAGGCTTTGCAGCGATGCTGTGCAATCGGACACTTGCAGCGCAACACGAATATGATGATTAAAACCCCTTAGTACCCTTAGGTTGAGAAAATTGGTTAAATTTTTTTTTCGTTCAATAAGGCTTTGTAGCGATGTTGCACAATCGGAAACTTCCCGCGCAACACGAATATGATGATTATAAGCCCATAGTACCTTTAGGTTGAAAAAATCAGTCGAATTTTGTTTTCGTTCAATAAGGCTTTGCAGCGATGTTGTGCAATCGGACACTTGCAGCGCAACACGAATATGATGATTATATGCCCGTAGTACCGTTTGGTTGACAAAATCGGTCGAAATTTTGTTTCGTCCAATAAGGCCCTGTAGCGATGTGTCGCAATCGGACACTTGCAGCGCAACACGAATATGATGATTATAAGCCCGTAGTACCCTTAGGTTGATAAAATTGGTTAAATTTTGTTTTCGTTCAATAAGGCTTTGTAGCGATGTTGCACAATCGGAAACTTCCTGCGCAACACGAATATGATGATTATAAGCCCGTAGTACCCTTAGGTTGAAAAAATCGGTCGAATTTGTTTTTCGTTCAATAAGGCTTTGTAGCGATGTCTCGCAATCGGACACTTGCAGCGCAACACGAATATGATGATTATAAGCCCGTAGTACCCTTAGGTTGAGAAAATTGGTTAAATTTTTGTTTCGTTCAATAAGGCTTTGTAGCGATGTTGCACAATCGGAAACTTCCCGCGCAACACGAATATGATGATTATAAGCCCGTAGTACCCTTAGGTTGAAAAAATCGGTCGAATTTGTTTTTCGTTCAATAAGGCTTTGCAGTGATGTTGTACAATCGGACACTTGCAGCGCAACACGAATATGATGATTAAAACCCCTTAGTACCCTTAGGTTGAGAAAATTCGTTAAATTTTGTTTTCGTTCAATAAGGCTTTGTAGCGATGTTGCACAATTGGAAACTTCCCGCGCAACACGAATATGATGATTATAAGCCCGTAGTACCCTTAGGTTGAAAAAATCGGTCGAATTTGTTTTTCGTTCAATAAGGGTTTGTAGCGATGTCTCGCAATCGGACACTTGCAGCGCAACACGAATATGATGATTATAAGCCCGTAGTACCCTTAGGTTGAGAAAATTGGTTAAATTTTGTTTTCGTTCAATAAGGCTTTGTAGCGATGTTGCACAATCGGAAACTTCCTGCGCAACACGAATATGATGATTATAAGCCCGTAGTACCCTTAGGTTGAAAAAATCGGTCGAATTTGTTTTCCGTCCAATAAGGCCCTGTAGCGATGTGTCGCAATCGGACACTTGCAGCGCAACACGAATATGATGATTATAAGCCCGTAGTACCCTTGGGTTGAAAAAATCGGTCGAATTTGTTTTTCGTTCAATAAGGCTTTGCAGCGATGCTGTGCAATCGGACACTTGCAGCGCAACACGAATATGATGATTAAAACCCCTTAGTACCCTTAGGTTGAGAAAATTGGTTAAATTTTGTTTTCGTTCAATAAGGCTTTGTAGCGATGTTGCACAATCGGAAACTTCCTGCGCAACACGAATATGATGATTATAAGCCCGTAGTACCCTTAGGTTGAAAAAATCGGTCGAATTTGTTTTTCGCTCAATAAGGCTTTGTAGCGATGTCTCGCAATCGGACACTTGCAGCGCAACACGAATATGATGATTATAAGCCCGTAGTACACTTAGGTTGATAAAATTGGTTAAATTTTGTTTTCGTTCAATAAGGCTTTGTAGCGATGTTGCACAATCGGAAACTTCCTGCGCAACACGAATATGATGATTATAAGCCCGTAGTACCCTTAGGTTGAAAAAATCGGTCGAATTTGTTTTTCGTTCAATAAGGCTTTGTAGCGATGTCTCGCAATCGGACACTTGCAGCGCAACACGAATATGATGATTATAAGCCCGTAGTACCCTTAGGTTGAGAAAATTGGTTAAATTTTGTTTTCGTTCAATAAGGCTTTGTAGCGATGTTGCACAATCGGAAACTTCCTGCGCAACACGAATATGATGATTATAAGCCCGTAGTACCCTTAGGTTGAAAAAATCGGTCGAATTTGTTTTTCGTTCAATAAGGCTTTGTAGCGATGTCTCGCAATCGGACACTTGCAGCGCAACACGAATATGATGATTATAAGCCCGTAGTACCCTTAGGTTGAGAAAATTGGTTAAATTTTTGTTTCGTTCAATAAGGCTTTGTAGCGATGTTGCACAATCGGAAACTTCCCGCGCAACACGAATATGATGATTATAAGCCCGTAGTACCCTTAGGTTGAAAAAATCGGTCGAATTTGTTTTTCGTTCAATAAGGCTTTGCAGTGATGTTGTACAATCGGACACTTGCAGCGCAACACGAATATGATGATTAAAACCCCTTAGTACCCTTAGGTTGAGAAAATTCGTTAAATTTTGTTTTCGTTCAATAAGGCTTTGTAGCGATGTTGCACAATTGGAAACTTCCCGCGCAACACGAATATGATGATTATAAGCCCGTAGTACCTTTAGGTTGAAAAAATCGGTCGAATTTTGTTTTCGTTCAATAAGGCTTTGCAGCGATGTTGTG
The DNA here is from genome assembly GCA_951802705.1 of Netelia virgata. NCBI lineage: Eukaryota > Metazoa > Arthropoda > Insecta > Hymenoptera > Ichneumonidae > Netelia > Netelia virgata. The sequence continues at coordinate 17,046,178 of OX637866.1, forward strand.
CAATCGGACACTTGCAGCGCAACACGAATATGATGATTATAAGCCCGTAGTACCCTTAGGTTGAAAAAATCGGTCGAATTTGTTTTTCGTTCAATAAGGCTTTGCAGTGATGTTGTACAATCGGACACTTGCAGCGCAACACGAATATGATGATTAAAACCCCTTAGTACCCTTAGGTTGAGAAAATTCGTTAAATTTTGTTTTCGTTCAATAAGGCTTTGTAGCGATGTTGCACAATTGGAAACTTCCCGCGCAACACGAATATGATGATTATAAGCCCGTAGTACCTTTAGGTTGAAAAAATCGGTCGAATTTTGTTTTCGTTCAATAAGGCTTTGCAGCGATGTTGTGCAATCGGACACTTGCAGCGCAACACGAATATGATGATTATATGCCCGTAGTACCGTTTGGTTGACAAAATCGGTCGAAATTTTGGTTCGTCCAATAAGGCCCTGTAGCGATGTGTCGCAATCGGACACTTGCAGCGCAACGCGAATATGATGATTATAAGCCCGTAGTACCCTTAGGTTGATAAAATTGGTTAAATTTTGTTTTCGTTCAATAAGGCTTTGTAGCGATGTTGCACAATCGGAAACTTCCTGCGCAACACGAATATGATGATTATATGCCCGTAGTACCGTTTGGTTGACAAAATCGGTCGAAATTTTGTTTCGTCCAATAAGGCCCTGTAGCGATGTCTCGCAATCGGACACTTGCAGCGCAACACGAATATGATGATTATAAGCCCGTAGTACCCTTAGGTTGAGAAAATTGGTTAAATTTTTGTTTCGTTCAATAAGGCTTTGTAGCGATGTTGCACAATCGGAAACTTCCTGCGCAACACGAATATGATGATTATAAGCCCGTAGTATTCTTAGGTTGAAAAAATCGGTCGAATTTGTTTTTCGTTCAATAAGGCTTTGTAGCGATGTCTCGCAATCGGACACTTGCAGCGCAACACGAATATGATGATTATAAGCCCGTAGTACCCTTAGGTTGAGAAAATTGGTTAAATTTTGTTTTCGTTCAATAAGGCTTTGTAGCGATGTTGCACAATCGGAAACTTCCTGCGCAACACGAATATGATGATTATAAGACCGTAGTACCCTTAGGTTGAAAAAATCGGTCGAATTTGTTTTCCGTCCAATAAGGCCCTGTAGCGATGTGTCGCAATCGGACACTTGCAGCGCAACACGAATATGATGATTATAAGCCCGTAGTACCCTTAGGTTGAGAAAATTGGTTAAATTTTGTTTTCGTTCAATAAGGCTTTGTAGCGATGTTGCACAATCGGAAACTTCCTGCGCAACACGAATATGATGATTATAAGCCCGTAGTACCCTTAGGTTGAAAAAATCGGTCGAATTTGTTTTCCGTCCAATAAGGCCCTGTAGCGATGTGTCGCAATCGGACACTTGCAGCGCAACACGAATATGATGATTATAAGCCCGTAGTACCCTTGGGTTGAAAAAATCGGTCGAATTTGTTTTTCGTTCAATAAGGCTTTGCAGCGATGCTGTGCAATCGGACACTTGCAGCGCAACACGAATATGATGATTAAAACCCCTTAGTACCCTTAGGTTGAGAAAATTGGTTAAATTTTGTTTTCGTTCAATAAGGCTTTGTAGCGATGTTGCACAATCGGAAACTTCCTGCGCAACACGAATATGATGATTATAAGCCCGTAGTACCCTTAGGTTGAAAAAATCGGTCGAATTTGTTTTTCGCTCAATAAGGCTTTGTAGCGATGTCTCGCAATCGGACACTTGCAGCGCAACACGAATATGATGATTATAAGCCCGTAGTACACTTAGGTTGATAAAATTGGTTAAATTTTGTTTTCGTTCAATAAGGCTTTGTAGCGATGTTGCACAATCGGAAACTTCCTGCGCAACACGAATATGATGATTATAAGCCCGTAGTACCCTTAGGTTGAAAAAATCGGTCGAATTTGTTTTTCGTTCAATAAGGCTTTGTAGCGATGTCTCGCAATCGGACACTTGCAGCGCAACACGAATATGATGATTATAAGCCCGTAGTACCCTTAGGTTGAGAAAATTGGTTAAATTTTGTTTTCGTTCAATAAGGCTTTGTAGCGATGTTGCACAATCGGAAACTTCCTGCGCAACACGAATATGATGATTATAAGCCCGTAGTACCCTTAGGTTGAAAAAATCGGTCGAATTTGTTTTTCGTTCAATAAGGCTTTGTAGCGATGTCTCGCAATCGGACACTTGCAGCGCAACACGAATATGATGATTATAAGCCCGTAGTACCCTTAGGTTGAGAAAATTGGTTAAATTTTTGTTTCGTTCAATAAGGCTTTGTAGCGATGTTGCACAATCGGAAACTTCCCGCGCAACACGAATATGATGATTATAAGCCCGTAGTACCCTTAGGTTGAAAAAATCGGTCGAATTTGTTTTTCGTTCAATAAGGCTTTGCAGTGATGTTGTACAATCGGACACTTGCAGCGCAACACGAATATGATGATTAAAACCCCTTAGTACCCTTAGGTTGAGAAAATTCGTTAAATTTTGTTTTCGTTCAATAAGGCTTTGTAGCGATGTTGCACAATTGGAAACTTCCCGCGCAACACGAATATGATGATTATAAGCCCGTAGTACCTTTAGGTTGAAAAAATCGGTCGAATTTTGTTTTCGTTCAATAAGGCTTTGCAGCGATGTTGTGCAATCGGACACTTGCAGCGCAACACGAATATGATGATTATATGCCCGTAGTACCGTTTGGTTGACAAAATCGGTCGAAATTTTGGTTCGTCCAATAAGGCCCTGTAGCGATGTGTCGCAATCGGACACTTGCAGCGCAACGCGAATATGATGATTATAAGCCCGTAGTACCCTTAGGTTGATAAAATTGGTTAAATTTTGTTTTCGTTCAATAAGGCTTTGTAGCGATGTTGCACAATCGGAAACTTCCTGCGCAACACGAATATGATGATTATATGCCCGTAGTACCGTTTGGTTGACAAAATCGGTCGAAATTTTGTTTCGTCCAATAAGGCCCTGTAGCGATGTCTCGCAATCGGACACTTGCAGCGCAACACGAATATGATGATTATAAGCCCGTAGTACCCTTAGGTTGAGAAAATTGGTTAAATTTTTGTTTCGTTCAATAAGGCTTTGTAGCGATGTTGCACAATCGGAAACTTCCTGCGCAACACGAATATGATGATTATAAGCCCGTAGTATTCTTAGGTTGAAAAAATCGGTCGAATTTGTTTTTCGTTCAATAAGGCTTTGTAGCGATGTCTCGCAATCGGACACTTGCAGCGCAACACGAATATGATGATTATAAGCCCATAGTACCCTTAGGTTGAGAAAATTGGTTAAATTTTGTTTTCGTTCAATAAGGCTTTGTAGCGATGTTGCACAATCGGAAACTTCCTGCGCAACACGAATATGATGATTATAAGCCCGTAGTACCCTTAGGTTGAAAAAATCGGTCGAATTTGTTTTCCGTCCAATAAGGCCCTGTAGCGATGTGTCGCAATCGGACACTTGCAGCGCAACACGAATATGATGATTATAAGCCCGTAGTACCCTTGGGTTGAAAAAATCGGTCGAATTTGTTTTTCGTTCAATGAGGCTTTGCAGCGATGCTGTGCAATCGGACACTTGCAGCGCAACACGAATATGATGATTATAAGCCCGTAGTACCCTTAGGTTGAGAAAATTGGTTAAATTTTGTTTTCGTTCAATAAGGCTTTGTAGCGATGTTGCACAATCGGAAACTTCCTGCGCAACACGAATATGATGATTATAAGCCCGTAGTACCCTTAGGTTGAAAAAATCGGTCGAATTTGTTTTCCGTCCAATAAGGCCCTGTAGCGATGTGTCGCAATCGGACACTTGCAGCGCAACACGAATATGATGATTATAAGCCCGTAGTACCCTTAGGTTCAGAAAATTGGTTAAATTTTTGTTTCGTTCAATAAGGCTTTGTAGCGATGTTGCACAATCGGAAACTTCCCGCGCAACACGAATATGATGATTATAAGCCCGTAGTACCTTTAGGTTGACAAAATCGTTCGATTTTTTTTTTCGTTCAATAAGGCTTTGCAGCGATGTTGTGCAATCGGACACTTGCAGCGCAACACGAATATGATGATTATAAGCCCGTAGTACACTTAGGTTGATAAAATTGGTTAAATTTTGTTTTCGTTCAATAAGGCTTTGTAGCGATGTTGCACAATCGGAAACTTCCTGCGCAACACGAATATGATGATTATAAGCCCGTAGTACCCTTAGGTTGAAAAAATCGGTCGAATTTGTTTTTCGTTCAATAAGGCTTTGTAGCGATGTCTCGCAATCGGACACTTGCAGCGCAACACGAATATGATGATTATAAGCCCGTAGTACCCTTAGGTTGAGAAAATTGGTTAAATTTTGTTTTCGTTCAATAAGGCTTTGTAGCGATGTTGCACAATCGGAAACTTCCTGCGCAACACGAATATGATGATTATAAGCCCGTAGTACCCTTAGGTTGAAAAAATCGGTCGAATTTGTTTTCCGTCCAATAAGGCCCTGTAGCGATGTGTCGCAATCGGACACTTGCAGCGCAACACGAATATGATGATTATAAGCCCGTAGTACCCTTGGGTTGAAAAAATCGGTCGAATTTGTTTTTCGTTCAATAAGGCTTTGCAGCGATGCTGTGCAATCGGACACTTGCAGCGCAACACGAATATGATGATTAAAACCCCTTAGTACCCTTAGGTTGAGAAAATTGGTTAAATTTTTTTTTCGTTCAATAAGGCTTTGTAGCGATGTTGCACAATCGGAAACTTCCCGCGCAACACGAATATGATGATTATAAGCCCATAGTACCTTTAGGTTGAAAAAATCGGTCGAATTTTGTTTTCGTTCAATAAGGCTTTGCAGCGATGTTGTGCAATCGGACACTTGCAGCGCAACACGAATATGATGATTATATGCCCGTAGTACCGTTTGGTTGACAAAATCGGTCGAAATTTTGTTTTCGTTCAATAAGGCTTTGTAGCGATGTTGCACAATCGGAAACTTCCTGCGCAACACGAATATGATGATTATAAGCCCGTAGTACCCTTAGGTTGAAAAAATCGGTCGAATTTGTTTTTCGTTCAATAAGGCTTTGTAGCGATGTCTCGCGATCGGACACTGGCAGCGCAACACGAATATGATGATTAAAACCCCTTAGTACCCTTAGGTTGAGAAAATTCGTTAAATTTTGTTTTCGTTCAATAAGGCTTTGTAGCGATGTTGCACAATTGGAAACTTCCCGCGCAACACGAATATGATGATTATAAGCCCGTAGTACCTTTAGGTTGAAAAAATCGGTGGAATTTTGTTTTCGTTCAATAAGGCTTTGCAGCGATGTTGTGCAATCGGACACTTGCAGCGCAACACGAATATGATGATTATATGCCCGTAGTACCGTTTGGTTGACAAAATCGGTCGAAATTTTGGTTCGTCCAATAAGGCCCTGTAGCGATGTGTCGCAATCGGACACTTGCAGCGCAACACGAATATGATGATTATAAGCCCATAGTACCTTTAGGTTGAAAAAATCGGTCGAATTTTGTTTTCGTTCAATAAGGCTTTGCAGCGATGTTGTGCAATCGGACACTTGCAGCGCAACACGAATATGATGATTACATGCCCGTAGTACCCTTAGGTTGATAAAATTGGTTAAATTTTGTTTTCGTTCAATAAGGCTTTGTAGCGATGTTGCACAATCGGAAACTTCCTGCGCAACACGAATATGATGATTATATGCCCGTAGTACCGTTTGGTTGACAAAATCGGTCGAAATTTTGTTTCGTCCAATAAGGCCCTGTAGCGATGTGTCGCAATCGGACACTTGCAGCGCAACGCGAATATGATGATTATAAGCCCGTAGTACCCTTAGGTTGAGAAAATTGGTTAAATTTTTGTTTCGTTCAATAAGGCTTTGTAGCGATGTTGCACAATCGGAAACTTCCTGCGCAACACGAATATGATGATTATAAGCCCGTAGTATTCTTAGGTTGAAAAAATCGGTCGAATTTGTTTTTCGTTCAATAAGGCTTTGTAGCGATGTCTCGCAATCGGACACTTGCAGCGCAACACGAATATGATGATTATAAGCCCGTAGTACCCTTAGGTTGAGAAAATTGGTTAAATTTTGTTTTCGTTCAATAAGGCTTTGTAGCGATGTTGCACAATCGGAAACTTCCTGCGCAACACGAATATGATGATTATAAGCCCGTAGTACCCTTAGGTTGAAAAAATCGGTCGAATTTGTTTTCCGTCTAATAAGGCCCTGTAGCGATGTGTCGCAATCGGACACTTGCAGCGCAACACGAATATGATGATTATATGCCCGTAGTACCCTTGGGTTGAAAAAATCGGTCGAATTTGTTTTTCGTTCAATAAGGCTTTGCAGCGATGCTGTGCAATCGGACACTTGCAGCGCAACACGAATATGATGATTAAAACCCCTTAGTACCCTTAGGTTGAGAAAATTGGTTAAATTTTTTTTTCGTTCAATAAGGCTTTGTAGCGATGTTGCACAATCGGAAACTTCCCGCGCAACACGAATAGGATGATTATAAGCCCATAGTACCTTTAGGTTGAAAAAATCGGTCGAATTTTGTTTTCGTTCAATAAGGCTTTGCAGCGATGTTGTGCAATCGGACACTTGCAGCGCAACACGAATATGATGATTATATGCCCGTAGTACCCTTAGGTAGATGAAATTGGTTAAATTTTGTTTTCGTTCAATAAGGCTTTGTAGCGATGTTGCACAATCGGAAACTTCCTGCGCAACACGAATATGATGATTATAAGCCCGTAGTACCCTTAGGTTGAAAAAATCGGTCGAATTTGTTTTTCGTTCGATAAGGCTTTGTAGCGATGTCTCGCAATCGGACACTTGCAGCGCAACACGAATATGATGATTATAAGCCCGTAGTACCCTTAGGTTGAGAAAATTGGTTAAATTTTTGTTTCGTTCAATAAGGCTTTGTAGCGATGTTGCACAATCGGAAACTTCCCGCGCAACACGAATATGATGATTATAAGCCCGTAGTACCCTTAGGTTGAAAAAATCGGTCGAATTTGTTTTTCGTTCAATAAGGCTTTGCAGTGATGTTGTACAATCGGACACTTGCAGCGAAACACGAATATGATGATTAAAACCCCTTAGTACCCTTAGGTTGAGAAAATTCGTTAAATTTTGTTTTCGTTCAATAAGGCTTTGTAGCGATGTTGCACAATTGGAAACTTCCCGCGCAACACGAATATGATGATTATAAGCCCGTAGTACCTTTAGGTTGAAAAAATCGGTCGAATTTTTTTTTCGTTCAATAAGGCTTTGCAGCGATGTTGTGCAATCGGGCACTTGCAGCGCAACACGAATATGATGATTATATGCCCGTAGTACCGTTTGGTTGACAAAATCGGTCGAAATTTTGTTTCGTCCAATAAGGCCCTGTAGCGATGTGTCGCAATCGGACACTTGCAGCGCAACACGAATATGATGATTATAAGCCCATAGTACCTTTAGGTTGAAAAAATCGGTCGAATTTTGTTTTCGTTCAATAAGGCTTTGCAGCGATGTTGTGCAATCGGACACTTGCAGCGCAACACGAATATGATGATTATATGCCCGTAGTACCCTTAGGTTGATAAAATTGGTTAAATTTTGTTTTCGTTCAATAAGGCTTTGTAGCGATGTTGCACAATCGGAAACTTCCTGCGCAACACGAATATGATGATTATATGCCCGTAGTACCGTTTGGTTGACAAAATCGGTCGAAATTTTGTTTCGTCCAATAAGGCCCTGTAGCGATGTGTCGCAATCGGACACTTGCAGCGCAACACGAATATGATGATTATAAGCCCGTAGTACCCTTAGGTTGATAAAATTGGTTAAATTTTGTTTTGGTTCAATAAGGCTTTGTAGCGATGTTGCACAATCGGAAACTTCCTGCGCAACACGAATATGATGATTATATGCCCGTAGTACCGTTTGGTTGACAAAATCGGTCGAAATTTTGTTTCGTCCAATAAGGCCCTGTAGCGATGTCTCGCAATCGGACACTTGCAGCGCAACACGAATATGATGATTATAAGCCCGTAGTACCCTTAGGTTGAGAAAATTGGTTAAATTTTTGTTTCGTTCAATAAGGCTTTGTAGCGATGTTGCACAATCGGAAACTTCCTGCGCAACACGAATATGATGATTATAAGCCCGTAGTATTCTTAGGTTGAAAAAATCGGTCGAATTTGTTTTTCGTTCAATAAGTCTTTGTAGCGATGTCTCGCAATCGGAGACTTGCAGCGCAACACGAATATGATGATTATAAGCCCGTAGTACCCTTAGGTTGATAAAATTGGTTAAATTTTGTTTTCGTTCAATAAGGCTTTGTAGCGATGTTGCACAATCGGAAACTTCCTGCGCAACACGAATATGATGATTATAAGCCCGTAGTACCCTTAGGTTGAAAAAATCGGTCGAATTTGTTTTCCGTCCAATAAGGCCCTGTAGCGATGTGTCGCAATCGGACACTTGCAGCGCAACACGAATATGATGATTATAAGCCCGTAGTACCCTTAGGTTGAGAAAATTGGTTAAATTTTTGTTTCGTTCAATAAGGCTTTGTAGCGATGTTGCACAATCGGAAACTTCCTGCGCAACACGAATATGTTGATTATAAGCCCGTAGTACCCTTAGGTTGATAAAATTGGTTAAATTTTGTTTTCGTTCAATAAGGCTTTGTAGCGATGTTGCACAATCGGAAACTTCCTGCGCAACACGAATATGATGATTATAAGCCCGTAGTACCCTTAGGTTGAAAAAATCGGTCGAATTTGTTTTCCGTTCAATAAGGCTTTGTAGCGATGTCTCGCAATCGGACACTTGCAGCGCAACACGAATATGATGATTATAAGCCCGTAGTACCCTTAGGTTGAGAAAATTGGTTAAATTTTTGTTTCGTTCAATAAGGCTTTGTAGCGATGTTGCACAATCGGAAACTTCCTGCGCAACACGAATATGATGATTATAAGCCCGTAGTATTCTTAGGTTGAAAAAATCGGTCGAATTTGTTTTTCGTTCAATAAGTCTTTGTAGCGATGTCTCGCAATCGGAGACTTGCAGCGCAACACGAATATGATGATTATAAGCCCGTAGTACCCTTAGGTTGATAAAATTGGTTAAATTTTGTTTTCGTTCAATAAGGCTTTGTAGCGATGTTGCACAATCGGAAACTTCCTGCGCAACACGAATATGATGATTATAAGCCCGTAGTACCCTTAGGTTGAAAAAATCGGTCGAATTTGTTTTCCGTCCAATAAGGCCCTGTAGCGATGTGTCGCAATCGGACACTTGCAGCGCAACACGAATATGATGATTATAAGCCCGTAGTACCCTTAGGTTGAGAAAATTGGTTAAATTTTTGTTTCGTTCAATAAGGCTTTGTAGCGATGTTGCACAATCGGAAACTTCCTGCGCAACACGAATATGTTGATTATAAGCCCGTAGTACCCTTAGGTTGATAAAATTGGTTAAATTTTGTTTTCGTTCAATAAGGCTTTGTAGCGATGTTGCACAATCGGAAACTTCCTGCGCAACACGAATATGATGATTATAAGCCCGTAGTACCCTTAGGTTGAAAAAATCGGTCGAATTTGTTTTCCGTTCAATAAGGCTTTGTAGCGATGTCTCGCAATCGGACACTTGCAGCGCAACACGAATATGATGATTATAAGCCCGTAGTACCCTTAGGTTGAGAAAATTGGTTAAATTTTTGTTTCGTTCAATAAGGCTTTGTAGCGATGTTGCACAATCGGAAACTTCCCGCGCAACACCAATATGATGATTATAAGCCCGTAGTACCTTTAGGTTGACAAAATCGTTCGATTTTTTTTTTCGTTCAATAAGGCTTTGCAGCGATGTTGTGCAATCGGACACTTGCAGCGCAACACGAATATGATGATTATAAGCCCGTAGTACACTTAGGTTGATAAAATTGGTTAAATTTTGTTTTCGTTCAATAAGGCTTTGTAGCGATGTTGCACAATCGGAAACTTCCTGCGCAACACGAATATGATGATTATAAGCCCGTAGTACCCTTAGGTTGAAAAAATCGGTCGAATATGTTTTTCGTTCAATAAGGCTTTGTTGCGATGTCTCGCAATCGGACACTTGCAGCGCAACACGAATATGTTGATTATAAGCCCGTAGTACCCTTAGGTTGATAAAATTGGTTAAATTTTGTTTTCGTTCAATAAGGCTTTGTAGCGATGTTGCACAATCGGAAACTTCCTGCGCAACACGAATATGATGATTATAAGCCCGTAGTGCCCTTAGGTTGAAAAAATCGGTCGAATTTGTTTTCCGTTCAATAAGGCTTTGTAGCGATGTCTCGCAATCGGACACTTGCAGCGCAACACGAATATGATGATTATAAGCCCGTAGTACCCTTAGATTGAGAAGATTGGTTAAATTTTTGTTTCGTTCAATAAGGCTTTGTAGCGATGTTGCACAATCGGAAACTTCCCGCGCAACACGAATATGATGATTATAAGCCCGTAGTACCTTTAGGTTGACAAAATCGTTCGATTTTTTTTTTCGTTCAATAAGGCTTTGCAGCGATGTTGTGCAATCGGACACTTGCAGCGCAACACGAATATGATGATTATAAGCCCGTAGTACACTTAGGTTGATAAAATTGGTTAAATTTTGTTTTCGTTCAATAAGGCTTTGTAGCGATGTTGCACAATCGGAAACTTCCTGCGCAACACGAATATGATGATTATAAGCCCGTAGTACCCTTAGGTTGAAAAAATCGGGCGAATATGTTTTTCGTTCAATAAGGCTTTGTTGCGATGTCTCGCAATCGGACACTTGCAGCGCAACACGAATATGATGATTATAAGCCCGTAGTACCCTTAGGTTGAGAAAATTGGTTAAATTTTGTTTTCGTTCAATAAGGCTTTGTAGCGATGTTGCACAATCGGAAACTTCCTGCGCAACACGAATATGATGATTATAAGCCCGTAGTACCCTTAGGTTGAAAAAACCGGTCGAATATGTTTTTTGTTCAATAAGGCTTTGCAGCGATGTTGTACAATCGGACACTTGCAGCGCAACACGAATATGATGATTATATGCCCGTAGTACCGTTTGGTTGACAAAATCGGTCGAAATTTTGTTTCGTCCAATAAGGCCCTGTAGCGATGTGTCGCAATCGGACACTTGCAGCGCAACACGAATATGATGATTATAAGCCCGTAGTACCGTTTGGTTGACAAAAACGGTCGAAATTTTGTTTCGTCCAATAAGGCCCTGTAGCGATGTGTCGCAATCGGACACTTGCAGCGCAACACGAATATGATGATTATAAGCCCGTAGTACCCTTAGGTTGAAAAAATCGGTCGAATTTGTTTTTCGTTCAATAAGTCTTTGTAGCGATGTCTCGCAATCGGAGACTTGCAGCGCAACACGAATATGATGATTATAAGCCCGTAGTACCCTTAGGTTGAGAAAATTGGTTAAATTTTTGTTTCGTTCAATAAGGCTTTGTAGCGATGTTGCACAATCGGAAACTTCCCGCGCAACACGAATATGATGATTATAAGCCCGTAGTACCCTTAGGTTGAAAAAATCGGTCGAATTTGTTTTTCGTTCAATAAGGCTTTGCAGTGATGTTGTACAATCGGACACTTGCAGCGCAACACGAATATGATGATTAAAACCCCTTAGTACCCTTAGGTTGAGAAAATTGGTTAAATTTTGTTTTCGTTCAATAAGGCTTTGTAGCGATGTTGCACAATCGGAAACTTCCCGCGCAACACGAATATGATGATTATAAGCCCGTAGTACCTTTAGGTTGAAAAAATCGGTCGAATTTTTTTTTCGTTCAATAAGGCTTTGCAGCGATGTTGTGCAATCGGACACTTGCAGCGCAACACGAATATGATGATTATATGCCCGTAGTACCGTTTGGTTGACAAAATCGGTCGAAATTTTGTTTCGTCCAATAAGGCCCTGTAGCGATGTGTCGCAATCGGACACTTGCAGCGCGACACGAATATGATGATTATAAGCCCGTAGTACCCTTAGGTTCAACAAATCGGTCGAATTTGTTTTCCGTTCAATAAGGCCCTGTAGCGATGTGTCGCAATCGGACACTTGCAGCGCAACACGAATATGATGATTATAAGCCCGTAGTACGCTTAGGTTGATAAAATCGGTTAAATTTTGTTTTCGTTCAATAAGGCTTTGTAGCGAAGTTGCACAATCGGAAACTTCCTGCGCAACACGAATATGTTGATTATAAGCCCGTAGTACCCTTAGGTTGATAAAATTGGTTAAATTTTGTTTTCGTTCAATAAGGCTTTGTAGCGATGTTGCACAATCGGAAACTTCCTGCGCAACACGAATATGATGATTATAAGCCCGTAGTACCCTTAGGTTGAAAAAATCGGTCGAATATGTTTTTCGTTCAATAAGGCTTTGTAGCGATGTTGCACAATCGGAAACTTCCTGCGCAACACGAATATGATGATTATAAGCCCGTAGTACCCTTAGGTTGAAAAAATCGGTCGAATTTGTTTTCCGTCCAATAAGGCCCTGTAGCGATGTGTCGCAATCGGACACTTGCAGCGCAACACGAATATGATGATTATAAGCCCGTAGTACCCTTAGGTTGAGAAAATTGGTTAAATTTTTGTTTCGTTCAATAAGGCTTTGTAGCGATGTTGCACAATCGGAAACTTCCCGCGCAACACGAATATGATGATTATAAGCCCGTAGTACCCTTAGGTTGAAAAAATCGGTCGAATTTGTTTTTCGTTCAATAAGGCTTTGCAGTGATGTTGTACAATCGGACACTTGCAGCGCAACACGAATATGATGATTAAAACCCCTTAGTACCCTTAGGTTGAGAAAATTGGTTAAATTTTGTTTTCGTTCAATAAGGCTTTGTAGCGATGTTGCACAATCGGAAACTTCCCGCGCAACACGAATATGATGATTATAAGCCCGTAGTACCTTTAGGTTGAAAAAATCGGTCGAATTTTTTTTTCGTTCAATAAGGCTTTGCAGCGATGTTGTGCAATCGGACACTTGCAGCGCAACACGAATATGATGATTATATGCCCGTAGTACCGTTTGGTTGACAAAATCGGTCGAAATTTTGTTTCGTCCAATAAGGCCCTGTAGCGATGTGTCGCAATCGGACACTTGCAGCGCGACACGAATATGATGATTATAAGCCCGTAGTACCCTTAGGTTCAACAAATCGGTCGAATTTGTTTTCCGTTCAATAAGGCCCTGTAGCGATGTGTCGCAATCGGATACTTGCAGCGCAACACGAATATGATGATTATAAGCCCGTAGTACGCTTAGGTTGATAAAATCGGTTAAATTTTGTTTTCGTTCAATAAGGCTTTGTAGCGATGTTGCACAATCGGAAACTTCCTGCGCAACACGAATATGTTGATTATAAGCCCGTAGTACCCTTAGGTTGATAAAATTGGTTAAATTTTGTTTTCGTTCAATAAGGCTTTGTAGCGATGTTGCACAATCGGAAACTTCCTGCGCAACACGAATATGATGATTATAAGCCCGTAGTGCCCTTAGGTTGAAAAAATCGGTCGAATTTGTTTTCCGTTCAATAAGGCTTTGTAGCGATGTCTCTCAATCGGACACTTGCAGCGCAACACGAATATGATGATTATAAGCCCGTAGTACCCTTAGGTTGAGAAGATTGGTTAAATTTTTGTTTCGTTCAATAAGGCTTTGTAGCGATGTTGCACAATCGGAAACTTCCCGCGCAACACGAATATGATGATTATAAGCCCGTAGTACCTTTAGGTTGACAAAATCGTTCGATTTTTTTTTTCGTTCAATAAGGCTTTGCAGCGATGTTGTGCAATCGGACACTTGCAGCGCAACACGAATATGATGATTATAAGCCCGTAGTACACTTAGGTTGATAAAATTGGTTAAATTTTGTTTTCGTTCAATAAGGCTTTGTAGCGATGTTGCACAATCGGAAACTTCCTGCGCAACACGAATATGATGATTATAAGCCCGTAGTACCCTTAGGTTGAAAAAATCGGGCGAATATGTTTTTCGTTCAATAAGGCTTTGTTGCGATGTCTCGCAATCGGACACTTGCAGCGCAACACGAATATGATGATTATAAGCCCGTAGTACCCTTAGGTTGAGAAAATTGGTTAAATTTTGTTTTCGTTCAATAAGGCTTTGTAGCGATGTTGCACAATCGGAAACTTCCTGCGCAACACGAATATGATGATTATAAGCCCGTAGTACCCTTAGGTTGAAAAAATCGGTCGAATTTGTTTTCGTCCAATAAGGCTTTGTAGCGACGTCTCGCAATTGGACAATTGCAGCGCAACACGAATATGATGATTAAAACCCCTTAGTACCCTTAGGTTGAGAAAATTGGTTAAATTTTTGTTTCGTTCAATAAGGCTTTGTAGCGATGTTGCACAATCGGAAACTTCCCGCGCAACACGAATATGATGATTATAAGCCCGTAGTACCCTTAGGTTGAAAAAATCGGTCGAATATGTTTTTTGTTCAATAAGGCTTTGCAGCGATGTTGTGCAATCGGACACTTGCAGCGCAACACGAATATGATGATTATATGCCCGTAGTACCGTTTGGTTGACAAAATCGGTCGAAATTTTGTTTCGTCCAATAAGGCCCTGTAGCGATGTGTCGCAATCGGACACTTGCAGCGCAACACGAATATGATGATTATAAGCCCGTAGTACCGTTTGGTTGACAAAAACGGTCGAAATTTTGTTTCGTCCAATAAGGCCCTGTAGCGATGTGTCGCAATCGGACACTTGCAGCGCAACACGAATATGATGATTATAAGCCCGTAGTACCCTTAGGTTGAAAAAATCGGTCGAATTTGTTTTTCGTTCAATAAGTCTTTGTAGCGATGTCTCGCAATCGGAGACTTGCAGCGCAACACGAATATGATGATTATAAGCCCGTAGTACCCTTAGGTTGAGAAAATTGGTTAAATTTTTGTTTCGTTCAATAAGGCTTTGTAGCGATGTTGCACAATCGGAAACTTCCCGCGCAACACGAATATGATGATTATAAGCCCGTAGTACCCTTAGGTTGAAAAAATCGGTCGAATTTGTTTTTCGTTCAATAAGGCTTTGCAGTGATGTTGTACAATCGGACACTTGCAGCGCAACACGAATATGATGATTAAAACCCCTTAGTACCCTTAGGTTGAGAAAATTGGTTAAATTTTGTTTTCGTTCAATAAGGCTTTGTAGCGATGTTGCACAATCGGAAACTTCCCGCGCAACACGAATATGATGATTATAAGCCCGTAGTACCTTTAGGTTGAAAAAATCGGTCGAATTTTTTTTTCGTTCAATAAGGCTTTGCAGCGATGTTGTGCAATCGGACACTTGCAGCGCAACACGAATATGATGATTATATGCCCGTAGTACCGTTTGGTTGACAAAATCGGTCGAAATTTTGTTTCGTCCAATAAGGCCCTGTAGCGATGTGTCGCAATCGGACACTTGCAGCGCGACACGAATATGATGATTATAAGCCCGTAGTACCCTTAGGTTCAACAAATCGGTCGAATTTGTTTTCCGTTCAATAAGGCCCTGTAGCGATGTGTCGCAATCGGACACTTGCAGCGCAACACGAATATGATGATTATAAGCCCGTAGTACGCTTAGGTTGATAAAATCGGTTAAATTTTGTTTTCGTTCAATAAGGCTTTGTAGCGATGTTGCACAATCGGAAACTTCCTGCGCAACACGAATATGATGATTATAAGCCCGTAGTGCCCTTAGGTTGAAAAAATCGGTCGAATTTGTTTTCCGTTCAATAAGGCTTTGTAGCGATGTCTCTCAATCGGACACTTGCAGCGCAACACGAATATGATGATTATAAGCCCGTAGTACCCTTAGGTTGAGAAGATTGGTTAAATTTTTGTTTCGTTCAATAAGGCTTTGTAGCGATGTTGCACAATCGGAAACTTCCCGCGCAACACGAATATGATGATTATAAGCCCGTAGTACCTTTAGGTTGACAAAATCGTTCGATTTTTTTTTTCGTTCAATAAGGCTTTGCAGCGATGTTGTGCAATCGGACACTTGCAGCGCAACACGAATATGATGATTATAAGCCCGTAGTACACTTAGGTTGATAAAATTGGTTAAATTTTGTTTTCGTTCAATAAGGCTTTGTAGCGATGTTGCACAATCGGAAACTTCCTGCGCAACACGAATATGATGATTATAAGCCCGTAGTACCCTTAGGTTGAAAAAATCGGGCGAATATGTTTTTCGTTCAATAAGGCTTTGTTGCGATGTCTCGCAATCGGACACTTGCAGCGCAACACGAATATGATGATTATAAGCCCGTAGTACCCTTAGGTTGAGAAAATTGGTTAAATTTTGTTTTCGTTCAATAAGGCTTTGTAGCGATGTTGCACAATCGGAAACTTCCTGCGCAACACGAATATGATGATTATAAGCCCGTAGTACCCTTAGGTTGAAAAAATCGGTCGAATTTGTTTTCGTCCAATAAGGCTTTGTAGCGACGTCTCGCAATTGGACAATTGCAGCGCAACACGAATATGATGATTAAAACCCCTTAGTACCCTTAGGTTGAGAAAATTGGTTAAATTTTTGTTTCGTTCAATAAGGCTTTGTAGCGATGTTGCACAATCGGAAACTTCCCGCGCAACACGAATATGATGATTATAAGCCCGTAGTACCCTTAGGTTGAAAAAATCGGTCGAATATGTTTTTTGTTCAATAAGGCTTTGCAGCGATGTTGTGCAATCGGACACTTGCAGCGCAACACGAATATGATGATTATATGCCCGTAGTACCGTTTGGTTGACAAAATCGGTCGAAATTTTGTTTCGTCCAATAAGGCCCTGTAGCGATGTGTCGCAATCGGACACTTGCAGCGCAACACGAATATGATGATTATAAGCCCGTAGTACCGTTTGGTTGACAAAAACGGTCGAAATTTTGTTTCGTCCAATAAGGCCCTGTAGCGATGTGTCGCAATCGGACACTTGCAGCGCAACACGAATATGATGATTATAAGCCCGTAGTACCCTTAGGTTGAAAAAATCGGTCGAATTTGTTTTTCGTTCAATAAGTCTTTGTAGCGATGTCTCGCAATCGGAGACTTGCAGCGCAACACGAATATGATGATTATAAGCCCGTAGTACCCTTAGGTTGAGAAAATTGGTTAAATTTTTGTTTCGTTCAATAAGGCTTTGTAGCGATGTTGCACAATCGGAAACTTCCCGCGCAACACGAATATGATGATTATAAGCCCGTAGTACCCTTAGGTTGAAAAAATCGGTCGAATTTGTTTTTCGTTCAATAAGGCTTTGCAGTGATGTTGTACAATCGGACACTTGCAGCGCAACACGAATATGATGATTAAAACCCCTTAGTACCCTTAGGTTGAGAAAATTGGTTAAATTTTGTTTTCGTTCAATAAGGCTTTGTAGCGATGTTGCACAATCGGAAACTTCCCGCGCAACACGAATATGATGATTATAAGCCCGTAGTACCTTTAGGTTGAAAAAATCGGTCGAATTTTTTTTTCGTTCAATAAGGCTTTGCAGCGATGTTGTGCAATCGGACACTTGCAGCGCAACACGAATATGATGATTATATGCCCGTAGTACCGTTTGGTTGACAAAATCGGTCGAAATTTTGTTTCGTCCAATAAGGCCCTGTAGCGATGTGTCGCAATCGGACACTTGCAGCGCGACACGAATATGATGATTATAAGCCCGTAGTACCCTTAGGTTCAACAAATCGGTCGAATTTGTTTTCCGTTCAATAAGGCCCTGTAGCGATGTGTCGCAATCGGACACTTGCAGCGCAACACGAATATGATGATTATAAGCCCGTAGTACGCTTAGGTTGATAAAATCGGTTAAATTTTGTTTTCGTTCAATAAGGCTTTGTAGCGATGTTGCACAATCGGAAACTTCCTGCGCAACACGAATATGTTGATTATAAGCCCGTAGTACCCTTAGGTTGATAAAATTGGTTAAATTTTGTTTTCGTTCAATAAGGCTTTGTAGCGATGTTGCACAATCGGAAACTTCCTGCGCAACACGAATATGATGATTATAAGCCCGTAGTGCCCTTAGGTTGAAAAAATCGGTCGAATTTGTTTTCCGTTCAATAAGGCTTTGTAGCGATGTCTCGCAATCGGACACTTGCAGCGCAACACGAATATGATGATTATAAGCCCGTAGTACCCTTAGGTTGAGAAGATTGGTTAAATTTTTGTTTCGTTCAATAAGGCTTTGTAGCGATGTTGCACAATCGGAAACTTCCCGCGCAACACGAATATGATGATTATAAGCCCGTAGTACCTTTAGGTTGACAAAATCGTTCGATTTTTTTTTTCGTTCAATAAGGCTTTGCAGCGATGTTGTGCAATCGGACACTTGCAGCGCAACACGAATATGATGATTATAAGCCCGTAGTACACTTAGGTTGATAAAATTGGTTAAATTTTGTTTTCGTTCAATAAGGCTTTGTAGCGATGTTGCACAATCGGAAACTTCCTGCGCAACACGAATATGATGATTATAAGCCCGTAGTACCCTTAGGTTGAAAAAATCGGGCGAATATGTTTTTCGTTCAATAAGGCTTTGTTGCGATGTCTCGCAATCGGACACTTGCAGCGCAACACGAATATGATGATTATAAGCCCGTAGTACCCTTAGGTTGAGAAAATTGGTTAAATTTTGTTTTCGTTCAATAAGGCTTTGTAGCGATGTTGCACAATCGGAAACTTCCTGCGCAACACGAATATGATGATTATAAGCCCGTAGTACCCTTAGGTTGAGAAAATTGGTTAAATTTTTGTTTCGTTCAATAAAGCTTTGTAGCGATGTTGCACAATCGGAAACTTCCCGCGCAACACGAATATGATGATTATAAGCCCGTAGTACCTTTGGGTTGAAAAAATCGGTCGAATTTTTTGTTCGTTCAATAAGGCTTTGCAGCGATGTTGTGCAATCGGACACTTGCAGCGCAACACGAATATGATGATTATATGCCCGTAGTGCCGTTTGGTTGACAAAATCGGTCGAAATTTTGTTTCGTCCAATAAGGCCCTGTAGCGATGTGTCGCAATCGGACACTTGCAGCGCAACACGAATATGATGATTATAAGCCCGTAATACCCTTAGGTTGATAAAATTGGTTAAATTTTGTTTTCGTTCAATAAGGCTTTGTAGCGATGTGTCGCAATCGGACACTTGCAGCGCAACACGAATATGATGATTATAAGCCCGTAGTACCCTTAGGTTGAGAAAATTGGTTAAATTTTGTTTTCGTTCAATAAGGCTTTGTAGCGATGTTGCACAATCGGAAACTTCCTGCGCAACACGAATATGATGATTATAAGCCCGTAGTACCCTTAGGTTGAGAAAATTGGTTAAATTTTTGTTTCGTTCAATAAAGCTTTGTAGCGATGTTGCACAATCGGAAACTTCCCGCGCAACACGAATATGATGATTATAAGCCCGTAGTACCTTTGGGTTGAAAAAATCGGTCGAATTTTTTGTTCGTTCAATAAGGCTTTGCAGCGATGTTGTGCAATCGGACACTTGCAGCGCAACACGAATATGATGATTATATGCCCGTAGTGCCGTTTGGTTGACAAAATCGGTCGAAATTTTGTTTCGTCCAATAAGGCCCTGTAGCGATGTGTCGCAATCGGACACTTGCAGCGCAACACGAATATGATGATTATAAGCCCGTAATACCCTTAGGTTGATAAAATTGGTTAAATTTTGTTTTCGTTCAATAAGGCTTTGTAGCGATGTGTCGCAATCGGACACTTGCAGCGCAACACGAATATGATGATTATAAGCCCGTAGTACCCTTAGGTTGAAAAAATCGTTCGATTTTTTTTTTCGTTCAATAAGGCTTTGCAGCGATGTTGTGCAATCGGACACTTGCAGCGCAACACGAATATGATGATTATAAGCCCGTAGTACACTTAGGTTGATAAAATTGGTTAAATTTTGTTTTCGTTCAATAAGGCTTTGTAGCGATGTTGCACAATCGGAAACTTCCTGCGCAACACGAATATGATGATTATAAGCCCGTAGTACCCTTAGGTTGAAAAAATCGGGCGAATATGTTTTTCGTTCAATAAGGCTTTGTTGCGATGTCTCGCAATCGGACACTTGCAGCGCAACACGAATATGATGATTATAAGCCCGTAGTACCCTTAGGTTGAGAAAATTGGTTAAATTTTGTTTTCGTTCAATAAGGCTTTGTAGCGATGTTGCACAATCGGAAACTTCCTGCGCAACACGAATATGATGATTATAAGCCCGTAGTACCCTTAGGTTGAAAAAATCGGTCGAATTTGTTTTCGTCCAATAAGGCTTTGTAGCGACGTCTCGCAATTGGACAATTGCAGCGCAACACGAATATGATGATTAAAACCCCTTAGTACCCTTAGGTTGAGAAAATTGGTTAAATTTTTGTTTCGTTCAATAAGGCTTTGTAGCGATGTTGCACAATCGGAAACTTCCCGCGCAACACGAATATGATGATTATAAGCCCGTAGTACCCTTAGGTTGAAAAAATCGGTCGAATATGTTTTTTGTTCAATAAGGCTTTGCAGCGATGTTGTGCAATCGGACACTTGCAGCGCAACACGAATATGATGATTATATGCCCGTAGTACCGTTTGGTTGACAAAATCGGTCGAAATTTTGTTTCGTCCAATAAGGCCCTGTAGCGATGTGTCGCAATCGGACACTTGCAGCGCAACACGAATATGATGATTATAAGCCCGTAGTACCGTTTGGTTGACAAAAACGGTCGAAATTTTGTTTCGTCCAATAAGGCCCTGTAGCGATGTGTCGCAATCGGACACTTGCAGCGCAACACGAATATGATGATTATAAGCCCGTAGTACCCTTAGGTTGAAAAAATCGGTCGAATTTGTTTTTCGTTCAATAAGTCTTTGTAGCGATGTCTCGCAATCGGAGACTTGCAGCGCAACACGAATATGATGATTATAAGCCCGTAGTACCCTTAGGTTGAGAAAATTGGTTAAATTTTTGTTTCGTTCAATAAGGCTTTGTAGCGATGTTGCACAATCGGAAACTTCCCGCGCAACACGAATATGATGATTATAAGCCCGTAGTACCCTTAGGTTGAAAAAATCGGTCGAATTTGTTTTTCGTTCAATAAGGCTTTGCAGTGATGTTGTACAATCGGACACTTGCAGCGCAACACGAATATGATGATTAAAACCCCTTAGTACCCTTAGGTTGAGAAAATTGGTTAAATTTTGTTTTCGTTCAATAAGGCTTTGTAGCGATGTTGCACAATCGGAAACTTCCCGCGCAACACGAATATGATGATTATAAGCCCGTAGTACCTTTAGGTTGAAAAAATCGGTCGAATTTTTTTTTCGTTCAATAAGGCTTTGCAGCGATGTTGTGCAATCGGACACTTGCAGCGCAACACGAATATGATGATTATATGCCCGTAGTACCGTTTGGTTGACAAAATCGGTCGAAATTTTGTTTCGTCCAATAAGGCCCTGTAGCGATGTGTCGCAATCGGACACTTGCAGCGCGACACGAATATGATGATTATAAGCCCGTAGTACCCTTAGGTTCAACAAATCGGTCGAATTTGTTTTCCGTTCAATAAGGCCCTGTAGCGATGTGTCGCAATCGGACACTTGCAGCGCAACACGAATATGATGATTATAAGCCCGTAGTACGCTTAGGTTGATAAAATCGGTTAAATTTTGTTTTCGTTCAATAAGGCTTTGTAGCGATGTTGCACAATCGGAAACTTCCTGCGCAACACGAATATGTTGATTATAAGCCCGTAGTACCCTTAGGTTGATAAAATTGGTTAAATTTTGTTTTCGTTCAATAAGGCTTTGTAGCGATGTTGCACAATCGGAAACTTCCTGCGCAACACGAATATGATGATTATAAGCCCGTAGTGCCCTTAGGTTGAAAAAATCGGTCGAATTTGTTTTCCGTTCAATAAGGCTTTGTAGCGATGTCTCGCAATCGGACACTTGCAGCGCAACACGAATATGATGATTATAAGCCCGTAGTACCCTTAGGTTGAGAAGATTGGTTAAATTTTTGTTTCGTTCAATAAGGCTTTGTAGCGATGTTGCACGATCGGAAACTTCCCGCGCAACACGAATATGATGATTATAAGCCCGTAGTACCTTTAGGTTGACAAAATCGTTCGATTTTTTTTTTCGTTCAATAAGGCTTTGCAGCGATGTTGTGCAATCGGACACTTGCAGCGCAACACGAATATGATGATTATAAGCCCGTAGTACACTTAGGTTGATAAAATTGGTTAAATTTTGTTTTCGTTCAATAAGGCTTTGTAGCGATGTTGCACAATCGGAAACTTCCTGCGCAACACGAATATGATGATTATAAGCCCGTAGTACCCTTAGGTTGAAAAAATCGGGCGAATATGTTTTTCGTTCAATAAGGCTTTGTTGCGATGTCTCGCAATCGGACACTTGCAGCGCAACACGAATATGATGATTATAAGCCCGTAGTACCCTTAGGTTGAGAAAATTGGTTAAATTTTGTTTTCGTTCAATAAGGCTTTGTAGCGATGTTGCACAATCGGAAACTTCCTGCGCAACACGAATATGATGATTATAAGCCCGTAGTACCCTTAGGTTGAGAAAATTGGTTAAATTTTTGTTTCGTTCAATAAAGCTTTGTAGCGATGTTGCACAATCGGAAACTTCCCGCGCAACACGAATATGATGATTATAAGCCCGTAGTACCTTTGGGTTGAAAAAATCGGTCGAATTTTTTGTTCGTTCAATAAGGCTTTGCAGCGATGTTGTGCAATCGGACACTTGCAGCGCAACACGAATATGATGATTATATGCCCGTAGTGCCGTTTGGTTGACAAAATCGGTCGAAATTTTGTTTCGTCCAATAAGGCCCTGTAGCGATGTGTCGCAATCGGACACTTGCAGCGCAACACGAATATGATGATTATAAGCCCGTAATACCCTTAGGTTGATAAAATTGGTTAAATTTTGTTTTCGTTCAATAAGGCTTTGTAGCGATGTGTCGCAATCGGACACTTGCAGCGCAACACGAATATGATGATTATAAGCCCGTAGTACCCTTAGGTTGAGAAAATTGGTTAAATTTTGTTTTCGTTCAATAAGGCTTTGTAGCGATGTTGCACAATCGGAAACTTCCTGCGCAACACGAATATGATGATTATAAGCCCGTAGTACCCTTAGGTTGAGAAAATTGGTTAAATTTTTGTTTCGTTCAATAAAGCTTTGTAGCGATGTTGCACAATCGGAAACTTCCCGCGCAACACGAATATGATGATTATAAGCCCGTAGTACCTTTGGGTTGAAAAAATCGGTCGAATTTTTTGTTCGTTCAATAAGGCTTTGCAGCGATGTTGTGCAATCGGACACTTGCAGCGCAACACGAATATGATGATTATATGCCCGTAGTGCCGTTTGGTTGACAAAATCGGTCGAAATTTTGTTTCGTCCAATAAGGCCCTGTAGCGATGTGTCGCAATCGGACACTTGCAGCGCAACACGAATATGATGATTATAAGCCCGTAATACCCTTAGGTTGATAAAATTGGTTAAATTTTGTTTTCGTTCAATAAGGCTTTGTAGCGATGTGTCGCAATCGGACACTTGCAGCGCAACACGAATATGATGATTATAAGCCCGTAGTACCCTTAGGTTGAAAAAATCGGTCGAATTTGTTTTTCGTTCAATAAGTCTTTGTAGCGATGTCTCGCAATCGGAGACTTGCAGCGCAACACGAATATGATGATTATAAGCCCGTAGTACCCTTAGGTTGAGAAAATTGGTTAAATTTTTGTTTCGTTCAATAAGGCTTTGTAGCGATGTTGCACAATCGGAAACTTCCCGCGCAACACGAATATGATGATTATAAGCCCGTAGTACCCTTAGGTTGAAAAAATCGGTCGAATTTGTTTTTCGTTCAATAAGGCTTTGCAGTGATGTTGTACAATCGGACACTTGCAGCGCAACACGAATATGATGATTAAAACCCCTTAGTACCCTTAGGTTGAGAAAATTGGTTAAATTTTGTTTTCGTTCAATAAGGCTTTGTAGCGATGTTGCACAATCGGAAACTTCCCGCGCAACACGAATATGATGATTATAAGCCCGTAGTACCTTTAGGTTGAAAAAATCGGTCGAATTTTTTTTTCGTTCAATAAGGCTTTGCAGCGATGTTGCGCAATCGGACACTTGCAGCGCAACACGAATATGATGATTATATGCCCGTAGTACCGTTTGGTTGACAAAATCGGTCGAAATTTTGTTTCGTCCAATAAGGCCCTGTAGCGATGTGTCGCAATCGGACACTTGCAGCGCGACACGAATATGATGATTATAAGCCCGTAGTACCCTTAGGTTCAACAAATCGGTCGAATTTGTTTTCCGTTCAATAAGGCCCTGTAGCGATGTGTCGCAATCGGACACTTGCAGCGCAACACGAATATGATGATTATAAGCCCGTAGTACGCTTAGGTTGATAAAATCGGTTAAATTTTGTTTTCGTTCAATAAGGCTTTGTAGCGATGTTGCACAATCGGAAACTTCCTGCGCAACACGAATATGTTGATTATAAGCCCGTAGTACCCTTAGGTTGATAAAATTGGTTAAATTTTGTTTTCGTTCAATAAGGCTTTGTAGCGATGTTGCACAATCGGAAACTTCCTGCGCAACACGAATATGATGATTATAAGCCCGTAGTGCCCTTAGGTTGAAAAAATCGGTCGAATTTGTTTCCCGTTCAATAAGGCTTTGTAGCGATGTCTCGCAATCGGACACTTGCAGCGCAACACGAATATGATGATTATAAGCCCGTAGTACCCTTAGGTTGAGAAGATTGGTTAAATTTTTGTTTCGTTCAATAAGGCTTTGTAGCGATGTTGCACAATCGGAAACTTCCCGCGCAACACGAATATGATGATTATAAGCCCGTAGTACCTTTAGGTTGACAAAATCGTTCGATTTTTTTTTTCGTTCAATAAGGCTTTGCAGCGATGTTGTGCAATCGGACACTTGCAGCGCAACACGAATATGATGATTATAAGCCCGTAGTACACTTAGGTTGATAAAATTGGTTAAATTTTGTTTTCGTTCAATAAGGCTTTGTAGCGATGTTGCACAATCGGAAACTTCCTGCGCAACACGAATATGATGATTATAAGCCCGTAGTACCCTTAGGTTGAAAAAATCGGGCGAATATGTTTTTCGTTCAATAAGGCTTTGTTGCGATGTCTCGCAATCGGACACTTGCAGCGCAACACGAATATGATGATTATAAGCCCGTAGTACCCTTAGGTTGAGAAAATTGGTTAAATTTTGTTTTCGTTCAATAAGGCTTTGTAGCGATGTTGCACAATCGGAAACTTCCTGCGCAACACGAATATGATGATTATAAGCCCGTAGTACCCTTAGGTTGAAAAAATCGGTCGAATTTGTTTTCGTCCAATAAGGCTTTGTAGCGACGTCTCGCAATTGGACAATTGCAGCGCAACACGAATATGATGATTAAAACCCCTTAGTACCCTTAGGTTGAGAAAATTGGTTAAATTTTTGTTTCGTTCAATAAGGCTTTGTAGCGATGTTGCACAATCGGAAACTTCCCGCGCAACACGAATATGATGATTATAAGCCCGTAGTACCCTTAGGTTGAAAAAATCGGTCGAATATGTTTTTTGTTCAATAAGGCTTTGCAGCGATGTTGTGCAATCGGACACTTGCAGCGCAACACGAATATGATGATTATATGCCCGTAGTACCGTTTGGTTGACAAAATCGGTCGAAATTTTGTTTCGTCCAATAAGGCCCTGTAGCGATGTGTCGCAATCGGACACTTGCAGCGCAACACGAATATGATGATTATAAGCCCGTAGTACCGTTTGGTTGACAAAATCGGTCGAAATTTTGTTTCGTCCAATAAGGCCCTGTAGCGATGTGTCGCAATCGGACACTTGCAGCGCAACACGAATATGATGATTATAAGCCCGTAGTACCCTTAGGTTGAAAAAATCGGTCGAATTTGTTTTTCGTTCAATAAGTCTTTGTAGCGATGTCTCGCAATCGGAGACTTGCAGCGCAACACGAATATGATGATTATAAGCCCGTAGTACCCTTAGGTTGAGAAAATTGGTTAAATTTTTGTTTCGTTCAATAAGGCTTTGTAGCGATGTTGCACAATCGGAAACTTCCCGCGCAACACGAATATGATGATTATAAGCCCGTAGTACCCTTAGGTTGAAAAAATCGGTCGAATTTGTTTTTCGTTCAATAAGGCTTTGCAGTGATGTTGTACAATCGGACACTTGCAGCGCAACACGAATATGATGATTAAAACCCCTTAGTACCCTTAGGTTGAGAAAATTGGTTAAATTTTGTTTTCGTTCAATAAGGCTTTGTAGCGATGTTGCACAATCGGAAACTTCCCGCGCAACAC
Source organism: Netelia virgata (assembly GCA_951802705.1). Taxonomy (NCBI): domain Eukaryota; kingdom Metazoa; phylum Arthropoda; class Insecta; order Hymenoptera; family Ichneumonidae; genus Netelia; species Netelia virgata. The sequence continues at coordinate 17,072,759 of OX637866.1, forward strand.
GAATATGATGATTATAAGCCCGTAGTACCTTTAGGTTGAAAAAATCGGTCGAATTTTTTTTTCGTTCAATAAGGCTTTGCAGCGATGTTGTGCAATCGGACACTTGCAGCGCAACACGAATATGATGATTATATGCCCGTAGTACCGTTTGGTTGACAAAATCGGTCGAAATTTTGTTTCGTCCAATAAGGCCCGGTAGCGATGTGTCGCAATCGGACACTTGCAGCGCAACACGAATATGATGATTATAAGCCCGTAGTACCCTTAGGTTGAAAAAATCGGTCGAATTTGTTTTTCGTTCAATAAGTCTTTGTAGCGATGTCTCGCAATCGGAGACTTGCAGCGCAACACGAATATGATGATTATAAGCCCGTAGTACCCTTAGGTTGAGAAAATTGGTTAAATTTTTGTTTCGTTCAATAAGGCTTTGTAGCGATGTTGCACAATCGGAAACTTCCCGCGCAACACGAATATGATGATTATAAGCCCGTAGTACCCTTAGGTTGAAAAAATCGGTCGAATTTGTTTTTCGTTCAATAAGGCTTTGCAGTGATGTTGTACAATCGGACACTTGCAGCGCAACACGAATATGATGATTAAAACCCCTTAGTACCCTTAGGTTGAGAAAATTGGTTAAATTTTGTTTTCGTTCAATAAGGCTTTGTAGCGATGTTGCACAATCGGAAACTTCCCGCGCAACACGAATATGATGATTATAAGCCCGTAGTACCTTTAGGTTGAAAAAATCGGTCGAATTTTTTTTCGTTCAATAAGGCTTTGCAGCGATGTTGTGCAATCGGACACTTGCAGCGCAACACGAATATGATGATTATATGCCCGTAGTACCGTTTGGTTGACAAAATCGGTCGAAATTTTGTTTCGTCCAATAAGGCCCTGTAGCGATGTGTCGCAATCGGACACTTGCAGCGCAACACGAATATGATGATTATAAGCCCGTAGTACCCTTAGGTTGATAAAATTGGTTAAATTTTGTTTCGTTCAATTGGGCTTTGTAGCAATGTTGCACAATCGGAAACTTCCCGCGCAACACGCATATGATGATTATAAGCCCGTAGTACCGTTTGGTTCACATAATCGGTCGAAATTTGTTTTCGTCCAATAAGGCTTTGTAGCGACGTCTCGCAATTGGACACTTGCAGCGCAACACGAATATGATGATTAAAACCCCTTAGTACCCTTAGGTTGATAAAATTGGTTAAATTTTGTTTTCGTTCAATAAGGCTTTGTAGCGATGTTGCACAATCGGAAACTTCCTGCGCAACACGAATATGATGATTATAAGCCCGTAGTACCCTTAGGTTGAAAAAATCGGTCGAATTTGTTTTTCGTTCAATAAGGCTTTGTAGCGATGTCTCGCGATCGGACACTTGCAGCGCAACACGAATATGATGATTATAAGCCCGTAGTACCCTTAGGTTGAGAAAATTGGTTAAATTTTTGTTTCGTTCAATAAGGCTTTGTAGCGATGTTGCACAATCGGAAACTTCCTGCGCAACACGAATATGATGATTATAAGCCCGTAGTACCCTTAGGTTGAAAAAATCGGTCGAATTTGTTTTTCGTTCAATAAGTCTTTGTAGCGATGTCTCGCAATCGGAGACTTGCAGCGCAACACGAATATGATGATTATATGCCCGTAGTACCGTTTGGTTGACAAAATCGGTCGAAATTTTGTTTCGTCCAATAAGGCCCTGTAGCGATGTGTCGCAATCGGACACTTGCAGCGCAACACGAATATGATGATTATAAGCCCGTAGTACCCTTAGGTTGAAAAAATCGGTCGAATTTGTTTTTCGTTCAATAAGTCTTTGTAGCGATGTCTCGCAATCGGAGACTTGCAGCGCAACACGAATATGATGATTATAAGCCCGTAGTACCCTTAGGTTGAGAAAATTGGTTAAATTTTTGTTTCGTTCAATAAGGCTTTGTAGCGATGTTGCACAATCGGAAACTTCCCGCGCAACACGAATATGATGATTATAAGCCCGTAGTACCCTTAGGTTGAAAAAATCGGTCGAATTTGTTTTTCGTTCAATAAGGCTTTGCAGTGATGTTGTACAATCGGACACTTGCAGCGCAACACGAATATGATGATTAAAACCCCTTAGTACCCTTAGGTTGAGAAAATTGGTTAAATTTTGTTTTCGTTCAATAAGGCTTTGTAGCGATGTTGCACAATCGGAAACTTCCCGCGCAACACGAATATGATGATTATAAGCCCGTAGTACCTTTAGGTTGAAAAAATCGGTCGAATTTTTTTTTCGTTCAATAAGGCTTTGCAGCGATGTTGTGCAATCGGACACTTGCAGCGCAACACGAATATGATGATTATATGCCCGTAGTACCGTTTGGTTGACAAAATCGGTCGAAATTTTGTTTCGTCCAATAAGGCCCTGTAGCGATGTGTCGCAATCGGACACTTGCAGCGCAACACGAATATGATGATTATAAGCCCGTAGTACCCTTAGGTTGATAAAATTGGTTAAATTTTGTTTCGTTCAATTGGGCTTTGTAGCAATGTTGCACAATCGGAAACTTCCCGCGCAACACGCATATGATGATTATAAGCCCGTAGTACCGTTTGGTTCACATAATCGGTCGAAATTTGTTTTCGTCCAATAAGGCTTTGTAGCGACGTCTCGCAATTGGACACTTGCAGCGCAACACGAATATGATGATTAAAACCCCTTAGTACCCTTAGGTTGAGAAAATTGGTTAAATTTTTGTTTCGTTCAATAAGGCTTTGTAGCGATGTTGCACAATCGGAAACTTCCCGCGCAACACGAATATGATGATTATAAGCCCGTAGTACCCTTAGGTTGAAAAAATCGGTCGAATATGTTTTTTGTTCAATAAGGCTTTGCAGCGATGTTGTGCAATCGGACACTTGCAGCGCAACACGAATATGATGATTATATGCCCGTAGTACCGTTTGGTTGACAAAATCGGTCGAAATTTTGTTTCGTCCAATAAGGCCCTGTAGCGATGTGTCGCAATCGGACACTTGCAGCGCAACACGAATATGATGATTATAAGCCCGTAGTACCCTTAGGTTGATAAAATTGGTTAAATTTTGTTTCGTTCAATTGGGCTTTGTAGCAATGTTGCACAATCGGAAACTTCCCGCGCAACACGCATATGATGATTATAAGCCCGTAGTACCGTTTGGTTCACATAATCGGTCGAAATTTGTTTTCGTCCAATAAGGCTTTGTAGCGACGTCTCGCAATTGGACACTTGCAGCGCAACACGAATATGATGATTAAAACCCCTTAGTACCCTTAGGTTGAGAAAATTGGTTAAATTTTTGTTTCGTTCAATAAGGCTTTGTAGCGATGTTGCACAATCGGAAACTTCCCGCGCAACACGAATATGATGATTATAAGCCCGTAGTACCCTTAGGTTGAAAAAATCGGTCGAATATGTTTTTTGTTCAATAAGGCTTTGCAGCGATGTTGTGCAATCGGACACTTGCAGCGCAACACGAATATGATGATTATATGCCCGTAGTACCGTTTGGTTGACAAAATCGGTCGAAATTTTGTTTCGTCCAATAAGGCCCTGTAGCGATGTGTCGCAATCGGACACTTGCAGCGCAACACGAATATGATGATTATAAGCCCGTAGTACCGTTTGGTTGACAAAATCGGTCGAAATTTTGTTTCGTCCAATAAGGCCCTGTAGCGATGTGTCGCAATCGGACACTTGCAGCGCAACACGAATATGATGATTATAAGCCCGTAGTACCCTTAGGTTGATAAAATTGGTTAAATTTTGTTTTCGTTCAATAAGGCTTTGTAGCGATGTTGCACAATCGGAAACTTCCTGCGCAACACGAATATGATGATTATAAGCCCGTAGTACCCTTAGGTTGAAAAAATCGGTCGAATTTGTTTTTCGTTCAATAAGGCTTTGTAGCGATGTCTCGCGATCGGACACTTGCAGCGCAACACGAATATGATGATTATAAGCCCGTAGTACCCTTAGGTTGAGAAAATTGGTTAAATTTTTGTTTCGTTCAATAAGGCTTTGTAGCGATGTTGCACAATCGGAAACTTCCTGCGCAACACGAATATGATGATTATAAGCCCGTAGTACCCTTAGGTTGAAAAAATCGGTCGAATTTGTTTTTCGTTCAATAAGTCTTTGTAGCGATGTCTCGCAATCGGAGACTTGCAGCGCAACACGAATATGATGATTATAAGCCCGTACTACCCTTAGGTTGAAAAAATCGGTCGAATTTGTTTTTCGTTCAATAAGGCTTTGCAGTGATGTTGTACAATCGGACACTTGCAGCGCAACACGAATATGATGATTAAAACCCCTTAGTACCCTTAGGTTGAGAAAATTGGTTAAATTTTGTTTTCGTTCAATAAGGCTTTGTAGCGATGTTGCACAATCGGAAACTTCCCGCGCAACACGAATATGATGATTATAAGCCCGTAGTACCTTTAGGTTGAAAAAATCGGTCGAATTTTTTTTTCGTTCAATAAGGCTTTGCAGCGATGTTGTGCAATCGGACACTTGCAGCGCAACACGAATATGATGATTATATGCCCGTAGTACCGTTTGGTTGACAAAATCGGTCGAAATTTTGTTTCGTCCACTAAGGCCCTGTAGCGATGTGTCGCAATCGGACACTTGCAGCGCAACACGAATATGATGATTATAAGCCCGTAGTACCCTTAGGTTGATAAAATTGGTTAAATTTTGTTTCGTTCAATTGGGCTTTGTAGCAATGTTGCACAATCGGAAACTTCCCGCGCAACACGCATATGATGATTATAAGCCCGTAGTACCGTTTGGTTCACATAATCGGTCGAAATTTGTTTTCGTCCAATAAGGCTTTGTAGCGACGTCTCGCAATTGGACACTTGCAGCGCAACACGAATATGATGATTAAAACCCCTTAGTACCCTTAGGTTGAGAAAATTGGTTAAATTTTTGTTTCGTTCAATAAGGCTTTGTAGCGATGTTGCACAATCGGAAACTTCCCGCGCAACACGAATATGATGATTATAAGCCCGTAGTACCCTTAGGTTGAAAAAATCGGTCGAATATGTTTTTTGTTCAATAAGGCTTTGCAGCGATGTTGTGCAATCGGACACTTGCAGCGCAACACGAATATGATGATTATATGCCCGTAGTACCGTTTGGTTGACAAAATCGGTCGAAATTTTGTTTCGTCCAATAAGGCCCTGTAGCGATGTGTCGCAATCGGACACTTGCAGCGCAACACGAATATGATGATTATAAGCCCGTAGTACCGTTTGGTTGACAAAATCGGTCGAAATTTTGTTTCGTCCAATAAGGCCCTGTAGCGATGTGTCGCAATCGGACACTTGCAGCGCAACACGAATATGATGATTATAAGCCCGTAGTACCCTTAGGTTGATAAAATTGGTTAAATTTTGTTTTCGTTCAATAAGGCTTTGTAGCGATGTTGCACAATCGGAAACTTCCTGCGCAACACGAATATGATGATTATAAGCCCGTAGTACCCTTAGGTTGAAAAAATCGGTCGAATTTGTTTTTCGTTCAATAAGGCTTTGTAGCGATGTCTCGCGATCGGACACTTGCAGCGCAACACGAATATGATGATTATAAGCCCGTAGTACCCTTAGGTTGAGAAAATTGGTTAAATTTTTGTTTCGTTCAATAAGGCTTTGTAGCGATGTTGCACAATCGGAAACTTCCTGCGCAACACGAATATGATGATTATAAGCCCGTAGTACCCTTAGGTTGAAAAAATCGGTCGAATTTGTTTTTCGTTCAATAAGTCTTTGTAGCGATGTCTCGCAATCGGAGACTTGCAGCGCAACACGAATATGATGATTATAAGCCCGTACTACCCTTAGGTTGAAAAAATCGGTCGAATTTGTTTTTCGTTCAATAAGGCTTTGCAGTGATGTTGTACAATCGGACACTTGCAGCGCAACACGAATATGATGATTAAAACCCCTTAGTACCCTTAGGTTGAGAAAATTGGTTAAATTTTGTTTTCGTTCAATAAGGCTTTGTAGCGATGTTGCACAATCGGAAACTTCCCGCGCAACACGAATATGATGATTATAAGCCCGTAGTACCTTTAGGTTGAAAAAATCGGTCGAATTTTTTTTTCGTTCAATAAGGCTTTGCAGCGATGTTGTGCAATCGGACACTTGCAGCGCAACACGAATATGATGATTATATGCCCGTAGTACCGTTTGGTTGACAAAATCGGTCGAAATTTTGTTTCGTCCACTAAGGCCCTGTAGCGATGTGTCGCAATCGGACACTTGCAGCGCAACACGAATATGATGATTATAAGCCCGTAGTACCCTTAGGTTGATAAAATTGGTTAAATTTTGTTTCGTTCAATTGGGCTTTGTAGCAATGTTGCACAATCGGAAACTTCCCGCGCAACACGCATATGATGATTATAAGCCCGTAGTACCGTTTGGTTCACATAATCGGTCGAAATTTGTTTTCGTCCAATAAGGCTTTGTAGCGACGTCTCGCAATTGGACACTTGCAGCGCAACACGAATATGATGATTAAAACCCCTTAGTACCCTTAGGTTGAGAAAATTGGTTAAATTTTTGTTTCGTTCAATAAGGCTTTGTAGCGATGTTGCACAATCGGAAACTTCCCGCGCAACACGAATATGATGATTATAAGCCCGTAGTACCCTTAGGTTGAAAAAATCGGTCGAATATGTTTTTTGTTCAATAAGGCTTTGCAGCGATGTTGTGCAATCGGACACTTGCAGCGCAACACGAATATGATGATTATATGCCCGTAGTACCGTTTGGTTGACAAAATCGGTCGAAATTTTGTTTCGTCCAATAAGGCCCTGTAGCGATGTGTCGCAATCGGACACTTGCAGCGCAACACGAATATGATGATTATAAGCCCGTAGTACCCTTAGGTTGATAAAATTGGTTAAATTTTGTTTCGTTCAATTGGGCTTTGTAGCAATGTTGCACAATCGGAAACTTCCCGCGCAACACGCATATGATGATTATAAGCCCGTAGTACCGTTTGGTTCACATAATCGGTCGAAATTTGTTTTCGTCCAATAAGGCTTTGTAGCGACGTCTCGCAATTGGACACTTGCAGCGCAACACGAATATGATGATTAAAACCCCTTAGTACCCTTAGGTTGAGAAAATTGGTTAAATTTTTGTTTCGTTCAATAAGGCTTTGTAGCGATGTTGCACAATCGGAAACTTCCCGCGCAACACGAATATGATGATTATAAGCCCGTAGTACCCTTAGGTTGAAAAAATCGGTCGAATATGTTTTTTGTTCAATAAGGCTTTGCAGCGATGTTGTGCAATCGGACACTTGCAGCGCAACGCGAATATGATGATTATATGCCCGTAGTACCGTTTGGTTGACAAAATCGGTCGAAATTTTGTTTCGTCCAATAAGGCCCTGTAGCGATGTGTCGCAATCGGACACTTGCAGCGCAACACGAATATGATGATTATAAGCCCGTAGTACCCTTAGGTTGATAAAATTGGTTAAATTTTGTTTTCGTTCAATAAGGCTTTGTAGCGATGTTGCACAATCGGAAACTTCCGGCGCAACACGAATATGATGATTAAAACCCCTTAGTACCCTTAGGTTGAGAAAATTGGTTAAATTTTGTTTTCGTTCAATAAAGCTTTGTAGCGATGTTGCACAATCGGAAACTTCCCGCGCAACACGAATATGATGATTATAAGCCCGTAGTACACTTCGGTTGATAAAATTGGTTAAATTTTTTTTTCGTTCAATAAGGCTTTGCAGCGATGTTGTGCAATCGGACACTTGCAGCGCAACACGAATATGATGATTATATGCCCGTAGTACCGTTTGGTTAACAAAATCGGTCGAAATTTTGTTTCGTCCAATAAGGCCCTGTAGCGACGTGTCGCAATCGGACACTTGCAGCGCAACACGAATATGATGATTATAAGCCCGTAGTACCCTTAGGTTGAAAAAATCGGTCGAATTTGTTTTCCGTTCAATAAGGCTTTGTAGCGATGTCTCGCAATCGGACACTTGCAGCGCAACACGAATATGATGATTATAAGATTATAACAAACTAACAAGCAAACAAACAAGCAAACAAACAAGCAAACAAACAAGAAAACAAACAAACAAACAAACAAACAAACAAACAAACAAACAAGAAAACAAACAAACAAGCAAACAAACGAACCAACAAACAAACAAAAAAACAAGCAAACAAACCAACAAACAAACCAACAAACAAGCAAACAAGTAAACAAACAAACAAGCAAACAAACAAGCAAACAAGCAAACAAACAAACAAACAAACAAACAAACAAACAAACAAACAAACAAACAAACAAACAAGCAAACAAGCAAACAAACAAACAAACAAACAAACAAGCAAACAAGCAAACAAACAAACAAACAAACAAACAAACAAACAAGAAAACAAACAAACAAGCAAACAAACGAACCAACAAACAAACAAAAAAACAAGCAAACAAACAAACAAACAAGCAAACAAACCAACAAACAAACCAACAAACAAGCAAACAAGCAAACAAACAAAAAAACAAGCAAACAAACAAACAAACAAGCAAACAAACCAACAAACAAACCAACAAACAAGCAAACAAGCAAACAAACAAACAAGCAAACAAACAAGCAAACAAGCAAACAAACAAACAAACAAACAAACAAACAAGCAAACAAGCAAACAAACAAACAAACAAACAAACAAACGAACAAACAAACAAACAAACAAACAAACAAGCAAACAAGCAAACAAACAAACAAACAAACAAACAAACAAGCAAACAAATAAACAAACAAACAAACAAGCAAACAAACAAACAAACAAACAAACAAGCAAACAAACAAACAAACAAATAAACAAACAAACAAGCAAACAAACAAACAAACAAACAAGCAAACAAACAAACAAGCAAACAAACAAACAAACAAACAAACAAGCAAACAAACAAACAAACAAACAAGCAAACAAGCAAACAAACAAACAAACAAGCAAGCAAACAAACAAACAAACAAACAAACAAACAAACAAACAAACAAGCAAACAAACCAACAAACAATCAAACAAGCAAACAAACATACAAACAAACGATCAAGCAAGCAAACAAACAAACAAACAAACAAACAAACAAGCAAGCAAACAAACAAACAAACAAACAAACAAACAAACAAACAAGCAAACAAGCAAACAAACAAACAAACAAACAAGGAAGCAAACAAACGAACAAACAAACGAACAAACAAACGAACAAACAAACAAACAAACAAACAAACAAACAAGCAAACAAACAAACAAGCAAACAAACAAACCAACAAACAATCAAACAAACAAGCAAACAAACCAACAAACAAACCAACAAGCAAACAAACAAACAAACAAACAAACAAACAAACAAGCAAACAAACAAGCAAACAAGCAAACAAACAAACAAACAAACAAACAAACAAGCAAACAAGCAAACAAACAAACAAACAAACAAACAAACAAACAAACAAACAAACAAACAAACAAGCAAACAAGCAAACAAACAAACAAACAAACAAACAAGGAAGCAAACAAACAAACAAACAAACAACCAAACAAACGAACAAACAAACAAACAAACAAACAAACAAACAAACAAACAAACAACCAAACAAACGAACAATAAAACAAACAAACAAACAAACAAACAAACAAGCAAACAAACCAACAAACAAACCAACAAGCAAACAAACAAACAAACAAACAAACAAACAAACAAGCAAACAAACAAGCAAACAAGCAAACAAACAAACAAGCAAACAAGCAAACAAACAAACAAACAAACAAGCAAACAAGCAAACAAGCAAACAAACAAACAAACAAACAAACAAGGAAGCAAACAAACAAACAAACAAACAAACAAGCAAACAAGCAAACAAACAAACAAACAAACAAGCAAACAAACAAGCAAACAAGCAAACAAACAATCAAACAAAAACACAAGTAAACAAACAAACAAACAAGCAAACAAACCAACAAACAAACCAACAAACAACCCAACAAACAAGCAAACAAGCAAGCAAGCAAACAAACAAACAAACAAACAAACAAGCAAACAAGCAAACAAATAAACAAACAAACAAACAAACAAACACACAAACAAACAAACCAACAAACAAACAAACAAACAAGCACACAAACAAACAAACAAACAAACAAACAAACAAACAAACGAACAAACAAACAAACGAACAAACAAGCAAACAAACGGACGAACGAACGAACGAACGAACGAACGAACGAACGAACGAACGAACGAACGAACGAATGAACGAACGAACGAACGAACGGACGAACGAACAAGCAAACAAACAAACAAACAAACAAACAAACAAACAAACAAACAAACAAACAAACCAACAAACAATCAAACAAACGAACAAGCAAGCAAACAAACAAACAAACAAACAAACAAACAAACAAGCAAACAAACAAACAAACAAACAAACAAACAAACAAACCAACAAACAATCAAACAAGCAAAGAAACATACAAACAAACGAACAAGCAAGCAAACAAACAAACAAACAAACAAACAAGCAA